>JANDEH010000009.1:33291534-33897052 GCA_024610705.1 Tetragnatha versicolor | reverse complement strand
ATTTTCAAACCTATTTTCCTGTATCATGCACACGGGGTTAATGTCTAGATTCCTCTTAACAGTCCTTGTAACGTTTTTTTTTACTCCGACTGTACAGTACTGGTAAAAAAGAACGACTCAGACAAAATATCTCCGGAACGGCTTTGTGATATAAAGACAAATAAGGTATAATTTTTCATGATATAAAGTATTCCTTATACAGAAAAATTTTCAAGTTCATAGGGGATCGTCTTCATATTAAACGAAGCACCAACTTTCATTTTTCCTATGGGCGACATCAAAGATAATTCCCGATTCTGAAAGAGCACCCCTAACCCCCCCCCAAAAAAAACAATTTTCATATCATTTGGTCCCCAAATAAAGCCAGGAGTGGGGGGTTGGAGTTCGTCGAATTTACGTTGTAATCTCGTTTTTTACGTTGATTTCTCGATTTTGATCTTGCGGGGTTGATGGTTGTAAGGATCAAAATCGAGAATTCAACGTTAAGAACGATATTTCAACGTAAATTCGACGAACTTCAACCCCCACTCCTGGCTTTGTTTGGGGACCAAATGACATGAAAATTGGTTTTGGGGAGTTTTAAGGGGTGTTCTTTCAGAATCGGGAATAATCTTCGATGTCGCCCATAGGAAAAACGAAAGTTGGTGCTTCGTTTAATATGAAGACGACCCCCTAAGAACTTGATAATTTTCTGAATATAGAATACTTCAAATCCCATGAAAAATGATACCTTATTTGTCTTTATATGTGAGACGGAAAGCGAAAAGGGACCTCTTGTCGGCGTTCGTCGAAATGGAGTTATTATTTTTTTCTCAATCTTTAAAGATTTATGAAGATTTTAATACCATCATCATCCTTGTAGCTCAAAAAATGACGAATCGCCAGTAATTAAAAGTTTTAATAGAATAAGTGGATTTCGCGAAAAACGACCTTAAACTTTCAAAATGCTACCCTCTCGTTATTTTTCACAGTTAAGGAATGATTCCAACAGCTAAAATTCGGTTCTAAAGGGTCCAAGGATCGATAAAATCGAGAGAAAAAAAATTCGATAGTTTTGACCTTCTTCCGGTTTTTGGCCTTTTCTCGAAATCAACTTTGCCGACAAGAGGTCCCTTTTCGCTTTCCACCTCACATATCACAAGCCGTTCCGGGGATATAGGTTCTGAGTCGTTTTTTTACCAGTACTGCACACTATCCCATAAACTTCTATACTAAATCACTGCTCTGAAAACAATTAAGAAAGATTTAATTACTTGTTTGACATTTGAGAAACTTTTTTATTTTGTTCCGCCAAAAAAATAAATGGAAATTAATCTTATCTCATTAAAATAAAAATGGTGTTGCTAAAAGTTGAAAGGACATGTCAACAATATTTAACAAATAAATTTATTTGAGATATTGAAATGAAATTTATTCAACATAACAATGTTAAAAATTTATTTGAGTTTATGCCATTTTTACGACTATAATACAGGCAATTAAAAAATGCAGAAAACATAATCATTTACACTTTAAGTACAGTCGGCTGCAAAAAAATCGAAACAGAGACGATTGTGAGTGATTGGTTGGGGTTAGGAGGATACTGTAAACTCTAATTTTCATGATTTAATGTCCTCTTTAAAAAAAGTTATAATTTAAGTCCTTAAGGGGCCGTCTACATATTAAACAAAGCACCAACTTTCGTTTTTCCTATGGGTGACACCAAATATTATTCTTGTTTCTGAAAGAGCACCCCCTAAAACCCCCAAAACCAAGTTTTGTGGTGTTTGGTCCACAAACAAAGCCAAGAGTGGGGGATGAAGTTCGTCAAATTTACGTTGAAATATCGTTCTTTACGTTGAATTCTCGATTTTGATCCTTACAACCATCAACCCCGCTTGATCAAAATCGAGAATTCAACGTAAAAAACGAGATTTCAACGAACTTCAACCCCCACTCCTGGCTTTATTTGGGGACCAAATGACATGAAAATTGGTTTTGGGAGGTTTTAGGGGGTGCTCTTTCAGAAACAGGCATAACCTTTGATGTCACCCATAGGAAAAACGAAAGTTGGTGCTTATTTTAATGTGTAGACGGCCCCTTAAGGACTAAAATTATAGCTTGTTTTAAAGAGGACATTAAATCATGGAAATTGGCGTTTACAGTATCCTTCTAACCCCAACCAATCACACACGATAGTCCCTATTTCGATTTTTTTGCAGCCGACTGTACATTTCTTCAGAAATACTAACTTTTTGATCTACAAAACTCTTGTCAGGTATCTTGACTTACACTTACGAGACCCGGACAATGACAAAAATGTAGAATATTGTTGCGGTTTTTGAGAAAAAGATCTTGAGGAGTATTCTTGGCGGTGTAAGAGAGAACAACAGCTGGAGAAAGAGATAGATATAACTGAACTATACAGAATATAAACAACCTGATATGGTTAAGCATATACAAATAAACAGGCTAGGACTGGCCTTAAGGGCATTTGGGCAAATGCCCGGAGGGCCGCTACCCACTGAGGACCGTTTTTGGGCCACTGATGACTGTAACTATGAATTTTTTAATAACAAATGTTAATTATATAAATTAAACAAAAATGTTTTACGAATATTTTTAAAATGTAGGCCAAATGCTGCCTTAAATTTTAAACCCCTACTACCTGAAAAATGTCATGCAGGATCCTGATATTTGTAGAAATTAAGTTTTAAACTCTACTTTTTTAACGTGAAAGAAAGTTTTAACATGAAATATATTTCATCCATGCCTTCTAGCTGAAGTGCATCCAGTAGCCTTATTGGTTAAGACATTAAGAGCCAGACTTCACTGCCGAAGGTCCCCAGAACAAACCCAGGCGGGATTCTGAGATTTTTATAAATTAAGTTATCTACTTTGAAGCAAGTTTTAACATGATATATGCATTTCACCCATTGCCATCTGGTTGATATTTACCTTCCCTAGTGGGTTATGTGTCAGCCTTCAGTGCAAAAGGTTCCCACATGAAATCCGGGTGGGATTTTGAGATTTTAATAAAATTCTCTAAGTTTTATACTTTAAAGAAAGTTTTAAAGTAAAATACACATCATCCATTGCTTTCTTGCTGATGTGGATCCAGTGGCCTGGTTGGATAAGTGACTGTCATCGGTGGAGAAGGATCTCAGATCAAACCGTACGTAGCAGGATTTTGAAATTTTAATAAAATTACTAAACTTTTCTACTTTAAAGAAAGTTTTAAAAGGAAATATTGGGTTGTCCCATAAGTTCTGTTACGTTTTACAGAGTTTTGTCTTTGAAAATTTTTTATGAAAAACTGGTAATAGGTGGAGATTTCAAACAAAAGGGATTTCGATATATGTATATTTATGAACATAATGTGGGATTTTGGTAGTTCTCGGGATATTATTTCTTTTCAAAATGGCGGTTTGAAAAAAAGACCAAAAACGACGATTTTCGCGTAATTTTTTTTCTTTTGTTTTAAAAACTAGGAAGAACGCATAATTCATGGCTAAAAAAAGTTTTACTGTATATTTGAAATGTTTAGATTACGATGTCATAGTTTCAAGATGATTCGATAAGTTTAAGGTTGGAAGTTATGACTTTAAAACTTCATATATTGGTAATTTCACGTGTTTTTTAAAGCAAGCCTATTGTTTTTCTAAGCAGCTGGTATGAAGTAATTAAAGGCAGGTGTTTCTTGAACCATAATGCTTGTTAATGCATTGAATTGATGGCATTAATGCATTGAAAGTAAATATCATTCAATTGATTTATTTCTAATTGCCAAGGAGATGTTTTTATTGTAATGTTTTCGTATGAAGCAAAGAAAATTGCTTTGATCGCTGAGCGTGAGTTCAGCGAGTGTAATTGGGATAGGCTAAAACGTTGCGCGCTTGCATTGTGCGCACTATTTTCTGAACTTAAGTACAGATATAATTTAATATACTGCATATTTTGAATACTTGGGTCTTTTCTAAGCTTTTTTATTGATTTTGATGCTATTTTTCGTAAGAATTTCTTTGAAATGACGAACAATACTGAGGTAAGTTATTTGCAATAAATGTTATGTTTGGGACCGAAATTTCCTAAGTTAAACTTATCGAATTATCTTGAAACTAACATCTTAAACTAAACATTTCAAATATATAGTAAAACTTTTTTAGCCCTGAATTATGCGTTCTTCCTAGTTTTTTTTTTTTTTTTTAAAATTACGCGCAAATCGTCGTTTGTGGTCTTTTTTTCAAACCACCATTTTGAAAAGAAATAATATCACGAGAACTACCAAAATCCCACATTATGTTCATAAATATACATGTATCAAAATCCCTTTTGTTTGAAATCTCCACCTATTACCAGTTTTTCATAAAAAATTTTCAAACACGAAACTTTGTAAAAAGTAACAGAACTTATAGGACAACCCAATACATTTCATCTATTGCATTGCCTTCATGCTGATGTGCATCCAGTGGCCTGGTTGGTTAAGCGTCAGTCTTTAGTTCAGAAGGTTCCCGGTACGAACAGTATCATGATTTTAATAAAATTACTTAAGTTTTCTACTTTGAAGAAAGCTTTAAAATAGAATGCCACATCCACCATTAAATTATAAAAAACTGACAGTTCCACTATATACTATGACAATTAGCTGATTACAAAACGTCCTTAATGGCTCAATTGGTAGAGTCACTTTGCTGGTGTACAGAAAGCACCCGGTTCAAACCGCGGAAACTTAACACAGTAATATTAAATTTAAAAGACTGACAGTTGCACTATGACAAAATTAGCTAATTATAAAACGTCTTGAATTGCTCGGTTGGTAGAGTCGTGGTGCTGCAGTGCAGAAGACGCTGGGTTCGAACCCAGTAACTTAACATCCTGTTTTAGTGCATTTTACAGTAATATTAAATTTAAAAAACTGACATTTCCACTATGCACTATGACAATTAATAATAATAATAATTTTTATTAACAATTAAAGAAAAAATAAACATAAATACAGAAAAACAATGTTATACGCCAAGGGGAAATAAGAAAATCCCGTCCAGGCGTAAAAGAAATTAAATACATAACTGTTGTATTAGCTGTAACTGTTTCAATGCTGCATAACTGTAACTGTGATTGAACTAACTGTGTATATATTGTGTGCTGTGTTGTAATAAAGAGCTTTTTGATCTTATGTTGAACTTATTAAACATGGCGCAGTCGTAAAAAAATAATAATACTAATAAATTTGGAGTTCTGCTGTTGATGACGTGCAAGCCTGTGAGATGGAAGGCCTAAAGCCGCCAAGATGTCTTGATTTAAATGCAAATAATTTCTCGGAGGAATGGAGGCGATTCTCCCAAAGTTTCGAGTTATATTTGGTGGCGACCGGCTTACAAGGGGAGGATCCCAACGTGTCATCACCGATTCGGTTCATTTTTGGTGTGTAAGTAGTGCATGACTAGGACATCAATTTGTGAAAATATTAAGAAGCAACTCTCAAAAGTTTAGGAGAAAATCGCGATTAAAAATTTTAACACGTAGTTATATATTTGAGAAAATTCGTGTCTTGCAAGCAGATCGTGGCAAAGAGGTAAGAGCCGTGACACTCATTCCAAAGGTCCCTGGTTCGAGCCTCGGTTGGTACCATGATTTTTATTTAAATTTTCCACACAATAAGAGCACATATACGAAGTTAAGTAGTACATACATATTTATAATTATCAATTTTAAAACATTTTTTAAATATTTACAAAATATTAGCTGGCTAATTAACTTGCCTTATTTTTCCCTTGGATTTATTTTAACAATCAAATCAGACACATAACAAACCCTTTTAGCATAACAAAATTCCGTACTTTCTTTTGAATAGTTGGGGATAAATTAAGGTTAAACTTCAACTATAAAATGAAAACTTTTTTTTTGTTTTGAAAAAATATTTTCATTCCTTGTTTCCCCAAAAAACAATAATTAAATCCAATTTTTTATGATCGTATTGTAAATATTATATATTTACCAAAAAATTATTTATAAACAAGAAAAAAATTTTAAAATTAGTAATTAAATATTATTCTAATTTTATTTCGTATCTGTACTCTTAATTGTATGGAAAATAAAAATAAAAATTATGACACCCACCGAGGACCGAACCCGGAACTTTTGGATTGGGAGTCGCAGCTCTTACTTCTTTGCCACGATCTGCTTGCACGATACGCATCTTTTTAGATATATAAGTACATGTTAAAATTTTTAATCGCGATTTTCTCCTAAACTTTTGAGAGTTGCTTCTTAATATTTTAACAAATTGATGTCCTAGTCATACACTACTTGCACACCAAAAATGAACAGAATCGGTGATGACACGTTGGTATCCTCCCCTTGTTAGTTGGAGAGGCAACTGAAAGAAAGGCTGCGATTCTGCTTAGCTGTATTGGTGAGGATGCTGTAGAACTTTTTAATACGTTTTCCCTTACTGAAGAAAATCGTAAGATTTATGATAAGGTTTTTAGTGCCTTTAAAGATTATGCCGAACCTAGGAAAAACGTAGTTGTTGAGCGATATATTTTTAACTGTAGAGTACAAGAGGAAGGTGAATCTCTGGATTCTTTTATAACGGATTTGAAGAAGCTTGTCGGGGATTGTGCTTTTGATTGTCAAAGGGAGAGAGTTATTCGTGATCGAATCGTTTTGGGTGTGCGAGATAGAAATCTTCAGGAGCGTCTTTTGCGTGAAACAGATCTGGATTTGGGAAAAGCCGTGGAAATCTGTCGGGCTTCAGAAATTAGCAAACAGCATTTTGAGACTATACAAGGGCAAAGGGACATGACTGTTTTGAAGTTAAACTCTGGAAGGATTGACGATCCTACATCTCCTCGGGTTGAGACTTTTTTGTGTGGGAGGTGTAATTCAAGACATGGAAGAAGGAACTGTCCAGCGTTTGGTAAAACCTGCTCAAATTGTGGTAAGTTGAATCATTTTGCAGTGGGGTGCCGGTGGAGAAGATCCCGTCGGCCTCAGCGTGTCTCGGAGGTGGAAGCTAAAGCATATACCGAGACTGAGGTTTTGAGAATCGGAAGTTTGTCCTCAGACCATAAGAACAGTTAACAACAGAAGCTAGAGAGCATAGATATCCATGAACTGTGCAGACAAGTCGGCGCGTGTAGACTAGTGTAGACGGTAGCTCCGTTTTCGATTCGTTTTGTACCCCAGTTTCTATGTATAGGTTTTTTTTATTTAAGCGTTCTCGGGAATTTCTCACAGAATTTATTGAATTATACGACAGGGATAAAAAGGCGCTGGCTTATGAGAGTTTAGTGGGAAAATTCAAAGAAATTGATGCAACCGCAAACAGAGAAACAGTTAGTTGTAAGAAAAATTAATTCTTTGAGAAGTGTTTACCGAAAAGAATTGACTAAAGTTAATAAATCGAACGACCTTGAAGACATAACATTACTTGTTTCGGGAATGATTTCACTTTGCGATTGTTTCGATATAATTGTAGGGAACTCTAGGTCTTTGTAACTTTTGCCAGTTGCCAAAAATCTTTAAGTTGCTGTAAGCCTTTCATGTGGTGATGGTGATATTGCTGTTCGCATACAAGTATTTTCTTTCATGATATGCAGAGTCACTAATTCTAATAAATAAGTATACATGTCTATGTCCATTCCAGGGGCGTCATTTCAGTTTTTGGTTGGGGGGCAAGGATTTTTTTAAGTGAAGTTTAAGTGTTAGAACACTGAAAAGTAGCATTTAAATGATATTACATATAATGTAAAAATTTGACAACGTGAACTCCAAGAAAAAATGGGGGGGTCTGGGGATTCACCCCAGGAATATTTTGAAAATTTGCCTCTTAAAGTAGTGTTTTAGCTCATTTTGAGACCATTGGGAAGCACTAAAAAGAAAAAGCTTCTTGCAAGCGGCAGAATTTTCAAGGAGAAAACACTGAATTACAGACGTGAAAATTTTAGAGGGGGCTGGGGGTCCTCCCCCAGAAAAGTTTTTGAAATTTAACCCTTAAAAGTAGTGCTTTAACTCTTTTTGAGTTGCACCCAAAGCACTTTGTGGAAGTTACAGAATTTTCAAGGGACTTTGGGGGAGGGGCGGTTGCCCCCCTCCCTAAATGACGCCCATGGTCCATTCTCAAGTAGTTCTGCCAATCATTAGGTTCATCACGTAATTCAAGCAATAATAATATGGGAAAATTTCTGCCTTTTTAGAAGCCACTTCCGTGACCACTTTGAACGTACCCGGCGTTCCAATCTTTTATTTTTCTTAACAAGACAGCATGCCTTGAGTAGTACTTCCTCCATGACGATGCCACTAGAACTGTGCGAAATATACAGATATCTCTGCACCATGTGGACACTCTAAAAATTGCTACGTTTTCATTCCGTCTTACGACTGTGCAAACAAAAGGTTGTGCAAAACGTAACGCCAGGACCGGCCTTTATGGTTAACCCATTATTCAAACAAGTTAGGTTCATATACTCAATTTTTATGAAAAGTTCCTTCAGAATGGTAGGAAAATGTAACAGCTGGGAAGGAAATGTTTTGGAGGTTTGGTCCAGGCGCATCAAAAATACTCTATTTGCAATGCTAAATGTAAAAATCCATAAAAAGCAAGAAGCATTAATAGAAATAACACCAGCCTCAACCTCTGAGCTGAAAGAACAAAAGGACTTGCTTCAGTTTTTGTGTTAATTTAACTCGTCATGAAGTTGAACAATGTAGTGTAGGCTGTTTTTTGCCCTTTAAAAACCTTTTAATTTTTTTCTTTGGAAAGTAGAAGTGCATTATTGTCCCTTTAAAAAGCTAAACATTAGCGTTACACAATATTTAAACTATTTTATTTTGTAAATCTCTGAACTTTTTTTAACTGTCCCATTCATCCCCACTCGTTGTCCCATCCATCCCCGCCACGGGGATTAATGGGACAAAATACATGCATTCATAAAAACTTTTCTTGGAGTTTAAATGATGGCTAATTGATTGAATACATGCATTAATAATGTAACAGAGAGTTCAATTATTGGTTTTAAACTTGTTACAGGGGTTGAAAAATATAATTTTTTTTCCAATATTAGCAAAAATGTGAAATTTGTCCCATTCATCCCGGCTCTCCCCTACCTTAGTTCAAAACTGCATTCTGGACATAATTACAATTTTTCACTACAAATTAAAAATAAATCTTTGAAAACTCTCTTTAAGATCGACTTATTTAATGTCAGGCAACACTGAAAAGCTCCTTTTTGAAAATATAGTAAGAAACACTGGGACGGGCAACACGAAGGTAGAAAGTATCTAATTAGCTAGTGAATTTTGCAGAACATCAGTTTTGACAAAAATGAACTTTAAAATTGTGGCTTTAAATTGTTAAAACCCTTGGGCTACATCAACTAAACCAAGTCCAAAAGACCATGTCACAATATAAGAACTTTAAAATTAGTATCATTATTGATAAAATCGAAGCTTTTTACTTTCCATAAGATGATCAACAAAATTTTCATTTTTTATTCCTCATAAAAGATTCAATTACAATTTAGTGATTTATTGTAAGGTACTTGCGTAAAAGACGGCATTGAAGACAGACTAAGAATAGAACAGTCCGGCTTTAGAGGAGGAAGAAGTACCATCAACCAAATCTTCATCATAAGAAACATTGTTAAACAAAGCATTGAATTTATCTCAACCTTATACCTCAACTTTATTGATTTTGCAAAGGCTTACGATAGCATTAACAGAGATTCCCTTTGGAAAATTTTATGGGATACCACAAAAAATAATCAACATAATGAAAGCTCTCTATCATGGAAGTAGCGGCTGTGTGTTGGTTAATGGAAAAACTACTGAAAAGTTTAATATCAAAACTGGAGTGAAGCAGGGTTGCGTAATGTCTGGATTACTTTTCAATAAAACAATAGATTATATAGTGAGGAAGACACTGAGAAATGTCAAATCTGGAATTCACTGGAATCTAGACAGCCACCTTGAAGACTTGGATTATGCAGATGACATAGTGCTCTTGTCATCAAGGCTAGAAGACATGTTACTGAAAACAAAAAGACTGGAAGAAAATGCAAATCAGATTGGATTAAAGATAAATGAAGCAAAAACCAAAGTAATGAAACTTAACAGCAATAGAAGAGAAAATATTTCTATAAATGGAAAGGTAATTGAGGAAACTGATTCTTTTGTGTATCTTGGAGCCAATGTCTCAACCGAGGGAGGAACAGACAAAGATATCGATGCTAGAATAAGGAAAGCACAATGCGCTTTCAAGACGCTGCACAAGTTATGGAGCTCGGGCAGTATCAGTCTGAAACTTAAGTTCCAGATTTTCAGAGCTACCGTTCAATCAGTCCTATTATATGGTTGCGAAACATGGAAGCTTAAAAAACACCAAGAAGCTAAATTCGACTCCTTTCAAACTAAATGCTTAAGAAAACTCCTCAAAATATATTGGCCTAAGAAGATATCAAATGTCGAATTACATAATACTTTTAACAGCAAACCCACTACAACAACAATAAGATATCGTAGATGGAAGTGGATAGTGCACGTTCTGCGAATGCCTCCAGCAGATCCGACCCGCATGGCTTTAACTTGGGCCCCAGATGGAAAGAGAAAGAGAGGCAGGCCAAAATACACCTGACGGCAAATGGTGCTTAAGGAAAGAAATTCTCTCGGGTGGCTGAGCTGGGGGAATGCGAGGTCAGCGGCGCTGGATCGGCGGGGGTGGAGGGCTGTGCTGGCGGCCTCATGCGCCACATAGGCGTTAAGAGACTTAAGAAGAAAGAAGAACTTGTGTATTATCTCATCAACCATTCAATTCAGTGGCCGTCTAATTCAGTGGTACATCATTAGAAAAGCCAATGGGATTTTATAACTTTTTTGAATAAGTGGCACGGTCGACGGTATAATACGTAAGAACCTATTATAGGGGAGACCGGGGATGGATGGGACACCTTCAATAAATCTTAAAATTATAAACAAAATTAGTTTTTGAGTGTTCCACCAGGTAAAGCCACCATGGCTACATGTTGCTGTTTACTATTTTAGTAACAAGCTCCTACAAGTTTCTGAATGAAAAAGATGGTTTCACTATAGCAAAAGTAACTAAGTATTACACTTTTCAAAGTGAATTTTCAATCTGATTCTTGGTTGCCTTTTTAATGGTTTATATTAGTTTCTAAACAGTTGAGTTAAGCCTAAAAGCTACAGTTCTTTTGAAAGAACCTATTTTTTGAAACTGTTGCTACCAGGGTGGGATGGGACACCATGACTTGGGGTAGGATGGGACATGCCTATTCCTCTCAATACCTAAATACAAGCTATTGCATACAATTCTTTAGATACCATTGTTTTGAAACTGATTAGTATTGCAGTTGAAAACATTTTTTTAGATTAAATAAGAATTTTAACTATTTTGTATTTTTCACTTAAGTTAGATTTTTCAAAGTAAAATAGGGTAAAATAACTGATGTTTTTGTAATAAATCTGTAAAATACTTCCATATTTGTGGTTTTTAATCATATATTCAAAAAGTAATCATAAATTTTAATTAAAAAAGATATGTCCCATCTCACCCCAGCCCGGGGCGGGATGGGGCACTTTTAGAGGTTACTTTAATTTGTTCATAAATCCTAAGTTTTGTTTGCTATCACTTTGGTTATATTTTTTTAACATGTTAAAATGTTCCAAGATGTTAGTTTGAAAGTTTCAAATTCATACAATGAAAACAAAATTTTAAAAAAATATTCTTGGAAAAAGTGTCCCATCCCTCCCCGGTCTCCCCTAATTATTAAAGTATTATTGTTTTAGGGTTTCAAATATTTTATTTTGATGAAATACATATGGGTCAAATGATACATTACGAACAGTTTTTACTGCAATATAAAGTAATTATGAATAAAATCTACCCTTAAAAACAGCAAAAGGACCATCATCAAAGGATGAAGAGCATTTCTTGCTAGGCCTTTGTCTTTTTTTTCTCCCATGAATCATCCATGCAGATTAGAATATTCCGGATTCCGATTGATTCTTCTTTTTGCCCATCTCATCAGTTACTAGCGACTAGCGTTATCGTTTTTATTCGCAATTCTAAGTAAAAAAATATGTATAGAAAGGATTGAAGATAAAAACAGAGAATTAAGAAGAAAAATATATAACCTGGTCTTAAAATATAATTAGTGTAGTTTCCGAAGAATTAATTATTCTTGCTAGTGATATTGATATTATAAAAGTGCAGCCACGCATCTTCTTGTTTACAAACATGCCTCCCTCATGCCGACAGTCCGGTTACAGTTAAGCCAGCTTTCTGAGGCTTGTTGCTAGCACCTCCTTGCATCGACAGAGTATAGGGCAGGGATGGCGAACCGGCACGCGTGCCACTGGGTGGCACGCGACCGGTATTTCGGTGGCAAGCGACATTCACTAAAAATGACACATAAAATCTTAAGTACTAAACCAGATCCCCAAAACCAGATTCAGAACACTTTTTAGCAAGCTGAAATTGAAACATTTTCGGGGGAGGACCCCCAAACCCCCCACTCACCTCTTAAGTGCCGTTGGGCCGTTCAAATATTAGGTAACAACATTTTCTTGGTAATTTCGGACTCCCTCCTCCCCTTTTGTCAGCAAGGTAAGCAAATCCCAACCGCCCTTATAATAATTACGTAAGGAAACTGACAGCTGTTTGAAAACAAAATCATGGATGCAAAAGGAGCCTGATTACTTTACGCAAAAGGGGCATATAAGGGGGGGCGAAGGGGCCCTGCCCCCCTCCGAAATTCGGACAAGGTATACCAAAACAAGTTAAAACCAAATTTCTTCGCGGATAAAATTTTGAAATATTTTTTGGTAAAGTGCACCCAAACCCCCCTTTTCTACTTCAAAATTTTTTTATAATACACATGAAAATAAAATCCTATCTAAAAATGTCCGAAATTTGGACTTAGATGCACCAAAAACTTGTTCAAAACCCTGTTTTTAGGGTCAAATTTTCAAAAATTATCTGGGTAGGACCCCCAGACCCCCTTTACTTGAAACTTCATTATTAACATTTTTTCTTAGATTAAATTCTAAAAAATGCACATTCTACCAAAAATGTATTAAAAATCTCCATTAAACCTATTAAAGATGCATGGGAGGGACTGAGGAATAATTTTTGGCCCCTCCCGAAATAAATTTCTATATACACCACTGACTTTACGGCCCACCATCACCACTTGAGCACTTTAAGTTAGAAACTCCTGTTCTAAACTATCGACCCTCAAAGGAGGATTTCATTTTCCAAGGGTTTAAAGATAATTAATTAAAAAATAACAAGTGGCACACTTGACACCTGAAAATCATAAACCGTAATATAAATGGCACACTGATCGAAAAAGGTTCGCCATCCCTGGTATAGGGGGTTTTCACTACCAGCCGTCTGCTGCCGAAATACCGGAAGTGGTGCTCCAAATGCAGCCCCAGTCCCATAGGCCGTAATGTTAGAGTTTTCTTAAATAATTTTTATTGAAAAATATGGAAAGTTTTCAATAAAAAAGCGCTAAACGTAATGTTAAACAAAGCTTATTCTTTCTTTTTATATAATTTTTAGTTATAATTCTATGAAATATATTATTTAAATCACTAATTTTTAAAATGGAACCGATCGGAACTGAAGCAGACGAGAAGCAGCGATGATTTGTTTACATTTTCTGCTGTAATAGCGGATCAAATTTTTTAAATTTACTTTTCACCAACTATGTTTTTAGCTTTTTATCAGAATAATACTCACTCACGAGGTTGTCCAACTTTATTTCTTGCACAATTTCAATGCGAGTTATGTTGATTCTTTAAACGATCGAGTAAAAAGGGTATTCGAAAAATAAAACTATCAATCGTATTAGAACCACTTTTAAAAAGTTTGTTTAAATATAAATAGTATTATCTTTTTCCTTAATTTTCTTATTATATTTCTAAAATTAGTGCCAACCGAAAAAATCTATCTTTATAACAATGCTAAATGTTATTTATACTTCATTGCTTGTCAAATACCTATTCAAAGTAAATATATATTTTTTAATCAGAATACTACATTACTGGTCTTTAGAGATGTAAAGGCTGGAAAAAACCGGGTTTATTCCCGGGAATAAACCCGGTTTTTTGGGAAGGGAATTTTGAATATTCCCGGATTTTCAAATATGAAACCACTTTCGTTTTCGAGATTTTAGAGTAAAGTGTAGAACCAAGCGGGGGGGTAG
The DNA here is from genome assembly GCA_024610705.1 of Tetragnatha versicolor. NCBI lineage: Eukaryota > Metazoa > Arthropoda > Arachnida > Araneae > Tetragnathidae > Tetragnatha > Tetragnatha versicolor. Next base: position 33,882,842 of record JANDEH010000009.1, on the reverse strand, counting down.
AAGTATCAATTACTAGTGTTTGATCATGTTTAAAATAGCATCCTTGATTACACTTTTCAACTTGCAGAGAAAAAATTGTATTTAGACATTGAAACAGAAAATGGGCAGATTTAAACTATTTAAGATGTTTTATTATTTATAAGAATTTCAATTGCAAAATGGTCTTTCAATGAATTTATATAAAAAATTGTCTTAAACTCCTCTAAAGAGTACCTAGAAAATGAATACTGGTGGTGAAATAGTTGTTTGTTTACATTAAAAATTCCCAATATTCCCCTAAAATTCCCGGTTTATTCCCAAAAATCCCGGGTTTTTTCCCTCCTCACAAAAAATGTGGGAATTTTACATCTCTCTACTGGTCTTAAACTATTGTTTACGATATTTAACGGAATTTTGTCACCGGGGTGCAGCACTACCTTGACCCCCAGGAACTTAGCCGCAGAATCCTGAAAAATGGTTAATGTTTTCCAATCCAATTTTAAACCTTAAAGGTGTCTTAAACATAATAAATTAAATTATGCAACACATCAATTTAAATTAATTTGACTATTTAAGTGTTTTAAGCCAAGGTAAAGTTACAATTTTGTAATAAAATAAATATTGACTGGATATAAAATTATTTCGGCCACTAGCTTTGACATTTTAATTAGCGGCAACTTAGTAAAATACTATTGAGATCCCTGGTCATGGAAGAGTTTTCCGTTTAGAGATCGGTCCCAGCTATTCAAAATTGATTCATGCGCCATAAAACAATAATCGAACCAAACTGTCCCAGCTATTTTCTTAGCAGAGCAAGAAGTAAAAGTAATTAGAAAATAATAAAAGCATTAATTTCAATGACAGTTTTAAACGAATTCAATCATGGAAAATTTTCTGAAATACTTTTTTAGTTGTATTTTTACAATTGAACTGCAACACTTTTTGTATTTCCCTCAAGTAAAAAGGCTGAGATCTTATTTATATAAAAATAATTGAAAAAAAACAAGCATTTTTAAGCTAGAGAGCTACAGTTCAGAATCTACCATATATCAACATGAAAAAAATCAGCCTTTGAAAGTATGTTGTAATTTAAGCATACCAACGATAAGAAAGTATACAGGGTGTATCTGAAATGGTGCAACAAACTTTCAGGGATGATAGTACTCATCAAGACGAACAAGAATCGGTATAGAAAGGGGGGTCCCAGACCAAATCCCAGGGAGTTAAAAATGGAGCGACACCCCAAAAAAATCATTGAAAAATTCAATTTGTAGAAGAACTACTATTGGTAAAAACTTAATCATGGTCTCAAAAATTGTAGTTTAATATGATCTTTAAAATTATCTCAAAAGTCTTCACTTTAAAATTTGTTTTATTATGAAAAAAGTTAAAAAACACAAAAAAATGTGAAAACTCTGCCAAAACCTTATCTGGGGGTCCTCCCCAGAAAATTTTGGAAATATGCCCCTAAGAACATGGTTTTAAATTGTTTTTTGGTACACGTAAACCCAAATTTGGACTTACATTTTTAGGTAGAATTTTGATTTTAATGAACTTATTACAAAAGAGTTCGAATAATGAAAGTTTAATACTAAAGGGGGGCCTGGGGGCCCTCCTCCAGAAAAATTTAGAAAATTTGACCCTAAAATACTGGGTTTTAACTTCACTAATAGTAAAGTAAAAGTTATTTACTGGGGACTTAGTCGGGGGCAGCTGCCCCTCCCTGCCCCCCCCTTGGCTACGCCCATGCAGGAAACCGGTTCCCAGCCAATCAGCCGGAATAGCCTGCCCGTCCCGCACCGTTCTACCCGGCTCTACCCTACGGACTATATTCATTCGCTTGGATTTAAAGACTTTTAACGCATGATTAAATTAAGTTATATGATAAAAATCCCAATAAACTAAAATGTATGACACAGTTTTACAAACGTATCTGCATATTCTTTATTTTAAATTGCAATACAACCTTGAACTATTTTTTCGGGCGGATTGGTACAATCTCTGCCTTTCCCAGTGCTGCCAAGTTAAGGTGAGAGAGTATACTAACCTTGGGCAGTTGCTCTCTTTGGGTACTAATTTAATTCCTGCTCTGCTCTTTTCTCTCCACTTCCAAATTAAAAGAGCCGACGTTTCCCGTTCTTACCGCTTGAAAGCGCTCTTGCGTTTGATAATTGGTTGGTTGGTTTGCTTCGGGTTTAGGGGAGCTGGAGTCTGGAGTGAGCTGGAGATCGCATACGAGAGGCGGAGAAAAAATCTGACTGGGCGAGAAAAACTTTTTGCCTTCTTCGAAAATATTACCAATCACAAGTTTGGTCACCAAAAATTACCGCCTTTCTCATGAACCAGAAAATTGTATGATAATTGTATATATCTCATGTTTTCAATTTGTGTCTTAATGAATCAAATAAATGTACCTCTATTATTTTGAATAAGGTAAAACAGGCTTTATTTTCTCGTTCTTCTGTAGTTTGTATAATTTTATTAAGTATCTTCCAGATATTACTTGGTCTCCTTTAACCATGTCATTTGTTAAGAAATGAAATAGTAATGTTAATTTTTAAGTTCCACATGTGTTATTATATAAGGCAGAATAAATATAATAATTCATATGAATGAATGCTCTTTTAATTGAATTAATAAAAGCTAATACATTATATTCAGCTAATTTGATGAAAATTATAATAAAACATTATTATTATAGGCTGAGATTTGTGTAAGAATAATATTTATCAATAATGTGGTGCCCAGCCCCCCTCCAGATGGCGCCACCATGACACTCCGCTCCTCCACATCTGCTGCCGTGCGCTCTCCCCGGGAGATGAGGCTGGACTAGCGATAAAAGCAGACGAGCGAGACGCGCTCGCCTTAATATGTGCCCTTTATCTCATGTGTAATATCCACACTTCTGTAAATAGTTATCTCCAATATATACGCTTATTTACCCAACTTTTTTGTCCTCATTGAACTTTCCCACAATAATGTTCCACTATAATTAGTATTGCAAACTAAATTTAATATTTTACATACTAAACCAATTAGTTTATAAATTTTTATCTAAATTAAATATAATATTAAAACTAAACATAAACTTATCTATTAAAATAAAAAACTAATCATTAAAAATTTAAAAATATTATATGCGCTAGGGAAACATTGCAATGTCTATCTGATGTCACCCTCTCTTCAGGGACTCATCCAATGTTACGGGGGGGGCAACCACATTTTTGGGTTGGGATTTTCCACTAGAAAAATTTTGAAAAATAAACCCTAAAACCCATTTTAGGTTAACTACAGGGATGTAACCCCCCAACCAGACTGTTTTCAGAAATGGTTTTGACTTGACTCGTTATTTCTTTTCTAAGGTTCCTTCCCACAAGTATTTTATGGATCCAATGTGAACCTTCGCTGAAAAAATGTGTAAGTTTTACTGTCGATGCTTAACCTAAGGAACGGAGGGGGGTTTGGGGGTCCTCCCCCAGAAATTTTTTTTAAAAAGTAGACTAAAAAAGTAGTATCTCGATTCATTTTTGAACATTTAAGACGGGATCTGGATCGGAGAATGAGATCTTAATTAGGGTGCCCTAATAGATTCGATGCCCTCAATAGGTTCAATGTAGCTTTTAAATACGTTTTTATTGGGTTGTCCCATAAGTTTTGTTACTTTTTACAAAGTTTCGTGTTTGAAAATTTTTTATGAAAAACTTGTAATAGGTGTAGATTTCAAACAAAAGGGATTTCGATATATGTATATTTATGAACATAATGTGGGATTTTGGTAGTTCTCGTGATATTATTTCTTTTCAAAATGGCGGTTTGAAAAAAAGACCACAAACAACGATTTTCGCGTAATTTTTTTCTTTTAAAAAAAAACAGAGTTTTTACTCGTTTTGGAAACATAGTCCGAGCCCACGGGGGGGGCAATTGACCAGTTGCCCCCACTGTATCCGCGCTTGAATGTTTGTAATAGAGAAATTTTAGTTACTGTCAGGGAAAGTTTGCAACCATAAGGAAAAAGTTTCCTTGATCTGGGGAAAAATAGCAGAGATTGAGAAATTAAAATGCAGCCCCCATACAAAGTTCTAAGTCCGATGAGAATCACTCGTTTCCTTTAGTTCCCGCCAACCCTGTTGATCGACAGCCGGAGGTATCGGAACGCCACTACACTATGTGATAACTGTCGAACTATTTCAGTAAATTCGCGTTTTGGACTCTCTGAATTATCTTTACTCTGTGGTTTTGACAAGCATATACACACTACACATACATCACACTTATTTGACATTTTAAGAAATACTCTAATATTAGAGAGACGAAGGTTTATAAGCGGATTCTTGAGATCAAGCACATAGACCGGAAAATAAAATATGTACCTAAAATCCAATCACCAATTTTACCAATTTTAGAGAATTAACAAAAGTAAATAACCGAATGTTTACTAAGCGAATTTTAAAGAATTCCTGAATATAGACTCTTCTTCTTCTTATTCTTATTCTTCTTATTATTATTATACTTATTCTTATTCTTCTTATTCTTATTCTTCTTCTTATTCTTCTTCTTATTATTCTTATTCTTCTTATTATTATTCTTATTCTTCTTATTCTTATTCTTCTTCTTCTTCTTCTTATTCTTCTTATTCTTATTCTTCTTATTCTTATTCTTCTTATTCTTATTCTTCTTATTCTTATTCTTCTTATTCTTCTTCTTATTCTTCTTCTTATTCTTCTTCTTCTTATTATTATTATTTTCATTATTATTATTATTATTATCATTATCATCATTATCATTATCATTATCATTATAATTATCATCATTATTATCATCATCATCATCATCATCATCATCATCATCATCATCATCATCATCATCATCATCATCATCATCATCATCATCATCATCATCATCATCATCATCATCATCATCATCATCATCATCATTCAATCCTTCTATAAATTATTCTTGAATTTACAACGGGTCTGAATTCTGTGGGGGGGTTCTTATTAAATTATCAATAAATAATTACAAAGCTTAAGAAAATTAGCTTAGTTCGATTACCAAAAAAATACCAAAATACCCCTGATTATGGCCGCAGAGAATAAGGTAAGCCAAGGATTCCTAAAATTGGGAATCCTTGTTAATCCCAATCCCGATGATCACGTTGTCAATAGATCACGTCCACAGAGAAAAATCCTAACAGAGGGTCCAACACGATATATTCAAAAGTTGTATGGGTTTGAGGGCGCCACGAGGAACTATAAATGATTGACAGAGAGATCAAACCTGTGATTGGCTGTCACGCAATCTTCTATTTCGAAGGAGAAGGAAAAAGTTTTTCTCAACCAATCAGGCTTTTCCGTCCCGCCTCTCGTGACGTTATGCGATCGCAGCGCTACCCAACCCATCCAACGTTTCGATTTCCATTAGCGCCTATGGCGACGGACACTCTGTTCTAGTACTCTGTGATCACGTCTTCGCAAAATGTAAAACGTTTCCATGGTTACAAAACCTAAAAGCTTAACCGTAATCACAGAGGTTGCATGGGTCGGGTTGCGGAACACGTCATCGTTCGGAAGCCGTTGGTTGGGGCAGTTGGATCGATCGGCGGCTCCTTTGTACTAGTAGCTCATTCGCAACTGTGACGTCACGCCCGGTTTTTCTCCTTTAGAATTTTTAAATGAGAATTGCAAATTAGTTAGTGTTTTAAAAATCTGAAAAAATAAAAAACTGGTTATTTAGGGCCTGGTTGGTGATGTTCAACAGTCAAAATATAATAATTTTAATAGGTGTTTACTTCCCAATTATCTATCCCGTTGTTGCGGCACTGCGCAGCAGTCCATTTGGTCATTTTACAAGGACAGGAAAAGTGTGCTGTTCTTGTCCAGTCCAGTGGTCAATCCTCTATCTTCGCCCCACCACCATTTTCCTTTCCATTTCATTATTGTTAAATTTTAGAAAGTATTTGATTATCCCCCCTAGCTAATTGATTAAGTCGATTGGCGCTGGGATCGCATATACCCATCTACGTCACGATAAGGCAGAGAAAAAGCCTGATTGGTGTATAAATACTTTTTCTTCTCCTTCGAAATTAGTGAGTGACAGGTTGAATGAACACGTCACAGGTGGTCACCAAAATGTACTGCCTATCTCCCTGTCAATCATTTATAGTTTCTCGTGGCACCTTCCATCCCATCCAGAATTTGAAAATATCGTTTGGGACCCTCTGTTAGAATTTTTCTTTCTGGTGTTCTCTTCGCATTCGATTGGTCCTTTTAGGTTCTCGCTGTTCAAGAATTTTTGTTGCTTTCTTCAAATAGTTCTCAAAATTTTCAGACTTTAACATTGAAAATCGTCTGATGATTCATTTATCTAAATTTTGAATCAATTAGAAATTTAAATGCTGTGCTTTATTTGTACAGTCCTTAAACTGTCCAGTCCAGTCCTTTTCTCATGTCCTACGGTTTGGCATCAAGTATCCCCGTATTATGCATCAAGGAATTGTCCAGCTGGTAGTCATCTCAACTTTGTTCCAATAAAAAACGCGCGGGAAGAATCAAGACACGATATTCGAGGTTTTGTTTGTAAATAAAAGGTAGGGTTTGGGTAAATAGGTTTTTAATTAAACTTGGTATTGAATATTACGTGTTTATGTATTTTATTTCATTTTAAATTCATAAATAAATCTTTCAGTTCCTTGTATTTTACCTTCACATTTTTTAAAAACTGTAACACTCAAAAATAAACTTATATTTCTGATTGGATGTATAACACTAACAGAATATCGGTATCTAATTTCTTCATTTCTGTTTAATATCTATTTCTATTTTAGGTCGGTGTAATATAACTAGTCAAAGTTTTGAATTGGTGGTAAGTTCAATGCAATGGTGATGTTTCTATCCATAAATTAAAAATCTCATTTGAACTTCATGCGTAGTAGGTTCCAACCATGTTCACAATGTTATATGTGGTAAATTTTAATAATCCGGGCCATGGTGACTTCTTGTCGAAATGCTTTATCGCCGATGCCTGGCATTGACGAGAAAGCATTTTGCGGAACGAACATCGGAATAGAATCTACTGTTGCTATACTAAGCATTGGCGATTGGCCCGTATTGTTATAATTAACTTAATATTTTTCACTTGAAAAGCCGTCTTCAACAGGTCACGAAATCCACTTGATAAAATTGTTTATTGAAGCATGTTGATTTAATGGCTGAAATTTCGAGAACAGTTAGGATCTCGCCAAGGTGATAACGTTCAAGTATCAAAGTTCAAGTATCCTGCCAAAGCAGCAGGATTGCTCTTTCCCGTTGCAACTGAAAAGTTCTTTTGCTTTGGCAAGATCCATACAGGTCTTGAATTTTTTACCGATTTGACTACTGTTTCATGGCTCTTGCAGAAAAAGTTCTGGTACATACATACTAAGCCGTCGATCGTGCCGCTAAATTTAAAAGCATCGCCAAGTGCCAGTAAATCCACCTCTGATCTGAAAACCGGGTGTCCGCTAACCCTTTTTTTTTTTATTATCCCTAGTGCATAAGCACAAATACATAGACAAAAGAAAAAGCAAAAGTACAAGAATTTAGATTATGCCAAATAAGTCGAAAACATTAAGGAAGTCCAATATTTTTTGTGAAGGGGTAGCAGAGAAAAGTTCCTCCATTGAAACCTCCATGCATTGAAGAAGATGCTCTGGCGAAGCCTGATCTATATTGCAGATGGTACAGGTTATGACACTAACATCATGTTCTTCAGCAAGGAGTATCAATTCGTTAAGATTTTGTCTACAAACCGTTGTGGTTCCCGCTAACCCTGGAAACCGGGAAAACCTGGAACACTCAGGGAATTCGAAAATGCCCTGGAAAACCTGGAATACTCAGGGATTTCCAAAAATATTCTGGAAAAATGTGATTTTGTACAATGCGTAGCGTTTTCCAGCGTTTTTTTACATTGTGGAGTTACCATCTCCGGTATTTAGTCAAATCAACGCCATCCTAGCTCGCACGCGCATCGGCACGGCGATACGTTCACGCGACTCGGCCTGTAAAGGCGCCTTCTCCTCGTTCGTTTACTGTATTACGGAAAAGCGACTTTTATTGGAAGAAATCCGTATTCCGTGTTCATGCTGTTCTTACCATGCAGCCTAAAGATGAGGAGAAGCCTATTTTACGGGGCGTAATCGTCGGTAAAGTCGGCTTCTCGCATTTGGTGTATGGTGGAAAACGGACTTGAGCTTTTTCATGGAGAGATATTCTTAAGTCAAAGATTTGCTTATGAAGTCTTATTTTATTGGTGCTCAAATTAAAATTATTTTAAGTAGAAAAATTGAAAGAAACTTTATTGAAAACTTGAATTACTCTGCTTAAGTCTTGATTTAAATTTAATAATTTTATAGTTATAGTATGGTTGTGAGTGATAGGTAGTTTTTTTCCTCTAAAAAATATAACCTGATAAGATTTTCAGCATAGTTATGAAAATAAATAATGAAATTTCTTTACACGGTATCTTTATACACCAATAGGATCTTTTACTTAAAATTGAAGCTTTAATTTCTCTCAGTTAAATTTCTGAATAATTTGATACTTTTTGAGCATAAGCCTTTTAAAGTTAATTTTTACTGAAGGATCCTGATTATCAATTAAACATTTGTCAATTTTGGTTTTTCGGAATAATTTGAAGATCAAATATAATCTGACTTCAGTTTTAGTTTTCTCAATGAGTGAAACATCTGTAAATTAAATGTCTAATTTTAAAATTTATGTATTATTCAACCAATTAATACTAATCTATCAAAGATATTTTTCAGTTATTTTTTATCAAGTTTATTTAATATATGGTATGAATAAATGGAAAATAAAAATTCCATCTTATCACCAAAAAAAAAAAGAAAAAAGGAGCGCCTTAAAGCTTTAGTTTGACCGAACATGGAAAATCAAAAAAATTGTCCTGGAAAACTCAGGGAATTCTTAGCTTAAAATTAAGTGGACACCCTGATCGCCGATGAGAACACTAGATGTTGCCAATATCTGAATACCAAAAATATTTTATTGATTAAACAATCAGATTCAAGATTAAACTTAACAAAGCCACTGAGAAATGCTATAATCTAATATTACAAGTATTAATGTAAACAAACATTATAGTATTTGAGTGGACTAAACTATTTTGGTCATTAAAATTGAAATAAAAGTTTCGTTTCTCTAGAAGATCTTATTTTCTATTCATCCCATTTACAAGTTTTGTATTTAGTTAATCTAAATTAAACAAAAATACACATAGTTTATTTGGTTGCCTTGTTTTTGAGAAACGGGATCTGTCAATAACTTAAAACTCTTCATTGACATATGACGTCACAGACTTCTAATATTTGGCAGTAAATCCACGTTTTGCTGATTTCAATGACGTTTTAAAATTCAACATCACGGTTGAGGGCTTAGTACGTGTGTACCAAAGTTCTGTTTGTCAATCACTGCCTGGCCACTTTGGGGGAGCCTTAGGAAAAAAGCTTTTCGGTTCTGGCATATTATCTCGTTGACCATGTTTTTGAAATTGGAAACATTATCAAAGCCCATTGACTAATCTACCATTGTGCCACTGAATTAGATGGCCGCTGATCGGTTGATGAGATAATATGTAAGTGCCATCTTTTCTAAAGAATTGGATTTATTCTAATGTTCTTAAACCTTTCTGGGTAAAATCCTAGTACACATAACACGTTTGGCACAATTTTGGAAAATGTCGCCTTTCTCAAAATGAAGTTTTTACGATTGTTGCCAAAAATTAGCATAGGCAAAGACATAGAAAATCCTAATCTGATAATGGCAATTAAAACATAGAACATACTGTAAAAGAAGCATACAAATCATGAATGATTAAGCATAACATGTAAAGGCAAGTATTTGCGAATTATAATTATTGAAAAATTATAAAAATCTTTTATCCGATTAACAAACAGTCAATTCCGCTTAATGTGATCACTGTTAATGTTATCAAAATTGACCCGTCCCAATCACTCCTATTTATCTTAACGCAAAATGTATTGTTTTATGTGATCAATGTATCGCTTATTGTTATCTAAATCTGGATAAATCCCCTATAAACCTCCTTAATTTCCTGTTTTAAAGTTAATTTCTATACATAATCCCACAAAATGAGTCATTGATTTATTGGTGTTATAATTTCAACTCTTATATTTTTCTTTAAGAATTCAAAAGTTGCAAAATACGCACTAGGTAATCATTTTAAATACTTCAATTAGGACTGTGCATAGTTGTTTTGATTTTAAAGCAAACACTCGAATTACTCTGAAACTTTTTAGTATAGAATCTCTCATTAATTGAATATTGTTATCTTCCACTCTTGGACATGTGATGAACTGGCAAGACGCTCAGCAGTTGATGTCACCTTCCTCTTCAGTGCTATATATATCAGCGATTGCATCTGTACTTCACCTTTTTGGTGTCATTTAATCCTTGCTTTATGGCTACCTACGTTCCCTCAATCAAGTTAATGTGGGCACTGGTGATGGGATAGCGAAAAGTAGCACCATGATTCACTGTGAAGGTTTAAAAAAATTCGTCATCAAGACAATTCTATGCTTCCCAGCAGACTTGCCAATTCTCCAGATTTTGGCGGAAGACTCCGGATTTTCGCTCTTTCTCCCACCCTCCAGATTATCTCCAAAAATCTCCCGCTTTCTCGGTTTTCTCCCGCTTTTCTTCGTTTTTTCGAAATTCTGCCCCAACCAACCTGCAGAGACAATGGATCGAAAGTTAAGTCAGTTAAGTAGAGAGCATTCCAAGTCTTTAGAAGTTTTTTAAAATGAAATGAAAGGACTTCAATATATATTCCTATTCAGATTAGTGCAATGGAAGAAAGTAAGGTGCTTCAGTAAAAGCAGGAACCAGTGTCCTGGAAATCGGGGAAAATAGCGAATTTTCCCGAAAGTTTCGGGGTTTTTTTCGGAGTGTTCCGTTCTTCCCGCGTCTTTCTTGGACGGCCGTGGGTGCCGATTCAAGTTGAACTTTTGAGTCATTATTACGATGTTAAAAAAAAACTTCACCGTGGTCAGAAGCCCACAAGTCCAGTGTCCCGGAAGTCGGGAAAATAGCGATTTTTCCCGAAAGTTTAGAGTTTTTTTTGGAGTGTTCCATTCTTCCCGCGACTTTCTTGGACGGCCGCGGATGCCGATTCAAGTTAGCTTCTTTTTGAGTCATTATTGCGATGTTGAATAAACAACTTTACCATATTCAGAAAGCCACGGTGTTCCTGAAGTCGGGAAAATTGCGATTTTTTGCGGCAGTTCCGTTTTTCCCGCTACTGCTTTTCCTATGAATGTCTGTTGAAGTTAGCTTCAACGGCGGTGCAGAAAAAACTGTTTTCTGTGTGCAGAAAAAACAACTTTACTTTGGTCAGAGCAGCCTAATAAGATGCGTTTGTTTTTCTATTTTAGTCAGTATTTTGAACTTACAGGATTTTCTAAGTTCTAAATTTTTACGGAAAGGGTGCTTTATAGCAACTTAAAATAAGAAAGATGATAATACAGTGGGGTTTTTAAAATCTTGTTAGATTATGACCTGTTTTAGGTACCTTATCTGATTTAAGATCCTAAATATAACTTTAAAAATACTAATTTCTTCCTTTTTTTCTCTACTTAAAAGTTTTTGACAACATCGTTTTTGCAATTTAATTATTACATAAATAATTATTCTGTTAACTAATTTCTTTTATTTTTATTTGAATTTTAACTTTTAAAGTGGTTTTAAAACCTGATTCAGGAATTTGATTGGCATAGTGTGTGTTTGAAGCTGTGTAAAACATTTGTCTTTCTTAAGTTATGTGAAAAGGTACTTCTGGAATTTTTAAAAACACTCCTTGAATACTCCTTGATTTTGATATCTGAAAACTTGTATGAACCCTGTAAAAGGTATGTTAGCATTAAAACTCAACATAAAATTAACTTTTTCAACTTTTTTACATGGAGATAATTCCTTTTCTCAAGTTTTGTATTGTTACTTATTATTTTTACACCTTTATATTTTTAATAACTAAATAAAGAAAATTAAAACCGTTAAATTTTTATTTGGAGCCCATGGGAATATATTACCTTTTTATAATTGGTTTGCAAAAGGGCTGTGCGTCGATAAAAATTTCTCCTGATTTCTTGGGAAAATCTGATTTTTGACTTTCAGAGGTTGGCAAGTCTGTTCCCAGTATTCTTACATGAAGACACCGCAGGGAGAAATGTAATTTTTCAGTATGCTCAACAACGTCTCTTTCTACTAATTTTAAACAGCAGTCTTTAAACATTTTGCTGCTTTCAATGCCACCTAAAACCTACTGGCCCTCACTTGCCACAGTTAAATTTGTATTATCTAAATTTGGACTTATCAATTTTAACAACAATAGCTCTCAATTAGGCGTAGGCCGATTCGGTGCTGGCCGTTTGGGCACCAAAACTAAAATGAAAGTCTTTAAAACACTTTCATAATCCTTCTAAAAATTAGAAGAAAAAAATTTTGTTTCGCACCGAAACGGGCCGGCACTGAAACGGCCCACGCCCAAACGTCCAGCGCCGAAACGGCTGTGCCGAATTGTCCCATTCTGGCAGTATGCATCCCTTCCACTGTAAATCATAGGATTGTTGTTAAGTTTAAGTTTGAGCCATCAAGTTCGAACTAACCATCACTTCCGAAGTGTGAACTTTTTTTGATGGCCCCTAGAACAGCATTGCCAGCTGTATTCATCCAAAATGACATACCTTTTTCAAAGCAATCACATTTGGGCTGCAAGCCCGCTCCAACACAATACACTAATATATTACTGCATGTTTTCCCCTAGATTCCAAAATTTAAAAAAATCTAGTATTTAAATACTCTGACATCTTTAAGCTCACAAATACCAGAATGCAAATGCCAAATGACTAAATAGCAATAACCCACCTAAGGTACAAATCTCAAACTGGGTTTATTTGGGCCCCTCCTGAAAAAACTTCTACATGTGCCTCAGGGAGTAGTGTTTTTTTTATTTAGGAGGCTGTATGCAAAAGTTTTGTTAGTGGGTTCGTGAAACTTATCTGCTTGCCTGGCTTTGGCTATACATTTTTGTTTCCAGTGGTTCGCTTGACGGGATAGTACGGAAGTACAAAATATACTATTTTACATCAACAACAGTAAAAGCTTAGCGATATTCGGATATTAAGTGTCAAAAATATTTTGGTGTCTTAATGGGACAGTTGAAAAAATAGAACCTACATTTAATTACTCATATTTTTTTGTAGCTTGTTTGCTGATTTGGTTGTGTTTGTTAATTATTAAGGTGTACTCTCAACTCTGTATGATGTTTAAATTTTAAAAGTTTACTTTTAGATAACATGGCTGCGGCTGCAGGTCGTCGAAATATTCTTCGAGAATTGAGTTCGCCTGGTACTAGTGGTAAGTTTCTACATCTCTTTCTTAATATCCAATTGTTACTCTTCTATCACCCTTCTGGAGAAGATTAAAAAAATCCTATTTGGTGACCGCCAAATAGTGAATTGTTAATGGTTGCCAACTGCTCTAAAGAAGCGCCTGATCGCCTGGTCTCATGTTCTTGGTGACCCAAAAGGACCTTTTTCCAAATATAATCCTGCTTACCATATAGTAGGTGTAGAGATGGGAATGGCGAGAAAAAAACCGGAAACTTTGGGAAAAAAACGGTTTTTTTCCAGTTTTTTTCCGAAGGGTTTATTTCTTTCCGGAAAAATTGAAAATGTTAATTTAAAATACTTTATTTATAATATATTTTATAACCGATTTTTATATATTTTATAACCAATATCAATTAAAAGATTATTTTTGTTGATAATCTTATACAATAAATAAAGTACTTAAGAATTAAGTTTTAACCATATAATAAGCATTTTTTCCCAAAAAAGTTGGATTCCACTCAGGAAAAATTGAAAATTTTTAAGTTTGTATGCATTTAAAAATTTCCTACATTCACATTCTAATGTTTTCTCATTTGATATTTTTTATACTCAATATTTCACATGAAACACAAGACAAATTATTTTAACCTCCAAGGGTTATTTATTTTACTCTCTAAAAACAAAAATAATTATGCAATGCAAATTAATATCAATAATACCAATTAGGATTAGAAGAAATTTAAATTTGGTATTTAAAAATTATAAAATGCAGCACTGTAAAAATATTTTAACCATTAAATCAGATTGTCTAACAATCATAAGCATATGAAATGACTTACTAATACTTCAAGTTTCTCTGCTTTATCTGAATTTTAAAAACAGCTTAGATCATATTTCAAAGTTTGGGATTATTTGAGGCTTTTAACGGGGTTGCTTAAAAAACATTTATGGTGTATGAGTATTTATTGAACAATGAACACATTAATATCATGAAAATTAAATAAAAAAAATAAGTTCCAAAAATATTTAAACAAAACACTGAACGATTTTTTAATTTGGAACAGCTTTCTTCTATCCAAGGGGTTATCGCGGTTGTCGACTTTCAAAAATCGTTGTACCCGTAGGAGAAAGCTGTTCCTTTAATTTTTTTATATAATGACTTCAACATTTTTTTTAAATTGGCAGAATGTAATTAAAACTTCTCAACCTTTATAAGAAAACATGATTGCAATGATTATGTGCAAAAGGTTAGGATCAATTATGTATATTGATGTTAGATATTATAGCAAACATCTGTTATTTGTTATTGGATCATGTATACAAAATTAATTCATCAAAAGTACTTTATGTTTAATAGATAAATACTACATTAATGTTTTTTATTACAATCACATGCTTTATATTTATATTGCATATATTGTTTTATAGTTATAAAAACTAGTTTTTTTAGTTTTAGAATTACTCATAAAATGCTGCATATTTTTATTTTGGAATAATTATTTTTAATGATTTAATAACTTATAATATATAATGACTAATGATTTTTTATACAACGAATGATTATTTAGCTTCTAAAAAAATGTGTATTCAAAAACCGCTCTTTTCTAAGCAAAAAGGTCAATTTTTCCGACTTTTCCAATTTTTCCGGAAAAAAACCGTTTTTTTCCTGTTTTTTTCCGCCTTCCCAAAATTTCCGGAAATTTTCCATCTCTAAGTAGGTGTAACTAAAGTAACCCAACTGAGGCTTAGAATATCTCCTAATATTTTTTGGCTGGATCCTGACTATTTTAGAGCCATCTGTTGATCTGTACTTGAACTAGTTGTTTCCTATGCCATTCTACTTACTTCACCTTCAAAGTTCCTCAAAAATTCATGTTATTCTCAACAGTTGTTCTTGTTTTATAGTTATCTGAATGTCTCAGTTTTATTATGGGGTAAATCTTTATTGGGTAAAATTGTGGCATGTAACTTATTGAAGCTCATTGCTTAAGCATGCCTGATAATAACCATCTTTGGGCAGAGTTATGCTCCTTTGTTATTACTTATTATGCTTACAGAAAGCTCTAATGAAAGCTGTGTCAAGGTACTTGATAATAGCGTAGTTTGTTCAAATCATAAGACTCCAGTGATGTAATACTCTTAACCAATGGTATTGTATTAAAGGTAATGTACTTCTATGCAACTTCTAGAGAAGAGGTGGTGAATAAGGTGAAAGTTCCGATGATACTTCCACCTTATTCATGGTATCCTGACTGCACAGTAACTTCCTTTCCCTTCACTAGTGATATAATATCTAGTAACAACTCTAGTCCATTTCCTTCTCCAAATGTGGCTTCATCTGTAGCAGCAGACTTCCATGTCACTGGCTTAAAAAACACGTTAATGCTGACCTAGTACGAGTCCTAAAATTCCTGATTTTCCTGAAATTTTAAAATGGAATGTCCTTAAAAACCCTAACTTTTCTTTCAGTGTTTTACTTTCAATATACATCCTGATGGTAACAAAATTTCTCAGATAGTAAGGAAATTAATATGACAGATGTAAACCCTGGTTGTGTAATTCTATATTGAATTAAAAAAATTGTTTCAATTTTTCAATTTCATAACTTTTTTTCATGCTGCTGCTAATTTACTTTATTAGGTTCTGCGAGTAATATTCCAAGTTCCACCTTGGCTACTACACCCACCTCCCCTGATGAAACTGTTATACAACAACGTGGACAAAAGAAAAAATCTGCTACTTATAAATATGGTAAATTACTCTTAAAACTTAATTTTTGGCTCAAAAATTTATACCTTTTTACTGTGTAAATGTTACTTGTAATGAGATAAGTCCAAGCATTATTAATGATGCCCACGTATTTTAGGCAAATAAAAAATACTCATTAATAAACAGTGGCGTAGCCAGAGGGGGGAATAAGGGATATATCAATGGTGTCAGTCGAAAACCTCGTATAATCGAAAATCCAGCTGCCTACCAATAGATACAGTATAAGTGAGGGAGATTCATTTCCTTGCCAAAGACCATTTTTAGCGGTAAACAGGTGAATTTTAATGAGCTGTGAAAGCAAAAAAGCAGGTGTTATAATCTCTCACTAAGGGCGGTATTCAGACATTCGAGATTTGTAAACTCACCTCGAATGTTCAACCTCACCGTTCGAGTTAAAAATGCTATTCTGAATCATAAAATCACACCGGTGAGATGGGAGGAGACCTCACTCTTTCGCTTATTGGTTGATTGGCGCCAAAGTTCGCAGGGGTGCATCTAGAAAGAAATTGGGGCCGAAAACGGCCCCTTCACAAAAATCGGACCCTCAAAAACGGCCCCTTCACAAAATTCCGATCCTCAAAAGCATGCCCTTCACAAAATTCCGGTTCCCAAAAACGGACTTTAATCAAGCTATATGCACTCCCCAAGTGCAATTTTATTTAGAAAAATAATATATTTACAGAAATGGGACCTTATTTTAGAATGAAAAATTATTTTTCACAAAATTCATTTCCATTTTTCACAAAATTCAATTCCGTTTTTCACAAAATTCCCAAAAACGGCCCCTGGCAAAAAATTCTGGATGAACCCCTGGTTCGTGGCCAATTAGGAGACGCGTGAC
The DNA here is from genome assembly GCA_024610705.1 of Tetragnatha versicolor. Lineage (NCBI taxonomy): Eukaryota > Metazoa > Arthropoda > Arachnida > Araneae > Tetragnathidae > Tetragnatha > Tetragnatha versicolor. Next base: position 33,865,851 of record JANDEH010000009.1, on the reverse strand, counting down.
AAGTTGGGAATGATTCCTCCATGTGTTTTTCAGCTGAAATATTAGTCCAGTCAAAATAGACGAAAAAAAGGCGAAAGTTCGGAAAAATTCGCATAGAGCTGAAAATTGGTACAGACGTAGATGACATCATTATAAGTGATGTACCAAAAGTCCTCATCGATCCGATGTGTGCGATTTTTTTTATAGCGGTTTTAATATCGCCTCGTTTCAACTTCGAACTCCTACGGGGAAACGGGCTGCGACAGTGGCGCCGCGCTCTATTGTCTCATAGGAGTAAGGAGTGCCGAGGAGAGGGAGAAGGTAAAAAAAAGCTCTTTTTTGAGATATTTGCTTAGGGATTTGAACGAAAGTGTCCACATTTTTGTGTGAAAGCGTTTTTAAGAGTTTAGGAACGTGGGAATAATGAAAGAGTGACATTTAAGTACATCCCGTGGTGAATTTGTTATTTTTTCCGAATCGTTTCAATTCATAAAGTTTTAATAAGCTCGGCTCTAATTTATGTCCACCTTTAGGATGTCAAAGCGTTGAAGATAGAGAGATCATGAAAACAGCCTCATAAATTTCATTTATTCGAGTTCAAATTGGAAAAATATCTTCTCGTTTTCTTTCCCTTTCAAAAATTTAAGGGAAATATTTCGTAGTAAGTTTATAGAAAATGGAATTCTGAAGGGAACACATGAGTAATTACTTTTTTTTAAATGAATTGGAGTTTCCGGAGTTTAAAAAAATTAGTTTTAGGGAAAGAAACTTTTTTACGTGGTATGCCGTTTGGACCTAATTTTTTAGTAACAATTATAATAACCATTTTTATACTGATAAAAAATAGTATTCAAAAGTTTTTTTTGAAGAAAGTGCAAGTTGAGTGTGAATTAGCTCCTAACTAATACGTTTTTCCTTAATATTTTTGGTTTAAAAATAGTTGAATTTTTCTATTTTAGTCAGTCAATTTTGGAAAAATTTTACATAATTTTAATGTATTTAGTAAGGTACCCAAGAGTACATAATTATTTATACCCGATATTAATTCAAACTATCTTAGAAAACTACACCAACTATTTTGCTCTGCATCTAGCTGGGTTTCAAAAATAACAAACAAACGCGGCACACTTTAGAAGAATACTAACAACAATAAAAACAGAAGCTATATGGATCCGATTAAGAGTTGATTGACAGCTATGTCAACACGGAAGTGCCGACAGAAGTAAATTGGAATACCCCCCGACTTGGGGACCGAACGCACGGGAAGCCCTTATCTACCCCTTTCGTTTTCATGGCATATGATTCAAATTATCGAAAATTTTCTTTGAAACCGTATGCACATTTGCAGTTTGTAGCATTGGCTGTTTCCATGACGTGAACGTGTTTATAATCCTGTTGCTTCATTTACCAAAAATGTCTCAAGTTCGCTTCATTTGTGGAGGACTTTTAACTGAAAATGAAACCGTTGTTAAGCAAGGAATCTTTGATTACTTCTAGTATAGAAAGGAATGATGGGAACGAGGCTTATATTAGTGACATTTCATCCGTGGTAATTCATGTAAAATGTCACAAGATGTACACTCGAAAACATTCTATATTTTCTCAAAAGGATTTGGCTTTACAATCATTTTAAAGGCGAATATCATCACAAGGAGGCTGTTTTCATGATCTCTCTATCTTCAACGCTTTGACATCCTAAAGGTGGACATAAATTAGAGCCGAGCTTATTAAAACTTTATGAATTGAAACGATTCGGAAAAAATAACAAATTCACCACGGGATGTACTTAAATGTCACTCTTTCATTATTCCCACGTTCCTAAACTCTTAAAAACGCTTTCACACAAAAATGTGGACACTTTCGTTCAAATCCCTAAGCAAATATCTCAAAAAAGAGCTTTTTTTCACCTTCTCCCTCTCCTCGGCACTCCTTACTCCTATGAGACAATAGCGTGCGGCGCCACTGTCGCAGCCCGTTTCCCCGTAGGAGTTCGAAGTTGAAACGAGGCGATATTAAAACCGCTATAAAAAAAATCGCACACATCGGATCGATGAGGACTTTTGGTACATCACTTATAATGATGTCATCTACGTCTGTACCAATTTTCAGCTCTATGCGAATTTTTCCGATGTTGAATGTCTATTTTGACTGGACTAATATGGTATACATCTCGCGTCCAATAGTGCCAAAATGTCGTTTTGAGATTTGATATGTGTTGCAAAAAATAATAAATAAATTATAAATGTAAAAGAACGCATGTCTGTATCGTCAACAACTCAAATATAAAAATTAAAAATCTTGCTTTAAACGAGATTTTTGGACAGTGATGGCGCCATCTCCCGCCGGCCTTACAAACAAACAACTGACAACGATATAGCTATCCCATAGAACGTAATGCGTAACTAAATTTTTTTACTATATTCTAAGTAAAGTTTACAATTTTAGCGTTTAGGCAAATAATATGTTCCTCTATGGGTAACTGTTAGGAACTTTTCCCTCATTTTTTGTATGCGCAAATAGTTCCTCCCGTAAGCTAAACCGTCGGCTCTGGCTCAGAATTGAATTCACGGAAGGCACCTAGCCAATCAGAGACTCACTCAAATCAACTCTCTTGAACACTCGAATGCCGAGGAGCTGGTGAGATTCGAGCGTTCGAGTTCGACTTTCGGCGTTGAGATTTTGGCTGTCAGAATACGAATTTTCATCTCACCGTTCGATCTCACTAGTGAGTTTCCAAATGTCTAATGTCTGAATACCTTCCTAGGAGACTAATTTTTTGTTCCATCTGGCTTTTTTCTGATAACCTCGTGGATCAAAGGGCTTGGCATGGCAGTATACAAACCACGCCTGTGGATAGCGCCAAAAAATGAGTGTAGTTCAAAGCACTAAATATTTTAAGTAGAAATTTAGTTTAGGTTGGTCGCCCCTAGTTTAAGCTAAGGAAAATATCCATTTTAAAAATGGTAAAATGGAGAATAAAGCTTTGGTAAAATGCTATAAATTAACAAATTGGTTAGACACGTCAGTTCTTTTAGTTGGAAAAATTAAATGATAGAAACTATTCAAAGAACAAACTTGTTGCTTTTAATACAAATTTCTAAAAAAATTGTACTTCATTTTATCAACTTGGAGTATTTATAATGTTATAAATTTTGGTTCGTTTTTTTAAAAAGAAATTTATTTTCTTTCGACTTTTTCTTAAAAATACCAGCCCACAAACCCCAAAAAATCCGGTTCGATTTAAAACGACCTTGGTTTTTATGTTTTTTTTCGAGTGGGTTTTTATGTTTTATTTTGAAATTTCTGCAATATTCGAGCATAACCAAGCCTTTTAATTAAAAAATATCACACAACAAGAAATATTTAAGAAAATTTATCGCTATAAGATTATAAAAAATGTCGATAGTAAAATTTCTTCACTTTTAAAATCAACAGCATTTTCAATTCTTTTCAAGCATGCATGTAAACAATACCCTTTGAAAATATCGTAAAACCACATTTAATAAATCATGTGAACCATACCAAGTAGAATAAAAGACATGAAATCATTAAGTTTAATAAGTTCTTGTCTTGGCAAATTGCATATGTTTTTAAAGGACTCATTTTTATCATGGTTTGAAAATTTTGTATTCGGTTTTGTTGACTTTTTAACTTCCCAAACACCCACAAAAAAATCAACCCACCCGAGCTGCTGAGTTAGAAAAATAATTTTTAAACTCCTGTCCCGGAGCTAAATTAATTTGCTCCTTTGGATGGGGATGGGAGCACGTATAACTTTGCACTAGGGTGTTTTTTTTAAAACGAAAGTTCAAATTTTTTTCGGGGCACCCCCTCAAAAGGTGCCATTTGATATAAAACTAATATTCTGAGAGTTACAGCTCAAAAAAATAATATTTAGACCCCGCCTCCGAGCGTCAAAGTTTCAAAAAAACTCTAAATTTTGCACGTTTTTAGCTATAAAATCCAAACTAGTGGTTGTAAAAATACAAAGTGGGTCTCATTTTGTAGATAATTTATTTAGTTTCAACTTTTATAATTGAAACTTATTTGTGAAGCTTACAGATCATAAGATACGAGGGGTTTCATTAACTCCCCACGCAATATCTATTTTTTAAGAAGTGCCAGGAAATTTCTTTAAATTTATCAGCTACGGTAAAATGGTTGAATAACATATAAATAATAGTTTTAGACAACATAGGTACAAAATTTAATATATTAACCTTTTACCTGCCGATGTTCTCAAATGGGAACATCATGTTCAGGAATTTTTTCACCATTTAATTTTTCATGCAGGAATTTGATAATATGTAGAAAGCTACTCAAAGATATGAAGATATTTTACATGCAAAAGTTTTTCACGTGCAATTTAATCCTTTTTGTAGAATTTACATCAAAATTAGAGATTTTTGGCTCTTCCAAAAGTTGCACAAGTTTCAACTTGTGAAAATTTTAAATAAATTTAGTTTCAAATAGTTTTGCTGTGTTTTGGTAGCTTAAGTACACATCTTCCCATTTGGCTTGACAGAATAGCTTTAAATTCTAATTTTGGAGAGTAATTACCAATACAACGTATATGTTCCCAAATGGGAACATCGGCGTTTGGGGTATAGTATTTGAGGGGATTTTTATAACATGCAAAAATTCAAGTTATTTCCTATTTTCTTTAATTTTTTGAACTTTTTTTGTCTCAAAGGATCTAAACAGGTTAAGAATGATGTTTTAAATTCAAAAATATGTGATTTTTATTTTTTCTCCTGATTTATGGAGAAATAAATTCCAAATCTTTATAGCAGATTCTTACACTTATATATTTTTCTAACTCCCCCATCGATTAATTTTCAGTAATTATCAATAGGGGTTATGCAAAGAGCATATTTTGAGTGCTTCTGAGGATCTGCGTATATAACTTTGTTCGAGTACTTTTTTTACATAAAAATTTTAGGAATAAAATCGAAGAATTTTGAAAATAAGGAAAAGTGCGTACATCTAAAAACACTCTTCTAACGTAAGTTGGTTGTAAGATATATGTGGTTCAGTTCGGAATCTTCCATGAGAAACACAGCTTTAATGAATCAATGGAGTTAATTATGATTATCACTTTTGAAAGCTAATTAGATTTGAATGCAATTAGTGATTTTTATGCTAGATATCCCTATAGAACCGTAATTAAAACTAATTTTTCTCACAGAAACGTAACTGTTTAGCTTTGAAGAGCATGGGAACACTCTTATGTATTTTTTACACCAAAACATTACCCATAGTGCAAGAAAAATTTACGGAAAAGCTTCGCGTACGTAATAAACATGTCAATTTTTTCTTATGAAAATCTATAAAAATGTTACTTAATCGTTGAAGTATGGATAAAAAAAATGAAAAAACCGTCCACAATCATAAAAACGTTCATAATTATTGAGTAGAAACCTATTTCAAGCATTTTATTTGAATTAATTGTAAAATATGTGCCTTTTGGAAATCCCCCTAAAAACTTCACCCCAAACGCCGATGTTCCCAAATGGGAACATCCTCAAAATCATACTTAGGATTTTTTTTCGGCAAAAAATGACTAGAATGGTTTTAGTAATGATAAAACAAGCCATTTAAGCCAAAAATCAGAACCTTTAATTCGAGATTTGAATTGCAGCGTTTAAAAGGTTAAAGAGCAAAAAAAAATTTTTCATACATACCTGTTATTTTTTCCACAATCGTAACAAAAATCAAATAAAATATATAAAATATTTTTTCAACTACTTATTAAATGAAAAATGTGTAAAAGTTCATAAACAAGCAAAAAAATATGAATTAATAATTATTTTTACTTTTTTTCTAAAATGTAGAAATTTTATTTTTATCGCTTTGATAGTATTTTTCATAAGATCTCCCTATTTAAAAGTAGTTTTGAGAGCAGTATTCGACACGACCCTTATCTGAAGTTTTTAAATTTAAATTGAACTGATGTAAATAAAATAGTACAAAGTTCGAGTTGATGATCAAGAAGTCAGTTCAAAACTAATTATCATTAAAAATATTGGAAGTTTCATTTCTATGCATTAGGAAAAATTCAATATATCTTCAAAGAAAAGAATCTTGCAAGTGCTTGGTATTTATTAGGCTTGATATATCAAACCATTCCTAGGTACCATTGTATCATGCTAGATGTAATGCAAAATTCCAATAATGCGTGAAAATTCTCCTTTTTAAATACAAGTGTATCTAGCCCTTAAAAAAGGTAGCTGTAGTCAGAAGTATCTGTTGTATTCTACTACACACCTTCATTACAGCTTGATTTTCTGAGCTAGATGCAACGTTAGTTGCATATCAAGAACTTAAATTTGTAAAAACTGTAGTTAGTTACGAAAAAAATGCAGAAATATCAAAAATAGCATTATTATTTTTTTAATAGTTTGTGGTACTTAAACCCAGAGACTTTTGAATTCTCAGAAAGCTTTAAAAATAAATTAAAGGTAACATGCTTTTGTGTTATGAGGAGGAACTATAAAACTAGCTGTAGACTATGTGAAAGTGGAATAATAACAGTGAGAGTTAATTTAAGTGTAATTATCTTTTCAGCAACGAAATCGACAGTTTCATCACTTCATTTTCATTTACAATGAACTTTTTCAAAATATTTAATATTTCTATTCTAATTTGAAAGGTCTGATTAAGCTATTTGAAATACTGACTGGAATTTTCATACAACAGAGGGCTTTTGTATTACCTCTAGCATGTAGCATGATTGTTTTGGACACCTAGTCTAATTTTTTGGGGGAAGGGGGGTGCCAGGTCCCCTACCAACACCCTTGATATATCAGAAGAAAACCACAGATACTTCTGATTACAGCTACCTTTTTTTAAGGGCTAGATGCAATTGTATTTAAAAAAGGAAAATTTTTCACGCAGTATTGGAGTTTTGCATGACATCTAGCATGATACAATGGTACCTAGGGATGTTTGATGTATCAAGCCTTACAAATACCAAGCACTTGCAAGATTCCTTTCTTAGAAGATATTCTGAATTTTTCCTACTGCATAGAAATGAAACTTCCAATATTTTTTATGATAATTAGTTTTGAATTGACTTCTTTATCATCAACTCGAACTTTGTACTATTTTATTTACATCACTTCAGTTTAAATTTAAGAACTTCAGATAAGGATCGTGTCGAATACTGCTCTCAAAACTACTTCTAAAATAGGGAGATCTTATGAAAAATACTGTCAAAGCGATGATAATAAAATTTCTACATTTTAGAAAAAAAGTAAAAATAATATTAATTTGTATTTTTTTGCTTGTTTATGAACTTTAACACATTTTTCATTTAATAAGTAGTTGAAAAAATATTTTGTATATTTTATTTGAATTGTTTTACGATTGTGAAAAAATAACAGGTATATACGAAAAAAAATTTTTTTGCTCTTTAATATATTAAATTTTGTACCTATGTTGTCTAAAACTATTATTTATATGTTATTGAACCATTTTACCGTAGCTGATAAATTTAAAGAAATTTCCTGGCACTTCTTAAAAAATAGATATTGCGTGGGGAGTTAATGAAACCCCTCGTATCTTATGATCTGTAAGCTTCACAAATAAGTTTCAATTATAAAAGTTGAAACTAAATAAATTATCTACAAAATGAGACCCACTTTGTATTTTTACAACCATTAGTTTGGATTTTATAGCTAAAAACGTGCAAAATTTAGAGTTTTTTTGAAACTTTGACGCTCGGGGGCGGGGTATAAATATTATTTTTTTGAGCTGTAACTCTCAGAATATTAGTTTTATATCAAATGGCACCTTTTGAGGGGGTGCCCCGAAAAAAATTCGAACTTTCGTTTAAAAATAACCACCCTACTTTGCACCATATGACGCCTCAACTTAAACCCAATTTAGGCTAAACCTCAATCAATTTTTAATAAATTTTTGAATAATTTTTTTTCCAAATCAGATAATTAAGATTAAAAATCCAGAATATTTTTCTACCCAAAACTCTGTAGCCAAATCAGGGGCCGATCCAGACCAAATTTTCGGGGGGGCCATTTGAAATTCCCCCGCCCCCCCAGAAAACTTTTGGAAATTAAAGTCAAAAACCCCACTTTTTCAACTCGTTTTGGTACGCCTTATCAGAATTTTGGATATAGATTTTTGGCTTAAATCTAGAAGTGGTTTCAAACGCCAAGCAAAGTAGTAGCACCAAAGTATCAAAGTGAAGTTAGCGACTAAAAATTCACCAAGAGGCGCCAACCCGAACACACTTCTAGATTTTTTTGCGTTTTGACACAAACTTAGTAAAATATAGCTAAAATAACAGAGTTACAAGGGCCAGGGGGGTCTGGGGGTCCTCCTTCAGAAAAATTTTAAAAATTTGACCTTAAAATAACAGGCTCAACTCATTTTGGTGCATAAAATGTCATATTATATAGAGTAAAACTTTTCATTTTGGGGGGGGGGGGCTTGAGCCCCCTAGCCCCCCTGAACCCACTAGTGGAGGGGGCTAATGCTGAGTTTAGGATAAAGCTCATTGAATTGTGAACAGGCTAATTCTTTATAGGGGCTATAACTCAGGCCCCTTTAAATTGTGAATCGAATCTGCAAAAACTAAAGTAGATGACTATAAATCGGTAACAAGCTAAAGCTTTTTAAATTAAAAACGCAAGAAGGGAAAAGCTCATTGTTCCATTTAAATTGTGAATCGAATCTAAAAATGCAGGGAGGCTAAAGATTTTGTAGTGGTTAAAGCACATTACAACTTTTTTTAAGGTTAAGAATTCCAACTTTATAAAAGAGCAGAGAGGGCTAAAGCTCATCTATCTTGGAGGGGGCTAAAAGCTTATCAAGTTGATGTGAACCAAATATATAAAAATACAAGGGGACTAATGTTTTATAAGAGCCAAAGCTCATTGGCCTCTAAATTCTTAATTTATTATACAAATACACAGGTGCTAAAAGTTTTGAAGGGGCTAAAGATAATGAAATAGGCTAATGTGAAGGGGGCTTAAGATCATGAAATGGGCCAATATTTCGAAGGGGCTCACTAAATCCCTTAAATTGCGAACTAATTCTACAAACATGCAGGGGCTAAAACTCTTGATCTCCTTAAATATTAGTGAATTAATAGTCTGCAAAAATGTAAAGAGCAAAAACCCACTTTCCCTATAATTGTGCATTGATTCTACAAATTTTCAGGGGCTAAAGATCTTAGAAGGCGCTAATGATTATGAAATAAAGCTCTTTGGGCCGTTTGAAATGTAAAAGAGCTACAAAAAAATTTGAAAAGGTTTTAAATTTTTCAAAAATTTTATCGACAAACTTCAATTTTATCTAGTCTGAATTTTCAATTCAATTTTATCTTTATCTATGGGGGGCATAGCCCCTATAGCCCCCCATAGATCTGCCACTGGCTATATGAGCAACGTACCATACCTAAGAATTAAGACTTCGCATGAATTATAAGGGGAACATTTTTTGAGTTTTAGCTCTAGAAAGGGGTTTTAACTATTTTGGAATTTTTCACGGGATGAGCATGGCACCCCTTGCGTTGTTTTTATTCTTGTCAGACATCGCATGAATTTCAATGAATTTTTTAAAAATTTTAGCTCTGAAAAACTGGTTTTTAACTATTTTTGAAATTTTCTCGGGGGGGCCATGGCCCCCCGCTGGATCCGCCACTGAGCCAAATAGATATTTGATCTCATCTGGGAACCCTTACCACGACCAAGAGAGAACTGTTTTGTTATTTTTATTTATGCGAAGAAAAGTTTTAGTAAAATTGCAGGTGTGAAATCAAAGCAAAAGCTTCACCGCTCCTAGGGTTACAGGAGGATTACTGGTGTTCCCAGTGGAATTGATTTAACCCTCGTTTTGGCGTAAATGACTTGACACTCGCAAATAAATTTGGTTGTAAGTAATTCCTCATTGGCACCTTTGGCGCAAAAGCACACACTCGCCAATCTAATACAGCATCTGTCTTGACTGCGATTTTACAGATTATACGAGGTTTTCGACTGACACCATCGATATCATCCCCCTTGAAAGTCAGAAAATAACCTATTTTGACCATGGACAAGAAATAAATTTACCCCCATATCCCCTTCTGAAATTCTAATATCCCCTCCAAAATTTTTTTCTGACTTTGACACTGTTGATAAATGTCATTAAATTTATTACATTACATGTCTAAATTTGGACAAATCAAATTAGTACAAATCTAAATTTGAAGGGTTATTTTAGATGCTCCTGATCCAGTTTTCTTCAAGACTCCTACTAAATCTCCTAAGAAGATGACCTTAGACAATTTTTTTTCTCCTGCCAAAACTCCTGTCCGATCATCTCCTAGAAAACGGCTTCTTATGAGTCCTGAAAAATTAGTTTTCAACGAGGCTGGAATGGCTAAATTGAGCATTTCTGGAAAACGAGTAAGATTTTTAGTTTTTTGTGTTTTAAAATTAAGGATAATACTGATTGGGATTATATATACCTAGATTGTAGCATTTTCGTTTGATTTTCTGTGTTCAAATGAAATTTTTAACATACTGTTTGATATGATGTCACCTGAATGGGACAGAATCCAAAGCGAGCAGTGGGAGTGAAAGACTGAGGCAAGAGTGACAGCCACATTTCTTTGTAGGGATCTGTTAGCAGGTCTGCTAGCTTCAGCTGCCCTGTTGTTGCTTTTGCCTCTTTTGTTGTTGGTTTTGTCACGGTTCTGTAAATCCGCCAGATCCATGGGTTTTTCTCTTCAATTCATTCTTGCTCATAGGTTACAGATGCGGTTCTGCAAGAAAACGGAGGTGGTCGTTTTGGGCGTTTTTTCCAAAATAAAGAAGATTCTAGAATCTGAGATGATCCTAGCCTCGAGCTTACCAGATTAAGGGTTCATTTCTGTATATGAAAATATACAGTATTAAAAGTACTGTAAAACAGGGTGAATTGGTGCACAGAATTTTTGGTTTTAATTTCCTTACAAATTACTGTCTTGGTGAAATTAACTCATAGAATAATATTTTAAGGATATAAGTTATCAAAATTTGCCAAACAAAATGCAAGTGAAGTTTGATAACTATAATGATTAATTTTGTGAAAAACAAGAAAAAGCTGCAATGCACTTTCCTAGAGAGCCTAAAGTAGGAAGAGAGGCGGCAACGCACTGATAGTTTCTGATTGGCCGAGAGGAAATTTTTACCGCCACAGGCTATTACGGTTTCTCAATTCAGCTTTAGGGTGGGGATTGTGTTACGGTTCGAACATAAAGAGTTTTCAATTTAGCTATGCTGAGGGATTCTTGCTGCGGTCCTACGGAAAGGCGACAACGCACTGATCGTTTCTGATTGGCCAAGAGAAAAGTTTAACCGCCGCAGGCTATTTTGTAAAAACCGGTCATGTTCACAAACCAGTTTAAACCTGCTGTCACCTCTCTTCCCTCCTATTCAAGATTTAATTTCAACTTTCATTTGATTTAACATAAAATAAGGCTCCATATGGGCCAAAATTAAAGCAATTGCTGGTTCTTATTTAAAATTTAATATTTGTCAACTCAGTCTTACCTCTTCATAATTATTGTTATAGGTTAAGAAAAATTTGGATAAAGCTAAGTCTTCAACCTCTTTTGAAAAAACTTTAGCTGCTCTTAGTCACCCGCAACTAGTCGAATTGTTATCTTCCACTATAAGAGAAGTACCTGCTATTCGAGAGGTGAGAATGGATTAGCAAATTTTTAAATGCTTTGGTTAATTCCTTTTTGGTAAAAAAGAATAAACTGTTTGAATAAAATTGTGAAAATTAAAATCGAGAAGTATAAATTGTTTCTTGGTTTTTAAGGTTGTTGAGAAGCTTTGTCCTGAGCCTGATCTTTCGCTTGCCAAAACTAGGCTTCTTAAGTTGCAGCGTAATGTGTACAAGACTTTTCCACGCAATATTTGGGGATCCCAAGATGACTCTTATTGTTACTTGCGAGTTCGAACACATCTGGAAGCATTCAAGGTTTGTTTTTGCGGATTTCTAAAAAATTTAATTGAAACTGACAGTATTTAGTTTGCCTATTGTACAATAATACCTCACTTAAGTGAATTCGGAGTTACACGGTTTGAAAATTTTCAATTTTTTTCCGAATTGTCTTCAAAGATCGTGCAACTTTCAACTTTTATTGACTCAAATATTCTTTTAATTTCTTCATTTTTTGGTAACTAAGTTCCATCCTCATGAAATGTGAACACTGCTTCTTAAAAAAGGGAAAATTTAGAAAAAGAATATTACTTCTCACCTGTTAAAAAAATTTCTGTTTGTGTCTGTTCTGAAACATATACCCTCTCATGATCCTCTTAAAACAGAGAATCATATGACGATTTTAAATTTAAGTAAGGTTCTGGATTCTATTAAAAAGAATTAATATTTTTTAGAAAAATTAGATCCAAAATGAGATTAGAAATTAGCTTGCCTTAAATCATTAATGATTTTTCCTATATTTGATTGATGAAAACATAATAAATGTTCTTAGAAAGTCGTTTTAAATTTAACCATTCATCGCCAGTATTAAATGGCATTCAAGAAGGAGAGAAGTACCTTTTAATTTCTTAAAAAAAACGTTAAAAAGTCATAAAAAGTGCTTAATTTTATACTTCAAACTTGTCTCTGAACCCGGTTTTTTACCATTGAAAAGGGATCTGATTCATCCCATTTTTTGTATCACCAAAATCTCACTTTTAAAACAGTTATATTTGACTGATATCTAAAATATACTGTTAAATTTAGCAAAAAATGTTGAAATATAATCTAAAAATTAAAGAATTATACTTAAGTAACTTCTTTCTAAACTTACCAGTTTATATGAATGAACAATAATATGTTACTCAAAGCCTTGGGGTAGCATAAGTCACGGTACTACTACTTAACCCTTTATCTACTGCATTATGATTTTCTGCAATTTTTTTGGTGCAAATATTTTTTTTATTCAATTAATTAAAAATTAAAGGATATACATAAATAAAATAATTACCTTTGGAAAATTTAATCCACTAGAGCTAATTAATTAAATCGATACTTTTCAGTACTGTCACTACACTGAGGGCTAAAATATTATCAGAATACAAAAGAAACCTATGGCTTTTTATCGCAGTTTTTGGTCTTAAAAATAATACACTTTCCTTTTGACTGACTAACTACTTTTGACAGAACAAAAAGGGCAATCATGGGAATCCCATTGTAATGATAGCTGAGATTACAACTTCAGTTTTAAATCTATTCCCATTTCTCCCTAAAATGATGACTTTTATCCTGGAAAAGGAACACTAAAAGAGTGTTTCTGCAAAGTATAGTCAAAATATTCGTAAGGATGGTTATTCTATGTAATTTTTAATGTTGGTGGGACTTATAACTACCATCAGTAGATAAAGGGTTAAAAAGTTTATATTGAGTTAAGAACATGGTTTTAATCAATGTGATTTAATCTTACTGTATCTCTCAAAGAAATAATCTAAATTTTAATGAAATTCAGGCAGACAAATCTTTTTTATTAATCATTGATCTTTGTATTGAACTATTGATTTTGGTTGTTACAAAAACTAAGTCGCGTGTGCATTTAAAATATTTTGCAGCAAGAGTGTGTGGAAGTATGTAACCGATTAGTTGGGAGTCGCCATTGGCCTTCTGCTCTAGAGTACATTATGTATTCAATGTTAATGAATCATGGATTACCAGATTGGAGCAATGTGGCTCATAATAAATTGAAAAAGAATGTTAAGAAGAGTCTGATTACCCAGTTCCTTTATGTGATTCGGCACGGAAATTTCACTGCTGATGCTCTCTGTGATGCAATTCAGAAGTAAGTGTTTTAAAAATCGGTATCTGTTTTATGATGTACTTCACAATTTCCATTGCATGATTTTTTCTCCCTATAGCCCCTTATGGCTAGGCTTACCATATTTTCTTGGGTCCAACCCTGGACATATTTTTGAAATTACTTAATAAGTACCATATCAATTCATCAAAGATTAAAAACTAAATAAAACACATTGAAACTAAAAAAAACTTCAAACAGAAGTATTAATTTAAATTTTTTTTCCTTGATATTACTTTTTCAAAAAATTTTTGACTTGCTTAATTTTATCATAAAATTCACTGAAAGTAAGTTCTCTGATTTAATACAGTACGAAAAAGAACAACCTAATTTTCTTCAGTTCGTCAGGATTTTTTCTTAAAATTCATAAAAATGGCCAAAAAATCTTAGTATGAAATAATAAGTATGAAACCCTGGATGCTTTTGCTTCCCCGGACATTTCCCCAACCAACTCTAAAGTTCCCGGACTGTCTGGTGTATACCCAGACGTATGGTAAGCCTACTTAGTAGTAGTAAGATTATCTTACCAAGTTCAGACCTGCCAACTGTCAGGTTTTTGGCCGGAGTCTCCGGTTTTTTTGCTAAAACTCCAGCCTCCGGCTTTTCTTGTGTTTCCTCCGGTTTTTTACCTTTTGAACCAAGTTGATCTTGAAAGAAAATTTTTTTCCGTTCTATGTAAGTAATGTTAATTTCAATCAGTTCTTCTGTAGATTAACTCAAGGAAATTACTCAATTCAGATCTTCTGTAAGCAGACAAAACCTAGAAAGTTTGGTAACACTGAGAGCAAACCATAAAGAGCCTTGTTTCCAAAAAGTATTAAGTGAAAAATTCTTAAGAAATGCCAAGTCTGCAACCTCTGTATCTTTTAAATAATCTTATTTAACTTGATTTCAATACATATTTTTTGCTAAACGTGTTTGTATTAAATGTATTTTTAAGATGCATTTTTTGTGCATTGATATTTGTATGTTTTCATATATCAAAATATAATCCCTCAAGTGCAATTTTCTATGCCGTTATGTCGATAAAAATATCTTGGGTTTTTTGAAGTTAACAAGTTGGCAGGTCTGCAAGTTTTTTTGCTTTTTATACACAAAGTACAGAGCTTCCATCTCTTGCTTTTTTATTTAATTACTGGCATCCTGCCGGCAAATTAGGTCTGTACAATCTCACCTCCCTCATCAATATGAATACTTCCTTTTATCTCTTTGAGTTTTACTTATGCTCATTTAAAAAGTCATCATTAACCCCTTCTCTGTTGCCATCGCATGTCATATGTCCAACACAAAGTGGCCAATTTTAGTAACAGTCGCATGTCACGCATCGGTGTGGGTTATTTTATTGTTGTAGCTGTCCCAATGAACTTTCCTATCTTCTTTCCCATTCAGTAACAAATTCAAAGAATCTAAAGGGTGGGGAAGACTGGTCTGGAGATTTAAAGTAAAACTGCTTCTTCCTTTGCTTATGCCCTGAAATTCAATAGCACCCTTAGGAGTTCCTGAAAATTTCTAGACAGATATCCTGGACCCCTATCAATGGTTTGAGTAAAGGTTAACGAAATTTTAAGGTCAAGGGCGATTTTCTTGTTCAGGTATGCAAGAAAACTTGAGAACAGAAAGTGGGGCATAAATTATATTTATATTTTCTTTTTAGAGCAGATTGATCTGAAACACCTCAGGGAGTTAAACACATATTTTTATATTAAGTCATAACATTTTACTGAAAGAAACTGAAAATATGTAATGGTTAGGAAAGTGCATTGCGGGAAAAACTGGAGATCAGTAAATGAATTATACAATGTTTGAATAAATGGACAAAAATAGCTCAGGGATAAAATTTTATTCATTTTTCAGTATCAAACTACCACATTTGAATTTTTTTGGTTAGAAATTAAAAAGTCGAAGGGGTTTAACTAAACAAAATACAAGCTGGTATCTGAAGTAAGCTTGATCAAATTTTGTACACTTCTTGAAATTGCTTTTTAAGCTTTGTGATGTGGCTGGTGAAATATTCATAGATATTATGTGCTTAAATAACACTGTTCAACAATGAAAAAATTTCCTTGATGAAAATAGTCATTTCTTATTGATTTTTGGGTCGCTGAATACGAAAATCACCATTAAAATTCTCAATTGACTCAGGATTTTCGGGGAATAGCTCCTCCCCCTTTTTACGTTTTTCGACGACTTTATAACTTTAACCTCGATTTTCAGGGTCAAAAAGCATTGCTTGCTTTAGTCTTCAAATTGGGCTGTTCCCCAAAAATCCTGAGTCAATTGAAAATTTTAATGGTGATTTTCGTATTCAGTGACCCAAAATCTATAAGAAATGACTATTTTCATCAAGGAAAAAATTTTGAAGGTCGAATTTGTTGAACAATGTAATGTGTCAAATTTTTACTTTTTTACCCTTGAGTCTTTTGCGTTCCTATGTATATTTTTTTTACTTTACAGTTTGGAAACTATGCAGGAAGAAATGGGTGGAGATCTTGAATTAGAGATTTGCTTTAATAAAACAAATGAGTTACTGGAGGCCGCTAAGAAGAATAAGACGAATTAAGTTTATTTCTTTACTTAAGATGGATTAAGCATATTACTTTTGTTCTTACACATGTTTTGTTAATGACATGCTTACTATTTTTGATAGTTTTAAGGAATTTCAAATGGCTTTCAAGCAACTGTGAAAATGCTCAAAATATACTGTAAACATTATTATGTAACAGTTTCTTTATGTTTTAGTTGTTGACTTTGCAACGTTTGAATTCATCATTTGTTTTAAAAATGTATTTTATAGTTTCTGAGTAAAATTTTTTTCATTTACAAAATGCTGATAAGGAAATATTTTTGCTCAAGAACTATATTTATTTTGTAATAAGTATTTTTGAAAAACAGCTGAGTGCCTTGCTACCTTCTGATCAATTTTGATCTTAAATATGTGTGATACAAGATTTTTGCAACTACATTTCTTTCTACATTATTCTGTCTACATTCTCTACTTTATCTCAGTGCCATTATCTGATGATTTGTATTTTTTCCTAAGGAATTTTTTAATGCTACCTTTTCAGTCTGACGTATCTGACATTTTAAACAGTTAAACTATTTTGATTGTAGCATCATTTTTAGTTCATTTATTCATATTTCATCTGGTTGAGTATTTTGTTACATTTCACTATATTTGAAAGTCAGTTTTATGTGTACTTTGTAATTCTTGTATTTCTGAAGATTTTAAGAGTTTTTAAAATAAAAGTTATTTAAAACTTGTTTTGTGGCTTATGTTTATGCTATTAGTGTTGGTTGTCGAAATCATCATCAAATTCATGACAAAAAATGGCTAATAATAATATCCAACTTCTTAAGTGATAAAATTTCTAGTTAAAGATTTATTTTCTTTAAAGATTATTATTACTATTCTTTCTCAAGTAAATGCACCCAAGCTGAACTGTTTGAAATTGACAAGTATTTTGCAGGCATTAATAAATGGTTCAAAATGTGTGCTATAAAATAATGGCTTTGAAATTGCCACATAACAGCTGAAATAATGAATACAAATCACAAGTTTTATTGCTAAAGTTTACTATACTTAGCTAAGATGTAGAAAAAGTGTCCTTTCTTTTAATTGTACAAATCAGGAATTTTCAAAGTGGTTAATATTAATCTCCAGGGGTCAAAGGGGATGTTAAGCCCTTTTAATCCTTAGCTGCCTGTAATTATACCATTGGATCCTATTGGAAATTTGGGGCAGCTAAGTCTGAAAGGGTTAAAGAAACTATATCTCCAAGATGAGGTTTAAAGTTTTTAGACATCTTAAGGCAAATTAAGCCTGATACTACATGCACACATGAAAAGTTTACCTAGGTTAAGTGCTAACCTAGCATAAGTCGAGCATGTGTGAACGGACAGTCTTAGATTTAAACAAGTTTAGCAAAATGAAACTCTTAACCTTAAACGGAAACATTCACACAGGAAAAGTTGAACTAGGTTAAGTGCTATTTAACTTAAGTCGAGCATGTATGAACAGACTGTCTTAGATTTAAATTAGTTGAGCGCAATAATACCAAGCTAACCCAAAGCGAGTTTCACAAACTGAATTATCTACTTGACCTAATTGATTTCTATCGCAATGCCACCTAGCGATCACTCTGGAGCATGTATCAACAAATAACACATCCCGACCGCCATTCAAACTTTGCATCAAGTCTGAACAGTTTTGGGATTTACCCGATCACACTCTGAAATCAAGCAGAAACTGCAATCTGACCAAGAAATACAAGTAATTTCATTCTCGTTATTTGATTAATTTTTAAGAATAAGGTAACGTCCTAGTTCCTAATATGTTACATGCCAGAAATCTCTAAAAATTGTACCTCAGTTGTATCATTTTATTTAATTTTAATTTGTGTTTCACTAGGATACTAGAAATACTAGATTTCTAGGATACTAGAAACCCTATTTGTAAAATTTGTGTAAATATCTGGTCAATAAACTGTTTTTGTTTTAGTATTTGTGTGTTTTTGTAATACGTAAATACCGAAAATCTTTCTAATGTTTCTCCCATCTTTTCACCCAAGAAAAAAAAAATATTTTTCCTTTTTCGAATAATTTATATTTTTGAATAAATATTTACTGTTAAAGATGGTTTATTGGTGGTTCTTTATATTTGTAGAAAAACGAAAATCATTTTGAATATAGAATTGCTCTATTTATGGTGTTGTATGTCTTTAGAGAAAAAGAAATTGTTCACAGTAATAAAAACAATCTGTTATATACATAAAGAATTTTATTTTAGATTTAAGAAACAGTATTTATTCGTGATTGAATAATATGTTATATTCTAGGTACTGGTTATTAAAAGTAATGTTTAAATATGCTAACTTGATCCAATGATTTGACAAAATAATCTGTAAAATTGATCATTTGAATTCAATTAAGTTGGCATATTTTAAACATTATTTATAAATAGCCAGTACTTAAAAAATAACCCATTTAGTCAATCACTAATAATTCACTTCATGAAAATCACGTCGTTTAACCTCGTATAAAAAAAACGTCATAAAATCACGTCACATATAACGTCCAAATGACGTCTTCAAGCCAGACGGGGGAACCATGTAAATATCTTTTTTTGACCATAGAAAAACACTAACATTCGCCCATATCCCCACCCGAAATATCAATACAGTGGGCCCTCGCATATTCGCGGTTCAGTATTCGCAGTTGAGCAATGTTACCCCCGCATATTTGCGGATTTCGATCTCAAAGTTTTTTATGAAGGAAACTTGCATATTTGACGATAAAGATATAATTGTTCGATTCCGGTATTTATTATCTAAAACCATTTTGAAAAATGTGACTTCTACTAAGCAAGTTTCCTAACTAGTGACCCTTTTGGTATTTACTACAAGTTATTTACAGTTATTACAAAATCATTTACAGTTAAAACTACTTTTTGTATGAACCAGTTTTATTAGTTTCATGTAATAAATGACGGAATCGAACCATTATATCTGTTATATTATCATATATGCGCGTTTTAAAACAGGGTTCGTTATTCGCGGATTTCGCGTATTCGCGGTGTGTTTTGGAACCTAATTACCGCGAATAACGAGGGAACACCTGTAGAATCAAATCCAGTCGCTATGTTTACCTAGAGAGCCTGTATACGAGAGAGAGACGACAACTCGCTTAAAAGCGTCTCTGCGCATCCTTGCGCGCAGTTAAAACTGTCCAAATCTCCAAATCTCTCTAAACTTAGCCTTAAATGCTTAAGTTAAACTTATTATATTTTGCAAGAGATAGTTCATTTATTAATTTCCTTTAAAATGAAGCATTATTTCAAAGAGTAACTAAACATACACAAAAGTTATCTGTTTTTCACTGATAAAATATGGCTTGGATTTTAATTAATTAATAAAACCAATTTGTCTTATTTGTCAGTCATAAAAACCAGTTGGTTTTTTTAGTAAATTAATAAAAACCGTTGATTTCTTTAATGATAAAAACTAAAAACCAGTTGGTTTGTTTATAAACAGATAAAAACCAGTTGGGTTTTTTTACTAAATTAATAAAAACCGTTAATTTCCTTAATCGGATTAATTATCTCTGTTGTCTCTATGCCACTGAGACCAGAACTGCCAGAAACTGTGTTAGGAAACTCTAAGATGATCGCATCCAAAAGATTGGATCAACTTTGGACACGCTTAGAACGTGATCCCACAATGAAGGCACTCTATTCAGAATTTTTGAGGGAATATGAATCTTTGCAACATATGAAGGAGGTTCAGGAGGATTCAAAGTTGGAAGCGGGGTATTACCTTCCTCATCACGGCGTTTTACGACCGGAAAGCAAGACAACTAAATTACGCGTCGTTTTCAATGCAAGCTCTAAAACTACTAGCGGTTATTCCCTAAATGATTTGCTGTACAAGGGAGGTGTACTTCAGGATGACCTATTCTCGATACTTACTAGATTCCGCAAACACATTTACGCCTTCACCGCGGACATTAAACAGATGTTTAGAATGATTGAGGTAAATGAGTCTCAAACTCAGCTACAAAAAATCTTGTGGAAATCAAGTAAAGAAGCTCCCGTGAAGGTGTATGAATTACGAACTGTGACATATGGCACTGCAATCGCTCCGTACTTGGCAACGAGGGTTTTGCAGCAACTCGCTTTGGATGAGAAGGAGAGATTTCCATTGGCTTCAGGGGTTCTCCTTCAGGACTTTTATATGGATGACTGTCTCTCGGGTTCTTCTGAATTGGTGGAATTCGAGACCCTTCAGCTCGAATTGAAACAGCTTCTTCAAAGGGGAGGAATGACGTTACACAAGTGGTGTTCTAACCTTGCTCCTACTACTCAGCAAGAGGAATTTTCTCTTGACCGGAATTCCGAGGACGTCCAGGTGAAGACTCTGGGCATGATTTGGAACAGTGGAAGTGATACCTTTACTTATAAGGTCAACGTCAGCATCGATCACAGCTATACAAAACGAGACGTCCTGTCCCAGATCGCACGCATTTATGACCCCCTCGGACTTCTGGGTCCCGTCATTTCCAAGGCCAAGATTTTTATGCAGCAGCTCTGGTTGCGTAAATTAGACTGGTATGAGACACTCCCTCCAGATATTTCGCAGCAATGGGAGAATTTCATCGAGACTTTGCCTGACTTGGAGAAAATCAAGATACCGAGATGCTTTCTTAAGACTAATGCCAACAGTGTGGTTCTTCTCGGATTTGCGGATGCTTCTTCCAAGAGTTACGCAGCTGTGATTTACGTTCAGACTGTGTCCATCTCCGGGGAATCAAGCTGCCAACTCCTGTGCAGTAAATCCCGGGTCGCTCCCACCAAGCTCCTGACGATACCGAGGCTTGAACTGAGTGCGTGTCTTCTGCTGTCAAGGCTTACTCAAAAGGTCATATCTGCTTTAAACATGCAGATTGAGTCCGTGCTATTGTGGTCGGATTCCACAATCGCTCTTGCATGGATAAAGACCGCTCCAAATCTTCTCAAGACCTTCGTCGGCAATAGAGTGTCCCAGATCCAGCAGTTAACCAGGGATTTCCAGTGGAAGCATGTCCCATCTGAGTGCAACCCTGCAGATGCCATCTCCCGTGGTCTGGATGTGAGGGCTCTTGCGGCCAACGATTTGTGGTGGAAGGGTCCTGATTTGGAGAAGTTGGCTGCAGCTACTCCTGGCTGCTCGCAGGTATCCAGTTCAGTGACTGACCAGAACTATGAAAGTGAACTCAAATCTATTTCTAATTTGACTTTAAAATTAACTATTGATTCTAATTTTATTGATAATTTGCTTAATCTTACAAATAAGTTTCATAAATTGCTTAAAATTATAGCCTTTATTTTCAGATTTATTGAGAATTGTAAAGCTGGAAAAAGGCAAGGGGATTCAGTTACCCTTGAAGAGTATAATACTACAGAAATCTTTTTGATTAAACATTTTCAGGAGAGGTATTTTTTTCCAGAGATATCTGCCTTAAAAAGAGGATCATCTGTTCCTCGGTCCAGTAAATTAAAGTTTCTCAATCCCTTTATTGACAAGGATGGTTTGTTAAGGGTAGGGGGTAGAATTTCTCATTCTAGTGTAAGTTCCAACCAAAAACATCCCATAATTCTACCTGCCAGTAATAATCTAGTTAAGTTAATATTTCTCTATTACCACAAGAGAGATTTTCATGTTGGGCAACAAGCTCTGCTTAACACTGTGAGGTTAAAATATTGGCCTTTGGGTGGTAAAAGCATAGCACGAAAGGTCGTTCATGAATGTGTAGAATGCTTCAAAATTAATCCAGTTGTTTCCAATCAGATCATGGGAGATTTGCCTTCTGAAAGAGTAACTCCCAGTTCAACCTTTCAAAACCCAGGGTTGGATTTATGCGGTCCATTTCTTATAAAATATAAGGGACAAAGAAAGGGTACATTTCAGAAGGTTTATGTGGTCATATTTGTCTGCATGGCCACTAAGGCAGTTCATTTGGATTTCGTGTCCGATTTGACTGCAGACGCTCTAATTGCCACTCTGAAAAGATTTTTTGCTCGTCGCGGAAAGAGTTCAATTCTTTTTAGCGATAACGCTACGAACTTCACGGGTGCTTCAGCAGAACTTAAACATTTGTACAACCTTTTCGAAAAGAATGAAGACGTTGCAGGTCTGTTAGCTTCAGAGGGCATAAAATGGAAATTTTTGCCACCTAGGGCACCCAATTTTGGCGGCCTATGGGAAGCCGGCGTAAAGTCGTTTAAGTATCATTTAAGGAGGGGATTAGGTGACGCAAAACTTACGCTGGAAGAGTTTTAACCGTTATTACTCAAATTGAGGGCATTCTCAATTCACGACCTCTCACCCCATTATCAACTGATACAGATGATTTCAAGGTATTAACCCCCGGCCACTTTCTCATAGGGAGACCCTTAAATGCCATCCCTGAGCCGGACTTAACGGATAAAAGAGAAAATCTTCTTGATAGATGGCAAAAAACTCAGAGATTGGTTCAGGGCATATGGAAACGTTGGCAAAACAGCTATTTGAGCCACCTACAGCAGCGTACTAAATGGGTATTTAAACAACCTAATATTGTTCCTGGGATGATGGTTTTGATTAAAGATCCTCAACTCCCGACTTGCCATTGGTTAATGGGTAGGATTATTCAGTCCATTCCAGGTCCAGATGGAAAGGTCCGAGTGGTTGAAGTGCGTACCTCTAGGGGTAGGTTTAAAAGACCGCTGTCCAAGATTAGTGTTTTGCCTATTGAGGACAATCTTCGTCTCCTGAAAACTGATTAATTGTATTCTAGTGTTGATTGTATTTTTGTGAATTTTACTTCTTTAAATTTTAACTTTTAATTAATTTTAATTGATGTTTATATCCATTTAGCACTTTTAATATTACTTGTTTTGCATTACTGTTTAATTTCAATATTTGAAATATGTCTAATATTTCAACGCCGCGCGGGATGTTCCGTACTGTATAAATGCGCCTTTGGCGACCGGAACTCCCCGCCAACCCGCCAACTTTGTAACCCTTTTTGACACCCAGATTCTCAGTTCTTGTCGGTGTGTGTGCTTCAATAAAGATGTTTATTCAAAACAACGCTTCTTCGCTTTAGAACCAGCTAACTAGCTACGCAAACAATCTCAATCATTTATCCAATTTCAATTAACATTAGTTGCTTACATTTCCCTTTTATTTATTAAAAAAGTTAAATTTTCTCTTTCTAAAGAAATTTCTTAAGTTCATAAATAATCCATATAATTAATTTGATTATTTTACCATTTAATAATTAATCAAATTAATTATCTTTATCAATTATCCAATTTCAATTAACATTAGTTGTTTACATTTCACTTTTACTTCTCATTTAAAAAATAAAATTTCCTCTTTCTAAAGAAATTTCTTAAGTTCATAAATTAATCCATATACAGGGTGTCCCATAAATAATGGGCCACACTTCTAGGGGGGATAGTAGACACCAAGACGAGTCAGAATCACATAGGGTTTGGGGGTCCCAGACCAAATCCCAAGGAGTTAAAAATGGAGCGACACCCTAAAACAATTATTGAAAAATTCAATTTGTAGAAGAACTACTATTGGTAAAAATTTAATCATGGTCTCAAATTTTGTGGTTTAATATGATTTTTAAAATTATGCTGAAAGTTTTCACTTAAAAAATTTTTTCTACGAAAAAAAGTCAAAAAAACACAAAAAAATGTGAAAAATATGCCAAAACTTTATTTTGTATTTGGAAATCCTTTCTTTTGATTTGATTATCTGAAAGATCATATTTTAAAACCCTTAAGTCCAAAGTTTCACGTAAATACCATCAATATTAAACGCTTGAGATCCTGTTAAAGTTTGTATTTTGAGTGCGAAAACAGCTCCAGAAAACGAACGTTCAGGGAGAATCTACGAGTTACGGATAGATAATCGCTAACTTTCTTTTCTCTCCCAGTTTGGCGAAACATACCAAGCTCCTACAGATCGCCAAGACAGCTTGGGCGATTTGTTGTTGGCGAAAGTTGGCGAGGAATCTCGTATCGCAAATAATGGCGAGAAATTTAGTGAGCATCAATCCGTAATTCGTAGATTTTCCCTCAACGTTTCTTTTCTGTATCTGTTTTCGCAAGCAAAAATCAAACTTTAATTAGATCTCAAGCGTTTAATATTGATGGTATTTACGTGAAACTTTGAACTTAAGGGTTTTCAACTATGATCTTTCAGATTATCAAATCAAAAGAAAGGATTTCTAAATACGAAATAAAGTTTTGGCAGATTTTTCACATATTTTTGTGGTTTTTGACTTTATTTCGTAGTAAAAAATTTTTTTAAATGAAAACTTTTACAATGATTTTAAAGATCATGTTAAACCACAAAATTTGAGACCATGATTAAGTTTTTACCAATAGTAGTTCTTCTACAGATTGAATTTTTCACTAATTTTTTTGGGGTGTCGCTCCATTTTTAACTCCCTGGGATTTGGTCTGGGACCCCCGATTCCTATGTGATTCTGACTCGTCTAGGTGTCTACTATCCCCTCTAGAAGTGTGGCCCACTATTTATGGGACACCCTGTATAATTAAGATAAATAATTTGATTATTTCAACCATTTATCCAAGATAAATTAACACTGATTTTTATTCACTACAATAATATTAGATATTCAAATTGGAATATTTTAGAAACAAAAATTATTTTTAAAACAAATTAATTTAATTTTAATTAATTAATTGAAATATACAAATCATTTATCAATTATAAACAACCCCTGAAATAAATGTCTCATTTACAACTCAATTTCAAACATCAATGCTAAAATAACTTATTCTGATAAAAAAAATTCTAAAAAAACTTGGTTTAAACCAAAAAAACCTGGTTTAAACCAAAAAAAACCAAATAAACCCGTTTTTTTTTAAAAAAAAACCCATTTTTTTGCCAACCCTGGCATGTAGTATAAGTCTTGAAATAATTTTAGGTTTCTCAGAGAGAATAGATATTAGAAATGTCTCCTTTGCATGAAATTGGAAAGATGCCCACTCTACCTTAAAATATACAGGGTATTTTATCAACTCCACTGCCAGATTCCTTCCAAAGAACTGGGCCTCTACAAAGATAATCGAAAAAATTGTGACAGTAGGAGTAGAAAATATAAAGTCCTCTGGTTTAGGTCATTCCATGTATAGGGAACTGTTTTTTCGTGATTTTTTTTACCTTTAGTCCTTCAATTTTTTTGAAACTTTGCACACTTCTTCAAAAGGTACCAAAACTCACCATACAGAATAAATGCATTTTCTTTTCCCGTTTTGGATTTATGAGGTTTTTAAAGTTTAAAATTAACTACAGGGTGCGTCAAAAGTCAAATTCTCTTAATTTTGAACACCAGTGTAATATAGTTATATTAGTTTTTATAAAATAATTAGTTATATAATTTATAATATGATTTTGGTGCTTGTTTATTTCCCTTTAAAATGGTACCCTAATTTTTAGAAACAATTTTGCATAGGAATATGACAAAATTGCATTGACTTGTTTTATGAAAGTACAGGGTGCGTCATAAGTCCGTGAAAAATTTAAAAATTAATAATAAAAAAACGAAAAGAGATAAAAATGTGCCGTCTGCTGCAATGTTCTTGATTTGGCTTTGGATTTTTTACACCAAATTTTGAAAATTCGTCGTTCCCCGACCTCTATGTAGATGGCAGCACCACTTTTTTCCTAAAATAGGGAATTCCGGCCAGCTAATGGAGGATTTACACCACTGCTGTAAAAGAGACATCAGCGATATTTTCGGCATATTTTAGTACCCGCTACTCACAAAAGATGGCGCTCGTCAATTGGTTTATTGGAATAACAATTCCCGTTTCTTCCGAAAATATCGCTGATGTTTCTTTTACAGCAGTGGTGTAAATCCTCCATAAGTTCCCCATTTTTCTTCAGCGTAGGGATATATCGAATATTGCGATTGAATCGATTCCCGAATCAAATGAAACTTTAATCCTCGGAATCTAATCGTCAGGGCTGGTTTTAAGCCATCCTGATCTTTTAAACATTTGATTAGAATGTTAAATTAAGATATTTTATGACCCTTTCTTTGTTTCTCGCACAAATTTAAACTTTTACCAATGAATTTAGTTAGATTGCGTACAGTGATAACGGGTCTTAATTTGTATGCTAGTTTTTTTATTTATTCAGTCTTTAAGAGTTAGAAATCTACTCTAATCTTAGAAGTTTTCAGATTTCTCTTTTTCCATCTGATTTTCAAGTTATTCTATAATGTTTTAAATGATCAGATTTTTCGAAATATTTTAAATGTTAACCCCCACATCTTTAAGTAGGTATGGTAAAATAAAAAAAACA
The DNA here is from genome assembly GCA_024610705.1 of Tetragnatha versicolor. Lineage (NCBI taxonomy): Eukaryota > Metazoa > Arthropoda > Arachnida > Araneae > Tetragnathidae > Tetragnatha > Tetragnatha versicolor. The sequence continues at coordinate 33,839,178 of JANDEH010000009.1, read as the reverse complement.
AATAAACAGATAAAATTTACGTTTACGACTTGGCGAGTAAAAATGATCAGAAAGACAAAAAGTGGTCATTTCAGAGAATCGTTTAGGGGGCTAATCCTCTGGCCAAAATCTATGGTTTCAGGGAATAGGGGGTTGATTCAAACTTATCTCTATAGCCCCCCTTCATACCAAGCGTACAGTCGGAGTAAAAAAAAACGTTACAAGGACTGTTAAGAGGAATCTAGACTTTAACCTCGTGTGCATGATACAGGAAAATAGGTTTGAAAATATTTCGCCAATACCGATCGCCAAAGGTTTGCCACTTGTTAAAACTACAGTAACCAACAAAACTAAGCCAAACCTTTATTTAATTGTTAATATTTGCGTCTCTTAATGTGAATCCCTGTAGCGTAACGGTTAGAGCGCTGGTGTTGTATAGCTTAAGTCGAATTCAAACGTTACCTGCTACTTTCGTGCTAATTTTATCATTTTTAAGAGTTAGAAGTTATTAAAATAAGTGATTATAAATTATATATTTAGTTTTAATTGGGTATTTAAAAGCTTTTTTATCTTATTTTCTATTGGGATAACCTTTTTTTTCAACCCTCCCACAAATGTTATCTATTTTAGACATTAGGGGATCATTTATTCCTGTAGTTTTTTTCCAAACTTAGTAAAAATGTATTTGCAAAAGCCATTCTTATTTTAGCTTTGTTGTTTTTTAGAGTGTGATGTTTGGATTCATTCAGTAGAAGTTTTTATAAATATTCTTTATTTTTCATCTAATTCTATACCAAATTTTTATTTTTTCGTTGTTATAAATAAATTTTAAAAAATTCCCCAGAAAATTCAACATGCCTGTAGGAGAATATTTTTTTACAGTTAGTAAGTATCGTTAAACCACTTCTTATTCATGATCCCCACTCCTACCCTCAATTGTATACACATACAATTGCGGAGATAACGATTCTGATGAACGCTTTAAAATAAAGAAAAAATAAAATAAAGCAAAGATATTTTAATTCAGCTTCGGAATACATTTAATTCCCAAGTAGAATATCATAACTCCCTTTATTTCCTTCAATCAAAAAACAATTTGTCGTGAAGGAGACAGTTATACTATCTAGTTTTAGGTATACAACCATGCAGTGGCGGATCCAGCCTGGTCCTAAGGGGGGGCAACCACATTTTAAGAAGGTTGGAGGTTCTTCCCCAGAAAAATTTTAAAAATTTGATTCTATAATTGAAGGTACTTGGATGACGCCCCAGGGAAAAAAGGGGGGTCGTTCCCCAGAATTTTTTTTGAAATTTTACCTTGAAAAGTAGTCTTTTGATTTAAGATGGGATCGGGGGATAGCATTTTAACGTCCCACCCTTCCAGCCAGAGAGACCCTTAAGATGAGCGGTCATCACTGATGTAGATGGCAGTGGCATAAATATAAATTTATTTCTGAAGGAACCAAAATATCCTCCAAAAAATAAGTCATTATCAGGCGAAAAGCGAGGGCGGAGAGGACCTAAAATTATTCCTAACCTTCCTCATAGGTTTTATGTATACTTTTTTTAATGCATTTATAGGAAATATATTCGTATTTGATGTATAGTATATTTGTAGTATAAAAATGTAAACCAAAATAAGGAAAAGTATATTTTGAATATCAAAAAGGGGATCTGGGAGTCTTCCTATAGAATTTTTTTGGAAATTTTACCCTAAAAATCAGGGTTTTAACTCGTTTTGGTACCCAAAGCCAAAGCTCGATTCTCAGGGTGTGCCCGGACCTTATGTGGCTGATTTCTCCCACAGGTCACCAATTTTCTTCCCTCTCTTTTTTCATCACTCCACAGGCATAAATAGATTTTTTATTTGGAAAGAGTCTCCAAATATATCCTCTAAAAAGTTATTCAGTGGTATACTATAGAAATTTATTTCAGGAGGGGCCCAAAATTATTTCTCCCATACATATTAAATAGGTTTAATGAAACTTTGTAACACATTTTAAGTATAATTTGCGTCTTAAAGAAGTACAGAATGAGACAAGTTGTGAGTAATTCATTAAGTTTGATGTATATCAAAGGGGGACTGGAGGCCCTCCCACAGAAGATTTTTTAGAAAAATTGACTCTAAAAACAGATTTTTAACTAATTTTGGTACCTAAAGCCCGAATTTCAGGTATTCATTTTCATGTAGGATTTTCATTTTGATGTGCAGAATGTAAAGAAGTTGTGAATAATTGAGTTCCAAATACAAAAGGGGGTTTGGGGGTCCTCCCCAGAAAATTTTTGGAAATTTGACCCAATAAAACAGGTGTTTTAACTTGTTTTTGTACACCTTGTCCGAATTTCGGATGTCCGATTTTCGTTTTTTCCTTTTCTTACCGTAACTTTTAAAAAAGGTACCTGAGCCCAAGGGGGGGGCAAAAGGCCTGTTGCCCCCCCCCTGGATCCGCCACTGCAACCATGAAAGGATACAGTACAGAGGGTGAAATCTGGGGGCACACTGGAAACCTTCGGAATCGGAAATTTTCTGGCAGGAGCTTATTTCCCTCCAGTGACTCCACCCCAGGCTCGGAATCAGGGGGTGGCACTCTGGAAAGTGCCCCCCTTGGGAACCCAAAAAGGGTCTTAAAATGAGTAAAAACCGTACTTTTTACAGGTCTAATTTCAAAATGTTTTTCTCTGGCAGGACCCCCCAAACCCCTTTTAGTACCACAAGGGAATCTTCAGAGATTAGTTTTAAGAAATCCCCAATATCTTCACATTTGGGTAAGAAGTAAAGGGAATAGTGTTGAGAAGTGCCCCCCAGATATTTTTCTGGGGGAGGATCCCCATACCCCTATTGGTACCACAAGGGATCTTGTATAGAAAAGTGTCCCCCTTGGAGCTGTGCTGGATCCGCGCCTGCTCCACCCATGTATACAATATAGAAGAGTTAGGAAGCAGCATGGAAGTGTCTGAATACCTCTTCATCCCAGAGTATAGGACGAGGATGTCTGCTGTGTGATATAGACTGGAATCATTAAAATAATATTTAATAATTTAGTGGTGACCTAGTAACTAAAAATATTATTAAATATTTCTCTCTTTATTAAATATCTCACCAATTTTTAAATAAAACTTTCTTTAATAGGTAAATCAATGAACCTACCCTGTCAATGGCTTGATCAAACCGTAGCTGTTCATTCATGATCACGTATCACGAGTGAGGGATGGCTAAACACTGCTGTGAATAATGAAGCTTTAGCTACATTGGATTGAACTCGCATGTGTTTGTGTAATGCTTTTTAGGAATTTTAGAGGCCGAACATTTTAACCGGAATTCGGGAGGAGGGGAGGTAAGAGAGACGACCTTATAGAATGGGGAAATTGGTGTCCTCCTTTATAGTTCTCACAAGTCTAGGGAACTGTCCCTAAACTCATCAAGGGCGTAGCCAGGGGATTCAGGGAGGGGTAGCTACCCCCTAAAATCATGAGAGTAAATTACTTGAACTTTAATCTTAAGTAATTTATTTTCAAAAAGTTAAATTTCGAAAACTTGGATCACTTGTGTTCACCCAAGTCAAAGAGGATTCAAAATTAAAAATAAGAGATCCCCCAGGGCAGTATTTAAGAGGTGGTTAGGGAGTTGAGCCCTCTGTAGAATTCTTGTCTATTTATAGGCATTTTTCCTTGAAAATTCTGAAGATTATACAAGTGATCGATCTCGAGTGTCACCTAAATAGTCCCCAATGTCCTAGAATCACAAAACTACTCTTTAGGGTTAAATTGCAAAAAAAATTTCGGAGAAGGACCCCAGACCCCCTTTGTTTGCGGCCAAGTATATTATCCTCAAAACGTTTGCATTATTTTCACGAAAGGTCCAAAACCCATCTCGAAGCAAAACTCTGGCCCTTCTTCCCGGGCTTTAAAATGATTCTCCACAAGCACGAGAAAGATCGACTCTGCTTGCTTCGCCCTGAGCGAAATCCTGGGTACGCTAATGCAACTTACCCAAATATCTGTATATTAGAAATATAGGTTGTTCCCCACCCCCGAGACTGCTTAGTACAATTTCAATAGTGTCCAAAGCAAATAATTTTTTAATTTCGTAACAAAACTTTTACCACTAACTTTTACCATGTCCGTAGAACTCACATTAATCAGTCTATCTAAAATTCCATTACCCCACGATTTAAAAGAATTTATAATTATTATTCATTTTAAAGAACTTTAAAAATAGTTAAAATAGAATTATTTTCTGAAATACTACTAAGAATTAGGTTTAAACTTGTATTCGCCTGAATAAGTTTGGTAAAAAAATTCTTAAGAAATTTCTCTCATTCAAAAATTTCTTTAAAAAAATATTTTTTCTAGTGTGAAGTTAAAAATACCTTCAAAAAATTACTTATCGGAGTTGATTTTTTATGATCATAGTGGAAGATCCAGAGTTCCAAGTAAATTTTATAAATAATTGTTTTACGATTTAGGAAGAAACGTTAACGGCTGCTAAGAAATACGATTGAGTGCTTTGAATAAAAAATCAGGTAATAATACTCCTCCACAAAGATTGGATCATCCGTAAATGAATTTAAAAATCAATCGTAATGACATTATGAATGATCCGCATTGAGGATTGAACCCGCGATCTTCCGATTACGAAGACATTACTCTAACCACCATACTACTATTTTAAAGTAGTTTTATTTGAAAAAAATACTGCGCCAAATCATGGATAACCAGCCAAATATGTTTCCTTAAATTAGATAATATTAGAATTGTTCTCGCCAATTTTTTCCTATGTTCTGCGAATTATTGAAATTTCAAATTCTGCAATCCCGTTACTTAACTATTGTAACGTTTTTTTTTTTACTCCGACTGTACATGATTAAATCATTAAAGCAGATTGTTAGAACACTTACTTTAATGATTTAAATCATAGAGTATTAATTACGATTTTGTGCGCAAAGAGCTAAGATGAGGGATAAGGCCCCACTGAATAGTTTTGAAATTTTATTTAGAAATAAATGTCTTAACTTTCTTTTATAAAACCTTTATTATTTGTCAGAAATGTTTTTTGAGAGCTGCGATCATCCCGATCCACCCTTCTTTTGTAACGAGGGATAAATCTAGATGTACTGTGGTGGATCTAAGTGTACCACAAGGAGGCGCACAAGTAAAAAATAATTCAAACACAATTTACAGAGAAGGCACTGTATATTTGCACGGCTATTTTTCAACTAAACTCTACTATAACTTCCACGGCTAGGCGTACCATTGGTTCCATCACTAAGCGCCGAGACTGCTACGTCATCACGAGACCTACAGCGCATGCGCCACTGGCCGTTTTGGCCGTCCAAATATACACTTCGTACAGAGAAAAGCAAAAAGAGGTTAAGAATCTGATCATTAATCGTTTTTAAAAATGTATAAATTAAGTTGAAAATCAGATGAGAAAAAAAAAGAGAAATCTGAAAACTCCTAAGATTAGATTTCTCTCTCTCTTAAAGACTGAATAAATAAAAAAAACCCTAGCATACAAATATTGACCCGTTATCACTGCGATCCCGTTACGCGATCGAACTAAATTCATCCGTAAAAAGTTTAAATTTGTGCTAGAAACAAAGAAAGGATCATAAAATATCTTAATTTAACATTCTAATCAAATATTTAAAAGACCAGCATGGCTTAAAACCGGCCCTGAGGATCAGATTCCGAGGATTAAAGTTTCATTTGATTCGGAAATCGATTCAATCACAATATTCGATATATCCCTACGCTGAAGAAATATGGGGAACTTAGCTGGCCGAAATTCCCTATTTTAGAAAACAGTGGTGCTGTCATCTACATAGAGGTCGGGGAACTATGAATTTTCAAAATTTGGTGTAAAAAATCCAAAGCCAAATCAAGAACATTGCAGCAGACGGCACATTTTTATCTCTTTTCGTTTTTTTATTATTAATTTTAAAATTTTTCACGGACTTTTGACGCACCCTGTACTTTCATAAAACAAGTCAATGCAATTTTGTCATATTCCTATGCAAAATTGTTTCTAAAAAAATTAGGGTACTATTTTAAAGGGAAATAAACAAGCACCAAAATCATATTATAAATTATATAACTAATTATCTCTCTATTCTAAAAAAAGTTTTTGGTGAACGGTTTCCAGAGAAAGGCTTTTTAATTACTGAACCAAATGACACATATATGGTTTCAAAATGTCCGAATTCTTTCCGGATTTCCGAGTAAGCCCTTCGATTTTTCAAAAAAAAATTCTTAATTTTAAAATATTTCCATTTTTTTAGATTTCGGATAAGGTCGCAGTTACAAAGCAAGAAATTATGAATTTTAAAACAATTGAAAATATATTTCACTGGTTTTTTAACATTCAAATACATTAAATAATCATCTTTCTATTTATCACACTAATTTAAAAAATATGTATTGGATTCTTTTTAACACCATTATAAGGTTCAAAAAGGTTATAAAATTTCTGGTTAATTTCTAATTTCTGGAACTTTAAAATTCTGGAAACAAGTTAAAAAAACAGACTCCAGTGTGTCCATGAGTATTTTATTCCATAAGGTAATGGAAAAGCTAAAGTTGATACAAAATTAATCCACTCTTCATAAGTTATACTCTCAGAAGGTAAGCAATTAACCATGTTTATAGAGACTGTTCTTCTATTTTATCATAATTTTACACATTAATATAAAAAATACCAGCAGTTTAAACATATTAGTGTCATTAAAACAATTAAACACTGTTATTTTGTCTGTGGCTGTAAGAATGTTAAATTACTACAGTTTTTATAACTTTTCTACTTTACCGACTTTACCCTTAGTTTTTCTTCGCACTGTCAACCTTTCATCAGTAAACGTCCTGGAAGAAGTAATAAGGTTTTGAGTAAATTTTTCATGAAAATTGTTTATGGAATTAAATTATTTTAAAGTGTCAGAGCCTTCTTTGATAATGTAGAGGTAGGAAACTTACAGAGCGAAGAATAGTTGACTTACAAAAAGACTTTAAAGAAGGAATGATTTTAAGAAACTGTTGATAATATTTATGATATTTAAATCCTACTACTATTATAATTGTGAATGTTTGTCTGTATGTTTGTTACTCTTTCACGCAAAAACTACTGAATGGATTTTAATGAAATTTTACAATAATGTAGCTTATACATCAGAATAACACATAGGCTATAATTTATAAAGAGAAAATCAGTCCTTCATTCTTTTTTTCCCATTTTCCTGATTTTTTCACTTATTTTTTCGTGTTTGAAAACCTGTTTTACCAGTCATGCAAGCCAATAATAGGAAACTATAGTAGTACCAGTGTTGTAGTTGCTAGGCAATTTTATTAATCTCTATATAAATAAAAACGTTTGTGGCTGTGTGTATGTATGTGTGTTCCGCATCTCCTTTTAGACCACACCGAAGGCGTGGACATTTCCTCCATTTCAAGATTTTTTTCCTTTGAAATAAATATATTTGCTGCAAAATACAATTTTTTTCATGGAAAACGAGTTAAAAATAAAACATTGTTTCAAATGAGACAGATCACTAGACTTTTTCATTTACTAGACTTTTTATTATAGTTTCAAATTTGTTATTTTATAAAGGCACCAACATATTAAACATTATCTGGAACATCGGGATTGTAAAAAGTGACAAGAACACCGGGATTGGAAAATTAGTGGGAACATCGGGATAGGAAATATTACCGGGTTATAAAAATTACCGAGAACACCGAGATAGGAAATTTACCGAGAACACCGGGATTAGGAAATTTACCGAGAACACCGGGATTAGAAAATTACCGGGAACACCGGGATAGGAAGGAGGCGCCTGGGATACCGGGATGATTTGTAATATTGCTAATTTACAAAATTATAAATGTATTTTAAGAAATCTTTAAAAAATTAATTTATACACCCCACCCGTGCAAGGCCGGGTATAACAGCTAGTAGACAATATAAGTGTCTTAGATTTTAATGACTCTAATTTGTTGAATTGCGGGTATTTTTTTATGTTAACGAATAAAATTATGATAAAATAGAAGAACAGTATCTATAAACATGGATTAATTGCTTACCTTCTGATAGCATAACTCAATTATTATGAAGAGCTGGTTAATCTTGTATTAACTTCAGCTTTTCAGCTAACTTTCGGAATAAAATACTTGTGGACACACTGGAGTCTGATTTTTAACTTGTTTCCAGAATTTCTCTTGACAGTTTTATGTGTTTAGGATTTATTACCATGTCTATAGTTCGGAAACCATTGTTTGCACTTGTATTAGGAGATCTGCTGGGCCTTTAAATTGCGTAAAGAGCTGTAAAAAGTTGTCTAAGATAATTTTATCAGTCTTAATTGAGAATACATAGAAACCTCGAACACCCATTACCCGATATCAAACATGCCCATACCTTTTTATTAGAATTTTTTAAAGTTTTAATGCAATCCAATATGGCGTCTGTAATTAAGCAACCCATAATTAATTTGAGCTCCAGAAAATTTATATCCACATCAATATGTTCTAAAAATGGTGTTAAGCTATGGAATTTTGTGGTTTTGAGTCATTTACTAGCCTTTTGATTCTTCTATTATCAGTATAAAATGGACAAATTTGATGATTTTCTGATTGATGGCTAGGTTACAAACTGAACATTTTGGCCTAACTAGTAATGAAAAAAGGTCAAATATAATTGTTTAAATGTGTTAGAGCCCTTTTATTCGGAAACGGTTTTTTAAACACTTTTTTTTAAATTTCAAAAAAATTAGAAAAAAGTCAAAATTTTCTAACTTCAGCTTCAGGCCGTTTGGGGCACGTGTTAACATTATCTGATCGATTTGAGATTTTGCACACAGTCTTAGGGTACCAGAAGGAAAAAAATTGGGGGGTGGAGCAAAAGTTTCCCCGACCTTCGATTTTAAGGGACACCCTAATACACACGCATGCGCAGAAGTTATAACCGCCATAGTTGAAAGGTATGAAGTAGCGGTTCCAGAATAGAGCAAAATAGTGGGTTTTTTAAGGGGTATGACACCCTCCCACTATTATGCATGCCTCCTTGAGTGATTTTAAAGCGTGAATAAGGCAGATAATAAAATTTCCTGTTCAATAGGCCTACTTTCTCAGAAACCCCGTTTTAGGGTTCTGAAGGGTATGTGGAGGGGGGTAGCGATATGTAATTGCCTTATATAGAGTCCCTCATACCTCCTTTAAAGGGGCCAAGTCTTTGAATCTGGCTGCCCATTCCATATGGTGAATATCTTCCGTTTTAATAAAAATTTCTGACCTGATGAGCTCCATTAAGTGAAGGATTTCTATCGATTGAAAAGAAATTAAAACCTATAGAACCAAATTATACAGGGTGTATCTGAAATGGTGCAACAAACTTTCAGGGATGATAGTACTCATCAAGACGAACAAGAATCGGTATAAAAAGGGGGTCCCAGACCAAATCCCAGGGAGTTAAAAATGGAGCGATACCCCAAAAAATTATTGAAAAATTCAATTTGTAGAAGAACTACTATTAGTAAAAACTTAATTATGGTCTCAAAAATTGTGGTTTAATATGATCTTTAAAATTATCTCAAAAGTCTTCACTTTAAAATTTGTTTTACAGTCGAATCCGCTTAATGTGATCACGGTTAATGTTATCAATCGGATAATGTTATCGAAATCGACAGGTCCCGACCATTCCTACTTATGTAAATGTAAAATGTATCGCTTAATGTGATCAACTATGGATCAACACGCCGCTTAATGTTATCAAAATTTGTCCATATCCCCTAAAAACGTCCGCTATTCGGTATTTGGTTTCGTTTTGAAGCTAATTTCTTCAAGTAAACATCTCTGCCCCACCCTAGAGCATCTGGTGTCTGTCTTGCTATTTTTATATTGCTGTCTTGCTATTTTTCTGCATGCTGGGTGTTGGGGACAGACGTAGTTAGAAACTTCTTAGTTCTCTACGTTCAGAAACACCCCCTCTGCTCAGGTCCTGTCCCCCTGACGAAGAGACCTGGGTGGAGTTCATGCAATTTTTTGACTTAGTTTCGCATCTGGTGTTTCTTTTTTTCTGAAACTCATTAGTAAGAATAAGAAAACATTCCGCATTTATTGAAAGAAAACGGTTACAGGTTGGGGGGTCCGAAACCATGCTTGTGAGAAACTATCGGCGCCTTGCAGATGTTTCTGATAAGAGATTTTAATTTTCCCTTGTTTATTGGAATTCAGATTATAAAATAAGTGGTTTATTAGATTAGAAGGATATAATAGAGTGTACACAAAAAGAGAGACCTTTCTATATAAATAAAAATATAAAGTAAGCGATTATTTTGCTTTTATTATTTGAACTACTCTTTCATTTTCCCCAAAAAAATTTTAAGTTGCCAAATACATAGTGTAAAATAGTTTTGAATATACATTAATTACGAGTATGTTATTCTGATTTTAAAGCAAACAATATAGTTACACTGTCTGCAACTTTTTTTATATAAAATCGCTTATTGTTATCAATCGGATAATGTTATCAGCTTAATCTCGGACAACTGCGATCACATTAAGCGGATTCGACTGTATTATGAAAAAAGTTAAAAAACACAAAAAATGTGAAAACTCTGCCAAAACCTTATTTTGTATTTCGAAATCCTTTCTTTTGATTTGATAATCTGAAAGATCATAGTTGAAAACCCTTAAGTCCAAAGTTTCATGTAAATACAATCAATATTGAACGCTTGAGATCCTGTTAAAGTTTGTTTTTTGCGTGCGCTAGCAGTTTTCCAGAGTTGTTTCCAGAACAGCTGTTTTCGCACGCAAAAAAAACTTTAACAGGATCTCAAGCGTTCAATATTGATTGTATTTACGTGAAACTCTGGACTTAAGGGTTATCAACTATGATCTTTCAGATTATCAAATCAAAAGAAAGGATTTCGAAATGCAAAATAAGGTTTTGGCAGAGTTTTCACATTTTTTGTGTTTTTTAACTTTTTTCATAATAAAACAAATTTTAAAGTGAAGACTTTTGAGATAATTTTAAAGATCATGTTAAACCACAATTTTTGAGACCATAATTAAGTTTTTACTAATAGTAGTTCTTCTACAAATTGAATTTTTCAATGATTTTTTTGGGGTGTCGCTTCATTTTTAACTCCCTGGGATTTGATCTGGGACCCCTCTCTTGATGAGTACTATCATCCCTGAAAGTTTGTTGCACTATTTCAGATACACCCTCATATTCAAAAGGTGACAAATATAATATTTCAAAATATTTCAAAAGGTGACCAAAGGTCTCCAAGATATCATCACATTACCTGAAACTGTCAGGGTTCCTCTTTCAAAGGCAGGGAGGGATCTGCAACTTGTAAAAAATATGCAAAAATTGTCTTGAATAAGGGAAAATTCAAAGGGTGAATATTTTCCTCTCTTTAGGTCTCAAATCAATTAACCATTGATTCTCGATTCAAACTCATGTGGAAAGTACCAGAATGCTATGTCAGTCCTTTAATGTAGGAGAAACTCACCATTATGGAATCGGTGATTTGGTGCTCTTTGTAGGAATGTTGTTAAGTCTATGCCAAACCCCTACATCTTTCAAAAGGTGAAAATCATGGTTGAAGGTATTGTGTTGATATCTTGGAGACCTTTATTCACCTTTTGGGGGGTTCTATCGGTCTTAATTTCTTTTTAATCGATAGAAATCCTTCACTTAATGGAGTTCATCAGGTTAGCAATTTTCATTAAAACGGAAGATATTCGCCATATGGAATAGGCAGCCAGATTCAAAGACTTGGCCCCTTTAAAGGAGGTATGAGGGACTCTATATAAGGCAATTACATATCGCTACCCCCTCCACATACCCTTCAGAGCCCCAAAGTAAGTAAGTTTCCGGCCCAAAGCCTACGCTGTAGCTAATTTGAGAGAAATTTAGCATGTAGTTCAATGTTTTTGAAACCTTGGTTCCCGAAGCCAGAATGAAATCTAATTCATACAACACTCATTTTAAAGCAAAATTCTCTTTTAGAAGCCATTGCAGTGGTCACTATCGGAAAATCTAAGATTATGTGTTGGTAAAGTGGCCACCCCCATAAATCCTCGTAAAGTCAAAATTTTCAAATAAATTTTATTCAGTATAATTTTATACAATCTTCTTTATCTAATTATAAATTTAAAAGTCAATCAAACGGTAGTACATACATAAAAATCAGTTCCGAAATACCCGTTTTACTTTTTACGAACATCAAGCCAACTTTTCAATAAAATTTAAATTAACTGTGGAAAAATTAAAGCATAAAAAAACAAAGTTATTGAGAAAAATGCTTCAATTTTTCCACACTTATACTTAATTTTATTGAAAAGTTGGCGTGATATTCGTAAACAGCACTAAAATATAGCCTACTAGAGACATGTATCACATGCATATACTACAAAATTTAAAAATTTTAAAAAATTTGAATTTTTTGAATTAATTTAAAATTTAAATTTTTTGAAAGATATTTTGTCTTTTTTCAATTTAATTATTTTTAAAATGATTTATTACCAAATATTGTCAAAATATTTTCCTTATTACTTGATTGAAAGATTTTACCTGTATTTTCAACGTTAATTTTTATAAATTAATTAACTAATGATTTAATCACCAATTGTGTTTTTTTAGGTTATAGAGGTATATACCTACAACATCCATGGAAAAATGACCTAGGTAAATGCCTCGAACGTTTTTAACAAGAATTTTTAAGGGGCACACCTAGTGTGAAATTTTCAAAAAATCGATTATTTTTATTTTTTATATTTCGATAGGTTATACCTTTAAAAATAACATACTAAAATTTTAAATCAATATCTTAAATAGTTTTTGAGTTACAGCCATTTAAAAGAGTAGCCGCTCGGCAGTGAACACGATCATTTTTATCTTTAAACGCGTTTTCTCAAAACAGCATTTTTCGAATTTGCTTGCGTGATTACTCGGAGAAAAATGATCCGATCGCTACCAAATTTTTTTGCATCTTCTCTATATAGTTCTCCATACGATGACCCTCCAGTTTTATGATCTGATCAAAAATCGAATTTTGGCAGGCCAAAAACGACCAAAATTTTGGGTAAAATTAACTTTTTTTTCAACATGCCGCCATTTTGTCAATTTTTGATTTTTTTGTTCGCCCGAGGGTCATAAAGACAATATGTTTTAGTTTCACGAGAATTTTTTTTTAGGTTTTATCAACGGAGAAGACTGCAATCACGCAAGCAGTGAAGGACATTTTTTTTTGGCGCCGCCGGAGATCGCGTGTCATTTCAAAATTATTTAATATTTTATTTCAAAAAGTTTACTGTGTATTCTCAAAACATGTATAAATATACCCTCAAAATTTTAAAACGATTGATTCACAAGTTTTCTTTTTTTTTAATTCCCAAAAATTGTCTTTTTTTAGGCTGTCACACTAGGTGTGCCCCTTAAAAAGGTCGATTTTTGAAGCCAAAAGAATTGAAATTTTGAAAAAAATTAAACTTTTTTTGTCCGATTTTCTTCCATTTTTAGTATGTTATTATTTAAGTCATTTCTAATTTAAAACCGTTTAAGTTATTTCTTTTGCAATTATTTTGTGGTTTTGAGCGATGTTTCAATTTTTTCGACTTTCCAAATTTTGAATTAATTTTTAAAAATTGAAATTTTAAATTTTTAAAAATTTAAATGGTATATTCGTATTCAGCACTGAAAAATAGCCCTTAAACATGTATCATAAGTCTCTATTTTTATAATTTGATTTTTTGAAAAAAAATTTTCGGCCGTCTTTTTAAATTATAAAAAATTAAAATTTCCGCCCGACCGATTTTGGCCGATTTTTAGTATCTTATTATTGAGGTCATTCCTAAGTAAAAACCGTTGAGAAACCTTTTATTGCAATTTGTTTGAGGTTCGGCCCTTTTTTTCGCTATTTTCAGTGGACTACATGTGAAAGGTCTGTTTTAACCATGAAATATTTTGTGAAAGGTCCGAAAACGGACCCAAATTTCTTCTCCCTAAACAGATCACCTTCTTTCAAAAACGTCGTATCTCAAAAACCTTATTTTTCAGGAGAGTGATTTAAAAGTTTAAAATTAGATTGAAATACATTATAAAAATATTGAACAACATATTAAATTTTTTACTATACAGCCTAAAGATATGGCGATTTTGAAGGTCCTTACTACTTTTGCAGGGCTATCTAAAAACAGTCATAACTAAGTTATGACTGAGTTATGACGTTGTTGAAAGGAGTGAGCGCCCTGTTAATAAAGGTTTAATAATCAACTATGATTTTTCTGATGATAACTGCAATATACATGAAAATATGGCCTAGCCAAATGCCTTATCCAGAGTACTAGAACAGAGTCCACATATGGCCATAGGCGATAGAAAATCGAAAAACCATTGGGTATATGCTCTGTGATAGGATCCCTCGTGACGCTGCGCTGGGATCGCATTACTCATGAAACTCACGTCTCCCTTGTCACGTCAAGAGAGGAGGAGAAAAAGAATATAAATTCTAGAATCCTTTAATAAGTGACAGATAATGCTTTTAGACCTTTTAATCTTCTAGTTTTTTTAAACCGTTATCTAAATGATTTTTTAAAAATTGTTTTTAATTACAGGGTGTTTCAAAATTGCGTTGCACGGTTTTTATTTGGAACCAACGCCTCCTCTAGGGCCACGGAAGTAAGTTCTACCCCTAGGTAAATGAACCTAGAAAACCCATTGAGAGGACTTACAGTGCCCCTAGCGGCGAAATTAAAAAGTTAAAAAAATCAATTTAAAAACTAAAGGAGATAGAGCAAAAACCTCAGTGAGAGTATTGTTGCCAACGTCAAGAAGAACTCACTGAAAAAAATTTGATCAAAATATCTTGAATGTTCTTGGAGATATTAGCATGTGAAAATATCACTTTTTCAGGGGTCAAAAAAAAAAGTTCGCATATTTCCAAATTTTTCAGTGTTATTGTGTAGTTTTGTGTTTTTTTTAACACAAAATTTAATAAAAAAATCAAAAAAATTTGCAAATATGCGAATATTTTATTTTTTGACCCCTGAAAAAGTGCTATTTTCACATGCTAATATCTCCACGAATATTCAAGATAATTTGATCAAATCTTTTTCAGTGAGGTTTTCTTGACGTTGGCAACAATACTCTCACTGAGGTTTTTGCTCTCCTTTAGTTTACTCTCCTTTAGTAGATCTCCTTTTGTTTTTAAGTTAATTTTTTTAACTTTTTAATCTCGCCGCTAGGGGAACTGTAAGTCATTTTAATGTATTCTCCAGGGTCACTTACTTAGGGGTAGACCTTACTTCCGTGACCCTAGGAGGCGGAGGCGTTGGTTCCAAATAAAAGCCGTGCAACGCAATTTCGAAACACCCTGTATATGGCATGAGTAATCAGTTTATTCGTATTTTTTTAGTTTTTAATTTTAATTTTTAGCAGCTTTTTTAATACATCCGAAGGTTTTTTTTCTCCTCTCCTCTTTAATCCTTTTACGACTTTTCCTTGGGGTGAGCTGTTGCTCTCGCCTGGGCACCCCACTCTCCCGGCCCCCCCTATGACCCCATAACCGCAAGGTTGGCGAGGGTTGGCTCGGGTTGCCCAATTTCCTTTGCCCAATAACCAATAAGTGACAGATATTGAATAAACACATCTTAAAAATCATAGCTTCAACCTCCAAATTTTACTGCCTATCCCTCTGTTAGTCACATACATTCTACTATGTTTCGGTTCTTTGGTTGAATTTTTGTCTACTTTGCACAGTTATAACTCAAAAACCATAAAATAGATTTTTAGAAAATCCCATATTAGTGTGGTCGGAAATTCGTTGTGGAAGGACTTTTATGCATTTATATTTTATTTTCTTGAGATATGGTTTTACAAGGAGCATCAGTTCCTTTCAGCACACTGCATTGAGAAACGCTACTCTAGAATAAAAAGAAAATGACTTCACCCTCTGAATACGTTCTTTTACCACAGATTTTATCATCATTAATAAAACTACTTCCTAAACTCACGAGACGGTGAGCTTAATACACAACTGTTAATTAAATAAAGGACCCAAAGAAATAAAAACGGGTTTCTTTTTTTTCCTAGAGCCGATGATTTCTACACTTTCGATAGAACTTGTGATAAATGAAATTAAAATAAATCGATTCACTTGAGCTTCATCGATACTCCGATAGGAAGTAAAAGCAACTCACTCTGGCTCTTACGGCAAATGCACTCATTTTTTAGATGTTAGTGAAAAAGTTCTGTAGATGACAATTATTCTCATTATCTCTAGTTTATCGCTAGTGGATGTAATTTTTCCTTTTCTATCGCAATAAATATTGAGATTCCTTCACTTTTTCGGTTCTCTTTCTTTTTATTACGTATTCAATTGCTCATTAATTTCTTTATCGTTAGTTACTTAATAGTTTTTAAATTCTATCTGTGCATTATTCTTCTCATTAGTTACTTAATAGTTTTTAAATTCTATCTGTGCATTATTCTTCTCATTATTTACAAAAAAATGTTGCGATAATTAAATTTTCTTCTCTGTAATACATAGTTATTTTTACATGAAAGTGTCAAAGCGAGTGTGAGTGAGAGTACTTTTGCATAAAACTAGTGAGCATGATACATTTGAAAAATAAAAGTTGACCCATAGCAGACCCATCGATCCATCTCATTGAAAAGATCCAGATATAAAATTATATCAGAATATAAACATGTGTTACGGTCAAAGCCCGAATTTGGGAAAATCGCGAAATGGCCGGCCAGATCACGAAGTGGCTGGCGAAGTTGGTAGAAAAATCATTGGCGCGTATTATTGGCTCTGTATAACCATTACTTCATTTAACTTTTTTAATTTTTAATTAATAATTAAAAAAAAATTTAATAATTAATTTTAATTAATAATTTAATTTTTAATTAAGTAATTTTTAATTTAATTACTTTTTTAAATTTTATTTTAAAAACTTGTCTATTTTTTATATATTTAAATGAGAAGATTCATATTTTTAAATTAAAAAAGAAATCAAAAAGGGCAATATTATCAAATTAACTTTTTAATAAAACAAATATTAATTCTTCATTCTTTAGGGCATGCGGGCATTCTTGATTGAGCACATCGGGTTATGGCTGGAACATCGTGGCCACTTCGCGAATTGGCCGGCCACGGCTATATCGCACTTTGGCCAAACCTCTCGGCCATTTCGCGATTTGGCCGGACTTCGGGCTTTGGCCGTAACATATGTACCACATTTCCCATTTTCCTAACAAGATAGCTTTGGATCTGAAGCCTCAAATCCTTTGGTTCAATGAACCTATTGAATATGAGAAGTTAAGAATTACTGTACTTAACTTAATCATCCCCTTAAAAATTTTCAACCTGTTTAATCTTTCTTCATTCCAAGAGGAAGGTAGGAAAAGAGCCGCTAAATTGTGTGGCATAATTTGTGAATACCCCTTATGAACTAAGTTTCCCAAACAGTGAAAAGAAAAGATTTTTCGGGTTTCCCTTGCAGTCTTGTTCATATTCAGTTTAGTTGCTCCTAATCACTATATCTCGTTCCCCAACTCTTTAGAATACTGACTTCCTAAAAAATACGGCAACTAAACAGATGACCCTCAAGTACATTTATAGAAAATGTTTTAGGAGTCACTCCGTTTATGGATAGTTTTTATGAATATCTTAGGAGCAGAAATTATCAAAGCTTTTGAAATTTATCTTTGTTTAGGCAATCCCGAATTCCTGAAAAAGCATTTAAATCTAATGAGAAAGCATCTTCCTTGAATCCTGAAGAAAAGCATCTAAAAGGAGAAGACTTAAAATCCCCCAGTATCACCTCCTATTAGTAAGGTTTTTTATTGTTCTTTCGTGTCCCTTCGGAGAAACCAATCAGAAACAAGAATAAAGGAGCAGTTTAAATGATGATATTTTTGTTAGCTTTCCTATCAAAATCTTTTCGCATTTAATTGTCTTCTCTGGACTACATGAAACATATCCGGTTTATTGATGCTTAATATTTACAGAAGCAACTATGCTCCTTGTTTCTACATACGTCGTGGCTCCATAACACTTATGAAAACGTCAACTTAAGAATCCATTAGACGTAATTATGCTTGATTTTCTCCTGAGCATATTTTACAACTGCAGGCTGAATACAATTGAAAAAGGGATTGGATCTTTTGAGAGGACGTTTCTCCATAAATTTTCTGTTTGGAAGAGGAGTTATTGATACATCCAATTATAGGAAGAAAAAAAATTTCCATTAGTAGCTAGAAAATTTTCAGGAGGGTAGGGTGTAGAATAGGGTGTCTGGTTTCAGACGTAACCCCCCCCCGAGGAGAGTTTTATAAATACGCCCCCTTCCGGAAAGTTAGAATGCTACCTCTTTTCTCACTACAGTAATCGACAAAAGAGGCCCACATCTTTTCAAACGTCTATCTGTATGTTTGATCATTTAACCGTTAGTTTGTTTCACTTGTTTACGTTAAATGACATTAAATATTAACTTTTCTTTAAGAAGTGTAAAATGTCTAGTTTCCTATAGAAGTCATACATTTTATGCCTAGGGTGAATCGACCAGTAATTGACCAGTTAGTGGAAATTCCTCCAAGTTTTATTTTTCTTTCTTAGAAAAAAAAATTTTCTAAAAAAATTGACACTGGTTTAATATCAATGAAAGTATGAGGAATAATAACTAATAATCATTTTTCCTTTCACTTTTATAGAATTTTTTTTATTTATTTTAAAAGCAATTAATTGAGATTTTGCCAGTAATTGACCACCTACATCCAGTATTTGAACACCATTATTCCAGTAATTGACCATTGCCATATTCACCATTTCCAGAATAAAAATCAAATATACAGCTCAAGCACAAATCAACCAACTGATCCACAACGCAACCTATCATTTCCAAAAGAGCTATTTATTCGAGTCCCACTGAAATTTTCCCCATTTCTATAAAACATGGCTAAGGGTAAGTTGCCTGAAAAAAATACGCAACGGAGACGTTTGAAGAAAACGTTTCAGAAACACTTACACAAACTTTCATTCAATCTGATGATTATAAAATTCTCTCACAAAAATTAAGAATTGGCAAATTTTAGTAAATTTTTAAGTTTATAGTTTTTCTTGACAGTTTTAAGCGAAAAAATCAGTTGTTTTATTGAATGGTATAAAAATTTTGAACTTAACTAATATTCCATTCTTATTAACACCCGTGCCTTTTGGCAGAAAATCCTATGATCTGAAAACCAACTGTTCCAATCCTACTAAAATTTCTTCCAGTTGTTGAATACGTCTTAGAAAATTCTTAAAAGCTGTATTCAATCAGCAATCAATAAATTAAACTCTGGAAGAGAACACGGAAAATTGTTCCGATTTATTAATTCTCATACTTTATTAATATTAAATCACTGTCAATTTAAAATATATTTTGTTGGAAAAATATATCTACTTTATTAGTAATTATAATTATTTTTAAGATGTATTAGCAAAATCTTATACATTTTAAGCAAGAAGTAGAACAATTGTTTTTATTGTTTAACCTTTTAAAACCAGACTGTAAACCAGCACGATTTGCCACCTAGGCCACCTAGCGAGCGCTTGCACCGCGAACCGTTCGATTCCAGCGTTTACTACAGAAGGCTATCTAAAAAACTAAAAATGCGCATATGTCTGACAACCAACCAACCAACTACCCGTAGGTACGTACTTTAGGGCTTAGCGAGAGGAGCGACATATTTTAAAAGCTCAGGTGTTGGAAATTTGAAGAACCAATGAAAGAGGTATATTGAATAAAGAGTCCCTATTAACAATACTGGTTAATTACTGGAAATGTAACTTTTTTTACAGTAAATCTAACCAAAAATTGTACTGCAGGTAAAAATCTTTAAGATCGCTCTTGGTTTAAAAAGAAATCTTAAAAGCAAATAAAATCCAGTAGTTGACCACTTTGGTCAAATACTAGCACTTTTTCTATTCTAGACAGCCAGTGGTTGACCACCCCTCAAATATCAAATTAAATGGTTAATATACAAATAATGATAGTTTTATTTAATTCAACTAAACATTTAGGACCTAAATACATCAATCAATAAAATATTGGAATAAAAACTAGCTGGATGATTTGAGATTGAACTAAATACTCCATACCATTATTGCTAGTAGTGAGAGCGCATGCTTTGAAGCTTTGTTGATAACTTTTTTTTAACTATTTATTGTGTCTTTTAAGAACAATACTAGAACTTTAGACTATGCATGAGCTTTTAATAAAATGTCAGCTATGTTTTCAACGCAACAGATTCGAAATAAACACACAACAGTTCTTGTTTTTTGCAAAATTATGCTCAATTGGTCAACTACTGGTAGGTGGTCAACTACTGGTCGGTTCACCCTATTTGAAATTAACGGAGAATATAAGCGTGAGCTAACAACTCTCAAGCGTTGCCTCCAGCCATGGACCGGTTTCGTCCTTGTTAGGACTCATCAGCACGGCATAGGAAGGCAACACAAGAGAGCGGAGCCCGGAGGGCAAGTACTAGTCTAGCCGACTTTTACGGAAAAAGAGGTGACCATTGATTAGTCCTCCACTCATCTGCTGGAATGACTTGGCATTCCTAGAACAGATTTATTTACCTTGCCTTTCGGGAATTGAATATGTTCTAGGAATGCCAAGTCATTCCAGCAGATGAGTGGAGGACTAATCAATGGTCACCACTTTTTCCTTTATAGTCGGCTAGACTAATACTTGCCCTCCGCTCTCTTACGTTGCCTTCCTATGCAGTGCTGATGAGTCCCAACAAGGGCAAAACCGGTCCATGGCTGGAGGCGACGCTTGAGAGTTGTGAGTTGACCCTTATTGTACGCTAACCAGCGATAATGGTGAAATACTCCTTTCATTTAACAGAGAATATATCAACAATTTTTAAATAAAATATGCCTTCAAAAGTTTTCATCGGAAATTATAAATAAATTTTTTTGTTAATAAGAAACAGTTTTTCGTTTTAGAAAAAGCATTACTACCCTGTCAAACAGTTTTTAAAGTTAAAGCACTTAAAAATGTACTCACAATGCACACAAATGTTTGTAAAACACACATTAAAACTTTCAATCAAAGTGTTAATTTATTGTAAAAGTGTACACACTTGCAAAAATTTTGTTTTAAGAAATTTTCTTTTTGAGAATAAAATTTTTATCCCTTACAAAGGTATTTTTTATTATGCTGGGATCTTAATTATTTTTGTAATTTAATTTGTTTAATTCTATTTAATTAGCTGCTTCAGCTAGCGTTTCTCTTCCCCAAATATTATTATAAATAAAATATAACAAATAACTTATTTTCTGTGTAAATTTTATGATAGTTTTATTTTCAAATATTTTTAAATTGACACCGTGATTGTGGCTTCTAAAAGCTCAATAGTACTATCAGAATCTTGTTATATCATCGCGATAAACGCAGCCTTATAAGTATCTTTTTATGAACTTTTTAAAAATTTATATTTTGTTTGCTTGCTTTGTATAATAAACTTACCACTTCACTTGTCTTCTACTTCCAGAATATCTATTCCATCCACGATGATCCGATGCCTGTTATACCATATACAGGGTGATTCAGATATAATCATCAATAATTGGGGGGTAAGTAGAGGGGCCCTAGACAAGCATTTTTCGAATAGGGATGGTGGGGCGCAGCCTTACTATTAAAGAGCTAGGACCTAATGTAGTGCTAGCGCGTTTCAAAAGGCCGTTTTTAGAAGGCCCGTGTGACGAAACAAAACATAATAAATGAAAAACATTATTGCATGAGGTACAGGAGCATCTGTACTACTTAAATTCTCAATGTGATAGAAATTGGACCACTTGCTAAACCGTGGGGCGAGTCTTAAAACGTGCAATATTAATCTCTTAGTCAAACAATGGAGTTCCCTTAATGGTATTTGGAAAAATGATGATCGAGGAAGGAATTTTCAATGATCAAACAGTTTCAATGATCACTGTTACGATCATTGAAAATGCCTTCCCCGATCATCATTTTTCTAAATACCATTAAGGGAACTCCATTCTTTGACTAAAAGGTGATTCTTGCACTTTTGAAACTCACTCCACGGTTTAGAAAGTGGTTCAAAGTCTATCGAATTCATGGTGTAAAGAGTAGGGATACTTCCTTACCTCATGCAATAATGTTTTTCATTTATTATGTTTTGTTTCGTCACACCGGCCTTCTAAAAACAGCCTTTTGAAACGCGCTCGCACTACATTAGATCCTAGCTCTTTAGCGGTAAGGCTGCGCACCATCATCCCCATTCGAAATATGCTTGTCTAGGGCCTCTCTACCTACCCCCCAATTATTGATGATTATTTCTGAATCACCCTGTATATGAACGCTGCCTATGCTGCTGTTTATTCGCGAATATTCTGAAATTTTAGTTTTTACTTAAGGGGACTCAGTACCCAAATTTTTATTTCTTTAATTTACAAACTTTTTTGAAGTTCTTTAACGTAAAAAACTTGTAATGACTATTCAAACATAATCCAAGCAAAAAATCTACTTTTTTAAAAGCAGTTTTTAAGAAATTTTGAAATTTTCAAAAAGTTTAACTAAGTTTTAAAACACTACTTTTTTAATTATGATAATTCTGGTATGATTTTTTACCCCAACATAATCTAAGTTATTGTCCATGGAACTATGAATTCACATTTTTAATACTTGTAAAAGTTTTTAATAAAAACAATTTTTCTCCAAACACCTCCAAAATATCATGAAAATAAACACATTTTTCATCTTAAGACCTTATATTATACTCTAAATCCCTAATTGGAATTCATAGTTTCATTGAAAACACTATGGTTAATATATATGCAGAATTTCAAGTTAAATAGTCCAGTAGAAAAAAAAGCCTTAGGGTTTTAATGGTAAAAAAGTAGTTTTGGGAAATATTTATTTAAAAAAATATGTGGTAAGTGTGTTCAATAAAAATTGGAAATTGTTTGTGCTTAGAATCCGTGCATCACTATGAAATTTGCAGAATCAATTTATGAATAAAAACATCGATTTTAGAGCAAAATCCTTAATTTGATATTTTGACCGATTTGGAGGTACTGAGTCCCCTTAACTAATCATGCTCTTTTAGCTTCTAGGAATTCAATAGCATAGAATCCTTGTTTTAGAATGCCGCTTTCAGGCTGCTAGTATTTCAATGAAATTTTCTGCTAGTTTTGTTTTCATCGTATTTTTAATACTAAATTTATCACGCTTCTGTGGATTTT
The DNA here is from genome assembly GCA_024610705.1 of Tetragnatha versicolor. NCBI lineage: Eukaryota > Metazoa > Arthropoda > Arachnida > Araneae > Tetragnathidae > Tetragnatha > Tetragnatha versicolor. The sequence continues at coordinate 33,815,944 of JANDEH010000009.1, read as the reverse complement.
AAAAACTCTGCCATCAAGTTGATATTTTTACAAAATTATCTAATGCTTCGTAATTGTCAAGTTTTCAGCATCTTAAACAGTGCCTAAAAAATTAAATAATATTTTATTCACTAGAATTCGTTAAAAAAATTCAATTAGGAATATGAAGAAAATTATTCATTCAACAACAACAAAAAAAAACAATTCCACCCAACGTGGAAGAACAGAAGAACATAGGGTCGGGTGGGAATAGAAAACATAATAGATCAAGAAATAATTTTATTTGTCACGTTTAATATTGGTTTTTATTTGACTGCATCATGTTTTCTGCAGCAAATTTTAAAAAATTTCCTTGTTTATCGTGTACCTATAAAATGTTCGAAAAGTTTCCGTGCTTAATTAAGAGTCGCTTACATTTTCTCTAGTTGCTATAATTCGAAATTTTAAAGTTTTATGAAATTCCAGAAGAACGCTTGAACTAACTTGACATTTGAAACTAACTTCTATCAAAACTGCATCGTTTTCTGAATCATTACTAAATTTAAATAGAACAACTTTGTTTTCAGCCAAACGCACACATCCGTTAGACAGAAAGACGTTTCCCATGAGATTATTTAGCGACGGGTAAAGTCTCAAGAGCCTTTTATGGATATTTATTTAGCCCTATCGAAATTTATACCGCCTGTTGCGACCCAACCTCGGCACTTGGTCCCTTATTACGACTTGTCATACTCGCTTTGATGATGAGTTACGGCCAAATTAGACGAGCGAACTGTGACTAATCCACCGATGCTGCATGGATTAGGAGAATGTAGATTATCTGCAGATGCGAAAGTTTCCGTTCTACTTGAGTGATTAAGGGTTTGGATCGGTATACTTCGGTAAGTAATGATATTTAGAGTGCGAAGCCTCTGTAAGTTGTTGGTGTTTTTTTTTCTCTATTCAGAAGTGTGTTTTAATGCTTATTTATTTGATTTGGAGAGCTATGTATCATAATATCTCGGTTTGAGTGAATATTTTTTGCCAAATGAGTTATTGTTCATTTTAATTTAATTATTGTTCATTTGGTAGATGACTAGCATAGACATAAATATTTGTAGAAATTTATACTGTTTCCAATCTGTTTTTAGAATTTTAGCTTTTAGAATAACTGTATTACAATTAAATAATTTTAAATATTTATTTTATTATTGTTTACTGTAGGGGAGAGGGGGGCATATTTGAAAGAAATGTATACTTCTGATAAGAAATTTATGATACACTGAGGAGGTGTTCAAAATAAAGAGGAATTGCGCATTTGTTTTATTTTATACAAATCTACTTGAAACTGTGTGTGAACATAGGTTGATATAATACCTAATAAATAATCATTCATAAGTTATTGTACACACGCATGCGCATGCGTAACAGCCGCCAAAGTTGAAAGATATGGAATAGCGGTTTTAGAATTAGGCATTAAAAGTCGGTTTAGGAGGGATACGATCTCCATTTTTGAGACATTTTAAACCTCGAATAAGGCAAATAGCAACTTCTCATGTTCATAAGTCCTACATTTTCAGAAACCCTGTTTTGAGGCCCTGAAGGATTTTTGTACGGGTTGCAAGATATTATTGCCTTATCTAGAGCCCCCATACATGCTCTAAAGGGTTTAAGTCTAAAAATCTGGCTCCCCGTTCAATATTTCGAATTTCTTCCGTTTTAATGAAAATTGGCAATCTGTTGATCTCCATTAATTTAAGGATTTTTGTCCTTTAAATGGAAATTAGGTCTGACTGGATCACTAAAAAGGGAATAAATGTCTCATGAGATGTCAACACACTACCTGAAATTGTCATGGTTCCCTGGTTTATAATTTGCTTAGGTGAAGATAAATTTGAGACTCAAAACAACAACTCATGTATTTATTCATAGTACAAACTGTACTATGAACCATATATCTGTGTATAAGAAAGTTTAAGTTTGTTAATTGAGTTTTAAAATTTTTAAGTAGCCGATATCGACATCCTTAGATTTAAAAAAAAATATATATTTACTTTTTGATTACCCTCAACCTTAAAGATCTATAACATCACTGTTATTTTCACTTTGTTAAGTCTATGAAAGTTGAAATGAGGCCCAGATTTTTTCCAGATTTGCAGTTAAAGAACCCTTATCAGGCAACAAGCAAAGATCTGAATTGGAAACGATTGCAATTGTATCGTTAAATTGGTGAATCTGTGATTAAACTTGGTTTGAAAGGGGAGATACCTGGCCCTTGCCCCCAAGTCCTCAATTGTGCAACTTTAAAAATAGTGTAAAGTGACATAAATAACATAATAATATAAAAATAATCACCTCTGCATAATAATACGCTCAATATGTTAATTAATAAGCGACCAGATGTGTTGGCGATCGAAATTCAATCCTGGTTATCTGAAGTTATTTTCAGTACCTATGAAGTCAGCTTCCAAATCAGCTCCCTTCCAAAATCCCCTTTTATGAAACCAGGATAGCAGAATGGATGATATCGATTACATTTTCTCAAGAGAACCAAACATGCGAAGATCATTAGAGTGGGCTCACTTTCGAGAAATCACATTTTGAAGTTTGCGAAAACGAATAACTTCGTGACGGCGGCGTTTAAATTTACGGAACTTTCTAGCTAAGAGTTGTTATCTGCTCTTCCAGGATCTCCACTTAAGCGATTGCTGGGAAATGGATCATGGCATTCCTTGTGATCTGTGTTCAGTCAGATGTCGGGTATGTATTGAGAAATAATAAGTAAATCTGCTGTACGAATAAACAGTGGTAGCTAAAATTATTGCGAGTGCTGCTCCCAAAAATCTTAAGCCTTTGTTTAAAATTGTTAAAAGATGACTACCAATAACTGGAGGGCTCAGAATTAAAGACGACCAAGTCCACTTTTTGTCATTTTTGAGTTAGCAACGCTATAACATGCACCAACTATGTAAAATTTCAGTGCAATAGTGAACCAAGTCCTAGTTCTGATAATATCCGCTTGACAGCAGCAAGTTCTGTTGCGTTAACATGTAATTTGCTATGAAGCTTTAACTTTAAACGTCTGTAGCTCAAAAGTAGCTAAAGTGGACTTGGTTCATTTCTATTCTGAACCCTCCAACTAACCCGATCATAAATAGAAAAAATATAAAGTATACTATATGTTTTTACAATGTATGATATTAAGTCTTTCGTTTAATTCATTGCTAGATTATTTTAAAAATTGAAAAAATACATATATCATACTTTTCTCAAGATTAGTAAATCCGAAACTATAGGTACTCATTGGTTTGATGAAAAATTATGGTTCATTTAGCACCCCCAATTAGGTCTTTCACCAACATTTTATCAAATAATAGCATCTGAAAATATGCGTGAAGTATTGGATATTTCAGAGAGAAGTTGCTTTGCTGGCAAACAGTGATCAATCGTGATGTCATGACGTCTGTCGCACATTACAATTTAAAGTTTCTTTGGCCTTATAAGTTCAGTTGGCCATGCAAAATCCCCTCTTGAACCTCCGTCACCACGTTGCGTCGCCTTGATTCACCATGTCACAGAACTGTTATGTTTGACAAGAACCTGATTAGTTTCAGTTTGACTTGTGACTTCTAGCCCCTACTTAACCCTTCACTGCACGATTTTTTTGTTTAATTTGAAAAAAATAATTTAATATCTTCTAACATCCACGAATACAGGAAAAATATTTAAAAAATTCCAGACTTAATTTTTCATTAAGATATAGGGGTTTTTTATGATATGGCACAAACCTAAAAACATGATTTACAGCTGGTGTAATAATTGCTTTTACGAAAAATCAATTTAAATAAGAAGTATATGTTGTGTACATAAATGTCACTTAATTTACCAAGCGATATTTTCAAGATTTACTGGTAAAAAAAGATCCATCAAAATCTTTGATTGCATACAAAATGGATGCAACTGTTTTGGAGACATAAAAACCTAATTATCAGTGAGAAGCTGCCATCCAGATCCACACTGAGTAGTTAATATTATATATATGTATGTTCTAGATGTGGCACAAAACTCAGATAACTTACATTTAACACATGTGGGAAAATTGAGGAGTTTTATTGGTATGTGCCGAATTCGGCACACCGTGCAGTGAAGGGTTAAGACTGTATTCATCACTAACCTGACCTAAGGTTAACCTCTAAGGCTGGCCGCTAGTTGAGGCGGAGGCAGGGTGAGCGAGGCAGGCGACTCACGGCGAAATTCTGCCAGCTGTGAATCTGAATGCGACAGCGCACGTTACGGCGCAGCATGAGTTGCGTGGTTCAAGCAGGAGACGTGAGTCACAATTCGCAGTCTTTGGAAAGCAGTTTTTCTAGACGTGACTGGAGTGAGCGGCGTGATTTTTCTTACTGCTGTAGTTAAAGCAAAATGTTTGTGGGATTCACAACTTATTTTCGTATTTTGATCATTATTTGAACCAAAACCGCCATATCTTGAGAGCGCTATTAGTAATAGACTTCTGGTGTTAGCGGCATTTTGTATAGACCAGGGTTTCTCAAACTGTGGGTCGCGACCCACTGGTGGGTCGCCAGTCAGATTTTGGTGGGTCGCGAGAAGATTTTTAATTTTTCTGAATATGAAGTATCGTTTTATAATTTTTACAAACGTGTTATTGACTTTTGAATTATCAAACTATTATTTGAACTTTTGAAATTTATTAAATTACCATATAGTAAAAAGAATAAAAATTTGAGAAAAACTACACTACTTTGTGTCGAACGGAAAAGGAAATTAATGTAAATACGTACTATGTGTTTCATTTTAATGTGCCGATAGTGAAAATCTAGTCGGTTATTAAAATAGGATTTGAAAAAAATTCAGTGTTTCTCTCCATTCACACCGGAGCAACGCAAATTTAAAGAATTTTTTTAGGAAATGATGCAACTGCAATTTATCCCTTATAAAAAACAAGTAAAAACCCTGTTTTTTAAGGGTCATATTTTAAAATTTTCTATGGGGGAAGACCCCCTTTTTATTGTTGGGAGCATTGTTAACCCAACAATTAAACTATTTCATACACTCAAATTCAAATATTTACTTTTAATTTCTAAAAAGTTAATTTATCTTTCAATACGTGCATGTAATGATTTATTGTTGTAACTAAATTGTTGGTGAACACTCCGAAGTCGGAGAAGTTCAAATTCTGGGGGGGGGGAGGCATGAGATAATTATCACCGTTCAGTTAATTATAATTAACTGGTGTCGGTGGGTCGCTTTAGATTTTGTTTCTCAAAAGTGGGTCGCGATGTTAAAAAGTTTGAGAACCCCTGGTATAGACATATCGCGAGGAGAAGAGCTATGAAAAGGGTTGCCGTGAGTAGACGAGTCCAAAAGAAGAGGGAAGCTGGTATGAATTTAACTGCAATATTTGGCATTTTAAGCGTACATTTGGCGAATGAGAAAGCTTTTATTAAACTACATTAAATTATTGATTATCTTTGAAATTTCTCGTCAGTAAAAAAATCGGAAATACTTTTTCACATGAAAACTTTTTATCGTTTACTATGCCTTTATATTGCTATTTTGAGGGAATTAGTTATATTCAGTTTTATATAGCTGATATAACTTTAGTTGTAAATTTAATAAATTAATCATCATACTTGTGAAATTTAAATAAGGCGTTAGAAACTTGTGAAGTGACAAAATATAAAAAATATGTATTCATTATCTTTTTGATATTTTTATAAGATTAGGGAGCTACCTCCCCCTATGCCGGACCTTTCGGATCGCTTCGAAATCCTCACAAAGATTTGCTCATTGAACTTATTCTCTGCAAACTGAACTTAAATGCAAAATTTAACAAAATATCTAAGATCAGATCAGATATGGAATAGATCAGACCAGTTGATATAGATCAGATTAAATCCAAAAAAAATTACAAAATATCCTAAATCAAATCAGGTTAGATGATGTAAATCAGAAAATGTAAAATTAAATTAAATAGATCAGATTATGTGAAAGATCAGTTGAAATAGATCTGATCAGTTGAAATAGATCTTATCAGGTGTAACTAATCAGATTAGATCTAGAAATGTAAGGAAATTCCCATCCGTGACTCTAGAATCGAAAGAAGTATAAAGTTGAAAAATAGCCACTCAGATTTTGCGCATAACATTTATTTCAGCGCCAAAAGAATCATCATCACCCCCGAAATTCAGTGGAATAATCCGTTTCTATAACAACCGCAGCATCATCGTATGACGTCAATAGCTCTTCTTCTGGCGGTATGTCAATATTACTAGTGTACCTATAATTATTTATTAGAAAGGGTGAAAGATGGCGCCATGAGCGCACACTTGCAAATAATTATACAGGGTGTCCCATAAGTGTAGGGTCACACTTCTAGGGGAAATAGTAGACACCTAGATGAGTAAGAATCACAAACATAGGATTTGGGGGTCCCAGACCAAATCCCAGGGAGTTAAAAATGGAGCGACAGCCCAAAAAATTATTGAAAAATTCAATTTGTAGAAGAACTAATATTGGTAAAAATTTAATTATGGTCTCAAAAATTGTGGTTTAATATGATCTTTAAAACTATCTTAAAAATTTTCAGTTAAAATTTTTTTTATTACAAAAAAATTTAAAAACCGCAAAAAAATGTGAAAACTATGCCAAAACTTTATTTTGTATTTCGAAATCCTTTCCTTTGATTTAATAATCTGAAAGATCATAGTCGGAAACCCTTAAGTCCAAAGTGTCGCGTAAGAACCATCAATATTAAATGATTGAGATCCTGTTAAAGCATGGTTTAAGTCCGTTTTTTGCGTCCGCAAAGTGCCGTTTTGGAAACGGCTATAGGAAACCAGTTTGCGCACGCAAAAAACGAACTTAAACAGAATCTCAAGCGTTTAATATTGATGGTTTTTACGTGAAACTTTGGACTTACGGGTTTACAACTATGATCTTTCAGATTATAAAATCAAAAGAAAGGATTTCGAAATACAAAATGAGGTTTTGGCAGAATTTTCAAATTTTTTTGTGGTTTTTTAACTTTTTTCATAATAAAACAAATTTTATTTATTTATTTATTTGTTTCAGATGCACATAACAGAAAAAATCCAATTACAATGCACATCATAAAAGACACAATGAAAAACATCAAAAACATAAAAGAAAAAAAACATTACAATGAGAATAGCCTCCGCAGTTAGCTTTAAAAACATGAAAAGGCATATAAAATATATCCAGTTCCCCAGAAACACTGTTATAAATTTTATAAAATTTATACAGACAAAAATTTAAAATATAGTTAGGCTGATTTGAATTCAAATAAAACAAACAATGATTGCGTGTAACTCTAGAAGGCACATATAATTTTAAAGTACTAGTAATGTAAATAGAATCAATCATATTATTAAGAACTTTATAAAAAACAAAAGACAATAAACTTGACGTCTAGACTTGAGGGTACAAATGTTGAACATATTACGGAGTTCTAAGGAAGGCACTTCCCGAGAAGTAGTGTGGAATCTCTTAAAATACAAAAAACGTAAAAAATTATTCTGAACACGTTCAATGACACTATTACTATTATTATAATAAGGATCCCATATGGGGGTACAATATTCAAGATTGGGGCGGACCAGGCCAAAATACAAAACCTCCAGTACCTTCTGACTGGTGAAATTAGTAGTTTTTCGTTTTAAGAAACCTAGAATTTTGTAAGCTTTAGTTGTAATAATTTGAATGTGATCGGAAAAATCAAGATTACTATTAAAAGTCACACCAAGATCCCTAACAGAAAAATTTCGCAACAAGGAAGTATTGTTGATATTATAAGAAACATGGAGAAGCTTAGCTTTGCGAGTATAACTTGAAACGCTACATTTAGATATATTTAACTCTAACTTATTTTTAATGCACCAATTAAATATAGGGTAGGTGGGGGCAAAGCCCCGCAGTTTTTAGTATTTTTAACATTGTGATCGAAAGGGGGTAGATAATCCCGAAATTTCAATTGGAGGTGTTAGATTGAGATGTTACCTACAAAACCAATCCAAATTTATACTCTTATTGATAGTATTTCAAGAGAAATTGACAATTTAGTTGAAAAAAAAATTGCGGGTCTTTGCCTCGAAAAATGGGGCAAAGACACGCACTTTTGAATCTTCGTGTCCAAGTGAAATAAACATGGATAAACAAAATGTTTCATTATAAAAACACTAGAAATAATCATCTTAATACAGTAGAGCCCCTATTATCCGCGGAATTGGGTGGCAAGGGTACCGCGGATAGCTAAAATCACGAATAACCCGAAAAAAGACTAAAAATGAGGTGAAAACACCGAAACAAAATATCTCAGCATAAAAACTATGTTTCATTGTACAAAAACATATTATGTAAAACTTTTAAAATGTGTACAGTAGGTACAGTAGAATTATTTGCTCTACATCTAAAATCTCTCTAATGTTCGTCTAAAATGTACCCTCGTCATTGAATTTTTTTTTCGTGGCAATAGTGGATCATCCGCTCGCGAATAATGGATTTCTAATGTATTGTTTTAATATTTTTAAGTGAACCAACAATATTAAACATAAATATAATCCGTTTTAATGAAAATTGTCAATCTGTTGTAGCAACTCATTTCAAAGTGCCCAATATCTTTCAAAGGGGAGAAAAAAGGGTTTCAGTTTGAGGATTGACATCTCGGAAACCTTTATTCAACTTTTTAGGGATCCTGTAGGTTCTAATTTCCTTTTGGGGCGAATTCCCAAAGTTTTGAAGATGCGGGTATTTGCCCCAAAAGACCTGCGGGTATTTGCCTCGTTTCACTTTATTTTGAAAAACAAGCCTTAGGGTGGGTTGGGGTAAAGTGGGTCTTGGGGTAAAATGGGTCAGTTTTAATTAACTCGATATAAATCAAATTTAAATTGAATAATTTTCGCTCATTTTTTTTGTATTATAATCTTTTATCTATTGGCAATATTTTTCGACTGTCAAAAATTAATATTTATGATTTTGAGGACTGAAAAAATATTTAATTTGAACCGTAAACGATGTCATCGAAAAAACAGGGTTTACTAACTTCCAAAATATCTATATATTGTAATAAATTACAGCAGACTTTTGTAATATTTTTTCATAAAAGAAAGTCTGAGAGACATTTAAAGCCAATCAGCTTAGAAAAATATAAAATATTTTATCTTTTATAACAATATTTTGTACTTGGGGTAAAATGGGTCATAGTTAGGAGGCCTTCTGTATTAAGTAAAACAATGTTTTAAACTTATTTCCTTCAAATATACATTGAACTGTCATGCAAGTTTATTTTTTTATCCAAACGAAGTATTTTAATTGCTAAATTTGAACAATGTTCATTAACTTCGGACTTTTACAATTTCATTAAAGTGCAACTTAAAACAAATTTTTTCAGATAAAAACGGCTTAGCCGATTGCCTTTTTTCTTATTTTCATGTATATTTAGTAATAAATATATTTTTGACATCTTTTTGCAATGAGACCCATTTTACCCCACATTGGGGTAAAATAGGTCATTACTTTTGATGCTAAGTTTAACCAACTTATAACTAAAAAATATTTGATAAAATTAGATGAAAATGTTCTCAAGGATTGTAGTGTCAAGATCCAATTGAAAGAAATCATTAAAAAGTAATAGTTTTGATGAAATAAAACTTAGAATGTGAAGGTACCTTAAAATTGACCCATTTTACCCCAACCCACCCTATTATTTTTAGAGACATGTTAAGGAAATTCTTTCAAGACGAAAGTGAAGTTCAAATGCTATCTTATCATTGGCTTATTTGTTTGTAATTCTTCTGAAGCCCTATTTTATGTTATGTTTAAGTAAAATATCAGAAAAATTACATCAAAATGATGAAAAACAAACTAACAGCATTTTTTCAACTCGTGAGTGACTTAGGGGTACGAACTTTCGTAGAACGATAGGTCACAGTAAGACAAACCAACCACCTGGTTTTCAACTTTTAAATAGATTATTAACAATTAAAAATCGCGGTGCGTGGTTTTGCCCCATGCGGGATTTTACCCCCACCTACCCTATTGTCAATATCGTTTTGCAGGAGATTAGTATCATAATTACAGTGTATTTTCCTAAAGATTTTCAGATCGTCAGCAAAAAGAAGACAGTCACTTTGTTTTATAGAGTCACAAAGGTCATTGATAAACAATATAAAAAATAAAGGACCCAGATTAGAGCCCTGGGGAACGCCAGAGCCATTTCCAAAACCATCAGATACAGATTTCCTAATATAAACATACATAGAACGATCAGTAAGATAGGAGAATATCCATTGAACAAGATCGGCCTTAAAACCCATAAATGACAGTTTATTTAAAAAAATACCCAAATCGAGTGAATCAAAGGCCTTGGAGAAATCGGTATAGATCACATCAAGTTGACAATTAGTCTCAAAAGCGGATATAATATTGCTAGTTAAACAATACAAATTTGAAAGAGTTGATCTATGAGGGAAAAAGCCATGCTGAGCAACATTAATAAATCCACTTACTTGCGAAAAGATCATCTTATGGATCACAATTTCAAAGACTTTAGCAAACGGACTTAAGATAGCAATAGGCCTATAATTTTGACAAATTTTGACGTCACCTTTCTTATGAACAGGAATAACCTTAGTATTTTTCCAGAAACTGGGAAATGAGCAAGTTTTTAGCGATAAATTAAAAATAATAAGGAGAGGATAAATTACGTGCTCAACACAGCTCTTAACAATAAATGATGGTACACTGTCACCCCCCGTAGATAGGGAAGATTTCAAATCCTGAATGGCTGATACAACATCAGTGTGTGTGATGTGATCAATTTTGATCACGTCCCCAAGATCACTTAGAGAGGTATTACGTGGACTATGTACTGTACTCTGTTTATACACAGAACCAAAATACTTAGCAAAAGCGTTGGCTATGTCAACATCATTATCAAAATTAGCATCATTAAAGAACACTTCATTAGGCAAAGTCTGACTGTTTTTAAAATAAGACCAAAATTTTTCAGGTTGACGTATCAAGTTGTTTTCCGTATTTTTTATGTAATTAGAATAATCACTAGTTATACTATTAAGAGATGATCACAAGGATTTAAAATTCTGAATACACACAGGGTCATGGTTACGTAAAGCAAGTTTACGAGCTTTAGCTTTAGCCTTAATAAGTTTAATAGTATCAATAGAATACCACAAAGGGTACTTACTAGAGTGATACTTCAAAGGTATAGTTTGATCAAAGATAAGATTCAGTATATTATAAAAACCAGCAACAGAACAGTTGACATCATCAAAAGCATTTAAAAAATTCCAATCAATTTAAAGTGAAGACTTTTGAGATAATTTTAAAGATCATAGTAAACCACAATTTTTGAGACCATAATTAAAATTTTACCAATAGTAGTTCTTCTACAAATTGAATTTTTCAATAATTTTTTTGGGGTGTCGCTCCATTTTTAACTCCCTGGGATTTCGTCTGGGACCCCCAAATCCTATGTGATTCTGACTCGTCTAGGTGTCTACTATCCACCCTAGAAGTGTGACCCATTATTTATGGGACACCCAGTATGTTTTAAATAGTATACTAGATTTCTCTCTATTACTTTCACAATATATTATGATATAAAACGTTTTTTAGTAATAAGTAGATTTTCTAGTGTTTGTGGAATTATTTAACGGACCACAAGAAATGAAAAAATCAATCCGCATTAGGGTGTCTCAAAAAGTGCGTTTTTTTGGAAAAGTTTGAAAAGTGATCGGGCCGTTAGCTAAAAAGTTTCCTTTTGGTGTTAGAAGGTCAGTTGCAAAATTAAAACTAATTCTGTTCACTCTAACTATTGCCTCAACGAGAGCGAAATCTCTATAATGAGAGGCAAGCAACCTCTACCACTAAAACACTTACGCATCGCAATGACCTTGAAAAACTGTCACTGTTGACCGAATTTTCAACTTAAAACATCAAACTTAGCAAATAAAAAAGATTTGGATTACATGGGAATACCCCAAAACCAGAGGTTAACATTCCAATAATGTCATTAAGATCCAAACGAAACGTTGAAAAAGTAATAAAAACAACTTCTGAAAGAAAACAATTAATTAGACATCTACTGCAATGATAGATAAAATTCTTTTTCTATGGTATCATATTTTATTCGTATCTTGAATGTAAACATTCCATAACACCAGGGGAAAGTAGGAGTGGGTTGCTTCTCTGCGAGAGTGAGACATTAGGGTGTTTCAAAGTCTATGGGGAATTCTTTTTGTCAAAATTCCCAGATGCCTCCCTCTCAAGTTGTCACTAATACTAAAACATTATTACCTGCAAATTTTCAGATCTCTAGGACAATTTTTGACCCCCGCGCCCTTCAAAAGTAGGTTTCCAATGTTAAATTATAGGGAAAATATTGAAAATATCGTCATTTTTGGTTCTTTTCAATTTTATGAGCCTGAACGCAGTAAATATCGAATTAAATCCCATACATCATCTTTGGGACATCCTTGTCTCAAGATCCTATTGGAAAAACTTTCAATAGAACCTACTGGGGGACGTTCCATAGGGGTTCAAAGCGCGCTTTGACCGAAAAAAGAGAATGCTCGCCGGCGCTTGCGGCGGGAGCTGGATGAAGGCCTCACATAGGGTTTTACTTCCCAAAACTGAGATACAAGACTATCAGATGATGCCAGCTGAAGTAAAATAGGAAAAATATTCAATAAAACCCCCATGTGAGGCCTTCATCCAACTCCCGCCGCAAGCCCCGTCGAGCATTCTCCTTTTTCGGTCAAAGCGCGCTTTTAACCCCCCATGAAACAACTTAACGTTGAACTTATTTCAAAGATTTGGATTGGATTACCTATAAGTTTCATTTTAAAGTCTCCTACTGAATGGGAAAGCTTAGACGAATTCAAGTGGTGCCGAGATTTTTTCAACAACTTGGCGGTCACCAATGATGTCGCAGAGCTAGGAGTGGCCCTAACTCAAGAGTATACCTCCCTAGATTGAAAACTGAAGCACAGAGGCAAAATCTCCAACAAACTTTCAATAAATATCGCGCGAAGTTTTCTAAGACAGATAAGACTACTTTAGTTCAAGAATTTTAAAATTATCATGGAGTATAAACATAGAAAGTGTATATTTTAGTGCAATAAAAAACTGTGACATATTAAAGGGATGTATTATATGAATTAATTACATTATCTCAATCCAAACAGTCTAAAAATGGCATAAAAAAGGTAAGCAAAAGTAAGCAGGTAGTTGCGTAATAGGTGTCGTTATGAAGTAAAGCTAGCGCTGCAGCCTAGACTAGGCTTTTTACGTAACTTCAACCGCTTTGAGGCAATAGTTAGGGTTGTACCACAACTTTAAAACTTCCAGGGAAGTTTATTGGTGCCAAAAGGAAACTTTTTGGGACACGGCCCGATAAGATTTCCAAAGTTCGAAAAAATGAGACACCCTAATCCGCATAGATTCAAATTTCGAATCAATATGGCAGACGAAAGCTCCCGAGTTACGGCCTGAACTGAAATCTAACATTTCAGTTCTGAATATGGTTCAATATAATAAGAAATTTTAATATGGCTCAATATAATATGAAATCTAAATATTGCTCGATATTATAAAAAAATCTGAATATGGCTCAAGATTGTCCATTGCGAATGAAAGAAAAGCCATAGCGAAGTGTCGGAATGCGCATGCACACGGCGCCAAAGAAAAATGATCACGTGATCGTGAGTCACTCTGCTTCGCGCACCTAGCCTGCGCTTCAACTAGCGGCCGTATTCACCTCTAACCTGACAGTGGTTAACCGGGAGTCATACCTCTGATTGGCGGAAAACTAGTTTTCCTTTATTAACTAATCAAAAGTTTGATTGCCGATTAACCGCCGTTCAGGTTAGAGGTGAATACGACCGTTAGAGGTTTTGATTTCAGGTTAACTTTAGGTTAGGTTAGTGGTGAATGTGGCAGTAATTGGTAGTTGGAAATGGGAAACAAGCTTTAAGCTAATCAGAACTGTCGAAAAAACTTGATTCCAGATTTCCCTTAGGTAAAATTATTTAAAAAAACTAAGATAACCTTTCCAATCCCATACCTGGTTTAGTTCTGGTGGAACAACCTAACGATTCGTACAATTTTAAGTTCCTCTCATCCAGAAACTTTCAATAGCAAAAGGCTAATAATTCCCTTAAAAATGTCAGCTTTACCTTAAAATAGCATATGTCCATTTTTTGACACTTACTTTGAAGTTGATAGAAAATCAATACGCTTCATAAAATCTGAAATAGCCCCCGGCAAACGAGAGTGATTTTCGTAGATCAATAGAGACCATCAGTGGAAAACCGTTGGGACCACTTAAGGAGGATAAGAAAAAAAGGGCTTGAAACCCCTCCCATAAAACTTCCGTTTCTTCAGAGTATTTTTTACCTTATTGTGCTATCACAAGCAGCAATTTCAAGAGAGTAATTACGATGTAAGTGCTAGATAAAGATTTATGAAATCAATAACATGGCGGCAAATCAATTTTTGGCAGAATCCTCAAAGTAACAAGTTCGTACCAAGAAATCTTTTTCCGGTTACGAATGATACAGCTTGCTTGAAATCCCCTCACGTGTTTCATGATTTCTTTTTACCGGTCTACTCCTCATCAAAATCCCGTTTTTAGAGGGTATCTTAGCACATTTAAAAAAATTATGTATAGCTTTTTATCCATTGCGTGGATTTTTACTCATTTTATAATTTACTTATTTTTACATCATAAATATTATCTAGTCTGATTTATGGTCTTATAAACCCAGTCTTCTTCATACATTTCCAAATACTTTCTTTCATATATTAGTGAATCTTGATTCTTTTAATTTTAAAACTAATTAGTATATAAAGGGAGGTTTTTAACTGCAAATTACCACTATCCTCAACGATTAATTGCTGTATATTTAGACAGCGATTATCTAATCTATGATCTTTAAAATGTTTATCTACATAATTATTTCTTTTTTTTTGTTTATTGCAGGTATTGCATTTAATAAATGTTTGTAAAAAATAAAAACGGTGATTTAAATTACCAAACGAAACTAAATTCGAGGTTTAAAGTAACATAAGTGTTAGGCCATGATACAAATATAACAAGTTTCAAAATTATAGAAAAATATTTTGAGAAATTAGCTTTAAATATATTTATGGAAGGAGATTTAAAATACAATTTTATATCCCAGTTTTTATTCTAAAAGGATCATAAATATAGTGCATGAAAACTTGACAAAATTACAGACTGACTGATTGCCAAAATGTAAAATATTAAGTGTGAAATATTTATGAAATAGAATTAATTCCTTATTTAAAAGACGGGCAGCAATCATTGATTGGTATGGAAAACATTCGTAGGTAAAGAAACCTTTGTATAAAATAACTAGTTTTTGCATTTAAATAAGAGATTCCGAGTGGGCCTTTCTAATACAACGTCCTAAGAAACAAAAGGGGCTTCATAAAACTTTCAAGAAAGGCAAAAGTTTTGGTAAAAGCTCTTTTGTCGAAACTTAGAGAAATCATTAACAATTTGATTTAGGGAAGTGCAAGGGTTCAAGAAAAATACTTAGCTAACGAATCCGGATTACAATTGAAGAGATCCGGGGAAGTATTTCTATCTGCCTTGTTACAAGAATACTCTGGAAGCTTCTTAAGGCTCTATGTCTCAAGCCTGATATTAGACCAGGATTTTTCTTACTTAATGGAGGAAAGGTTTTCCAAGAATTTATTCTAAGAAGTTATGTTTTTTTTGAAGAAATGGCTAACCTGGTTTTAAGTGATCGCAACTTCCCTGAATTGGATTGAATATGCTTGCGTGAATTCGAGTGTAAAATGTTGAAGAGTTTATTTCACATTTTAAAATCAATTTATTTTGGATTGCAGTTTAAATAAACTCTGTAAGAGTCTCACACATTTGGTTAACTTGTAGAAGAAAAAAATTAATAGGAGAAAGGAAGGTAAGAATGCACAGTTGGGTAAAAGTACGCAATGGTTTCCTTTCCCTCTTGGCTACAGTATAAGGGAGAGCAAGTATAATCATTTCGAAACATGTATCATAAGGCTTAAAATACATTGTTATAATCATATTTTAGTGTCATTTCTTGTTTCATTTTTTCTGGAGAAATGATTGAATTCCAATTAAAAATTACTCTAAAGTACTAATAATACTTTTTGGAAAAACAGCAGATTTCAAAAATGCAATTTCTTTATAAAAACATTGGAGTATTTTTTCTCTTCCAATTTTAATTTATTTAGTCAGTATTAAAAGGCGAATAGAAAAAACAAATCTGTGTCTGAAAATACTCATTTTGGTTTGACATATTGTTAAAAATATTTCCAAAATAGGGCTAAAATGCTATAAAACACAAATTGAATTCGTAATCAATCCAGCGTAATCAACCAACCTTTAAAATAAAAAACCGAGTGAAGACAATAAGAAATACCGCCTTTTTATAGTTTTTCTACTAACCTCTTTTTCTCGACTCTGTTTATTTTCAGCGAGCTTCAGTCCTTATCAGCACAGGGAAAACATAAAAAAGGCAGGCAACGTAAATTTTGTCAGAGAGTCAAAAATGAATTCTCTTTCTATTTTTCTTCAAATGTGAGTCTTTAAAATTGGCTTACAGTGAACCCTCGATTTTTAGTAAGCTTGTGGAAATTTCAAATGTACAATTCTATTAATCTATAGAAGGAATCCAAATCTAATCGGTATACGCTTGTTTCTTTCCCTCTAAATGGATACAAAAAGGAAGGGAGAGTTGGAAGATCTGAGCTTTCCAATGCTGCTTGTTATAGATTTTATTTCTTCAAAACAAAAGCCCTCTCTTTATTGGATAAGCATTTCTTTCCCAAGGATTTTTTTATTGGCTTCAGCGTTACAGTTTTTAGCAGCAATATTTACTTATAAGATAGAGCCGCATGTGTGTAGATACCCATTGTAAACAGTCGAAAGCAAACCGAACTGCTCTTTAAATCCGAGCGTCTCCCCTAAAGACCGGATTCAACAAACGAAATTCCGGATTGCGATCCCCAACAAGACCCGAAAAAGAGAAGATCTTAATGATAAAGAAAACTCCCTTCGCAAAGGTTACTCGAGCTATTGCTTTGAAAAAGAAACACAAAGTCACGAAACTTGAAGAAAAGTGGGAAAAGAAAAGATTTTCCGTTGCACCCCCTATATTCTTCATTTTGCTATGATCCGAGCTACGTGACCAATAAGTGGCCATGTCATTTGAGAACATCGCTGCCTAGCCTGATTGGAATGTAGTTCCTCGTAATCTTTCAAAATTTGAACCGCTTGTTTATTTACTAGATATTTGTTCACTCCTGTTATTCAGGAAACTAACACCACGGTTGGGTAAAATTAAAAGCAAAACTCACCCTGAAATGTGGTTATAGATTTTGGTGGAGGGGAAATCATTAGCATATCCGGAATCTCGATGGAATACTCAGTGGGAAAACCTGATTAAAAATATTGGATATCGGGTGATAAAAATTCAAGGCAGTCTATCGCAGTAGGGTTAGGATTCTCTTCTTGATCTGCAAAATCTATTGAAAACTCGGCCACGTAAAAGTTTCTCTTTTTTAATCGTGTCTTGGATACTAATCTGTAAGGAACTTAGCGTTTATAAGACAATGGTACTTGGTGGAAAAACTACATTTCAAAAAAGAATTCTTAGCTTTTGTGAGCTGCTAATTTGATTACATAAAAGCTATAAATGGTTTTTGTGAACATCTAAAAATATACATCTTTCGCTACCTTCTAAAACCGTGTTTTTGAGATTCTGGTTAGCCTAAAATATAAACATATTTTTCTTTTTTTAAAGTAAAATTATAAAAAAATATTATAAAAGAAATTCCCTATAAAAGTATTTTTCTCAATTTATAGAATATTTTATCTCTGTATTTATGGTATCTCAATTAATTTAAAGTATTTTTCTCGAATTATTTTTGAGGTTTTCAAAGGATTTATCCGTACTTGAACACTAACATGATTTTTGTTTTACTTATTGGAATTTTAATTTATTAACTTTGATAAAAAAATAAATATTGTTTACTGTTTTATCGAATTTTTACAGAAATATTTATGAAAAGGTGAGTTAATAAACTAAAAAAATTAACAAACCTTTAACATAGGACGACCTGCTGATTAATTAAATCCTCAAAACTTGCTTTCAAATAAAGGATATTTTCTTGTTTATCCTTTTTTAATGTTTTTATCCAATTCATTTCAACAGTTTAAAGCTAAATGCTTTCTTAAATAAATGTAGCATGAAAACATCAATGGATCTTTTTATTTCTTGCTTTAAACTACATTAAATATTTATAGAGCTTAAAGACGTAAAAAATTAAAAATATTCTTCCTATTTAAAAACTAATTTGAATAGAGTGGAATTGAATAAATTTACGTACATTAAAAGATTCACGTAGAAAATTGTGTTTAAATTTCAATAATAATATTAGTACAGTGATTGTATCAACTTAATATAGATTTTAAAAATTATTTTCGAACTTTTTTTGAAATTTCAATGTTTAATACTTTTGATAAAAATACCCCAAGTGTTTTAGAAGTTATCCCACTTTTTTGTTAAGGGTTATATTACAAAAAAATTACTTTTTCCTTAAGAAGGAAAATTACCCCCCTTTTGGTTCAAAATTAAAAAAAGATAGTTGGTTGAGTCGTTAGTTTGGGTAATAGAATTTTCTCTCATATTCTCCTATTTTCTGAGCATGACTCATGGCTCCATCTAGGAATCGTTCGTTTTCCAAAGTTTCTTTATTTTTATTCCCTAAACAATTTTCTTTTATAATGTACTAAAAAATAAGGTAATAAAATATAAAATGTAATAAATATAAATGTATAAAATAAAATAATGTAATAATTAAAAAAAACTCTCGATTTGTGTTTCTTGGAGTAATTATTAACTTCCTTATGGATTTCTTTATGCTTTATCACTTTTTATAATTATCTGTAGGTACATTCATAGACAACTAACAATGTTTATGAAAATAACTTAAAAAATTTATATTTGTAAATAGGATTCACTTTCATTCCTACACATGAAATATTAAGATAATTTTAAATAAGGCTTATTGTTAAAAATCAATAAAAAACAAACATGGAACAATTAGTTTCAGCGTTGTAATTTATTTTAAGAATAAGGAACTTGCATGGTTTTTTATATTTTTTAATCTATTCTTCACGCAAAAATAAGCCACTACACAAAATTTGAGGACGATTGAGAAATTTTTCGATTGCAAAAAAAATTATCAAAAATCGTCTTTTTCGAAGTGCCCAAAAACGTTTAATTGCATGCATAGTGACGTCACAACATATAGACTTCGCCTAAAATGTTTGCCTTGGATTTCTGACCATCACTAGAACTGTCTAGAAGAAAAATATTTATTAAAACACTCATATCGGACACTTCAGAAAAAAGAAATCATCAACTAAAACATAGAAATTAAATTTTGATTGCAATTTGGCCCGATGGAATTCTACGTCACTGTGCATGCAAACACACTTGGCGTTTTCAGTCACGTGTTTTTTCTCGACTTTTAAAGTAAAATATTTAATTACTTGTACACTTTTTTGAAAAATTGACTAAATATTTCATTTTACCATACTAAAAACCATATGGAACACTTGAATTTGTATGAAAATCTGACACATGCAAGTTCCTTATTATAAACTTTTTTATGGGTGGAAAGATTCACTTTCGACTTGGTATCGGGAATACTTTATGCGTATTAGGTTAGGTACTTGGCATAGTTAAAAAAATATTTTTGAACGCAATTTATAACTAATTAATTAATATACTATTAAAATATTAATATTTAATAATTTGTTATCAGTTTTATCAATCAAAATTAGTTCTTTTATATTTAACTACAGAGAGGTATGGAAGTTAGCACCTAATTTTACAGTTTCTTCCTATTTTTTGAAATACTTTCCCATAGAAACACTCAAACTAATTAAATTTAATACATATTGATTTAAAACTTTTCAGTTTAATTATTTTTTACGTCCCTTTAAAACTTCTAAGACTTCTAAAAGGAAAAAGAAAGTTTCATTATTCTTAAAGGGTATATTTATCCATAATGAGCCAACAATATTTAACAAAAACTGAAATATAAAATTTATATAATGTGCCGTAATTTTTAGGACTTTAAACTATTTAACTAAATTAGTTTATATTTAATATTTGATTAAGTTATATGCAACTATGTTAAGTGATGTTCTAAAATATTTTAATTAATTCTGTATTAATTTATAAAACATTTTATCTTATTTGGCGAGAATACAGTTCAGAATATCAAGGCTAGAGGACCAATTTGAATAAGCGTAAAGGTTTGAAATATGTTGCACATAAAACGCAAACATTTTCAAAACCTTATGGGGAAAGGCCGAAAGATTGAAAAGACCATTTCCATTAATTTGAATAATCTTAGATCATTAGAACTATTACAAATGTTATAAATGCACATGCCAATTCAATGTCTGATTTATGTAAATTAGTTACTCACTTACTAGGTTGTTATCTCTTTGTAAATTGTTTACTTTTCTTTCTATTATCTTAATCGGATAAAATCCATGAGATCGTTCGCATTTAAAATCCAAATCTTCTTGTAAATAAATGGTTATTTCTGAATTTACAGTTAATATCACATTGCTTTCCTGTTGCACACTGCAGCCAAAGCTTACGCCTGTACATCGGTTTCTCCTTGGTAAAAGTTTTTAGGCAGTAAAGCAAATTTCAAGGTCATTGAATTAATTTATGTTATTTGAAAGGTTGACATCTTTTTATAAATTTATATAACTGGGGTTTTAAATACTTCTGTCAGAATCGATACCGGAATCCAATTGGATTCTAGTTCTTTGGAAAAGATACCAAGGAATCGAAAACACAAAAGAATCGATTCCAGCAAGAATCGAATCCTAAGAATCGTACATTATTTTCTAATTAATAACAGATAATATTATCTCAATTGTGTTCATTAATTAATTAGTATTTTAAACACTAATTAACATTTTTAAGATTAATTAATTAAATTATTAATTACTTATTTTCTATGATTTGTAATTGAAATAGATTAGTAGTAAGTGTACAATTCCAAGGAATCAGAAAAACAGTGAAAATGGCCAAAGATGAACTGAAAAAAGTAGGAAAATTGAAACCATACAATTTTATTATTTTCAAAAAATGAAATAAATTTTAATTTAATGAAATAATATTTTTCATTTACTTAGTTAATAGATTCCGAGGAACCTAAAGGACAGACGCAAACAATTGCAGTTTCAATTTGGTTAATTTTTTCGATTCTACCTTTTTAATACTGGGCCTTAGGAATCGATACTAGGCTGAAATCAAACCTCAGAAATCGAATCCAAGAATCGAAAAAATTTTTTAGATAACTCCTAGAAAATGTTCTACACGTTAACATAATTTATAAAGTGTTTATAAAGTGAAAAACGCTTATTTCGAACGATTTCACTATTTATGGGAACTGCCAGCAACTACTGAATTTTATTGCACAAGCATCCAGAGTAATTTGAAAATACTAAAACTAGGTGAGCATATTAAGTGAAGAACGGTGTTCATATTTAGGGCATACTGTTCATTAGGGTGGGTCATTTTCCAATGCCGAAAAAAATTTTTACAAATTCGAGCGGGCACAGCAACAAAAAGGGTACCAACTGGTCTCAAAATAACATGTGTAAAATGTTATTCCATTATAATAACTCTTTTTGTCTCCGGATTGGCCTCAAATAGAAAAAGAGATGTAATTTTGCATATTTTTTAAAAAATTTTATAAGTCAAATTTTTTTGTCGATAACTCTTTAAAGTTCTGTTCACAAATAAGGGTATTTAAAAGCAATTTTAATCACATTAGTCACTTTCATGCATGTTTAATACAAAAACAACTGCCAAAGTGGCAATATAATATGCTATCATATTAACAAGAGCCGTAGAATATGAACCTCTTTTTTGCCAACAAACAGTTGATTGTCAGTGGTACAAATTTTAAATATTGGTTAGTTCATATACATTCTCCCTCAAGTTTGGTCAGTATAAAACGGTATTTTTAATTTTTCAAAATAGAAACAGTTGTATTTTTCATAAATATGCCGCGCTTTCGATATTCAGCGGACATTTATTTCACTGGCTGGTCTTGGGATCCAAATATGATCGCAAAAATATGTTGAAACAATTGTCGAATGAATAGTCCATTCATAGGCAATATCAGTTATGATTCGCTCAGTCATGATTTACGTAATTTTTTGCTATAGCAATAGACTGAAACCCAGGCCCATGAAATTATACTTCTTTGAGGATTGACTCAAAATAGCTTCTTAGCATTCCTTTATGCGTTCATAAAAGTTAAAATATCGCAAATTTAACCGTTAAGGATAATTACAAGTAAGTTTTGAAAAGTAATGTAGCTTATTTCAAAACTTATAACACCGAGCTTTAAGCTGGGATAATACTGAGCTTTAAGCTGAAAACTGGGATCTACTGCTCTTCTTAAGAAAATATTTCAAAATTTGACTCTTAAAATGTGGTTTTAATTTATTTTTAGACATTATAGGGAATCATATGGGGACACTTGGGATGGACTATTCCTATTATGCCAAGAAATTTCAATGAAATCCCAACTTTTAAACTATTATCCAAATGTTTTCCTTGGGGATGAAACCTATAACCCAAAAAAGGTACCCACCTTCTGACATATACATTTTTATTAAAAATTTAATGTTTTTACCATCCTACTCAACCGACAATAAAGGTTTCGGACATTTTAAGGATTCCAGCAAGAAATTTTTGATTGCCAGTTCTAACCATTGAGATAAATTCAAAATATGTTGTATTACAACTCAAGTATTTCAACTCTGGTTTCATTTGTAATTATTTTATAGTCTTCAATGATGATTTTTATACCATTGTGCACATTTATACAGGGTGATTCTGAAATGGTGCGACAAACTGGGTAGGGTAGGTAGAGTACATCAAGACGAACAAGAATTGGTATAGAAAGGGGGGTCGCAGTTACATCGTTAAAGAGCTAGGTCCTAATGTAGTGCGAGAGCGTTACAAAAGGACGTTTTTCCAAGGCCCGTTTAACGAAAAAAAACAAAATGAAATGAAAAAATTTATTGCATGAGGTACAGCAGTATCCGTACTACTTACATCATAAATTTGATAGAAATTGGACCACTTACTAAACCGTAGAGTGAGTTTAAAACATGCAATATTAATCTTTTAGCCAAAGAATGGAGTTCCTTTAAATTAGTGTAATGGTATTTAGAAAAATGATGATCGGGGAAGGAATTTTCAATGATCATACAGTTTCAATGATCAATGTATGATCATTGAAAATTCCTTCCCCGATCATCATTTTTCTAAATACCATTACACTAATTTAAAGGAACTCCATTCTTTGGCTAAAAGATTAATATTGCATGTTTTAAACTCACTCTACGGTTTAGTAAGTGGTCCAATTTCTATCAAATTTATGATGTAAGTAGTACGGATACTGCTGTACCTCATGCAATAAATTTTTCATTTCATTTAATTTTTTTTTTCGTTAAACGGGCCTTGGCAAAACGTCCTTTTGTAACGCTCTCGCACTACATTAGGACCTAGCTCTTTAACGATGTAACTGCGACCCCCTTTCTATACCAATTCTTGTTCGTCTTGATGTACTCTACCTACCCTACCCAGTTTGTCGCACCATTTCAGAATCACCCTGTATTCATGACGGATTTGTGCAATCGAGGTAAAAGCTTGATTTTCGTTCGTCCATTTTTACATGAAATTACTATATTAATCGAAACTTTGAGGCCAATCCGGAGGTAAAAAGAGTTATTATAATCGAATAATATTTTACACATGGTAGTTTGAGACCATTTGGCACACTTTTGTCGTTGTGCCCCTGGGAAAATGTGAAAAAAATATTTTTGACCCACCCTACTGTTCATTTACAGGGTATATCGTTTTTTTTTCACTAAAATCAAGATTCCTTCTATTAATTTCTGCGATCTGGAAATACTTCTTTCATATTGCTGGAGAAAAAGCCTGTACTGAGGCATACGAATTGACCCAGAGAAAGCACTGAAAAAAATCCAAATGCTAAGTGTTCATTCATTGGGAAAACCACCCTATATTCCTTTATTAATTTTGATTTAATTTCATCATTTGCAAATGAAACTCTGAAAAAACAATCTCTGAAAAAAACCCCCATTTAAGTGTGAGTTTTTATCGGTGATTGAGATTCATCCAAGTATTTTCAAATTCATAAAATAAATTCGGCTGTGATACTGCAAAATTGTTGCATTATTGCCCTATCTGCTTACGGACTTCTGGTATTGACACTATTGAACGCTGACTCTAGCCATCTAGCGCTGCATATAATAGATGACTGAATTCGTAAGATAATTGATAATTAATGGAGGCTGGGTTTGATTTATGTTACGGTGAATATTATAGAGCTATTGATAAAGAGTAAAGTTTACACGAACTAAACGAAACATTTTTATTAAGTTTCACCCAGTGAAAAGTATACACTGTCATTTGTTAAAGTTCTGTGATACTGGTGTCACTTCCTTCCTTAATAAGCTAATGGAAATATACTTAGAAACCGCTTCCTAACTGCCTTGATGATACTTAAGTAGATCCGTGAAAGATCAGAAGCTTTTCCAGTATATTAATTTTCCAGTTTGGACGCGTTTATTGTGTTATTGTTTTGATATAAACTATTTGAAGTAATTAAAATAAAGCAACTAACAGAGTATTTTATTTATGAAACACACAATTCCTTTGAGATTTTATTTGCCTTTAACTATATGCGTTATATATATACCTAAAATTAAGAGTGAAATGAAACATAATACAGGGAAACTTAGATAAATCAAGCTGAAAAGACAAAAAAAATGTTTGAGTTATACATAATTTCGAAGAAAACACTAAAAAAATTAATAGAAACCTATATGAAAGAAAAAAGTTTGAACCATCTCCAACTTTGAATTAGAAACCTTCGAGTAGCCAAATTGGGCCCTGTGGATTTTAATTGAATAGAATATTTTCTTCTACATATTTATGAAAATTTTAGGGATGTTTTTTCTATGAAAACTTCCTTCAATTATAACTGATAAAAATTAAAACAAAATGATAAAAATTAAATATGTGAAGATCAAACCTTTAAATAACCTAATTTAAAAAAACATATCCACTACTTAAAACAACAGAATGCAATGATAAAACTTCAAATAAAGTTTTAAATAATGCGGTCGTTTGGAGAATCATAAATAAAACTAATGAAAGTATTATATAAGCATCTCGTTTAATGCATGAAAAATTTCATTTCCTCGCTGCAACAAGCAAAATCCTTGTCCAAAATTGTTTTCCCCGAGAATACTATTCGAATGTAAAGGAAAAAAAATAAAGATTCAAATCCACTGAGTGGTGAATTTAATTAATCTTGAGGTGGAGGAACCAAGAAAAGTAAACAGATCAATTACACTAAGTCAAGGTAATTAAGAACTTGAAATTGGATAAGATATTCCCGATTATACTTCCTTAAATTTGACATCTCATTGTGCATTTAATTCACAGAAGTGTAATTGGAAAGACATCCTTCCCTTAAAGTTTCTCCTCGAATACCTTATCTCATCCATTTATTAAATTATTATAGAAAATGATTATTATCATTATGTAGAAACTATTTGAAGCATATAAACTATTGTTGGAAAGCATTTCAAAGTATGTAAAGAAGTTTGGACCCTTATTATGAACAGAAAGAACACCGTACATTGTTCTTCCTTAGAATATGGTGACAAATACTATACCTCAAAAGAGCTTATTTAAATATTTAATTCAGTAGAGAAGAAGTACTTATCGATATTTTGAAGTCAAAATGATGAGATTTGATTTTATGATGTTTTGTCTCCTATTTAATTATTTAAGGATGCTGAAATTAGAGAATAGATAAAAGTTGTGTAAATATGTTTTAATAATAACTACATAAGGTATGAACTTAACTTAATTGGAAATAATTAGAAAAAAACGGATGGTAAGAGTACGCCCAAAAGTAATTTCGGGGTATGCAATTGAGAATTAAAAAGCCAGAGCCTCAAACATTTACTGAAGGTAAGTTCATTGACTCACAAATCAACCCCACATGTTAAAAATAACAAAAAAAAATGTAAAATTGAATGTGTACTTTTACTCTACGTGGTGGGTAAAAGTACGTACGAAGTAAGGCCAAAATTACGCTCCCTAAAATCATGGCTAAATCTTCCCTCATATCACCACTCTAAGCACAAATCCGAACAAATTTCAATCCTCTTGAAAAATCCATGAAAATTCACTGGGTTACTTTTTTAGGCTT
The DNA here is from genome assembly GCA_024610705.1 of Tetragnatha versicolor. NCBI lineage: Eukaryota > Metazoa > Arthropoda > Arachnida > Araneae > Tetragnathidae > Tetragnatha > Tetragnatha versicolor. The sequence continues at coordinate 33,789,541 of JANDEH010000009.1, read as the reverse complement.
TTACATGTGCTAGTTTACAGTTTTAGAGAGGTTTTAAACTTTCAAAGAAAAAATTTGACATTTATTCAATCGCTGTAGCAGATAACTCTCATGTGATGATGAATAAGACGAATAACCAGTGGCGGCTCGAAGGTAAAATTTTAAGGGGTGCTGCTCCAACGGTACCAAGTTGGCAACGTCTTTAGCGATATAATGCCAAAAAATCTCTAAATAAAAACTTAGAAATGGTGTAAAGATGCCTTAATCAGATTTGATACACTGACAGTAACATAAGGTAATGCCATGCTTCACTTTTTCTATTAAACTAAAACGTGGAAAAAATCGAATAGAAAAGATGGGAACAATATAAAATTTCGATTTCACACTTAATAAAGCATTCAAAAACTGTCACTTACCTATATTTAGCTGATTACGAATATGAAGAATCAAAGATGAAGTCTATTTCATTTAGTATCTCAAAAGCAAATGAAACTAAAATGACCATTTCGAATTAAATTTGTTCATTGTAAAAAGAAATAAAAACTTGGCTACGAAAAAGTAAACATAAATCTTTATTGACTTGCCGAAACATCAGAAAATATTTTGTTCTCTCTCTGTTGAAAAGAAAAAAAAAGAGCCATAAATAAAAAATTTAAACACATTGGAGTGAGAAAGGCTAAAAAGCCAATGTGATTTATTAGTAGAAGGAATCGTTTATTTTTTCAAGGGAAAAATCTATCATTCTTTTGGTCGGGGCTGCTGAAAAGCAGCCCCTTTTCTCCTAACAGATTCGCATGCTAAATTCTTGATATTTTCATTTGATATGATAGAGCTAGTGTTTTATACCACGACTGGTATATCTGCGGGGGATGATCGACCCGGAAAGAAAACTGTTGGCGAGACGGCATAGCAGAGAATTATTAATTAATATATCCAACCATATCCAACCAATATCCAACCATTATCTAGTCAAACAACTAAAGGATTAAGTTAATTAACGAGTATTTTTAATTAACAAAAAACCGGAATTTGAGACCTTTCCCAAAGGTCTATGCCCCCTTAAACGTGCATAATTGTGTATTAGGCATAACTTCATCATATTCAAAAGTCAAAACGAGAATTGCCCAGTAATTGTGAAAATTATAGATGATTAATCACTTTTTTGAATGCATATTTTGGATTCTTGTACATAAAATTTCAGGCACTTCCAAACGATATACAGTTCCGAAACTTTGCACCATGGTAGAATTCCCATGACAATGCAATATTCAATCATCAACCAATCAAAACCACTGTAATTAAGTTAATTAAGGAGTAATTTTGATTATCCTACTATCTCGAATTTGAGACCTTTCCCAAAAGACTATGACCACAAAAACGTGTACAATGATGTATTACATATAGCTTTACAATATCCAGTCATCAAAATGAGAATTGCCTAGCAATTATGTTAATTATCGACGATAAACCACTAATTTCAAAAACACATTTTGGATTCTTGTACATAAAATTTCAGATACTTCCAAACGATATAAAGTTCTGAAACTTTGCACCATGGTGTAAACTTGATGACAATGCAATATTCAATAATCAACTAGTCAAAACCTCCGTAATTAAGATAATTAACGAGTGTTTTTAGTTATCCGTTTAATTCAAATTTGAGACACTTCCGTGAAGCCAATGGATCCCAAAACCTGTAGGATAATATATTAGGTACACTGTAAAAAATCTGGGTAAATGTAAAACCAATATTTGGTGCAAAGTTTTTAATTTCCCGAAACTTTGGTGCAATGAACATTTATTTTACACTATAAAAAATATGGGTAAATGTAAAACCAATATTTGGTGCAAAGGTTTTAATTTCCCGAAACTTTGATGCGATGAAAAAGCTAGATTGTACCAAAAATTGATAGTGTGATTGAAAAATACTTTTATGGTGCAATCGGTTGCACCAAAGTTTGGTAAAAATGCTCTTAACTGGGAACGTTGTTTAGTTGTGTTTAGTTTCGCGCGCTCCGCAAATTTGTTTTCGCATGCGTCACAAAGGAAAATGGTATTATAATAAGTTTTAAAGTAATTGAATCCCCGCTGGAGCAGTGGTAGCATGCTTTCAAAGCATGCGGCAGTCCGTGGGTTCTATCCCCGGTGATTATTATTTTATTAAAATTTCCAAAAAACAGAAAAAAGTACACCTTATTATAGTGCAACCTCTTTCTGATTTTTGGTGCTAGTGATAGCACAATAATATGGTAAAATTATGAGCCATTTTTTGTAGCCAACTAATAAATACCAGATTTTGGTGCAACACGGCCCAAAATTTTTTACAGTGTATATCACTACATAATTCAATCCTCAAAACGTGATTTCTTACCTTCCAATTAACAATTAAGATAATTAGCGATTTAAGATAATAACCGCGAGAAAGAAATCGCCAGAAGAGCGAGAAATCGCCGAAAATTGGTGTCCTATCCAGAGGATTCGCGATAGAAGAAAAATATGCTACTTTTATAATTTTTGGACTACTGAAAAGACTGGATAATACTGTTTGCTCCTTGATACACACTAATTCTGAGTTTTATTTTTGTCTGAGCTTACGATTGGTTATTTTTATTTTATTGAATGCCTTTTCTTTTCTTGTGAATCTTTTTGATATGGATGGATATCATCGGCGAGTGAGCGGATGCGCGTTAGGGGACATCCATAAATTACGTGAGTTCAAAAAGGGGGAGAGGGGTTTAGAAAAATCTCACCAAGGGGGGAGGGGGGTCGATTAAAATCTCACGTCAACTTTTAAGTTAGAAATTAAACGATTTTTTTAAGTATGAAAGGAATAATACCCACAGATAAGATACTGCGGTGATTTTAAGGCGGAATAATGTCCTTTTCCCCACATCATTAATAATGGAAAAGTTTTAGGTGCTGTGAAGCACAAAATGCAAACGAATAGGATAGAAAATTATTTTTAAAGGTTGTAGGTAAATCTCACCTGGGGGGAGGGGGGGTCCAGCAAAATCTCACTAAATCTCACCAAGGGGGGAGGGGGGGTCCAGATTTTGGAAAAAACACATCACGTAATTTATGGATGTCCCCTTATGTTTCACCATCATATTGTAGAAAACTAAAATTCCATCCTAACATAAGATTAAATGAGGAGCTGAGAGCCAGAGTGGACCAACCCACAAAAAATGAAAAAGCGTTTTTTTTTAATTTTTCAGTAGAATGTAGAGACATCTATTGATTTAAGTTAGAAAACAATGCATTTTTTTAGTTCCCACAAGATGGCATCACTTTTTCGTTTGATCTAGTAATTAAAATCGCATAAAAATTTAATGCCAGAATGGATCAAGCCACTTGGTCCATTCTGATTCTGACTAATTTTGTAAAGCGTTTTTCTCGAAATAACAGCTGCTGAGGTTGGTCCACTCTGGCTCTCAAGGAAACATTCTCAGGATGAACTCACAGAATTGGTCGAAAATTTTACAGGGGTTAGTATATGACTTAAAACACCTTCTGTAAAAAAATTAGCTGCTGAATTACAGTAGAAAAGCTGTAAAAAATTATTGAAAATTGTCATATTTAACGCCAAATGTAACCCTACAAGGCGAGAAACGCAGAGAGAACGCCAAATGGTAGAATAAACTGGCCGCGTTTTCTCTGTTGCCACTTATAAATGAGCGAATAAAAAAAAGTTCATCAAATGCAAAACAGGAATAAAAATTAATTAAAGAAGGAAAATTAAAATAAATAACGCATGAAGCAATACAAAATTATATGCAAATTAAAAAGAATCCAACATCTATTTAGCATTTAATTTTTAGGAGTTATCTGTTTGCCACATATTTTTTAAAAATGCATTGGAAACTATATATTTTATGGCACTGTCTAAATCCACGAAAGTAACAACTCAACTCTAACAAATTTCGCTAATACTTTAGCACGGGCCAACTTTCGTGGATTTAGACACTTCGAATCAAATTTCTCATTCCATCCGATTGGAAAGTCGCCAAGTGGTGCTAAATGAATGTGTTTGGCAACTCAGAACCCAAATTTCAAATTTAAATAACTCCTCTCCTATTGAAATTCAGCAGCTAATTTTTTCACAGTAAGTGTTTTGAGTCATCTTCTTATGCCTGTAAAATTTTCGTGCATTTCTGTGAGTTCACCCTAAGAATGTTTCCTTGTCAGCTCCTCAAATATGGTTGAAATAAATATATTTTTCTTGTGAGTTTTTGTTAAAAAATACCATGACTAAAAAGTAGAAAATAAAATAAGTAAAAAAAAGATTTTTTAAAAAACGCTTTTATTGAAGTGTTCTAAAAGGTCAAAAATAATTTATTCGGTTTGACAAATAATTTATTGGGAAGTAGAAAATAACTTTTTGGTAAGTAAAAAATAACTGATTTTCTAATCACTAAAAATAAAAGCGTGGGCGCTAGTAATTCTTTATTCACTATTTATTCTATCTTTCTTTATTCTATGTTCTATGAGGTAAAATTTACAAATTTCTCATTTATGATGTTTGGGTGGGATGGATTCACTTTAAATTCTCTATTAGGTATTTTTATTTATGTAAAATTATACATAAATGCCGACGTAATGGCCTAGTGGTTAGAGCATCTGACTGCAAAGCCGTACGTCTGGGTTTCGAATCCTCGTTCGGCATAGATGTTAGTGTTACTGTCCTTGTGTGTGTTGAATTTACCTATACGGGTCCATACCTTCAGGTGAATTTGTACAAATTTAAAAAAAAATAAAAAAATTTAAAATTCAAAAAAAATATATAAAATACTAGCGCCCACGATTTTATTTTTAGTGATTAGAAAATCAGTTATTTTTTACTTACCAAAAAGTTATTTTCTACTTCCCAAGAAATTATTTGTCAAACCGAATAAATTATTTTTGACCTTTTAGAACACTTCAATAAAAGCGTTTTTTAAAAAATCTTTTTTTTACTTATTTTATTTTATTTACCAAAAATTAAGATTATTTCTTTAAGAAATATTTAGAAGCTAACTCGAAGTAATTGTATTTTTCCTAATAAATAAAATACAGAATGTATGAAAATAATGACTTTTAAGCTTATGATACATGTGTTCATGTGATCGTACTCGCTCCCTCTATACTATACCTATTTCCAACAGGGGGAAAACCGTGACGTACTTTTACATGACTGAGCACTGTTATACTCATTTCCCCTATTAGTAATTTCAAAAGTTCTATTGATTTTTTATCTTCTAAAACATGCCGAAATTCCTCTATAAAATTATTTTGAATTCCTAAATCCTTACTCTTTTTATTTTGATTTCATTATGATGCAAAATTATTGAAAAATACCGAGTAAGTTTAGCTTTAGATGGTCAAAAATAAACTTAAAGCTTTTAAAATTATTTAATGTTATAAATCATTTGCTTTAAGATAATTAATGAAATTAATATTTATTTTCGTATTGAAACTAATTTTATAAGGGTAAGTTGGATATTAGATATTTAAACTTTTGGTATGCTATAATATGAAATGTCTTCCTTTATACGTATTATTCAGATAGTTTGTATAGATATGAACCCGAGTCTCACAAGAAACCCAACCTCACAAGAATTTTTGTTTTGGATTTTATACTATTAGTGGAAAAAATAATACCAAAATTTAAATTATTTTTGGATAGTCAAAAAGTTTATATTTCAAAACCCTAAGAACCTGCATTTTGTAGAAAAAAAATACAGATTTATGTATAGCATCTTTTCAACAAAGATAGCGAGTTTAAAGAAAGTCTTCATGGAAGTTTCTTATTTAACTTTGGTGCATAAACTTCATACGGATGTTTATGAACCGTCATTTCCAAGTAGCTTTTCAATGCTGACCACATTTCGAATCGATAGAAAATAAATACGTGTCTTTAACTTTTCCAGACCATGAACATCCCAGCAGACCCTCTTCAAACTGATACTGATCGAATTTTGAAGAGATACCTGAAAGTAAGAGTCGTTTAAAGAAGGAGAAAGAGCAAAAGGTAAGAGTAGTCAACTTGCCCTGCAGTGTTTTCTGAAGACTTATTGATTTCATATTTAGGTTCAGACTATTGTAGGCCTGTTGTTATTCAGGGTCTATAAGATTTTCAAATATACTATTGTTGAATTTTATGAAACTTCTGATGTATTTTAAAATTTTTATATTAACTTGATTAGAGAATTGATAAATTTATTTAACTTTTTGTTTGAAGGCTTAGTCTTTTTTTAATATGCTATACTGTTATATCAATAATTTTTAAGATGGCAAATGCCTCATTTTTGATAAATAAAAGCAATAACAATACAAATTTGGTGGATAACCCAAGGTCGGTAACTAACTATAAAAAGGGGATTCTTTTGAACTGCGATTGATTAATATAAAGGCAGATTTTCATTAATATATAAAGCATAATTTTGTTATCTTCGTTTCGTAATTTAACATTTCATCAACAAAGTTTAAATGCATCGAAATACAAAACTATCGCCCTTAATGTATCTTTGACAAATTTATCTTTACAATATTTAAAAATACTTTTCTTTTATCTCCGGGAATTTTTGAATTTATTAGTTGAATCTGATGTCATGCATTTGATTAGTGCTTAAGAAGTTCTTAATATTCGATTTACATGGTATTTAGAATTCCATTTTAAGACATCTTTAACTAGATTGTCAAAATCAGGTGATAATTTAGCATACGCTAAGATCCTCAATCTCAGTGATTGTCAATTGAATTAGCACTGGTTGGAAACGATGGATGTCATGCAGTCATTAAACTTAATTCTCTTTAAATATCGATGGAATTTTACGCTTTGTTTTTGAAGACAAAACATTTTGTGCTGAAGTTTATTTAATTAGGATATCTTTCTTATATTCGTTTCTTATTAGTTATCATTAAAATATGTCAAAAGATATTTATAACGAACATGGGTTGCTGTTATTAATTATCTGGATAATTTAATTACTATAATATATTATAAAAATGGGTTTTTAAATTAAATTGATTAAACATTCTCTAAATTTTAAGATTTATTAAGTGTTTATAAATTTTATTAAAATAATATTTGAAGAAGTATTTGTGAAATATCGCATATTTAAAAAAATCTTTATTTTAACTATATCCCCTTTTATTTTTTAATATCGCACACTGTTTGCATTACTACATTTCCTTTATTACTACTTTACCAAGTACCCTGAACCCGCTAACTGTTGTCTTGTAAAATATGATTAAATTGATTTACTCCCAACAAGAAGGAGTTATTGGTAATATTCTTGAATAATTTCTTCTTTGAAAATCACTTTACTTATAAGTATGTGATTCTTTTAAAAACATTATTAAAATCGAAAAAGTATAATACTATAGCAAGTCTCTGAGCGTAATTATTTCATTTCAAAAATTTCAGGCTTCAAAATACCTCATATGAGGCATTTGCTATTAAAACCAGCTCATTCCATTTTTTTCTGAAATCCACTTTTTTGCATATTTTGAAAGTTAAGAGGGTCCTTCATAACCTGACGAAGGGATATAGCTCAAATCGAGCTCATTCCAACCCAAAATTAGATGAAAAGGTGAAAACTGTGATCTCAACTGTGAAATTTCAGATCATTTGAAAAAGTTAAATGGATGCCATTTATTTAAAACTCGTAAAGACACAAATATTAACTGGTAAACTGAAAAAAAAAACAATTTTATAACAACATTTTTTTTGAACAAAAAAACTGGAAAAGCATGAAAAATCGTGTTTTGGCATCAAAATTAGCTCATTCCAACCTAATTAATGTAATTAAGCCCAAGGTAGTGCACCTGGAATGAAAATGAAAAACTAATCAAATTCTAGGTTATACCTACAATTAAAAATTAAAAAAAAATTAGCTTTAGAACTGTGGACGTGAGGAGTTTTTTGTCTCTCCTGTAAAATTTCCAAAAATGGAATGAGCTGGTTTTGATAGCAAACGCCTCATATATTTTTATTTAAGAGTGCAGTTAAAAATAATTTCCCTACACAATGACGAAAGTATTTTAATCCGAAATAAATCAAAACGTTTCGAGACGGTTCCCGCGTATTTGTCAAACGAACTATCCTTCTAATGCACAGAGGCAAAAAAAATACAAAGGGGAAACTGAAAAGCAAACAAACCGGAGGAAACAAGAAAAGTTATCCATTTAAAAGAGCAGCGGGAAACATTTTATTACCTTTCTTTTACTTTCAGCGATCGAGAGAAAACACCAACATTCCTGCATTCTTGAAATTCCTCACGTTATCCAATTTTTACCTTTCGCGTCACGATTTGCCGTGGCATCCATAAAGCGGCAGAATGTGAGGGTCCAAACAAAATACCACTTATTCCTCTGCACTTTGCCGCTTCGAAAACTAAATAAAACGAAGTTGAATCGAGTCAAAACGAGGGCCTTTTTTTCCAATCTGCCCCCTACTTCGCATATTCGGGGCCTTGAAATGTAAAGGATGCCGCGAAAAATTGCCCCATGAGTTAGAATCTGATAGACGGAGCTCTTGAAAAGAACTTCTTTACCATTGTTAGGGAAGAGTAGTGGAAATTTTCTGAACAATACATCGTTGTCGTTTAAGGTTTGGAAGTCTAAAATACAGGAAATCCTTCAGTTACTTGGAAAAAATGATCAAGTTGAAAGCAAAAATTAAAATGATGTTTTAAAAACTTCATATAACACACACTATAGTATCTTGTGCGTGTCATTCCAAAAAGTTATGAAAACTCTAAATAGGATATTTAGTTTCTGGTTTGGGGTAAAAGATTCCCTCAAAGCATAAGCGATCTTAAATGTTAGTCTAAGTAGAGATAAAATCCTAAAACTTTGTTTCGCTACGACTGTATTTAAATATATTTTCACATACCAGTTAATGAAGATACACTTCTGGCAAGAAAAAAAGGTACACCAAGAAGGAAAAGATAAATTAAAGTCAATTAATTAACCGGTTGTTATTTCTTGAAAAAATGACAACCGGTTGCCTAACCTCAATAATGCAGCTCTGGTTGGTCAATGTACCAGTAAATCATACTGAGGAGTCGGGGAGTAGAATCCAATGCTTTCTCCTCTTTTACCTTGCGTATCAAAAAAATCTGACTGTAACAAAATTAACAGCTGAGTGCTCTCTTCTCTCGCTTTTTTAAAGTCATCTTTAATTGAATCGTCAGTTTGAAAAAGGAAGTAGGTCCAAAAAATCAAGTTTTGAGAAAATCGGAAAAGAACCTGTATAAATAATATAACTTTCGTTGTACAATCACCAAATTTTTACTCGAAATTCAGCACCCTGTTTAGAAAAAAAGGGCAATCATCGAAACAAATATATACACTGGCGGAAAAAAATTCCAACACCAAGAAGGAAAAGAGATATCAAAGTGAAATTTATTTCTATGATTGCACATAGTATTAATTAATGTGAATTGATAAAAAAATCAGCCTTCCTGGATGTTAGGGGCCCGAGAAAATCAGGGAGGAGTGTTGTCTCCATAGGTGTCCATTACCGCCGTCACACGTCATGGTATATACTGAAAGGGGCTTAAAATGGCATTTGAGGGGTTGGAGGACCATGTTGCCTCCCCAGGTAGTCAAAGTTCATATAGTGCACCAGCGGACGTTGCATACCGGACTAGGTGATTTCTCCTCCTTCACCGGACATGTTTTGGGGGCGTTGGTTCTTGAGAACGGACAGGTCAGGGTAAAAATGGCACATAGAAGAAAGCTTGGAAATTGCGTTCATCATGTGGTTATGCATTTTTCTCTTGAGACTTGTCCGCAGGCGAGGGCTGAAGGTAAGGATAGACAGCAGGTTGCCAAACCTCAATGATGCTGCTCTGGTTGGTCAATTTGCCATTAAATCATACTGAGGAGGTGTGGGAGTGGAATGCAATGCTTCATCACTCCTTTACCCTGCGTACAGAAAAAATATGACGATTACAAAATCAACAGCTGAATGCTCTCTTTTCTCGCTGTCTTAAAGTCATCTCTAATTATCGTGGTGCTCCAGACCGAATTTCGATTCTCTCATTAACTCTGTACCATGACATTGAGATGTTCATTTCATTATTTAGTGCCCTATTGCCAATACCAAATCATGTGTTAAAGATTGAAATTTTTCTGAGGCTATGCGGGCCAAACGGGCAGTCCCCTTCTCTGTAAACGACATGCAACCCTCTCTCACAGCTCATCAGTATGAATTACCGGTACATTGACCAACCATAGCAGCACCATTGAGCTTTGGCAACCTGAAGTCTATCCTTACCTTCAGCCCTCACCTGCGGACAAGTTTCAAGAGAAAAATGCATAACCACATGATGAACGCAATTTCCAAGCTTTCTTCTTATTCCGTTTGTGCATTGATTTCCCAAGTCCACGCACTGTTTAGCCTCAAATTTCATCATTTCCGGATCTCTTTTATCCAGCATCACTAAAACATTTTACCATTAAAAATTACCAGACCGCACCACTTTCTAATAGTTCACAAAAATATATTTTTAAAATATATTTTTTAGTATAGTCTGTTTTTAATCATACAATCCCTAACAAGGTAAGGATAATATTTGATGGTGTTAAATTTTTTAGCTCACATCTTCGAAAATTAGAACAGAATTCAGACTGGCTCTAGATTGAACTTGGCTGACAAATAGTTGGTATTACAGTAAAGTTAACAACTTAATGGCAGCTTTTATCTCTACGACTCTACGTATACAACATCTGATAGTCTTCAGAGTAGATTGCATTCATCGCTTTTAGCGCACACTTTAAAAATCCACAATTCTGGATTTTTTTTGTGAATTACAAAATTGTTGACTTTTTGCCTCCATCTTTCGAGGATCTCATCGACCATTTATAGTCTGGGGACTCTTAGTGGGAAACCAGAACACTAGAGTACGATAAGATGTCTTAAAGTCGTCTTTTATGCAAACTAGTTATCCCCATTTAAAGAAAAAGAGTTGTGTTCATTTTTTAATATTCTTGAGGATGAGGAAGTATTTAATTACCAAAAAATCCCACGTATCCTCAATTTTGCCTCGAAAACGTACTTCTATTTCTTCGTGCTCTCAAAAAGGTAATTAATATTCATTTCGTGTGATGACAGAATTTGGGGGAAAATTTTTCTCTCAGACGGGGGAGTGTGTTTAAATTATTCCTCGAAGGCAAGCACGGGAAATGAAATAATAATTAAAGGCCACATCAAGTGAGTTCCATTAAGTTTCGCGTAAAAACAAAATTGAAACCAACTGATTGGCAAAACTGAGAGCCACAAAAACCGCGGAAGTAAAAAAGAAGAGCCAAAAAACGGACTGAAACATTTTTAGGATCTTTCAAAATTAGTAAAGCTTCTCAGAGTAATCGATGGAATTAATTATGTTAATGGATAGTTCTTAAAATAGATAAGAAAATGAGACATAAATGATATTTTTTCTATCCAGCCTATGAGATGAAGTTACATCAAATTTAAAAGAAATGATGGCAAGCTTTTGGAATGGGAGAAAATAGTTCTTTAGGGAGAGCTAAATACTATTAAACTTTTTGGATGAGGTGTTTCATTTTAATTTGATAGTGTTTCAATGTGGTGCATTAATTAAAAACTAATATTTACAACCATCGTATATTTGAATGCTTGCAATTAAGACAAATACATCTAAGTAAAAATTGATTGTGTTCACACAGGGTCTTTTGTGTCAACATTATATCTTTACCTTTGTCATAATTTCTTCAAACGGGCTATCAAGGTTGATAAAAAACTTGGGCTCACACTCACTTTTTAGGACTGAACACATCTCATAGGTTCATACTAAAATCAGGTTTTGGTTTGAGCTAAATGAAAACCAAATACTTTAAACGTCGTTACCTTTGTCATAATAATAGTAGACGCCCATATAACTCGCGAGAAAAATCGCAACGACTGAACTCGTACTACACATTTTGGGCGCAGCAATTTTTAGAAAGGAATTTATCCATTTAACACTGTCGAACATCATGCTTGTGTTTTTAAATATGTTCTAGTAAAACTAGGATTATAGTTTTTATTGATTTTATCCCTGGAAGTCTATAGTTTAAATGGCGAAATTTTCTATATTAGCAAATTTTTAACAAAAGTTTCAAACTTTTATCAGTTGCCGTAGCCCCTAAACCAACATAATAATCAACACATTATTTAACTTAAGATTTAAGTTGGGATAACGCTTGTAAAGGAAAATAAAGTACGGCTTCAAGATTTCCTTGACCCATTTTTAAACGTCGGACAAAGTTCAAATATAGGTGATCTCACTGATATAGGACAAATCTCACGTGAGGACAATGATAAATTACACTAGTCGACAAAATTGAACTTTTTTCCCTAACATAAATGAGATTAGGTATTTCCGGCTAATTTCCGGGTGTAGAATTCAGAAATAGTTGTGAAAAAGCTGCAGCCCGTACAGTTTTTTGTTACAAATATGGCAAATATGGCACTGTAAGAAACGGACAAAAGCGTTGAAAACACTCTTTTTTAACAGTTAATCTCATTATTTTTGCTTAAAATACTATCATAGTTAAGATTATATACATGTTTAAGACAATATAAAGCTAAAAATCATACAACATTCATTAAATACGATGCTGTTTTATCACTTTTTGTCTCTTAAGTGGCGTTAAATCTCATCTATCAATATACCAAGAGCTGTAGCCCAAAATTGCTATTTCTCAGTGAATTATGTATCGAGTCAATGTCCTTAGGGAATCGTTACCCTTGTTTATGATTGACTATTGTGAGATTTTCAGGAAATAAGTTCAAACATGGATGTAAAAAATGAATTTTGAGTAATGCTCAACATTCTATGGCTTGGAAAGACTAAAGAGAACCTTCTATTGGGATTAAAACATTTTTATCAGTCCTATTTTCTATAAAAATCCTCTTACCACTCTCCTAAAAACCCTTTCCAAGCTGATAATGCGGTTTTATTAAATTTCCATTCATAAGCAGGGTCGTGAATTCTTTTTTAATCAGAGGTTCATACTGACTTTTAGTTTGCCTTCACTTAATTGTGAAAAAAGTCTTTTTAAATACTTTTTGAAATGTTTTTCTGTATTTGTCATTGATATTAAATAACCAAGATAATTTGAATGTCCTCCCCATACTATATGGATAATAATTTGCAGAGAACTACAAATGACTCTTACGCACTTAAAACGAGACACATTCTAACTTCTGCAACACACGTGAGGAGCCCAGATTTCATTTTAGTCACTTATTTGGACCCAAATTAGTGGGAGGAAAACCTTTTCCCACTTTTTCTGTTAAATATTATCGTTGAATTGTAATTTAAACCGTACCCAAATTTAGCAAAACGTATTGTGCATAAATGTGCAAAATCTACACTAAAAGCTCGTTAATTTTCAAAATGAACTACAGTACAAAAACATAGCCACACTTTTAAAAGAATGTCTACATACTGGGATACTAGAAATAAATTAATTGGATGGGATTGCAGGGTGCTATTGGGCAAAAATGACGCTGAAAACGCAAAAATCAAGAAAAAAGTAGAAAATCGAAAATTTTTGCTACACAAAAATGGGACGTGGTGAAAATTTTTTACTTGCAGATATTTGAACAACTATATGAATTAGTAACAAGAACAGTAATTTGGTTGTTAGGAAACTACTGTCGACTAGTGTTATTTCTCTCTTTCAATGCCAGTCTCGCATTCCACAAAACTTTATATGACGCTGAACACATTATTTGCGCAATACATGAGTCCACTAAATTAAAATATTCTGCATGTTTTTTTATTTACACAGTTTAAGGACCCTCAAAATGAGAGGGTAGGTAAAACATAGAATTGTCCTATAGAAAAGTGAAACTAGGAACTTACTTTGACTCAAGTTTCAAACAATTGTAAAACTGACTAGAGAGGATAAGAGTTTTCACTTATATAAAAGATTTCTACTAATGTAAGAAGAGAGACGAAGAAAATAAATTTGAGGAATCCAACTAAACTGTTTCTTCCTTGCAAAATCACTAGGAAATACGGATAGGACATAAAACTTTATAGCGCGGCGTTTCACATTTAGAATTTATTCTTCTTTCTGTAATGTACATTTGACATTAGGAATGAAAGTACTGCTCAAGTCATGAAAAAAGACAAAAAGCAAAATGACTATGCCAATGACTTCCATAAATTTGAAACAAAGTCGGGAGGAATTTATTTTGGTTTACATATGAAATCTCGGTCACTGAGCAAAGGAGAATAAACCTAGACAATGCAACTTGGCTCAAAGTCTCAATCAAAGCACTCTATTGGTGTTCCTAGAAATCTTTAGAAATTCTGTATCTCAATCCAAACATTTTAATAAAACCAATTTAAGAGAGTTATTTGCTTGGATCCGATATTTGCTTTTGGATGTAATTATTAGTGGGTGAGATAACATCTCCGTTTTTGTTTGTTCATTTCTCGAAGTACTTAATTTATTTTAAAGCTAAACAAATAATGTTAAATCAATATATTTGCACGTACGATGTTTCCTGTTTTGGCTGGTAATCCTCTTCTATACACAGTGTTTCAAAAGTCTTCATGGATTTTATTTGGAAAGTCTCCTATGGTCATGGAAGTAAAATGTATCCCTAATAAGTAACCATGGAGAATTCATTGAGATCACTTACTGCGCCCCCAAGCTCCGAAATAAGAAGGTAAAAAAATAATTATAAAACTAAAGGAGATAAATAAAAATTTTCGTTAGAAACTTTTCGACATTATACACAAAAACGCGCAGAAAAGAATTTCATGAAAATATCTCACTCACCCTTTGTCACTTAGTATTAACCATATCGGACTCCCTATTCCCCTCTAACAGTATTTTTTGAATAGCCCCCAATGCATATTTTTAAAAAACCCACTAAAATTATTCAAAACTAAAATATTATAAAGAATATTTTGCTATTTAAATGAAAAACGAGTTTGGAGGAGGTTTTTTTGCTCTCTAAACGAACTCTTATAGATAGCAATACACTATTTTTTGAAAAAGAATCCCTTGGCTCATTCGTAACAATTTCTAAATATCAAAGCTTAAATCGTAACAACTGCATTAATCGAAGTTAACATAATAAGCATTTTATTAAACATTAACATGTGGCATATCGCATCCTAGAAAAAAAATCAAAACAACTTCAAAAAGCTGATTTTTCGTCTTGTCATAATTAAAACGAAAATTTGAGTCATTTTTTTTGTAAGGAAGAATATTCAAAATCCGATTCACACATTGTGATTTTCTCCAAAATAATATTTTTGAGTTGTGCTGGTCTCTTAACCCCTTAAGTCCTATACAGTCAAACCTGTTTTTGTGCGAGGAATAGGGACCGCATAAAAAAACAAATAAAATATCGAACAAAACTTAGCGAGTAGCTATAAATAAATCGCACAAAAAAGACCGCACAAATAAAAAAAATTGCGCAAAAAAGGTCCGCTCAAAAACAGGTTTGAGTGTACCTCCCGATATTGCGATTTACAGTTATAAAAAATGTAGGGTGCGGGGAGCAAGGACTGAAAAGGTTAAGGTAACGATATGGGCTCATGTACCTCGCCACATAGTAATATCTTACAGTTATATTAGTGTGATTTGACATTTCTTTTTGTAAAATACTGCATCAAAATTGATTTCATGATGTTAGTTTGATTAGTTTAATGATTATTAGATCCAACCAATAACATAACTTGCGTTTCCCCACCAGGTTTGCAACGGGTTTACTCACAACACTCAGCTTTATTTGGAATTTAGAGTTCACTTTTACATGAATTTTCAAATAGCGTCACAAATTCACACCAAACTTATTTAATGCAAGAATTTAATAATTATAGAAATTCAATAAACATGAAATATTACTTAAAAGAAGTTGCTTAAAATTAATAAACTAAAAGAAGGAGAAAATGTGCTTGGTATTTACGTTCAAAATCTAAATGACGGAAGCGCTTCTGTTAAAGAGCTAATCAATACAATTCTCATTGGAGTATTTCCTAAGCAGGTTAGTAAAAAACTTACATCAATACAACTAGCACAGCGAAGCTGATCGTAAAGCGACTGTATAATCCTTTCAAACCTGGATCACTGGGCCATGATAATTTTCATCTGAACCGAATACCATTATCAGTGCAGCGGATAAGGGACCTGGTAAGAACTTTTAATTGTGTGTTCTCTTTTTAACGTCTTTTGACCGCAAACCATCTGTTCAGTTAATTAACAAAATTTACACTAATTGATCCAGTTATTATAGCATATGTCAGTGAATAAACCTAATTATATCGTAACTCCGACTGTTATTGACGCGTAACTGAGTAGAAATGAATTTTGATTTTTTTAAAAATCCATCCACGAAACTTTCTATAGGGTGCTGCGGTTAAAGAGTTATTTAAAGAAGTGCAATTAAGAAAAAGATTAAATGAATTTTGTCTTTGGATAGATATAAAACACGCGGTGTAAGCATTTACCATCAGACTTCATAAAAAATCATCTTTGATAAGTGCTTTTTAAGTTTAAAAGTTAAGTTAATAAGGTTTAGTTATTGCTTTATGCCGCAAAGATTAAGAAAGGTCATACTGCGCCAAGCTAGACAATATTAAATTTAGACATAAAAAGGCAGACGGGAAAGCCGTAGTTGGGCCACCATTGTTAAAAGTTAAATTAAAACATATTTTAAGGCAGTTATCAGGAGAATAAATAGTTTTCTATGGATCTCTAACTATAGGGGAGAGTGTTGTACCTAAGGACGGCTGTACCTTCAGCCACCTCATTTTAAAATTCGGGAAAAAATGTTAATTTTAATTTGTGGTCGATTTGGAATGTAAACAGATGCTATCTAGTTGCTAACGTGAAATCAGCTCTTTAAAATATTATTTAAATTTTCAATAATAAAAATACTGTTTTTAGGTGCTCAAAGTTTTTTTTTAGTGCATCACTACATTAATTATTTTCTTCCCCTATGATTATGGTAGAATAAAATGGGATACATGGGGGGAATCCCCGAGATTTTGACTCTTTAGTTTTGATATTAGAAATCGTCAGATCTCAATTCTTTTATTTTTTATAGAATTTTGAATGCAAAAACACCTGATGTTGTACCTTCGGACACGTTCTTGTGGGTGTCTGTAGCTAATCGGCGTTTTTGAATCAAGTTTCTTTAGAGTGAAAACATTTTAATGCATGTTAAATTAATTCTAAATGGTTATCTATATGTCGACGATTATTTTCAAGTTATTTTTAGAAGAAAAATCAAATATTTTGTGATCTTAACTACTTTTTAAAATATGGTGTAAAATCTTAAGCACCCTATCGCATTTAAGTACGATGATTACAAAAAACTTAAAATTTACACTGAAGAAGATTTGCGGAAGTTATTACTACCAAATGCTTGCACAACTAAGTGTCAATCTAATTGTTTTTTTTGGATCAGTGAAGTGATCAGATCAATTAGCATGATTGATGAAACTATTACCTAAAATTTTGATCTGAAAATCCCAAGTGATTCATGTGTTTTGGTAAAAAATCAAGACTTTTATCATTCAACTTCGTTTTAATGATCATTTACGATCTAAAACTACTTTGCTTTAAAAATCTATTTCCAATTTTAAAAAGGCTTGAAATATGTTATAAAAAGGTAATACAATAGTAAAAATGTTCATTTTTAGCTTTTTTCAACTAAACAGTCCCTTTTTAAGGGTGTCCACAGGTACAACTGGGTCTGTCCATAGGGAGAGCACGTTGTTGTACCTATGGACACAAATTTTTTTAAGTTATTAAAATTAATTAAAAATACAATTTTCAAGATTTTAGCTAATAAAAAATATCCCCCTACTCACAAAGGTTAGGACTATAGGTTTTGGGCACTTTAAATGGTCAAAATGTGATTTTACCTGTCTTGGAAAAATACAAACGGGATTTTTTGTCCACAGGTACAACACTCTCCCCTATGCTTTTGTAGAATTATTTAGCGTATGTAAAACAAAGGCATGATATTTTAAAAAATACTCAATGAAACTAAATTTGTCAACAACAAAATTTCATTGGGACGATACGACTTTATTTATGTAAATAAGCGGTTATAAACCATCACATAGACCACTCAGTAAGATACATATTTACATATTCTTTTTCCTTTACAAAATTTAGATAACGAAAAAAACGTCCTGTAAACATTCCTTAAACAAAAAAAAATACAGATTTCGGGAATACATCCCAATACCTCATTCTTGAACAAAATCCCCAGTCATACCCGAATACTGTGCATTCCAAATTACATTCACCGAACGGATACTTAACACCCTTAAAACCTCCCCCTCCTCTTGTTTCGAGGAGCAGCAAGAAGCTAAACGGCGCGTTTTGAGTGCACTCCTTTTTACTACCTTGGGACCTCGCCGTGTAAATGCCCATAAAAACTGAGACGTGGCCGTCTGTATTGTCACGGTGGCCCACATACGCGACTTGGATACCAATTTCTGCTTTATTGGCCTTTGATGTTTTTGATAGGATGCAATTCCCTCTGTTCTTTTTTAACATCTCAGCTGTGTTCATCCATTTCTTTGAGTTCCTTAAAGGGAGCATGGTTTTATATTGTTCATTATGTTTAACATTATCAAAGGTTTATTTGTATGGATGATTATAAATTCTATCGAGAATTCCTTTTTTTAGTTCAAGATTTGTTTAGTAGGTTATGACCGTTTAGCAAGTAGTAAATACACACCAATCGAAAATGCTTGATTAAAAGAATGATCTGTCAACGTTTTTTATAACGGTGAATACCTAATGGATATAAAAAAGTATTTAGTAGATGTTTTTTAAATCTAAATATTACAGCCAAGTATCCCTGGTAAAAATATTACACTAATACAAGTAGTGACAACAAGTGATAGGCTTGGACCCCAATACTTTTTGGCTACGCATTTAATATATTTTTACAAATAACTTAGTTAAAAACTTCATTTTGCCCTCCCAGTTAAAATGAGCCTAGTTAAGTTTCCGTTTTATCATGGCACCCGTTCTATTATCCTTTTTTAAATCAAATCCTTATGTATACCTTGTTTTTTAAATTACAAAAGTTGAATGTCCATATCCTCTTTTTTCCCGACTATGTGTATTCGTCTTCTTTAAAAGTTGATCATAATTTCAACAGAAAACATTTAAGAGCCCTTTACTGACCTATTTCCATAGTTTGATTTATTTTTATTTGTGGATGGTGTTGATATGAAACTTTACTGTGGATTCATTAAAGTTCTAGGGCCTTAATTTGTAATGTTTGGATTAAAACCCTTGTAGGAGTTTGAAGTATATTTTTTTGTTCTGCAATTTTGAGTTTTATTGTCACTTTGAAAATTTGATTCATTAGGTTAAAGTCGATTAAAACTATAAAATGGAACATGGTAAAGAAAAACCCTAAGCTTTTATATATATCCCAAATATTTTACATTACTTTATTTTAAACCATTAATATACATTTTCAAAATTTTAAAATATAAGAATGAAAGAAAAAATGATTTTTGAATAATTTAAAGAATGCTATTTTAAAAGAAATTATTTTCTTAAAAGTTAAATTAATTTTTTTGATTCTTATTTCACATGATACAAAAAAACAATTTAATATACAGGGTGTTTCAAAATTGCGTTGCACGGGTTTTATTCGAAACCTACGCCTCCTAGGGTCATGGAAGTAAGGTCTACCCCTAGGTATGTGACCCTGGAGAATCCATTGAGATGACTTACAGCGCCCCTAGCGGCGAAATTAAAAAGTTAAAAAAATTAATTTATCAACTAAAAGAGATAGAGCAAAAACCTCAGTGAGAGTGTTGTTGCCAACGTCAAGAAGAACTCATTGAAAAAAATTTGATCAAAATATCTTGAATATTCGCGGAGATATTAGAATGTGAAAATAGCACTTTTTCGGGGGTCAAAAAGTAAAAAGTTCGCATATTTGCAAATTCTTCAGTGTTATTGTGTAGTTTTGTGTTTTTTTAGTTGAAAGAACACAAAATTTAATCAAAAAAATTTGCAAATATGCGAACTTTTTACTTTTTGACCCCCGAAAAAGTGCTATTTTCACATGCTAATATCTCCGCGAATATTCAAGATATTTTTACCAAATTTTTTTCAATGAGTTCTTCTGGACGTTGGCAACAATACTCTCATTGAGGTTTTTGAATTAATTTTTTTAACTTTTTAATTTCGCCGCTAGGGGCGCTGTAAGTCATCCTAATGGCAATTTTGAAACACCCTGTATGTAGGTCCTTTTTTATTTGTAGTAAATGCTACCATATCACACATGACTTCTTAACTTTGAGAAACATGATTTATCAATCATACTTTCTATTACCCAAAGAAAAATTTTACTTACAAAAATAGTACTCATTAAGATTTTCAAAAGAAATCATTACTTTGTTATTTCGATCCAAGTTTTGGTTGACCTGTCCCAGTAACGAGAAACGGAGTTCTTATCGGTCGAAAGAAAAACAATTTATCTTGAAAATACCGTATTAGCCACTTTCGGTAACAGATACGCTCTTTTTTGGAGGCACGGCTAAGCTTATCATCCGTTGAAGTTTTTAAAATACGGAAAGTTTTGGGAAAAGGAGGTCATAATCTTTGACCAAGGCAATGTAATTGGACATCTCCTACTGCCCCTTGGGCATTTGTTTGATTCAACAAATATTGAGGTTTTCAAAACTCATTGTTTGAAACAGAACCTTATTATTGTATTGTAGGTATTTATGTTTTGATTTTTGGTGAGGGGTATTTCTGGAAAATAGTTTTTTATTTCCGAGAAAATATGAAATTTGGAGAATTTCTTTGAAAAAATTTCTTCTAATTTTTAGCTTTAATTTTTGTTCAAGAATGATATAAATACTCAATTAATTCTGAAACGAATTCTATATGACCTATATTTGGGAGAATATATACAGGATATTTTGTAAGTACTTTTCTCGGCTTTAGATTTGAAGCAAAGTCACAGAAGGTGTATTTAGTATGGCAGACTATATTATACCTAAGGACAGTTGTACCTTCGGCCACCGTGTTTTACAATTCAGAAATAAACGGAAACTTGAATTTGTGGTTTATATTGAATATATAAACCGATGCTACCTAGTTGCTAACAGGAAATCAGCTTTTTTAAAATAATATTTAAAGTAATATAATAAATTTACTGTTTTTAGATGATCAAAGTTACTTTTAGTGCATCACTACATTAATATTTTTCTTCCACTTTATTGATATGATTATATGGGATATACGTGGTGAATCCTCGAGACACCCATATCCTGCCAAGCATTGAAGAAATTAATATTTTCTCATAAAACTTAAATATGGGCTATTCTAGGCCCATGTACAAACATAAAATTGAAGAAATCCTCAAACTTGAATTAGTTTCATCGGTACAGGGTGTCCTAAAAATAGGACGATGGCAGGATCCACTACTATCGGTTCCCTATTAGGTCTAATGGGCGAAAGCCTCTTAGAAGAGGAAAAAAGCAAAGTTTTCGGAAATAGTTAACAGTTATTACTTCAGGACTCTTGTTTGACAGTTTTTTTGAAAATATTTTAACTTTTTTTAGCAATAATTTGGATTTTATTTTTTTTGAACTATAGTGAATCAATGGAAACGTACAGCTTTCTGTGCATCTTTTGTATAAATTGACCCCCAATTACTTTACTATTATCTTTAAAATTAAGTCATTTTAGGTCCTAATTATTGAAATAAGTATAGAAATGCATTTGGTATAATAAATATCTTTTAAATGTTTAAAAAATTAAAATTCTGGTATCTTTTCCTCTTATATTCGAAAAAACTAAGCTACTTCGCCGTAAAAAAATGGTTATTCCCATTTTAATAAAATGTGTTTCAGGCATTCTTTTGTTTTTAAATAAATTTTTCTTCCTCACTTTTCGATAGAAGGAATTTTTTATATAGAACTTGCAAAAACCTGAGAAAAAGTGTGTTTTTACAGTTATTTTATTCGAAATATCGGGGTTTTCGAATTATCGAAGTTCGAGTTATTGAGAGTATTATTTATTACCACATATTACAGGTTTCTATTTGATGTGCAAATAATTTGAAAAAACTTAGGTTGGATATTTGGCCCAAGATATCAATCACCCTTTTCAATACTAACTGATATTATGTAGTAGTGCATCCTGCCATCGTCCTATTTTTAGGACAGCTTGAAGTACGGTGAAATTTGACCCCCTAAGTAATTTTTTTCACCAAATTTGTTTTTATAGTTTTAAAGTAGAGTATATAGCCGCAATAAATTTGGATACAATTTTGTCTAAAATATATTAATACTTAAATAATATTTTTGTTGAAAATTCAAGAAAAAATCGTCATTTTGAAAAAATTGTTAAAAATATTAAATAATAATTCAGACTTGCAATAAAAACAAATTTATAATGATACAAGTCTATAATATCAATATGCATTAAAGTTTTATCAAAATATTCAAAGTAGTTTTGGTAAAATTGGCTTATCTATGCTGTCCTATTTTTAGAACGATATCAGGATATAGGTTAAACTCAAATTCATCGTTTCGACAAAAAAAAATTACTATATGCATCAGTAATATAAAAAATAGAAGAAACAAAGCTCCTTAATAATAAAATTATGACAAAAGAAAACATAAAAAGAAAAGGAATGATTATTTTTTATGTTCCCATATCTTAGAATAATTGCACTCAAATAATACACCTGATTTTTTATTCCAACCGTAAAAAGAAACAATTACTTTAAAATACGGATAACTCTTTCAACGTTTTTCTCTCTCTAAACAAACATTTCACAAGTTACGCTGGTAATACATCGCAAATAATTGCAAAAAACCCCAACGAAATGCAAACGCATTATTCTTTTCCAATGTTTTCTTTCGCGAAGGATTTCTCAAATGATTTACACATTGAATCCAATTCTTCATCCAGAATATTCAATTTTTTATGAAATCATCTATGTTTTCCGAGGATCGCATTTCTCGAGGGAATGCTAGCGCAACAAGCTCCCCCTGTCAAAACCGCGAAAAGAAATGGTCAGATGAGAACTCTCCTTGCCAAAAGCTTTGTCCAAATCTAAATGGAGAGCTTTAAGAAAAGGAATACAAAGACACAGAATATTTATCCCATTGCAAGAAAAGCAAATAAGCTCTTTCTTCACACTGACCGGGGTGTTTTTTCATTCACCACTGGGAAGAAGGTTCTTTCACAACTGGGTAGACTTCCATCCCTTCATTCAACTGGTGGGGTATAGAAGGGAAAAATAATGAATGATAGAGACTCTTAATTCCAAAAATAACTTTATCGGGTTAGGTTCTTCACATCCCGGGGTAAGTTACACACGAATGAGATTTTCAGCCTTTCTAATGGCAGAAATTTTTATGTTTTAGGTGAATTTAAATTAGTATTTGTTGAGGAACGGATATTTAACCCCTCATCCTTTTTAAAAAGTGAGAAAATATTGGGGATTATTTAGGTTTTACATTTGGTCGATTTATACTTTCGTTCATATTAGAAAAAGAACACCAACTGTGTCCGTCAGTAGTATTTTTTTAAACTTTAAGAATTGATTCATCTCTTCAGTTGCCTTTATTCAAATTCATTTGATAGTAAAATCAATTCTTATTTCCAAACATTTCCTTTTGAAAAGTTTATGGACTCAAGAAATTTAATTAAATCAAGTCTTTCTGTAAAATGTTTCTAAAATTTAAATGCAATCTTTTGTATTTAGATTAGAAACTTAATCATTATTTATTTTTTGAATAAGGAACTTATTCTACATTTATTTTGAAAAGAATCTCTTGGAGAGCTTAGCTAACCAATTCAATGGAGAAAATGAATTAGGCGTTTTGTAATAATATAATAATAAAAGAAAATATTTCTTTTTTTCATATTAAAAAAATTTTAAAATGGGGTTTTGAGTTTCTTATTAAATTTTGTAAACAGCAAAATTAAATTGATGTTGAGAAAATTTATAGAAAGCTGTACTTTTTTTTTGAATATATTAGTTTAGTTTTTATCATAAATGTATTATTTTCCAAACCTCCTAAATTTCTATGCTTGTTTGCAAACCTTTACTTCTATGCATCACGTCGTTTGGGAACCAGGGAATAAATACAAGCAAGTGAAAATGTAAACTTTTTAAGTCGTCTTAAAGAAGGGTGTTTAAATGTATAGAAGAATCTTAGGATAGACTCAAACTTCTCAGAGAAGCATAACACAAGATCCTCCCTTGCATCCGAATAGACCCCATTAACTAAGTTCGACAGAGGAAAAAAGTTTTTTGTCTTAAAAAAAAATTCCTAGAGCAAAGATAAATAAAAACCCTTTATCCTTAGTGTAAGATAGTTGTTTTGTTTGAGCTAGAAATGATTCCCCTGGTTTCACGAGTCGATTTCTTGAGTCAATGACCTAATCCTTAAAGAAAACTTACAAATAAAAAATTACAAATTGAAGACAAAAAGTTATATGAAAGACTTTTTAAAAATGACATTAAGGTTTTTTAAAATCAAAACAATTAAATTCTCGAAAAACCAACTAAAAATTGAGTCTTTTATCTAACTTCTTTTTTAAAAGAAAAATTAAATACGTAAACAGTAAGTAAAATCACAAACAAATTTCGTAAATAGGAAAAATAAAAATTATTCAGCCTGTTAATTTCTTAAAATGACAAATTGAAGGTGATGAAGTTACTATCCTTTTAATAACCCACGCATTGATCTAGGGTAACACCATATAACTACTAATATACACATAAATCATATATAAATAAAAGATAAAAAATATTGAGTTTGATAAATTTCCTGAATTAACAAACTGAAGGTGATGAAGTTACTAACATTTACGCTTTATCCTTACCTAATAATAACCCAAGCACGATCTAGGATAAGACCAGATAAATAACTAGTAATTTACATAAATAATTTCGACTATTGTATAAACGCAAACATACACGGCAAAACATATAGAGAAAGAGCCTGTTTAAAGATTGAATCCTCCCAAACAAGCTAAGAGGAAGCTACTTCTAAAATTTAATAAAAGCAGTCTCTTTGGATATCGGGTTTATATCCCTTGAACCATTCTGCAGAGGAAAAGTATTTGTTGTGGAAAGGAGACCGTAAGAACTTATTTCGTGCAAATCCCACCGTAGAGAGTTGAGTGCTTTAAATAAGGTCTGCTTCCAGTCTAAGCCCTATGAGCTCTTGGTGAGTTAGGATTAATCGAACTGATTTGTTATGCTAGCTAAGCCAAGCTTCCCGTTACTCTCTTTAGGATTATCTTCCGCTCGTTTATGTCATGGAAGATCTCTAGGTATTACTCCGATCTTTTACAAAGAGTATATTGTTTCAGTTCCTTGATATTTTTCCTCCCTCGCAAATATGCATTGTTAGTTTGGAGGGGATAGCCAAACATAAATTCTTATTTATTTTATGATTATTACTCGAGTTTTGGATGCAGGCACGTTGCTTTTCACGTTTGTGAGTAGGAGTTTGGGATAATTTTAGAATGCAGTTCTCTCGTAGAATATGAAGTGGGTTTTGGATTATTAACGATTTCGATTTTAAGTAATATATTTCCGATACGTTTATGTCCGAGTTTTTTCTAAATTGATCCCTCGTCACAAAACAAGACAACTTTATATGAAAAAGTTAGGTATTATTAAGTTTTCAATACTATTTTTCTGGTGCATTACCACAGTTTTTCTTAACAATTAGATTTGGCTTAGTTATTTACGTAGAAGAAAAAAGGTTTAAATGTACACGAATTTACGTGCACTACTGATTTAGTACCTGTTAAGTTTTCAAGATCCCACTCTCTTTTACTATTCTTTTCTAAGTAAACCAACATCAGTGTAAATAAATTCCCTTATCTTGAATAAAACCGTCCACACACCACTTAAATGCTTTGCCAAAAAATTTAAAGAAAACTTATTCATTTTTTCAAGGAAAGGACCCTTTCTTTCTCTCGGTTTTATTTTTAATTTTTCAAAAAACACTTCTGCGATTAGAATATTATAATAATTAAAAATGGTATTAGTAAGCGCTGTCAAAAATAGCACAAGCTTGATCATTGCTTTTTGAGCTAAAAATTATGCATAGTACATTTCTTCTACCTCATTATTTCTTTCTTTCAACATTAATTACACTTGGGTGACCATATCAAATGCATTCCTGGATGAAAAAAGTATCTCTGAAGACGCAAAGTGCGGAAAGTTTTATTACTCCAACCTGGGCTCAAATATTTCTTGCCAGGACACGATTCTCCATCTTTTGTTTGGGAAGCAATTAATCCTTGTCAGCCGAAAGACATGACACATATTTCAAAGCACAAGCACAAGAACAAAAGATGGGGTAGAAAAGTACTGGCTCAATAACAGTTTGGTGTCTTGAACGTTAGATAGGAAGGGATTCAGTGGCAAAAATTGATTGCTCAAGGCGAGCCAAGTCGATGAACCGAAGTTAATTAATGGAGAATTTATCTAATTAAGATACAATTTTATATAATTTATGATTACTTAGCTACAGTATCTGGTTTTATTGATTTAACATGTTTGAAAGCAATGACATAATTGTTCATCAACTTCGTGGTTGAACTTGGGAGTTGTCAGAAAATTAAAAATTGATCTTCTTTTACCTTGTCACAATGAGTTAAGTAAATACACGTCAAAAATGTTTTTAAAAAAGTAATTAAAAATATTAGCACTCTGCTTTTTAAAGATTAATGCATAGTGTAAATTTATACTGAAAAAGGATTTAGCATAAATGCACATTCAAACATATATAAATTAGGAATAATGGTTTATTATCTATTATATTTTCTCACTAAATTTTCCAAACTATGTATTCAAGAATATTTGATACGTTACTTTATTTTTTATCGGGGAAAATTTCAACAAGATAAAAAAACAGGCTATAAAATCACAGGTTATGTTGAATGCCTTGAATCAGTTATAAAATTTCATAGCATTACATAAAACTGAATGTATTAATTATCGAAACAAATTTAAGTTTTAATTAACATTATTTTTACTTTCCAATTAATTTCAAAATTTTATTTATTATACTTTATTTATTTAAAGAACACAAAGAAATAAAAACTATAAAAAAACTTTTGTAATTCCACACAATATTTAATATGACAAATTTAAAGATATAAAGTAAAGGGTGTTTCAACCAGTCCGTCCACAAACTTTCCCCAGAAGGATTCTTTGTGCTGAGAATGAAAAAATATTCAAAGAACTATAATTATCTGCGATGCATAGTTTTCGATAAAATTGCTATAAAAACGTATCCGTTTGGCGTCATGTCCTGTTCAGACAGTAAAATACAGCAGGCCGGCCATATAATTAAATTTGATGATACCGAAAAATTATCTAGTAACTACACTGTAAAAAAACTGTAGAAAAAACAGAAATTTTCAATAACAATGACTTTATGTTTACAGAGATATTCTGTCATGTAACATTCCCACCGCACTTCTATTTATTTTATGTAAAAAAACAGCTTTTTTCTAGTTTTTTAGCTTATCTGTACTTAAACAGAAACTTACTGCATCGAAAACAAATACAGCTATTGGCAACATTATACTGAATCTTCGTTGGTGCAGTGGTAGCGTGCGTGCTTAGCATGCGGTAGCTCGTGGGTTCTATCCCCGGATAATAATTAAAAAAA
The DNA here is from genome assembly GCA_024610705.1 of Tetragnatha versicolor. NCBI lineage: Eukaryota > Metazoa > Arthropoda > Arachnida > Araneae > Tetragnathidae > Tetragnatha > Tetragnatha versicolor. Next base: position 33,761,888 of record JANDEH010000009.1, on the reverse strand, counting down.
ATTAGAAAAACTCAACTAAATTAAGTCCACACGCATGCGCACAAGCAGAAAATTACTGAGAGGCAACAGAAAAATCTGTAGCTCACTTGACAGAAAGTTCCTTTTTACAGCATTTACCTGTAGGTAACAGCTTTTTTCTGTTTAGAGGATTTTTCGGCCTACAAAACTTTTTTGGCAACTTTTGCTGCCAGAAATTTTCTGCTTTTTTGCAGGATTATTTTTTACAGTGTAGTACAGCGCACTATAATACTAAGGTACGTCGAACCGCACTTATTTCAGCGGACCAAATCGTAATAGTGCGGAAAACTTGCCTACCCATAACAGTAACCTGTGTGGGAAATTTTAGCCCTATCAAATAATATCTTCTGTTTTGTTTTTTGGCCTTAAGTTTTGACTTTTTACCAAACATTTGCTATTTTGTAGTATTTCATACGGTTCTGTGGTCTTCTGATGCCCAGATTTTTTCAGGAGGTGTGGTAGGGGTCTAGGGGGATTATTCTGTGAACCCCATCTTCATACCTCCCTTTCCCCCAACGAGAGCTGGGGTTTTGTGGGCGAGCGCGCTGCTCGTAATGTTGGCTTTCCCTCCAAACGCCAACCCTGCGGCCTCCTGTGTTGCCCGTTTTGTGCATCAGAATATCACGTAAATCAATTATTTTTATCAAAGTTACCCAGAACCCACCACTGAGGGGTATCTTTCCATCAGGTTCCATGTATTTATTATTTTTTGTTAATTTTTATTTTCTATAATTCAAAACTTACAAACAAGTATTTTTTTACAATCTACGCTGCTTCAAACTGGGAATTGCTATAAGGATGTCTATAGGGATGATTCATTACGTCTAAAATAGTGCTGTTATACAATCGGATTTTGTTTTAGGCAGCTCTCATTAAAAAGGGTGGCTCATATTCTTAATATAAAAAAATACATACTTCCCCCAAAAAAATTTTAAGAAGTGATTTGTGAACGGCCGAAAAACCCTGAAAAACCAATAAGATAGATTTAAGACACGTTATTATATTCTCTGTTAGCTGCTGTGTCCCCCTTGTATATGCGGCGAAAACATAGTGGGTATATAGCGGAAAAGTGCGCACGTTGGAAGTAGGTAGAGTACTTTACGATCATACACCAGATGTAATATCAGAGTGATATCTACATTACATGTGGATTGGCATAAGAGAAGAGGCAAAATCAATAAACTTATTTTCATCGATTAATATTTCTAAAAATTCTAACTTTATTTTACCTAGATACACAGGTGTAACTCAACAGGCCGAAGGGGGGGGGTTGGGTTCGACCCCGCTTATGCCATGTATTTACTCCTTACTGTGTATGTTCGACTATAGTTCAATATCATACTTCAGAAATTCATTTGAGGCGGTTTGCGGCATTTCTTTGATTCAGTTTTATGCACAAGTTATTTATGTACCTCTTCAGTGTCGTGAAATTCTTTACAACTGCATTAAAAATTTCTTTTTTTGCATTACCAGAAAACATCTTGCTTAGCATGATGACTGATTAAAAGATATATTTTAGAGAAAGCAATCTTAATAATTTTGTTGAAATAAAAACAAGCAATTAGTTGCCAGTGTTCACAACTTCGACAAAAAGTTAATTCTTTCTAACTTACAATTTTAAAGCTACACGCTATGGTGCTCAGATTACAGTTCCACCAGTTTTAAAAAGCTGATTCATGAAGACAGTGACACAGGGACAGTGCTCACACAAGACAGTGTGATGTGGGAGTTCTCCAAATTACCACCACACACCGACAGTTGAGAAAAAGGTATAGATAGTTACTTTAACTTCCAGCAAGGTGTGTGGTGCCACGGGCGTAATCAAGGAAGATATGCGGATAAGTTACCTTTTTCAAAAATAGAAAACACTGAAATTTACTCAAATTGTTCTTGCAATATAAATATTCTTCTCCGAAGTTTTTTCTTTATACCCCTGGGCAGAGATTATGCACGGAACGACTTCTTCAAATCATCTCTTAAATAAATGAAAAAGCTGTCTAAATTTATCTGATTTGTTTTTCAGGGCCATTTTTCAGGGTTTTTTGGCCGTTCACAAATCATGTCTAAAATTTTCGAGGGGGGGTAAGTATTTTTGTTGCATTAGGAATATGAGCCCCCCTTAAATAAATAAGAGCTCCCTAAGATGGAATCCGATTGTATAACAACACTATTTTAGACGCAATGCATCATCCCTATAGACATTCTTATGGCAATTCCCAGTTTGTAACAGCGTAAATTGTGAAAAAAATACTTGTTAGTAAGTTTTGAGTTAAAGAAAATAAAAATTAACAAAAGATAATTAATACATGAAACCTGATGGATAGATACCCCTCAGTGGTGGGTTCTGGGTAACTTTGATAAAAATAATTGATTTACGTGATATTATGATGCAAAAAACGGGCAACACAGGAGGCCGCAGGGTTGGCGTTTGGAGGGAAAGCCAACATTACAAGCAGCGCGCTCGCCCACAAAACCCCAGCTCTCGTTGGGGGAAAGGGAGATATGCAGATGGGGTTCACAGAATAATCACCCTAGACCCCTACCACACCTCCTGAAAAAAATATGGGCATCAGAAGACCACAGAACCGTATGAAATACTACAAAATAGCAAATTTTTGGTAAAAAGTCAAAATTTTAGGCCGAAAAACAGAACAGAAGATATTATTTGATAGGGCTAAAATTTCACACACAGGTTACTGTTATAGGTAGGCAAGTTTTCCGCACTATTACGATTTGGTCCGCTGAAAAAAGTGCGGTTCGACGTACCTTACTATAATACCCGAATAATAAGGGAGGCAATTGAAAGCTTTAAACGTAAAGATAATTTCAACAAGAAGGAAGAAAGATTTACTATCCCTCGTATTTGGCACCCGGCCTTGAAATAGTCAAAGATCAAACCCCTCCACTCCAGAGTCGATGACTAAGATGCGTATTTGGGATACGGACCTCGACTGTGCCGTCTCGGCATTACCTCTTTTTTACAACAGTTGGCATCACCAATTTTTACCATCTATATTTGTTTTCTTCTATGTGTTGACATCGACCTCTCATACTATATACTAGACAGCAACGTTAGTTGGCCTACGACGTCACTAACAAAGTAGTTCCCATCGCGGTGTCTGAATTTCGAGTGAAACAAAGAACGTCAATTTTAAAATGATTATTTCATTAAACCTATGTATAAAAAGTGTCTTTTTATCATTGTGTTTACTCACTTTCTCCTTCCACGTAGTGACGTACTGGGTTCAGGAAACGTTGTTGTGAAGTACAGTCATTACAACGCTTTAACTTTCTACTGAAGATGACCCCCGTAGTTGGGGTCGAAACGTTTAGAACCTCTACATCTACAAGACTGGCCAACTTGCCCGAAAAACATAAATTTTAATTATGATTCCGGCCGTAGAAGCCTTCGCAGTTTTATCAGAAAAATATGTATGAAAAAAGTGAACGTAATTTATTGGGATTAGTTTTCAGACTAACTGTTACAAAAACCCACTACACATGCATTCACAGGCCTTGAAATGAAATAATTAATATTTCATCACATTCAAATTTTTTGGAAAATAAGTCGTCGAAATATAGCTCTTTGGTAATTTTTTTATATACTCCACGAAAAAAACCTTCAGTGCAGAGTTTGAGAAGGCTTGTAGAAACCAGGGTTGGCTAGATTGGACCCAATGGGTTAAAAAAACATGTGAAAAACCCTCATTTTGGACCCATTTTTGAATTATTTCGAGAAAAATCAAGATTTAGGCAGTTTTAATATTGAAGAAAAATATTTAACGAAATAACATACAAAGAACTGCAGTTAGTGGGGTTTTTCAAAAGGTTAACCAGGTTTCAATAATTAAGGGTTTTTTCATTATTGAATAGGTTTTTTAAGTTCAAAGTTTAAACTTTATTTAAACAAGATTGATAGAGGAATTTTAATTAAACAAAAATGTGTGGAAAATTTTACACCATAAGAAAAATTCGAAAACAAATTACCCCAAAGCTTATTTTTACATGCCACCTCATAGCATTAATAAATGAACACTTTAAAAAAAAATTAAAAACATTAATTTTAAGAAAACTGACGAACTTTAAAAAACCATCTTAACTACGGAAAAACTGACATTATTTTGACACAACACATTTAAAATAGAAAGAACTCACTAAAATTAAAAAACTCACTATATATGGGAGAAAACCACTTAATTTTGAAAACCCTCCCACACTTTTCTGAAAAAACAAAGTTTTATGTTTTTTTTCAGGGTTTTAATTAAAAAACCCGAAAAAACCCAACCTCTTTGGATTTTTTCAAAAAAAACCCCGGGTTTTTGCCAACCCTGGTTGAAACACCTTAAAAAACCCTACCCTTTAAAAAGTTGTTCTTATTTGGATCAATATAAGAAAACCTCTATAACACAGTTTTTTAATAGTTATTAAATCTTTATTTATCTGATCCTTAGTTATCTTTAGGTTATGTTCTAATAATGTATGAAATATTATTTTATGCAAGAGCTGTGTGTGTTCACTAAATATGAATTAACTAAAACACCCTAAAAATTAAAACAAATATTTTAATAACATTTGATACACTCTTTCGAAATAGTTATCTATATTTCAGGTTGTAAGTTTTTAAAAATATTTAAATTAAAGCAACTGCAATTTTCAAAAATATATATATTTATATAATGAAAAGAATTTATTCCAAATAAATCCTTACGAATTTGATGAAACAAGTCACAATAATCTTAATTCAAAGTGGAATTTGATTCAAATACTAATTGTTTAATCATCCATACTAAATTTTCCTATGAATAAAATAATTATTTTTATAGTATACATTTTGTTATTCATTCTTTATGAAAAGAGGAATTAAAATTTAATTAATGCCAAATTTTGAATTATTTTACCTCTTTTGCATGTTTTACATACTTTGAAGAAATGAAATTAAAAACTTATTTTAATGCTTAGGAATTCTTCTTTTCTTCTTTAACAGAATTCAGGAAAAAATTCGAGTTTCTGTCAAAATGTGCACAAAGGTGATTTTTAATGGAAAATATCAGAAATTTTTTAAAAAGGTCCTAAAGAAGCTGTTGCTAAAGCAGTTATTTTAAGAATTGATGAAAAGCTTGCGAAGGATTTGTACAATGTTTAAACTAATTAGTTTGAAGCAAATATTTACGTGTAAATACGAAGATTCTTCTTATGTACTACTGTAAATATTTACGTGTTGAAAGGAAAATAATTTAAATTACGAAAAGCGCTACAGAACTCATTTATGCAACTAGGAACTTTCTAAAACTTAATCCTCAAAATTCTTTACTTCTTTTATGTTATTTTTCTAAACTCGAGAGAGGTGAAGTTTAAACCGTAATTATAGTATGGGGAAGCAAAATTCTAATTTTAATTTGCCTAGCGTGTTCAATATGCTTGAACACTGTGAAAGAATTGAGTGAACAAGCAAAATGAAATTTTTAAGTCTATGTTTAAAAGGTATTAGTAAACTATGGTTGTTAAATATAATACCCCTCGATTGGAATACCATCAATAATAGAGAATTTTAAGAAAATATTTTGCACGATAGAATTAAATTTTTCACTTACGTTGATAATTTCCTCTATTCATCGTTTCATCGGCAAGTTTAAACTATTGAGAATATTTAATAAAGTAGTAAAATATTATGATTTTGAAACTGCATTAATAATGATATGAAAATAAAAACCTGATATTTTGAGAATACGTTGCTTTTTACAATTCTTGATATAGAAGCTATATATTTATATCCCTGAAAAAGAGCCAACATATCATTAGATTTTTTTTTCTTGGAGCGGTCGGAAATAACCTCCTCCTCTCAAAAACATTATAAAACATACTGTTTCATCTTCGTAAGCATGAGAAGCAGTTAGGATTTGTTATAAATAGGGGGTTATCTGTATTATTTATCTTTATTATTTTTTTATGAAATCCAAATGCCATTAATAGAACAAGAAATATTTAAAACTAAAAATACTACAAAATAAAAAAAATATATAAAGCTTCCTCTTGGGTACTCTGTCCTTTTATGTTTTATTGTCCCCATTTTCACAACCTAGTGCATTGGCTCTTTTACTAGCATGGTGCCACTATAGAATACAAGTGTAACATTGAGCAAGTAACCGTAATTACTTAAGTCTTGGATATTTGGATAATTAAAATAGCCAAATGTTTCTTGTTTAGCTCATGAAATTATGATTTGTGCATTACAGCATTTTATCTTTTGTTAATTTGTCCATTATCGCATGAATAAGATCCTCACTATTTAAGATCCTTAACTTATTTAAATCCTTTTTCTAGTTCATTGAAATTCACCTTGATAAACAAATAACTTTCGGAAATAATTTCTCACAAATAAAACTCGATCGCATCATTCTTCCTTTCTCTGCCATCAGTCCGATCATGAACTCCGTCACCTACATAGTTGACCCTCAAATTGACCACATTGACAGACCTTCGCCCAATCGAAATTACGGGCGCATAAAGAAACAACCGCTGTCTCTGTCGAACTCGATTTCTCGAACTGGACGCTGTAAAAACAAGAAAATAATTTCGCTCTGTGGATTTTTTCTTTGGAGTGCGGATCCAGAGAGCTATCTGACAGGATCCGGAGGTCCATTTTCATCGGAGCCGGACTTTTTGCTGTTCGGCTCACGTCTGCTTCGGTCATAAAGGGAGGCCTTAGCCGCTGCTTTCCTTCTATCCTGGGACATCAACAACACACCATCCATCCAAGCCGTAAGGTGATGATTCTTTTGATGCCATTTTCATTTTTCCTCTAGACTGGGATTTTTGTAAAATGCAAGGCTTTCTTTCTAGACCTTCTTCTCGCTGGGAGGGTTGATGATTTCTGTTCTGATGGGGAGCTTTCGACCAAACGAACGGGAATTATTAGTGTATGATTTGTTGTTTTAACGTTGGGGTTAGTTGGGATTTTTAAGGCATTATGTTCTTCTCTTTAGTTTGGGTGGAAGAAGTTTATGACAAAAAATTGTTTGGAAATGGGAAGTTTTCAAAAAATGAAATTTGAAATGGACTAAATTTTGTATATTGATTTTACTTATCAGTGCTTTTTGACGTATTCCTTAAAAATTGTTTAAAAATACTTCATAATATTTTTAAACCATAATATTTAGCAGGATATACTTAAACAAATGTTTTGAAACTAGAATTAACCAACCGTTATAAAATTATATCTATTTTGTAAACTGTGTGTTTACCTATCTATTAATTTTTGTAACGTATGATTTTTTTAAGTTGATACCCATTGTGTTTAACCGTTTAGTTTTAAAATTTTAGATAACATATCAGTTTCCAAAAATGATTTAATAATGGAGGGTGATAGCACTCAATAATTTAATACTTTACATTGTTTTAAGCTTTAATATTTATTAAAATTTTCAGTTAATAATGCCATTTCATGAGTATAACTTTAAAAGAGTGTACTTATCTAAATTACTCTTTTTACTACTAAATCCTCCCAATTGACAACTAATTTATCCAAAACGAAATTGTTAACAGTTTTTCTACAATTTCTTCAGCCCTTTAATTTCGGATGAAGGAAAAATTCTGTATGAAGAGGTTAATTTGTAAAGACTTTATTGCTTTAATTTTTAAAGCTCAAATTTCAAAAAAATATAGCAAACTCTTAAATTAAAAGAACAATTGTCTTGCCGAAAATGAGTTACACATTGATTCATTTATATTCGTCTTTAATTTAATACACTATTTCCATTAAAAAAAACTGCCTTTAAAACTGAATATTTTAAAACTTTTCTCAAGGAGGTTTCAGCGATGTCCATGGGTGATCGCCCCTCAAAAATGGCCGCCCAAAATAAGAAAAGGCATCAAATATAGCGGTCAGCCGAAGAGCAATTTTTTCACTCGTCCCTTGGTCTTGAAATTGATGAGCTCTTTCTGTGGCCATACGTTGCTTCTCATGACGTCTAAGCTCTTTCACCATTATTCTTACGAGATTAGCGGTTGGAAGGCTGAGATAATGGGAGTTATTTTCTTCCTAAGGTAAGTTTTAGCCGTCCCTTATTTTGTCGTCATCACGATTTTCAGCATCAAATAACAACGATTTTATTTTTTCAGCAGAGATCATGGAATTTAGACGATGTCTTACTAACCCCCGGGTTTATGGAGGGAGCACGGCTTTGATTACACTCGATTAGATATTTATTCGCCTCGATTTTTTCAATAATGAGCAGTCTGAAACAGGTATTGATCCCAAAAGAAGTGTTATAGTGAGGATATTACACTCTAGAATGGGAAATTACCTTCCCTCAATTTTACTTTCATAAAATTTTTATGCGTATGGAACGGAAAGGGAAAATATTTTGGAATCATCAGTGATTTAGAAAATAACGGATCCATGATTATGTATTTTGACGATTTGTTTAATGTTAGAGTATAGCATAGCGGTTATTAAAATTGTAAATGAATTTATTCTTATCATCAATGTTTTTAGTTGTAATATAAACATCTTTTCATACAGCATACTCAACATTTTGCATTGGAATTGTTTGCATTGCTTTTTTACCATCTCGTTCCGTTTGAGCAATTTTCCTCCGTTTATTGGGAATGATTTTTAATGGTTAGATTACACTGCTTGCCTAGCCCAGTAAAAATGGGCTCACTAATAAAGGTAATAGCTGATTGGTTGGATGGGATTTTATGGCACAGGGACAAGATCATGCAATTTCATGCCAAAACATTTGCATATGTCTAAGGTTAGAATACATGTTGCATTGGGGAGAGGCATTTAATGGGAAATTAAGCATTGCGCATTAGGGTGGGCCGAAAACACACTTTATTTTTTATTCATGTTCTAATAGCGCGGAAAGGGTGCCACTTGGGTCCAATAAGGACGGTGTAAAATATTTTTTCGATTGGATAATATCTTAGGCTCCCGCATCGCACTTGAAGTTCGAAAAAATGGATGACTTTTTTACAAAACAACAAAAAAACCAAAGATTAAACTCTCAAATATTGTTCATGATTTTTTAATGAGGAACTAATATAGTTATAGACATAATGTTTCAAGTTTCATTATTTTATCACTCTTTATTCGTTAGATATAATTTTTTAATGTTCAAAGAAATCTTGTAAAGTTGTTTTTCCTGCATTTTTAAACAGCTAATAACTCTTGAACTCAGCTACAACTTGAAAACCTGAAATTAGTCCCATTCGGTTCGTAAATTTTTTGTCTTTGATTTAATGTGCATCATAACCATCATTTTAAAAAAAAATGTTTGAAACTTTAAAAAAAGTGAAAAAAATTTTATAAAAAAATTTGTTTTGAAAATTTTTTTGAAAAAAAATTAAAAGCCTTTTGACTCATAAAATAAACAATACTACGAAATTTCAAGTTGGAAACAAAATATAATCATGTATAAAAAAATAAAAATTTCGAAATTTAGGCAAATCCCTAAACAACCCCCAAAATTATAAAGCAAGAGCAATTCACTCATGGAAAATTCATAAACTCGCTTGAGGGTGTTCATATGACTTATAACAGGTAAAAAATTTCACATAAATTTCTGAAAATACGACAATAATTAGATTCGGTACAAAACCTTACAGAGCTAATTTTCAACTTTAAGTTAATTCAATTTGCATGCATTACCCCTGAAAATTCCTAAGAATTATGTTTATATCTAATTGTTTTTACTTTTAAAAAGTCAAATCAAAGTAAATTAAAAGTTTGAGAGCATAAAAAATTGGATATAAACACAATTCTTAGGAATATTCAGTTAAAATTCATGCAAATTGAATTAACTTTAAGTTAAAAATTAGCTCTGTAAGGTTTTGTACCGAATCTGTTAACTGTCGTATTTTCAGAAATTTATGTGACACTTTTTACATGTTATAAGTCATATGAACACCCTCAAGCGAGTTTATGCATTTTCCATGAGTGAATTGCTCTTGCTTTATAATTTTGGGGATTGTTTAGGGATTTGCCTAAATTTCGAAATTTTCATTTTTTTATACATGATTATATTTTATTTTCAACTTGAAATTTGGTAGTATTTTTCATTTTATGAGTCAAAAGGCTTTTTAATTTTTTTCAAAAAAATTTTCCAAAAAATTTTTTTTAAATTTTTTTTTCACTTTTTTTAAATTTTCAAATTTTGTTTTGAAAATGATGGTTATGATGCACATCAAATCCAAGACAAAAAATTTACGAACCGAATGGGACTAATTTCAGGTTTTCAAGTTGTATAGTTCTAGAGTTATTATAGCTGTTTAAAAATGCAGGAAAAACAACTTTACAAGATTTCTTTGAACATTAAAAAATTATATCTAACGAAGCAAGAGTGATAAAATAATGGAACCTGAAACATTATGTCTATAACTATAATAGTTCTTCATAAAAAAATCATGAACAATATTTGAGAGTTTAATCTTTGGTTTTTTTGTTGTTTTGTAAAAAAGTCATCCATTTTTTCGAACTTCAAGTGGGATGCGGGAGCCTAAGATATTATCCAATCGAAAAAATATTTTGCACCGTCCTTATTGGACCCAAGTGGCACCCTTTACGCGCTATTAGAACATAATTAAAAAATAAAGTGTGTTTTCGGCCCACCCTATTGCGCATGCTCGATAGGGAAACGCATAATCTAATTACTACCCAAGAAATTCAAGAGTAGAATGGACTCGCCTCCACATTATTTCGAACTTTAAAAGTTCATATTTAGTAGTTACATATTCTTATTAAATTAAGCATTGCGCATGCCCAATAGGGAAACGCATAATTTAATTAATGACGAAGAAAGACGACGCATAACATCAGGCGTCGCTCGTACCGACCAAGGTAGTTCAAAATTTATTTTTTGACGGGTGAGCTATATTTTGAGTGTCATCATTCTTCATGAAAATAAATAGATCTTTGAACTCTCTCTTGCTTAAGAGAAGAATATCACTACCGAAAGATTAAAGAAATTTTTTAAATATCCTCTGTATATGCATTGCTAATGGATCGTTGATTCCCTAATTTTCAGTTTTCACTGTGCTTCTGTTTTTTTCGTGCCAAAGTAATTAAAATGTCAATAAGTTGAATCAAGAATTTTTCCAAACAGTTGGTCAGCATAAAAATGTCCAGCCTAACAAAATTAAAAGCCTAAAATTTCATTTTAATTATTAGTAATTTTGAAAAACTTTTAGAAGACTTTATAATAAATAAGACTGCGATTCACAAATCTTAAATTTTACCAAAAATAATTATGCATTTTTCCAAAAGAGTTTTAACAAATATTAAAGAGATAAAGTTTATATTAACCAGACATTTTTTTACACATTACATTTACATTTACATTTCCAAAATAACTTATCATAAGGACACACATATATTATAGCTCGTTGAGAGATTCTTGTTTCATCGTTTAAGTATGAAAAACGGAGCATTTCATAAGTCAGCCATTTAAGTACGACCTAAAATTTATCTCAAAGTTTGAAACTATTTATATGCCATAACAGGGGTTATCTGGAAGCAGTTTATTGTCAATTCAACCATGTTCCATCTGTCGAATAAAATACATTTAATCCACTCTATGGCCAGCAGTTAAAGAATGTTCGAAAAGAGTTTTCGCTAAAAGAACATTACCTGCGCAAACAGAAAATGCAACTTTATATTCTGAAGCCAGCATTTGTCGCTTCAAAGAATCAGAAATCCGTTTCAGAAATCCATTTTGCAGGTCATTTAATAACCATTTTGATGAAAAGAACATTAGAGTAGCATTTTAAAGCAACTGGCTGAACTACCTGCTTGGGAATCTACTCTATATAAGAACTGTTTATTCAAGCGACTCAAAATGAGTTGAACAGTATTACCAAGACTCGAAAGGAACAAGGCATTACAACCCTTGTAGATTAACCCTTTCGGTCCCGACCGCCCTAAATTTTCCATATGATGCAATGGGAATCCCGGGCGGTCTAGGACTAAAAGGGCTAAAGTATCAAATAGCGGAGGGGCTCTCTTTTGTACCCCATTTCTATTTAAGAATATTTTTTTACATTGTAGACTTAAACATCAGATATTGTTGATGAATATATTAAAAGTGTGATTGCAAAATTGAATTACGATGCTTTTTAAATGTAATTAGGTAAAACTGGGAAATTTGATACAAGGGGTGGCACATTGATACGCTTTCATTATTTCAAAAACTGTCAAGGTTATTTAGTTCGTGTTTTTACGAAAATATTTTATAAATTTTAGTGAAAGAAACTAAATATTTTTCGTCAAATATTTCCAAAAGTAAATTTCTAAGTAAAATATGAAATCTTCATGAAGCTATTCTACTTGGAATACAGAGATGTGTGGATTCAAAAAACTAGTTTATCCTTGTTACCAATAGGGGGAATACTTAAGTTTTAAATAATGTTTGCCAATTTTTTTAAACAAAGGTTTTTGTTCAAAACAACAAATGGGGCCAATTGATGCACTTTGATGTGGAGTTCTTTGATACACTCGTGGGGCACATTAATACATATAAAAATTTGCGTTGGGAGGTAAATATATCTCAGCAATTTAAAAATAATCAGTTAAGGAAAAGTTAGATCTACTCGAAGGATATTTATGCCAATTTTTGAGTCTTCGGGTTTTATTAAGGTATCCGCCTACCCCTAAAATGACGATTTTCAACTTTTTCGTCAAAAATTTGGTTCTTACATTTTCAAGTACACTGTAAAAAAAACTGTAGAAAAACAGAAATTTTCAATAACAGTGACTTCATGTTTACAGAGATATTCTGTCATGTAACATTCCCAAATCACTTCTATTTATTTTATGTAAAATAACAGCTTTTACCTAGTTTTTTAGCTTATCTGTACTTAAACAGAAACTTACTGCATCGAAAACGAATACAGCTATTGGCAACATTATACTGAATCTTCTTTGGTTCAGTGGTAGCGTGCGTGCTTAGCATGCGGTAGGTCGCGGGTTCTATCCCCGGATATCAATTAATTAAAATTAAAAAAATTCTACTGAAATAAGTGCATGCGCACAAGCAGAAAATTACTGAGAGGCAACAGAAAAATCTGTAGCCCACTTGATAGAAAGTTCCTTTTTACAGCATTTACCTGTAGGTTACAGCTTTTTTCTGTTTACAGGATTTTTCAACCTACAGATTTTTTCTGGCAACTTTTGCTGCTAGAAATTTTCTGTTTTTTTGCAGGATTATTTTTTACAGTGTAGTTTAGACTTTTATCCTTTCAAAACTGTTTTCATTTTACTTGTAGGTGAATAAGAAACGAAATTACAGCATTTTTTAAAACAGATAGTCGTGTGCGATCGTATACAAATATAAACTTTAAAGCTAATTTTCTCAGAACTAAATTTTGCATAAAAACCCTCCACTATTTACATGATTACTGAAAAACTATCCAAGAAATTCACTTCAAATTTTTAAAAGTATATTAATCATATTGTCATTAATCAGATGGACTACAGATTTTTATGTAAGTTTATAATTTTTATTTTTATTGACATTTTTTTAATAAATAGTTGTAGAAATTTTTAAATTAATTTTACACTTACCTTTACATTTTATGCTGTAAAACAATTACTTTTCAAAATATGTCTTAGAAAATAGTCCATTTTGAAGATAAGTTTTATACGATACTTGTGTCCAAAGGAAATTTATATAGGGGTTATAGTTTCTGGGCAAGAGTGAGAGGGGTTTTATAAAAATTCACTTAAATTTTACACTAACTACCCCATATTTTAGAAAATAATAAAATTTATTTTGTTTTTTTTTTTAGAATTGATCAATGATTTGATGTGCATTTAAACTAAAAATTAAAAAAAAATTTTAGTAAATCAAGTATTTCAAAAAAATGGTCTCAAAGGTAGGCGGATACCTTAAGTGATAGAGATTGGAAACTGCTTGCATTGTAGGTATGTGTATTTATAAACTGTCTGAAAGAAAATGCAGTTGATAAATACATGGCCAATGGAAGGAATCAGGGACTCTGAAATATCTGAGAAGTTATTAGCACTTTTACAAGTTACAAAAAACTTAAAAAATCAGTGACATAGTAGACTACTATTAATGGTGAAAAACTAACCAGTTAATTAGTGTCGTATTTCTTAAATTTTTGGATGATTTTAGACAAAAATACATCTGAATTTTATTCAACTAATTCAGGAGCCAATATACCTTTTAGAATCTTATTTCCTTAATAAGATATTTGTTAAAAATGACCATTTGTTAAATTCTTAGATTTTTTTATCCTTGAACGTTGAATTATGTTATTGGGATTTATATTATTGTGAACTATTGTGATATATATTAAAAAAAACGGTAATGTAAAAGGGCTTAGGATATCTCTTAAGGGGGTCTAGGACACAAAAATCGTGAGATTTTCAAAAAACGTTTTTTGCGATCAAAAAGGAACCCTGTTTTTTCTGCTTAAAATGATGCTTGAATTATGTTTCTATCATAAATAGAACTGGAGTTACAATCATTTGTTGCCGGCTGCTTTGGTATATCAAGCATTATTTTTCAACATTCAAATTCGGTTTTCTCTATGATGTGTTTCTTCACTGTTTCTCATCTTTAAATTGATATAAGTCAAGAACCGTTCAAGGTAAAGAGTTGAAATTTAAATATATACTTTTTAAACACTTATCTTTAATTTGATCAAGAGAAATTTTAAAATTTTATATACTTTTTAAAATATGAATTTTTTAAAAAAGTTACATAAAAATTTCAAGAATTTTTTACTTAATTGTTCATATTTTTTCAAAAAATTGATATTTCTTAAAATACCTTGACCAAAATACAGATAATATGTTTCTGTTTGATTAAGTGAAAAAAAATTTGAAAATTATTAAATAATATTTTGAGTTATACCAATTTTAAATGACCCCACTTTTTTAATGAAATTTCAATTTTTAATTTTTTAAAAAAACTTTTTGAATACTTTTCTGATGTGATTTTGCTTAGTTGTTAGATGGTTGATCAGTATAAAAAATTTCAAAATTCTAAGTTAATTAGTAAAGTTTTTAGAAAATTGTTTCCCGGACCCCCTAAACTAAATAATGTTTATTATTTTCAAAACTTTTTGTTATTAATTACTATTTTTGAGCAAATTATTCACTAAATCAAAATACACCAAACAATGTGCACAACTGCCACATCGGTGGGGCACATAGATACAAAATTGATTTTTTACCAAAGTCGTTATCTTTTATAATTTTCATTAAACTTATATTTTTTCTAATTGATTTCATAATTTTGAATTTTTCTAATTGATTTCATTGATTTTTTTCTAATTGAGTAATTTTTAGAAAAAAAATAAATATATGAATAAGTATTTTTTCTATTCAAAAAAGGGATTTGAATTTTGAGGTATCAAATTGCCCCGCTTTCCATTATATTGCTTTGTTTTATTGAATGATATAGGCTCTATGGGAAACCTAGACGAATTTTAAAATAATTTAATTTTTTTGCTAACATGTATTCCTGCTTCAACTTCTACAAAGTATAATTTAAAAATAATTTGTTTCTTTATTTGCAAACTAACTTAAAACCATATCAACTTTTAAAGTAAAAAAATATAGGGGAAAGTCGGACAAAATCGGATTCCAAACTTTATTTGTTGAATATTCACTTTATGTGTGATCAAACCAGTCAAAATTGGTGCTAAAACGATAAACTGGTTCCTTATGAAGAAAAAAATAACAAATACATCATAACCAATAGCAACAGAGATCATAAAAACACATTTTGCCGATGTAAAAAATGTCCCGATTTTATCCGACCTAGTCGGACAAAACCGGGAATAAGGTAGAATAATCAAAATCAAATAGTAGCTTCGCAAAAACATTATTTATTAAAAGAAAACTCGCTGGGTATGACATTCTAAGCTTATAGAATTTGAATATGTATAAAATTTTCATCAAATAAATATTAATTTTAGTTGCTACTTTAGTTATTCTTCCTGAAAATCAGTTAATTTTTTTTGCAAGCTCAGTTTTTTTAAGGTCAGTTCCATTTCCTTTTCATGAACTCAGCACTACCCCATTTCTTCAAGCTTGAATGGTTCAGGAAGTTAATAAAGACACCCTTGAACCTTCTCCCCACCCCCTGTGTTTCAATATTCCCCTTAACAGTGACATTTATTTCAGAAAAATTGACCAAAAAATGGAAATTTTTTTGACTGTTTAATTTTGTTCTTTATATTATTATAAGTGTTAGAAAATAGTTTTTTATAAACAAAAATCAAAATTTAAATGTAATTACAAGTGTACTAATTATTTTAACATACACATAAAAAAGTATTGGATTACGCACACATCTTATTAAATTAGGAACATGCTTATCCAAACATGATGTCTCACAATCTCTAAACGACGAAAAATCACTATCATCATCGAAACGAACTCAGTATGGGTTTCACAAAGGGAAACGTTAATTTTTCTCCTGCCCGAGCTCAGCTCGGGTATCACAAATTCTGCACGTAGTAGTTGCCCGAGCTGAGCTCGGGCGACACTGTTAAGGGGTTAATTAATTTCTCGGAAAAATAAATATAAAAAACGACTTAAGATTTTAATTTTCTCACCATAACTTAAATGAAAACGTGAAATTGTTATAAACTGTCGATCGAATTATTTATAAATTTTTCAATAAACTTTGAAGTGATGAGTAAGTTTTTCAATAAACTTTGAGTGGTAATGGGGAACTTCCATGTTTTATACGACTACCCACATCCCGGTTTTGTCCGACCACGCCATTTTGAAGAAATTTTATTCTATACTCGAATGCAACTTAAGTTAAGCCTGACGTCATGGCCACGCGGAAGAAAATCTGAGTAAACAGAAAGCCTGCTGAGTTCCTAGAAGCTCTTATTGGCTGGCGAGATTGAGAGCGAGTTGTACTATACTCCTCGTTACGCCACTTTAAAAAATAATAACACAGAACATTTTATACATATCGGGATGAAAAGATGCTTAACCCTTTATTTACCGCATTATGATTCGCTGCAATTTTTTTCGTGCAAATACTTTTTTTGAGTTACTAAATTGAAAATTAAGGGATATACATAAATAAAATAATCATCTTTGGAAAATTGAATCCGCTAGAGCCAATTACTTAAATTGATACTTTTGGGTACTGTCAGTACACGGAGTGCTAAAATATTCTCACAATACAAGAAAAACATAGGTTTTTTTATCGCAGTAATAAGTCTTAAAAAATAATACACTTAACTTTTTACTTTAACTACTTTTTTGCGGGAACAAAAATGAAAATCATGTGAATCCGATTGAAATGGCAGCTAAACTTACAACTTCAGTTAAATCTATTCGCATTTCCCGCTAAAATACTCATCACAGAACCTTTGCTGCTTTTTATCCAGGAAGAGGATAACTGAAAAAGTTTTCCTGCAAATTATCGTCTATATATTCGCAAGGATTGTTATTCTATGTAATTTTAAAGTTGGCGGTACTTGTAAGTACCGTCGGTAAATAAAGGGTTAATATACGTGGATTTAAAAAACTAATCATTATTCAAAATTGAAGCTCTAAATTTCACTCAAAATTCAGACAGCTCGCGGGGAACTACTTTCTTTGGGCGCTCTCAGCATATTTCTATACAGGATCAAGTTTAGTTGCAACTGAGTATAGCGTTGATCAAAACAACTCCAAGGCAGCAACAAAAAATTTAAAATAACATGTAAATAATGAGGTATCTATGCGTTGTAGTTACCTAAATTAAATCCAAAGGTATTTAGGATTTGTGGGGAAATGTTGTAGACGCTAAAATTAAAAGTTTTCCCGGTGCAATTTCAAAATGCTTCTCTCAGCGAGACGGGTTTGTAAATATACTTTCTTTTCACTTGACATTGTCGGGGCGCATGCCTAGAAGTAAATCTAGAAATTTCATCCAAACATCACCAGTAATCAAGGAATAACGCTTAATTTCCTGTTTTTTCCACCTCTCCCCTATATATACCTTCGTGAGTAAATGATATTTTTAAAGAATAGAATAAAAAGAAACTTCGATAATAAAATTTATTACTATTTCATCAACTATCTAAAGTGTTAAGGTTACTTTTTCTATTAAAATTACTTAAGACAATTAACAATAATTGAATGATGGAATAAGGCGATTTTGCAAAACTCGTCTTAAGTTCACTTTGTTGGATTTTTCCTTTTTACTGGATTTTTTTCAAACTGGATTATGAGATACTGGTAGGAAAGGGAATCCATAAAGAAATGGTTTGTGTTTACTGCTGCAAATCACCTTGACTGTTTAATAAGTTATTAACTCTAACTAAAAAAACTAGCTTATTGTTTTCCTTACTGTCCATGGAAGTATTTTTAAAACTAACTAACCTACATATTTAAAAGGGTTAGAAAAAGAATATCAAGCGAGCACAACTCTAGAAATTTATAAACGTTGGAGACACTAACATTGATAAAAGGTTTGAGGGTGGATTCTTTTGAAAATTCTATCAGCACAAATCTACCAAATAATTGAATAAATTATTAGGAATAAATGCACATTATTCGAAATGATAGGAAAACAATAAAAATGATACAATAATGGTTTCAGTATCTTTGAATTAGTCAGGTGTTATATATAACTCTTGTATAATAGATTCATTCGCAAAAGCAGTTTAATTTTAATTATGAAAGTCATACCGTGGTGACTTACGGTGTCATATCGAATTAGGATTGATGGTCGAACTGTGGTAAGTGAATTAATTTCTGACAAAGAATTGAAATTTCATCCTCTCATCTGGAGGATAATCAATGGTTTTCAGAAGTTTTGTTTTTGAAATAGTTGAATATATATGACTGTATTAATATAGTGGCTTGTGTGTAGCACGAGAATTAAATGAGCTACGTAAAATGTCAGTGGCGTTAGTCCCAAAATGTAGTTCCCAGTAATTGAAGGTTGTAATGGCGCCTGTTTTGTTCAATGGAGAATTTATTCTTGGGTCTGCCCTTTGGTTTACTATTACACTTTTGACAAAGACTACAAAAAATAAACTATCTAATAAAAACACAGATCCATGCTTTATATCAAATTTTGTAATGACTGTTATTGTGAAAAGCTCACATCTTTCAACGTTTTCAACATAAAGAGTTGTACGATATGAAATTAATCAATGAATATTAATGAGAAATCTATGATGTAAAAATATATGATGACACTAGGGTGATCTGTAACATAATAAGGGACAATTTATTGTTTTTGCATCTTTTTTTCCTACTTTACCTCCTTGAGTTACTCCGTAATTCCAAGTACATAACTTCCATCTTGTCATTGTTTTAAAATGTAGTCAAGGAATGCATTGATACGGACGAGTCTTACTGAATAACTGAATATATCTAATGAAATTCGAAGTATTCGCTTTATTGCATACGTTCATTCTAGTCTTTCATTAGATATTTCTATAATAACCGATCTTTGATGAAAGGGTAAAAGCTTCTTTGAGACACACAACAATATTTACAAAAATACGCATCATAAAAATAATATTTCAGCAGAGCTTGTTAATCTTAAAAAATACGATAATTTAATTGAAACCAGAATGGATTCTATTTAATACTATGGAAAATAATCAGTCGGCAATTATGGAAAATTGGATTATATTTGATATGTTACTAATTGAATTTGAATTGCAATCATCTGAAAAGGACCTTATTATGTACTTTATCTCCCATAGAAAAAAATCACATCATATTGTAATATATTTCTTACAGAATTCAGAGAATAAAAAATGACTCATAAAAAGTCGCAACATGATGAAATTTTCTTAAAGACACCAACATTTCAAACTGAATCAAAGTAATGAGGACAATGAATTGTATTCAGAGCATGAGTGTGAGTATAAAATGCAATTAATTTCGTAAACTTTTATACGTTAAACTGTAGGGAATTGAGAAAAGGATTCCTCATTCGATTAGCAATTTTTATTTAAAAACCTAATTAAGATTATTAGTATACTTTTAATTTTAATAATTTGTTAAAGTAACAGGTTTTATAGGGGAAGTAGTACATTATAAGCTCATACATTATAAGCCATCTCATTTAATTTTCCGACCCAATAAAAAGTATTCTGTGAAATTGCTTAAAAATGAGTCCAATGTGCAGTTTTCTTAACAAAGAGTGCAATTATTTTGAAGCAATAGGAATTTGATATCAGTGTGGTCCAACCTTTATCTACCCGAGTGCCAATTAACTTTTTATAGGGAGGCCGAGTGCCAGAGACAGTAAAAATTACATTTTACTATTTTAAAACAAGCAAATCTAACTTATATTCCAACACTGCAAAAATATTGACTGGGTGTCATTAGCATACTTTTTTATTCAAGGGATATTTTCTATCACAATTTAAACACTATTTTAATATATTTTCACATTTTTTAATTAAAATTAAAAGTTTTTTTTCGAATTGAATTGTTTTTTAAAGGAAAATTGGACTATTAATAAAGAGAAAACCGTTATTAGAAAATAGTCCGCTCAACAACGATTTTAAAAGGAAAGAGCAAAAATATTAACGGTTTTAGTGTTTTACAGGTAAAAGTGTTATTTCTGAATTAGTTCACATCCAAAAAAGATTTTTCCTTGAGAGATATTATAAGGACTACATTGCCTCAACTACAATACTGTAGAGAAATTTCTGAAATTAATCTTGTAGATTAAATGTTAATTACAATTCAGAGCTTCTACTGATTTGATAACTCCTTTCACTATTGGCCCTACTGGGATGATCTTCTATTGATGCACTTTTTATAACCGTTTTGAAATTAAGGACAAGTCAAAAATAGTTCAAAGGGGTTCAGGGGTTCTCCCCTGAAATTTGTTTTTGAAAATTCAACCGATAAAAGCGGGGTTTTAACACCTTTCTGAAATAAAACTGAAAAGTGAAATACCTTCCTATTTAATATGATTACGGCATTACATTTTGTGACCGAGTGCCATGATAATATCTTCGAGTACCACTCGTGGCTCGCGTGCCGCGGGTTGGACCACACTGAACTATATCATCAGGTAATTCTGATTGAAACCAATCTAATGTATATGTGTGTGTTACGGACAATGTGATAAATCGGGCATTATTAATAATTCTCGAAGTGGAGGAGGGCAATGTGATAAATTCAATGGCATTTATCAATGAAATTTATAATTTTGCCCGCCTCCCCTCTGGGCATTATTAATAATGCTCAATTAATCACTTTGCCCATAACATATACACAGGGTGATCCTAAAAAGACTGACACATTTTTAAAATCAATAACTAATAACTCAAAAACTGAAAAAGATAAAAATACGCGGTTTGTTGCATTGTACACCTAAGACTCCCAGTAGTAGGATATTACAAACCACATATTTTTAGATATTTTAGTTTTCGTGTTATTAGTTATTGATTTTTAAAATGTGTCAGTCTTTTTTGAGACACCCTATACAGGGTGTTTCAAAATTGCGTTGCACGGCTTTTATTCGGAACCAACGCCTCCTAGGGTTAAGGAAGTAAGGTCTACCCCTAGATAAGTGATCCTGGAGAATCCATTGAGATGACTTACAGCGCCCCTAGCGGCGAAATTAAAAAGTTAAAAAAATTAATCTAAAAACTAAAGGAGATAGAGCAAAAAACTCAGAAGAGTATTGTTGCCAACGTCAAGAAGAACTCACTGAAAAAAAATGCAAGAAAATATCTTGAATATTCGCTGAGATATTAGCATGTGAAAATTGCACTTTTTCAGGGGTCGAAAAAGTTCACATATTTGCAAATTTTTTTGATTTTTGTTATTAAATTTTGTGTTCATTCAACTAAAAAAACACAAAACTACACAATAACACTGAAAATTTTGCAAATATGTAAACTTTTTCTTTTTTGACCCCTGAAAAAGTGCTAATTTCACATGCTAATATCTCCGCCAATATTCAAGATATTTTGATCAAATTTTCTTCAGTTAGTTCTTCATGACGTTGGCAACAATGCTCTCATTGAGGTTTTTGCTCTATCTCCTTTAGTTTAAAAATAATTTTTTTAACTTTTTAATTTCGCCACTAGGGGCGCTGTAAGTCATCTCAATGGATTCTCCAGGCTCTTTTACCTAGGGGTAGACCTTACTTTCATGACCCTAGGAGGCGTTGGTTCCGAATAAAAGCCGTGCAACGCAATTTTGAAACACCCTGTATATTCAGTAGTTACAAAAAATCCCTGCAGATTCTGAGAATTAACTTCCCTGATCATTCTCACCAGTAAAATAATCAGTCATGGAGGCATATAATATTAACTGAAGAATTCCTCTAGAATAAATCTCAGATGCTCATCCAGTAAAGTCTAAAGAGGCTCTTTCGGAAATTCTTATAAACTATCTTGGTTGAAAAAGGTAAGCTGTTTTAGAAACAAATTACCAGGAATCATTTGGATTATTAAGCTTTTGATACAGAAGACTAAAGAGCAGAAAATAAATAATGAAATAAAAACGAATTGAATTCATTTTCAAAGCGGATGAAAAAATATAAAAAATGTTTTCTAACTTCCTTGCAAAATGAAAAAACTTGTGGATTATGTGACAGATAAGCAGTGGCGGATCCAGGATTTGGTTTTGGGGGGCTAAGAATTTTCCTAATCCAATGCAATCTTCTTGTTAATGTTAATACGGGGAAGGTAGTGAAATATCCTGCTCCAACTTCCAAAAGGGGGGTCTGTGGGTCGTCCCCCAGAAAATTTTTGGAAATTTAAGTCAAAACCCCCACTTTTTCAACTCCTTTTGGTACGCTTCATCCGAATTTCGGATATAGATTTTTTGCGTTTTGACACAAACTTAGTAAAATGTAGTTGTAATAACAGTTACAAGTGCATAAAATGTCATATTATATAGAGTAAAACTTTTGAATTTGGGGGGGGGGCTTGAGCCCCCTATCCCCCTAGATCCGCTAGTGCAGATAGGTATGCAATATTATGAAGGGGGAAGTAGCCTATAAATTTGTTAGATAAAAGGAAAAAATCCAAATAAACACAGACCCAATTTCTAGACTAAATTAGATTTTATTCATAGAGTTTAATTTCTTCGTGACTTGATAAGGTTCCTTGAATTTTCTCTTGAATTTTCCTCTCTCCTGAATGTAAACAGTGTCTCCAGTCCTGTTAATACGTGAAGAAGTGTGCTTGTTGAGCTGGTCATTCTGTTTGTTTTATTGTTGTTGGAGGTTAGTAAAGCTTTCCTGATGAACTAGTTGGATTGTCTTTAAAAGTTTATTTGTTTGACCTTCTTGTGAAATTAGGGGTATCTCTTCATTCAGTTGAATCACATCATACATCAAACTTAGGTTGCGAACAAAGTGAACCAGGTTTGGCTTGAATCCATGGCTACTGTGCTTGGATGCATTGTAATATTGCTTGTGGATGTTTACAGCAGTATCAAAGTCTACTCTATGATCTGTCAGCGATAAGATGGTAGATTTCAGGGCTTGGTTAATCCTTTCAGATTGATCATTGGCTTTAGGATTTTCAACAGTTGTGTGGCTGTGTGATATGGCAAATATTTATGTAATCTTATGAAAAATGCTGGCTGTAAACTGTGTTCCTATATCACTTAAATCTTGTGCGGGTCGACCAAATGTGCAGTCGAAGAAAAAAAAAAGTGAGACAGTTCGCATTGTAAGCGAACTACTGGGGTTAGAAAGATTCTGTAAACGCCAATTTTCATTATTTAACGTCTACTTTAAAAAAAGCTATAGTTTATGTCCTTAGGGGGCCGTCTACATATTAAACGAAGCACTAACTTTCGTTTTTACTATGGGCGACATCAAAGATTATTCCTGATTCTGAAAGAACACCCTCTAAAACCCCCCAAAACCAAATTATGTGTTGATTGGCCCACAAACAAAGCCAGGAGGGGGGTTGAAGTTCGTTGAATTTACGTTGAAATCTCGTTTTTCATAGATTTTGATCCTTACAACCATTAACCCCGCGCACACTGTAGGAAATTTCAATTAGAAAAATTTGCGCCAATCTCATATCGTCAAAGACTTACAGCTTATGAAAATTACAGTAACCTTACGGTAACCATAATCTAATAACTGAAATCAACGAACACATTTATTATTAAAAACTTGCTGAACGTAGCCGTGTGGCCTAACGGCTAGTGTGCCTGGTCGCAAACCTATTGAGCCAAGTTCGAACCGCATAGCTTCCGTGTTCTAGTTTTGCTTTTGGAAGTTAGTGGATGCCTCAAACTTAAACTACCGATAAAGTTAGAATTAATACGTTCTTATTTTTTACACTATTAATTTCAGTAAAAGGGAAAATAACCTATTTTTTGTGCATGCAATATTTTTTATTAGTTTTTAAATTTTGATGATATTTTAAAATCAAAGTTTACAAATTAAAAATCTTTAAAATTACAATTTTTTCAGATGAAATAATTCCGAAACAATACTTTTTACAATTTTATATTATTCGACTAAAATGTTTTTGAATTACATGAATAAAGTTTTAAAAAGGAGTATTCGATAAAGATTCGTTCGTTACAGATTTCATAAAGATATTTGTGGTTTTAAGTATAAATCTATCAAGAAAAGTCGTCACTTAATAAGGACGGTCTCATCTTACATGCATTGTTTATTAAAAGGAATTCAACGTTTTATCTTTGATATTGAATTTTATCGAGACATGAATAATTTAACCATGACGCAAATATTAACATGTTGCTGAATTTTGGATCACACAGCTGTCCCATATGATGCACCCCAGGGTTAACAACATCTATTTGCCTATAACAGGCTTATCCAAGGGTTTAACCAGCCTCTTACCCCTACAGTAGTTTTCAGAGGGAAGGCAAGCAGCGTATTAAAACTACCTTACGCAGCCACACGATGATGCATTCTCTCCTTAAACCTCCAATTGTTTAAAATATCAAGAAGGTTCAAATCGTCAGCATGATTAAAGTTAATTAATTTTAAATCATCAAATTTATTAACTTTGAATTTTAATGATTGACTAGTCAACATATTTCACATTTATATTTTGGTATCATATTCATTAAGCGCATAGGTTCAGAAAATTCAATGTTTATCCTTAAATATTAATAAACTCTGTACCCAACCTAATGAAACATAACTCGTAATTTAATTAATTATTAAAAACACGACTGCAGAATCATTAAAATAAGTATTTGAAAAATTTTCTGAAAACTTTTCTATTCCTATATGTATAAGCAAATTCTAAACTTTGTAATTGCATTAATTTTTCAAGATAAGTTAGTTTTTTTAAGTGGAAATTGAAAATTATTAGAAACATTCTTTAAATACTAATGCTAAAAATACCTCAAAAAATCAATCAAACTATTTGTATTTAAGTATTTTTATAGGAATTTTTGAGCCGCAAAAGCCTGATTTATTGTTTCATTAATTAGTTAAATTTCTAGCTCTTGTCAACAAAACCACTTTCATAATTTAGCGTGATTAGTATTACCTTTATTAAGATTTGTATTACATTTTTCCGAAATAAAAAAAATGTTATTTGTAAATAGTAATCCTCAATTTATTATTATTAATTGCAAATAAACGGCTATAAAATTGTATTAAAGGATTTAGATTTGAAAAAAGGATCAACCATCTATTCAACTTTATGTTTGCCTGTATCCCTATCGGTTATCCTTAAACAATGAGACATGTGGAAAATGCGGGACAGAACCTGCAACCTAGCGATCAAGAGCTCGTTATACTCTACCAACCAGGCTACTACTTTAGGGCATTCTAATTGGAAGACGAAATTGCGCCAAAACATAGATAAATAGCCAAATCTGCTTTAACTTTGGTAGGAATTTTGGCAAAACACAGATAAGAAGCCAAATCTGCTTTATGTTTCGTAGGAAGTTAGCAAGATTGTTGCCAATCTTTCCTATTAGAAGTAAACTTCCCAAAATTTTCAAACCCCCCTCCTGGCTTTGTTTGTGGGCCAATCAACACAAAATTTGGTTTTTGGGGGTTTTAGAGGGTGGTCTTTCAGAATCGGGAATATTCTTTGATGTCGCCCATAGGAAAAACGAAAGTTAGTGCTTCGTTTAATATGTAGACGGCTCCCTAAGGACATAAACTATAGCTTTTTTTAAAGTAGACGTTAAATAATGAAAATTGGCGTTTACAGAATCTTTCTAACCCCAGTAGGGTGAACCGACCAGTAGTTGACCACCTACCAGTAGTTGACCAATTGAGCATAATTTTGAAAAAAACAAGAACTGTTGTGTGTTTATTTCGAATCTGTTGCGTTGAAAACATAGCTGACATTTTATTAAAAGCTCATGCATAGTGTAAAGTTCTAGTATTGTTCTTAAAAGACACAATAAATAGTTAAAAAAAAGTTATCAACAAAGCTTCAAAGCATGCGCTCTCACTACTAGCAATAATGGTATGGAGTATTTAGTTCAATCTCAAATCATCCAGCTAGTTTTTATTCCAATATTTTATTGATTGATGTATTTAGGTCCTATATGTTTAGTTGAATTAAATAAAACTATCATTATTTGTATATTAACCATTTAATTTGATATTTGAGGGGTGGTCAACCACTGGCTGTCTAAAATAGAAAAAGTGCTAGTATTTGACCAAAGTGGTCAACTACTGGATTTTATTTGCTTTTAAGATTTCTTTTTAAACTAAGAGCGATCTTAAAGATTTTTACCTGCAGTACAATTTTTGCTTAGATTTACTGTAAAAAAAGTTACATTTCCAGTAATTAACCAGTATTGTTAATAGGGACTCTTTATTCAATATACCTCTTTCATTGGTTCTTCAAATTTCCAACACCTGCGCTTTTAAAATATGTCGCTCCTCTCGCTAAGCCCTAAAATACGTACCTACGGGTAGTTGGTTGGTTGGTTGTCAGACATATACGCATTTTTAGTTTTTTAGATAGCCTTCTGTAGTAAACGGTGGAATCGAACGGTTCGCGGTGCAAGCGCTCGCTAGGTGGCCTAGGTGGCAAATCGTGCTGGTTTACAGTCTGGTTTTAAAAGGTTAAACAATAAAAAAATTGTTCTACTTCTTGCTTAAAATATATAAGATTTTGCAATACATCTTAAAAATCATTATAATTACTAATAAAGTAGATATATTTTTTCCAACAAAATATATTTTAAATTGACAGTGATTTAATATTAATAAAGTATGAGAATTAATAAATAGGAACAATTTTCCGTGTTCTCTTCCAGAGTTTAATTTATTGATTGCTGATTGAATAAAGCTTTTAAGAATTTTCTAAGACGTATTCAACAAATGGAAGAAATTTTAGTAGGATTGGAACAGTTGGTTTTCAGATCATAGGACTTTCTGCCAAAAGACACGGGTGTTAATAAGAATGGAATATTAAGTTCAAAATTTTTATACCATTCAATAAAACAATTGATTTTTTCGCTTAAAACTGTCAAGAAAAACTATAAACTTAAAAATTTACTAAAATTTGCCAATTCTTAATTTTTGTGAGAGAATTTTATAATCATCAGATTGAATGAAAGTTTGTGTAAGTGTTTCTGAAACGTTTTCTTCAAACGTCTCCGTTGCGTATTTTTTTCAGCCAACTTACCCTTAGTCCTGTTTTAAAGAAGTGGGACTCGAATAAATAGCTCTTTTGCAAATGATAGTTTGCGTTGTGGATCAGTTGGTTGATTTGTGCTTGAGCTGTATATTTGATTTTTATTCTGGAAATGGTGAATATGGCAATGGTCAATTACTGGAATAATGGTGTTCAAATACTGGATGTAGGTGGTCAACTACTGGCAAAATCTCAATTAATTGCTTTTAAAATAAATAAAAAAAATTCTATAAAAATGAAAGGAAAAATGATTATTAGTTATTATTCCTCATACTTTCATTGATATTAAACCAGTGTCAATTTTTTTAGAAAAATTTTTTTCTAAGAAAGAAAAATAAAACTTGGAGGAATTTCCACTAACTGGTCAATTACTGGTCGATTCACCCTAGTTCGCTTACAATGCGAACTGTCTCACTTTTTTTTCTTCGACTGTAGTACATATACACTTGAAGAGGAATTTGGCAACTGTTAACAGTGCAATACTATTTTATGTGCAAACATTTCATTGTTTTGTAGAGCACAACAGAAAAATAATGTATTCAAGATTGAATCGTGCTGGTGTAATTATGGTAATTGATGTCTTTTCCACAGGTGATAAACATCTTAGCTCAACCAGATGTAGAAGTGTGGTATGATGTTTCTTTCATAACAATAATTAAATGTAATGGTATACAATAACCCTAGTAATGTTATAAATTCCCTTGTCCTGGGTGCTGCCAACTTTAGAGAGGGCACTGTTAGGGGTTTGGCCACCTCTAGCATATTCTCACCAGGAGGTGGAAATCTTGTCAAATATGATATTTTTTGTACAACAAAATAACTTGAATGTAAACCCAAAATACGTATGAGCTTTTCTGACAATTATTTGTAAGGTGTGTGCCCCTGAGATTTAGGTCGTTGGTTTCTAACTCTTTAACTTTTTTTGGTGAGGGGGTGGATGCCATGTTGCCCGCATACTCTGCGCGCTGCCTGACAAGTTTTCTTTCCATACTGCCGCTTACTCTGCGAGTAACCGGAGTATGTCTGGGATCGGAAGTGAAGTGATCAGTCGGCGTCTTCGCGTGGGGTTTCTTTGAGTACAGTGGCTAGAAGGGGATAGTGTGTCGTTCGAAGATGAAAACTGAAAAAAAAATTACTCCTCCGCTTGGTGTCGCTGCTGTTAGACGTGCATATAGGCGCCTGCGCATTGCGACTTTCAGCACCAAGCAGGCCAAACGTAAACATTATCGTTTACACGGCGTAAACAATAACATAGCCGCTGAGAATGAGAGTCGCAATGCGCAGGCGCCTATATGCACGTCTAACAGCAGCGACACCAAGCGGAGGAGTAATTTTTTTTTCAGTTTTCATCTTCGAACGACACACTATCCCCTTCTAGCCACTGTACTCAAAGAAACCCCACGCGAAGACGCCGACTGATCACTTCACTTCCGATCCCAGACATACTCCGGTTACTCACAGAGTAAGCGGCAGTATGGAAAGAAAACTTGTCAGGCAGCTCGCAGAGTATGCGGGCAACATGGCAAAATTATCTATTGCATGCACCCTACGTCTTCGTTTTGCGAGGAGTTGGGAAAAACTATTGGCACTGTATATTTGGACGGCCAAAACAACTAAACTCAACTTTTTTTTTTCACGGCTAAGGCATGTTTTTCACCTCAATGCTGTGGGACACTCAGATGTAAAAGATGAGTCGAATGATTGTTGAGTAAAGTCGAGTTAAAGAACGAGGTTACATTAGGTTCGGGGCAGGGTTGCCAACTTGGCTTTTTAAGGCCAAATTCGAGAAATTTGGCTTTTTTAGACCCGTTTGGCGTGGAAAAATGTGTTTGGCCTTTTTTAGAGGATTTGGTTAATTTTAACACTTTTTTTCAACAATTTTATAAAAATTTTAGTTTTTCAACTACTTTATTTGTTGTTAGACTCTAAGGGGTCCTATAAAGTTTGCAATATAGCAATAAAAATGACTTAACAGTTCAAAAAACCATGGTTTTTAGTGAATTTCTTTGGAACTAAGCAAGCTATACTTTAGTGTAAATTTTGTTTTAAATACACAAAATGGAATTTAGCATTTTAGAAATAAAATATTTGGCTTTTTTCGAACACGATTTGGCCTTGAGTCAGCATTTCCACCTGGTAACCCTCTTCCAATGTATTTTCAAGTCAAGTTATTAAAAGGGAAAAGTAAAGACAATGAAAAAATTCATTATAAACTGGTTTTATTTTAACAAATTATATCTGCAAACAATAATATTTAATAACAAAAACAATTTTTTTACAAATACAGTAAAGCACCGTTTATACGTCTTTCAAGGGACCGACGTAAAACAGCGTATAAATGAAAAGACGTATAATTGAAAACAATTTTGATTATTTGAATGAATTGGGACTTGGCGATTACGATGTATAAATGTAAAAGACGTATAAATGAGAGACGTATAAACGGTGCTTTACTTTACTGTATTAGAAAAACAACATAATTAATTTACTTTAAAAAAATAAAGGAACAAAATGAAATTTATACAAAAATAAATAAATTAAAGCTTTAACTTAATTTAACAATGATTGGATCAAATGTGGCTTTGAAAGGAGCTGGATATTCTTCCCTTTGATATCCTTAAAAACAAAAACTACTTTTTTACAAATACAGTCGAGTCCGCTTAATGTGATCACGGTTAATGTTATCAATCGGATAATGTTATCGAAATCAACAGGTCCCGATCATTCCTATTTCATTTAATGTAAAATACATCGTTTATTGTGATCAACTATGGATCAACACGCCGCTTAATGTTATCGAAATTTGTCCATATCCCCTAAAAATCGCATGCTTTTGAGTTACGTTTTGAAGGTCATATTTCTTTTTTCTGAAACTCAGTTAAGTTCACAGTTGCAATGGTATTTTTGTTTGCTTTGATTGTAAAAAAATAAAACATTCTATGCTCTTCGACCTCAAACATTGAAAGAAAACGGTTAAGGGGGGGCGAATGCATGTGTCATTGGATATCACCATCGCAGGCGACGCAGATGTTTCTGATAAGAGATTTTTGATTTTTTTTACTTGTTTAGTGGAATTTAGAGATGAAGTTCAGTGGTTATTTATGTTTCTGAGCCTTTTCTATGTAAAATTTGAAAGAAACCGATGATATCTTGACTGGTAGTCGAAAGAAAACAAATGTATGAGCGGAATCGTATAGGTGTAGTGCTAACATAACTGAAAAAACAGAGTGAGCGATTTTTTTTATTTTATTAATTGGTATGTACTATATATTTTACCCAAAAATTTTTAAGAAGCCAAGTACATAGCGTAAAATTATTTAAAAAAAAACATTAATTATGGTTACATAAGTTTAATATTAAAGCAAACACTCGCTGTACTTTTTTTTATAGGAAATCGCTTATTGTTATCAATTGGATAATGTTATCAGTTTAATATCGGACAAATGCGATCACATTAAGCGGATTCGACTGTATTAGAAAAACAAAATAATGAGGAAGTTTCTTTTTTTAATTTTTAAATCAATCCAACCTTACGAGAAAACCCTAAAACCGAGATATTTTTTAATTCTGATCATTATTTATTTTTTTATTGCAACTTAAAGTTTGCGCTCTGGAAAAGGCGGGAAAAACAGCGATTTCAGATTCGTGATGTCACTCGGTATGTCAAAACGTCTACAACTCGCATCTCCTCCTAAGCTACGCAGCCGGCGTAGACAAAACTCGGTATATAGACGTATCTCGAGGCGAGGACGATCACTACCAAGTTTTCTAAGTTCGAAAATCGAATATTTACAAGTAATTAACGGTTTTATGGCTAAAAACGCTTATTTCTCCATTTCTCTACTAGAGTGGATCTGCTTGTTTCACTATTTTCAATATGAAAACCTCAGGATTAAATATTTTTATTAAGAAAAGCTCTATAATTGCCAATTTAAAAGTTAAATCAGCTATGAAAACACCAAAATAAATTCAAATAATTAATTTTAAAACATTACATTCTTATATTTTAAGATTAATTATTTATTAAGATTATATTTTAAGATTTAAATATTTTTTATTAAGTGGGACTAATCCCCATCTGGTCGAGTGAAACTAGACCAAATCCATGAGGTCATAAAGACCTTTTATTTTAATAATGAATAAACATCAATAATTGCCTTTTGTTTGGTGTCGAGTGACATCAAATTTGATTTTTGAGCGTTTGCGATTGCATCATTTGTTTACGACTTTTTTCAACTTTTATTTCTTCTACATCTCAGTAAATAATATTTGAGGAAAATTTGGATTGCAGATTTGGATTTTTCACATCTTATATCGTATTAATATACCCCAAAATCGAAAATTTAAAAAATATGAAACTTCCTCATTAATTTACTTTAAAAAATAAAGGAACAAAATGAAATACAAAAATAAATAAATTAAAGTTTTAACTTAACAATTATGGGATTAAATGTGGTTTTAAAAGAAGCTGGATGTTTTTTTTTTCCGTTTTTCTACTGCCTTTCCAATTTTCGTTAATATTCTGCTTTACTTATCAAATGTGAAAAAAAACCCCTAGAAATTGCTAACAATCCCATTGGCACTAAGTAAAGGGTTCAAAGATGGTTAGAAAACATAACATATAAAGGAACAAAATGAAATACAAAAATAAATAAATTAAAGTTTTAACTTAACAATTATGGGATTAAATGTGGTTTTAAAAGAAGCTGGATGTTCTTCCCTTTGATATCGCAAACTTTCAAACCTCAATCTTTTTGGTTTCAATGTTGTTCTTACTACTCCTTTCGGGCGGCCGCGCACTTTTACTCTGCTGGGTACTATAATGGAGGCTGGAGGTATAATGTTCATTGATCTGGTATCTTTTCCTTTAATTTCTAGGTCAACTTCTCCATTAACCCACGAATCGTAAGCTGACTTAAGAAAAGTCATCTGCTTTTCAAAAGCAGAACTCTCTGATATTACCTCAGCTATTTTGGTGGTGAAGGCACAAGCTTTTTTGAACTTTTCTCTCGTTGTTAAATTGCCCACTCTGGCCTCTTGGTCTATAACAACCATTGGAGAGGGTCCACTTTCATTTGGTTGCTTGCAAACTGAGTCGTAGAAGTAACTCCTACTCCATCGCCTAGAAATCAGGCATTCCTCATAAATCTTCATGTTATTTAATAATCTGTAAGCAAAAATATGTGTGCAAGGTAGTTGCATGCATTTGGCAAAAATACACTGGCAATGCATTTCATCAGTTTTATAGCCCTTTAAAGTTTCTCTGTGTATTGTCCCCACTTCATCAAGCTGTTGCTTCACTAAACTATAAGCATAGGGGGTGAGAGCATTGTAGAAATTATTTTCATCAGTAGAAAGCCTCTCAGTTGGCTTTCTTGTAAATACCTTTGCAGCACGGGCTGCCCGTTCCAACCTGTTACACTTCACAACAGAAAAAAAGTTTTTGAAAAAAACTTCCATGGATGAAAATCTGCTCACCACAGACTTTAGGTGAGAGTTAAAGTTTTCAACTCTGTTATTAGTTCTGTTTAAAAACATGGGGAATTGAGAATCACAAATTCCCGTCCACTCTTCTTTGATACAGTGCCAATTTTTATTAAAATAATTAATTACGCTTGGTGGAGATACACTTAGGAAATCGTCATAATATATTTTGAAGTATTTCTCCAAAGTTGAAGCGTAGCACAACCGCTGCAAAATTTTTTTTATTTCTTCTACTTTAATAGAAGACAGTCCCATTTTTTGCGTAGTTATCTCTCTGTTAAATATTTGTAATGTATGAAAAAGACAGATTTTCAATTGCGCATTTGGAAACAGTTCTTTAAACACACTCCTCTCATTACAGTCTTTATCTGTCATTATGGCATGTGTTTGTGCAGAAGCTGGGTTCAACTCTCTAAATGTTTTGAGAAACCATCTGTAGTTTTTTTGTTCCTCCGTTATAAAAACCCCAGCCGCCACAATTACGGACTCTCCATTACTGTTCTCTACCATCATTACAAATATTGGTGCCCTTATGTCCAGTAATTGGTACGTACAATCAGCAAACAATATTTCCGGATATTTCTTAAAGTCGCTCATCATTTGGGTATCTTGAATGTAAATTGATTGGAGAATTTTTTGTTCATCTAATAAAATTTTCACAACACAATTATGAGAGGTTTGTAGATCTTGAATGATTTCTTCAATATTTACTGTTTTACATTTGGCTGAAATAAGAAAAATTTATTAATTTTATTGTAAAAAATGACAGTTATAAAGTAAATAGTAGAAAGAGTCTAATAGTGAAAGAATTAGTACACTATTTAAGACAATTGCTCAACAATCAGTTGATAATCTTCATTACCAGAAATAGCTGAAAACACGTAACATACAATTTTTAAAGTTAAAGCCTTAAACTTAAATTTAACAAAAAATGAATGAAATACAAAACTTAAACTTGATCTCAAACTTGCAAAAATATGATAAAAAGAACACTTTACTAGAATTAAGTAAGGAAACTAATAAATATTTTAAATGTAATACCTTTAGCTCTCAGATTAGATAAGTCTCTCAATGTTATATTCTTTCCAGTAAGATCTGAATACTTCTCTTGTATAAGCTTTTTGTTAGCCTTAACTTCCATAAGTCCTGCAATTTCTTTTTCAGTTTCTGGATCTAATTTTCTTTGTTTCGGAAGAGACATGAATAGTTGAGAAGACAGCTGAAAATGCAATAAAATTTAAGTTATACTTAATAAAATGATTATTTTCATCTATATATTGAAAACAATCAACCAAATCTTTAGCCAATAGCCCAGCCTTAACTAATTTGTAAAATCTTGGTATTAAATGAAAACTCTAGATGTATAATCAAAAGTCATTAGACCTTTACATCCATTCGTTATTTAACTATAAATAGCTTATCCCAGATAAGTGGGGAAATCACGTCAAGTTAGCGATCTTTTGCCAACTTGGCACAATTGCATTCTAACGCAATATTTCAAATGGACACCAAAAGTGATTCAAAAATCATTCAGTTACCTCCATAACAGGCAAAAAGCACACAAAAAAGCATAATTTCAAATTTTAACAGCAGAAAATTTATAAAGTTTATCGTAGTTGGGGGGGGCTGCCGCCTCCCCAAACACCCCCTGCCTTATCTATAACAAAACTCGTTGTGGGGAAATCAGAAACAGTGACGATACAGTAAAGGAGGTTCAGTACTTTTTGATATCACGGAAAAAAGCATTTAAATTCAATGCAGGCATGAGTATATTAGCAAGAACGCACCACTTCCATTCTGGTAACTATTGGAATGCTTGGCACAGCTTGCATAAGAGTCCTACAGCGATATGGTCACCAAATTGGCACTCTTACGCCTAATCTCTAAGACTCCCTTGCCGATTGAAACTTGGCTATCGCCTAGCCAAGTTTCAATCGCTAGCCAAATGGAGCTAGCCAAATGGACTCTTAAGCAAGATGTGCCAAATGCTCTTTTGGACACCAAAAATAGAAAACCTGCTAAATAATTTTAAACTCATAATTTAAATTATAAGAGATCAATAACTGTTCAGTTTATCATTGAAAATCATAATTTTGTTCGATATTTAAATATATAGCGTTCAAATGAGACAGGTTATATTCACATTAACGGAATTAAGTAAACCAAAGCACCTCATGATTATGACTTTCTATTAACTTCTTAACTTCTAAACTTTTTCCATCATCTGAAAGAGTTAAGAATATCATAGCTGGGCACTTCATTTTCCTTGTCCTATAATGAAAGAGAGAAATGCATATCACTTTAACCCATTAAAAAATTATTTTATTTTGTATAAGTGTGTGTGCTCATTGATTTGGATCTGACAGTTTTATTTAAATATGAAGAGATAAAGAATTACTTACGAGCTATTCCTTTCAACAATTTTTGAATTTCTTTCATAAAGGCCTCCGTGCACACATTTGTACTTGATATAATAATATTTGAGCTCAGGTGGAGCATTTTGAATTCTTGGCCTTGCATACATTTTTTTCGCTCTATCAAGGGTTTTGCTATCCACAATAGAAAAGTCCGAAAAATTTTCCTTTTGATAGTTTGTAAAAATAATATAAAATTCTTCAAATGAAGAAAATTTTGAACCGATTTTGAAGGATTCCATCTCTTGTTCATCAGGTAGAGATATTTGCTGACTGTTTACATTCCATCTCCGAGAATCGAGAATCGTCTGCTGAGTCTTATAAATAAATAAACAAACGAGCGACTCCACACACTCACTCACACCTCAAAGTGAGTTGGGACGCCGTCCCAACTCGGTAGGACAAATTGAGGTAACCCATCACTAAACGCCGCGTCTGCTACGTCATTGCGACACCAACGGCGCATGCGCCACTGGCCGTTTTAGCCGTGCAAATATACACTTCAAAAACTATTTAATACTTTTTAGTCCGCTTTAAAAACGTGAGTTTTAAAAGATTTTTTATTTCATTAATTTTTTTAATAATAAATTTTTTAGATTGCATTCACCATCCATGCCCTGGATCTGCCCATGCTGGCAGTAAAAAAACTGAAGCTATTATCTGCTTTTTTCTGCAGATAAGAACTGCCGACAGTGTTTCAAAAAGAAAGTTTTTTTAAAGAGTATTTTTCCAGAATTTTTGTGGCTGAGGAATCTATCGTCAGTAGATATTAAACTTAAAATTTATAAACTGTGAATTTTTTACCTTGGGTCCAGGTGTCTGGAGACTATTTCCCTCCCCTTCAGATGCATGGCTAAATTGTGGAGGTGGCGATAGATAGTGGCAGCATCTATCATCTCATGAGGCAGAAGTCGGACTCCTGCCATTTATTGGCCTCGCTTTCTCAGAAGCCGCACCCCCTTTGCCTTGAATCCTTGTGGAGCTTGGGTATTCCAAGTGGCACACGACAACAACAACAACACAACAACGGTATTAGAGAGACCATTTAATTAATACATGGTTAATGTCAACTTCGCCTATTATACTTAGGTTTTCTGAGTAAATATTCGATAAATATGGTTTTCAATAAAATATCTTACGCAAAATTTGAATCAGTCTCATTCACTTTAATAAAAAGCCCGTATTTAAAGAAAAGAAAAAGAAATAAGTTGAGGGTAGTGGTTCAAGATATAAAAGTGGTCAAATTTGTTTTTGGGTCTATGTTAAAGAAATGATCGAATTCGTTTTTGGGCACATTTAAAACATTTGAGGGATTCTGTTATTTTATTTACTTACACAACTTCCAGGATATACTCGAGTTTTGTAGCAATAATTTTTCCAAATGTGTATTTATGTTACTGGCAAAATGATAAATTGGGCATCATTAATAATGTCCGGATTTATCTCATTGACTGCAACATTTATACCAGTATTGTAGAATCCGTGCTAACATGCAATTTTTTGTATATAGATTTAAAAGTTTTACAAAAATTATAAGTTGAACCCAAAATTTTACTATAAAAAAACTATTGATTTGATAGGGTTGATTGATAACACTTACTTAAGAACTTAAATTTACTATCTACGACTCTTAATGCTTCCAAGGCAATAAACAGGATTATCGATGTTGCGTCTGTCATAAATAGGTTTGTTACCGTAGTCCTATCGTACACAGGTTTCGCTTCGTTTTCAACCAAAATTCAAAGTCGAGTCTTTGAGACTGGCCAAGAAGTCGACTAGATCCATCCCGATTCAAAAAGCAATCCATCAGATGCGACACTCCCAATCAGTCGCTCTGTCAATTAGGAGACATCCCCGCTGGCCAAACACATACGGCTCTAGTTAATGAGTGTTAGGTAAGTGTTATCAATCAACCCTCCACTGCGGTTGTGCTAACTTGGGTCACCCCCAGGTAGGCGAATATCGAAATGCCAGGTGTTGGGATATTAATGACACATGTTAGGAACTAATTCTATGAAATAGGGACACATTAATGTCGGAACTGGAGGCTGGGTTCTACGGGTTCATTACTACAGATATTACGCTTTGATAGATGCACCCAACTAGAGCAGTAATAAGCAGCCTAGATGATCGCTGATTAGGGGAAAGGTGTGAATAGAATTTCGCAATTATTTTGAGATCAATGCAATTGCCAATTGAATCGAGAAATTCGATTCGACAGGTCTAGGATAGGAAGTGTTGTAGCTTTAGCACGAGAGTGAGAAATTGAATAAATCGAGTTTTAAGTCGAGTTCTGAGGCAAGTTGAGAAGTGATGTTTTTTTTTCTTGAATGTGCTGACGAATTTTATTTTGAAATTATGATTGAAATGTAGGTGTTTTTTGATTTAAAGTAAGTGTATGAATATAATTACAAAGATGAATGATTTTCTATATTTTCTTTTTCAATGATGAGTGTAATTTAAAGCCTTTATAATTTGCGTATTTAACTTTTTTAGTTATTTAACTCAAGATAAATTTTTTTGTAAAGAATCTATAAACTCACTTATCTGACTGATGCCACAAAATTACAACCAACCAACGAACCAATCAAACAACCAACGAGCCAACCAACCAAACAACCAACTATTTTTTTGATTGAGCATCCATTTAACATGCAATAATAACCAAATCCCAGGGAGTTAAAAATGGAGCGACACCCCAAAAAAATCATTGAAAAATTCAATTTGTAGAAGAACTATTATTGGTAAAAACTTAATTATGATCTCAAAAATTGTGGTTTAATATGATCTTTAAAATTACCTCAAAAGTATTCACTTTAAACTTTGTTGTATTATGAAAAAAGTTAAAAAACACAAAAAATGTCAAAACTCTGCCAAAACCTTATTTTGTTTTTCGAAATCCTTTCTTTTGATTTGATAATCTGAAAGATCACAGTTGAAAACCCTTAAGTTCAAAGTTTCACGTAAATACAATCAATATTTAATAGGGTGTATCGAAAAAAACTTTTTTGATTTTGATGATGCCTTAGTGCGGAAAAGTTGTCTAAGGTGACAGAGAGTACCTGTGAATTTTTTCAGAATTTTCGGATAATATCTTGAGGTGCCGCCAAGGTCCTGAAGGTCCCGATGTTAATCCAATGGAGCGCGCAAGCCAAGAAGGCCGAAAATTGGTTTTTCGCCCCTCATTTCTACCCTAATCACACGACGAATGTCTTCACTCGAGTTATGGACCCTATATGATCTAGGCTATCCGAAAAAACTTGAATTAATAGCCTAAATCTCTATATTATGTTGATTTGGGCTCTGATTTGAACGAGGAAATACGCGATTTTCGACGAAATTGGAGCATACAAAAAAACGTTATAGGGTGGGTTGGGGTAATATGGGTCAATTTCAAGGTACCTTCACATTCTAAGTTTTATTTCATCAAAACTATTACTTTTTAATGATTTCTTTTAATTGGATCTTGACATTACAATCCTTCAGAACATTTTCATCTAATTTTATCAAATATTTTTTAGTTATAAGTTGGTTAAACTTAGCATCAAAAGTAATGACCTATTTTACCCCAATGTGGGGTAAAATAGGTCTCATTGAAAAAATATGTCAAAAATATATTTATTACTAAATATACATGAAAATAAGAAAAAAGGCAATCGGCTAAGCCGTTTTCATCTAAAAAAATTTGTTTTAAGTTGCACTTTAATGAAATTGTAAAAGTCCGGAGTTAATGAACATTGTTCAAATTTAGCAATTAAAATACTTCGTTTTGGTAAAAAAATAAACTTGTATGACAGTTCAATGTATATTTGAAGGAAATAAGTTAAAAACATTTTTTTACTTAATACAAAAGGCCTCTTTACTATGACCCATTTTACCCCAAGTGCAAAATATCGTTATAAAAGATAAAATATTTTATATTTTTCTAAGCTGATTGGCTTGAAATGTCTCTCGAACTTTCTTTTATGGAAAAAGATTACAAAAGTCTGCTGTAATTTATTACAATATATAGATATTTTGGAAGTTAGTAAACCCTGTTTTTTCGATGTCATCATTTACGGTTCAAATTAAATATTTTTTCAGTCCTCAAAATCATAAATATTAATTTTTTACAGTCGAAAAATGTTGCCAACAGGTAAAAGATTATAATACAAAAAAATGAGCGAAAATTATTCAATTTAAATTTGATTTATATCGAGTTAATTAAAACTGACCCATTTTACCCCAAGACCCACTTTACCCCAACCCACCCTATAGAGATTTAGGCTATTATTCAAGTTTTGTCGGATAGCCTAGATCATATAGGGTTCATAACTCGAGTGAAAAAATTTGTCGGGTGATTAGGGTAGAAATGAGGGGCGAAAAACCAATTTTCGGCCTTCCTGGCTTGCGCGCTCCATTGGATTAACATGGGGACCTTCAGGGCCTTGGCGGCACCTCAAGATATTATCCGAAAATTCTGAAAAAATTCACAGGTACTCTCTGTCACCTTAGACAACTTTTCCGCACTAAGGCATCATCAAAATCAAAAAAAAGTTTTTTTCGATACACCCTAATATTTAATGCTTGAGAGCCTGTTTAAGTTCGTTTTTTGGGTGCGCAAACAGCTGTTCTGGAAACAGCTCTAGAAAACTGCTTGCGCACCCAAAAAAACAAACTTTAACAGGATCTCAAGCGTTTAATATTGATTGTATTTACGTGAAACTTCGGACTTAGGGGTTTTCAACTATGATCTTTCATATTATCAAATCAAAAGAAAGGATTTCGAAATACAAAATGAGGTTTTGGCAGAATTTTCACATTTCTTTGTGGTTTTTAACTTTTTTGATATTAAAACAAATTTTAAAGTGAAGAATTTTGAAGTAATTTTAAAGATCATACTAAACCACATTTTTTGAGACCATAATTAAGTTTTTACCAATAGTAGTTCTTCTACAAATTGAATTTTTCAATCATTTTTTGGGGTGTCGCTCCATTTTTAACTCCCTGGGATTTGGACTGGGGCCCCCCTTTCTATACCGATTCTTGTTCTTCTTGATGAGTACTATCATCCCTAAAAGTTTGTTGCACCATTTCAGATACACCCTGTATATTTTGTAAAATATGACCATGGTTCTGAGGTAAGGTAAGGTAAAAGGTAAATGTGGGTACAGTGGACACTAGGGTTATGATTTTTTTCAGTTTTAAAAGCCTGTGGTGGCAAATGATGAGAATTGGTCCATAACTCTCGAAAATAACTTTATTTTTGAAAACTGTGAAAAAAGCTTGCGCGCCTAACAAAATTTTGCATAAGGCTGAAGCACTAAAAGGCAGTAAATAAAATCTTTTTTGAAGCTGAATGTAACATAAATCATAAATTGTTTAAATTTCTAAGAGGGCTTTTACTATTCCTTTTGATCCAAAAATATAGTGTGTGAAGTTTCCGCCCCCTAAGTTGACTCTAGGGTTTGCCTATAGAGCCCCAAAGTTAGAAAAAAGTGGAAAAATGACCAATTTTCAGAATTTTTAAAAAGTTTTTTCTTGAGATTTATATTGTTATAAAACTGGTTAAAATCTGTTATTTAGGACATTTTAGATGGTTTATATTTATTTAAGGTTATTAACTGTACGTATAGTGCCTATAATTTAAGAGTAAAAGGTACTAACTGAGGGACATTGCGCTCATCAAAGCTTATAATGCACTACAGTGGTAGAAAGTAATTAAATTCCAATTTTCTTCAAAAGAACTCTCTCAAATGATGCCCTTTGGTGTTAAATTGATGTTTTAAATTATAAAGGCCAGTAAAATAACAGTAATTAGACCTTCAACTGAACTTTTAATGTAAAAAATGATGCTTTTCTATGAAAATGCTTGTTTCTAGCTGATCAAATCCAAAATTTATTCTAAAAAATAGGGTTATTGTACTTTTTTAGTTCAAGAACTTTCAAATACCCCCATAAGTTTCATTTTTACGTAGAACTTAATTTTAAATAGAACAGATCGGAACTGACTTGGGTTATATCCCTACCAGAAGAGAAAATGGGATTTCTTTATTAAAGTTAAGAAAATAGTTTGATATTTGTAAATTTTGTTCATATTTTGATGAAAGAAGATTTCAGTTAAACTTTCACCCTAATATGTTGAAGAGAGGTAATTTTCATAATTTCATAAGATAAAATTTGTATTTATTTCTGGTATATGAGAAATTCATGTCATTTCCAAACTGTACGGTTTAAAGTAAAGTTATACTTGTAAAAAAAGAAATCTATAAGGGATTAAAAAGGTAATTCAAGGTTTTTGATCTTAAAAAGTACAATAACAATCTTTCTTAGGATAAATTTTGAATTTGATCAGCTAGAAACAAGCATTTTCGCACTAAAGTACTTTTTACATTAAAAGTTCAGTGGAAGGCCTAATTACTGTTATTTCACTGGCCTTTATTATTTAAAACATCGATTTAACAACAAAATGGCATCATATGAGGGAGTTCATTAGAAGAAATTCGGATTTAGTTCATTTCGTCCACCAGTAGTGCATTATAGCTTTGGTGAGTGCAACGTCCCTAAGTAGCACTTTTTAATCTTAAATAATAGGCGCTATAGGGTCCAGTTAATACACATAAATATATATAATCCATTTAAATATGTTCTAAAGAACACATTTGAACAATTTTTATACAACAATATAAATATAAAAATAAATTTTTTTAATTCTGAAAATAGGTAGTTTTTTCCACTTTTTTTTCAAATTTGGGGAAACCCTAGAGTTAACTTATGGGGCTGAAACTTCACACACTATCTTTTGGGACCAAAAGGAATGGGAAAAACCCTGGGGAGCGAGGTTTTTGGAAAAAAAAGTTATTTTTCCGAGACCCCCTAGTGCAGGGATGGCGAACCTATGGCACGCGTGCCACTGGGTGGCACGCGACCGGTATTTCGGTGGCACGCGAAATTCACTAAAAATGACACAAAAAATCTTTAGTACTAAACCAGATCCCCAACACCAGATTCAGAACACTTTTTAGCTAGCTGAAATTCAAAAAATTTTCGGGGGAGGACCCCCGAACCCCCCACTCACCTCTTAGGTGCCGTTGGGCCGTTTAAATATTACGTAAAAACATTTTCTTGGTCATTTTGGACTCCCTCCTCCCCTTTTGTCAGCAAGGTAAGCAAATCCCAACCGCCCTTATAATAATTACGTAAGGAAACTCACATTAGCCGTTATAAAACAAAATCATGGATGCAAAAAGAGCCTGATTACTTTACGCAAAAGGGGGCATATAAGG
Organism: Tetragnatha versicolor; assembly: GCA_024610705.1. NCBI lineage: Eukaryota > Metazoa > Arthropoda > Arachnida > Araneae > Tetragnathidae > Tetragnatha > Tetragnatha versicolor. The sequence goes on along the minus strand of JANDEH010000009.1, from coordinate 33,719,122 downwards.
GGCCCTCCCCCCTCCGAAATTCGGAAAAGATATACCAAATTAAGTTAAAACCAAATTTCTTCGGGTAAAATTTTGAAATATTTTTGGGGGAGTGCCCCCAAACCCCCCTTTTCTACTTCAAACTTTTTTTATAATACTCATGAAAATCAAAATCCTACCTAAAAATGTCCGAAATTCGGACTTAGATGCACCAAAAACTTGTTGAAAACCCTGTTTTTAGGGTCAAATTTCCAAAAATGTATTAAAAATCTGCATTAAACCTATTAAAGATGCATGGGAGGGACTGAAGAATAATTTTTGGCCCCTCCCGAAATAAATTTCCTATATACACAACAGACTTTACGGCCCACCACTCACCACTTGACCACTTTAAGTTAGAAACTCCTGTTCTAAACTATCGACCCTCAAAGGAGGATTTCATTTTCTAAGGGTTTAAAGATAATTTATTAAAAAAATAACAAGTGGCACACTTGACACCTGAAAATCATAAACCGTAATATAAATGGCACACTGATCGAAAAAGGTTCGCCATCCCTGCCCTAGTGATTGCTATATGAGAAAGTGAAATGATGTTGGGCGCGCAAGGTTTTTTCTCAATACAAAGAAAATAATACCATAAAATTAACATATGGGCTAAAGTTCATCGAATGCAACATCAGGCTTTTGGATATTTTTAAAAAAGTCTCAGAATCATACCCTAGTGGACACTGTACCAATAGTGGCCACCTAGCTGATTAATTTTAAGTAGAACAAGTTAGAGGCATCAAACAGCGTCAAAATTTATAGGCCTAGTAGATTGTACAATTAGATAAGCTGGTAATTTACCCCCGATACCACAGATCAGCATGGGAAGGATATTTAAATATTTGAAAATAACAACAATGGTCGAGTGACTGAAATTTGATTTTGCTTATTGAATCGCGTTAGGAAACGGGTATGTCGGAACTGATTTTTTTTGGTATTTATTACAGCATTTATATCAAGATAAAAAAGAGTGTATAAAATACTTAATACCTTCTGGAAAAAATTTATTTGAAAATGTTATTTTTACGAGGTTTTATGGGGGTGGTCACTTTACCAACACATAATCTTAGATTTTTCAATAGTGGCCACCGTAATGCCGTCTAATAGAAACTTAAAGAGTTTTTAATTTGAATAAGTTTTTCTTCATAAACTGTTTATTGGGCTTTAAAATGAGTGTTGTAGGAATTTGGTTTCATTCTGGATTCAGGAACCAAGGTTTCTAAAACATTGAACTACTTGCTAAATTCCTCTCAAATCAGCTACATCGCAGGCTTTGGGCCGGAAACTATCAGGTCTGTTATTCTCAATTATAAATAAAGCTAATTTGATTTGATCTAAAATATATTTCGTTGGTAAGGAAGATTTAATTAGAACTAAACGACTATACCTACTCAATTTCATGCATAAACCCCCTCATATAGGCAGAAAAAGAGAGGTGTCCGTCCACTTAAGATACAAGAGGTGTCCACCATAGAAACAACAGCAACATCTATGTGACCACTATAGATGCAATTTGGAGTACTTTTAAAAAAATTAATTAAATACTTTACCCAATCAAATTAAAATTTTTAATGGTAAAATCGAAAGAAGAAGATCCAATTAACCTAGAAATAGGATGAAAACCGTTTCCAAGCAAATAGGTTGGTATTTATCGAGAATTTAAGCAAATATTTTTCTTAAAGTGTCCCCTCTATACCCACATTTACCTTACTTCAGGTAATAAAGCGTAGTAAAAATTCTCGTGGTGTTTATAAATTTACTTCCCAATTTTACTTTCTGTGTTTTCTTTTAATTTGTTTCTTTCTGATGTATTGCAGTATGTTGTACTGCTTTGCCAACGATAGTAAAAGGGTCACGTGATTTTTACAGACGTTTCATGGCCGATAGTACTCGACTTGTGTGTGAAATAAAATCTTCATATTGATATTAACCAAGGAGCGGTACCGTTTAACATCAATATTGCGATTTTATTTCATAAAAGTCGAGTACTATCGGCCGTGCAACATCTTTAAAAATCACATGACCCTTATACTATCGTTGGTTAAGCAGCACCTCAACTATTTTCTTTGTAAATCGGCATACTTGGGTATCCGAATCTTCTTTTTTTAGTCTTTGGTTAGCAAAAAAAATGCTCTCCATACTGTTCAAAAATATGACACTTTACACAAAAAAGTTGTGGAAAGAAGTTGCCTTAATATTGTGGCAACACTTGAGCTCCGCGTGTGAACTTTTATTATTTTACACGGCACGCATTTCTGTTTTTCAAAGAACTTGTCGCGAAGAGGTCTCCGTTTTACACTTCTTTGAATTTTTGAAACAGGATCACCACGTTTAGATTCCAACTCTTGAATTATTTTTGGACGCTCTTTTTCATTGAGCCCTTTGGAAACTTTATCTACTTTATATCCACTGTCATTGACCTGCTTGATTCGAGTCAGAACGATGGGTAGGGTGGGTTGGGGTAAAGTGGGTCTTGGGGTAAAATGGGTCAGTTTTAATTAACTCGATATAAATCAAATTTAAATTGAATTATTTTCGCTCATTTTTTTGTATTATAATCTTTTATCTGTGTTGGCAACCAATTTCCGACAGTCAAAAATTGAGATTCATAAATTTAAGAACTGAAAAAATATTTAATTTGAACGGTAAATGGGGTTGTCGAAAAAACAGGGTTTACCAACTTCCAAATATCTATATATTGTAATAAATTACAACAGACTTTTGGAATATTTTTTAATAAAAGAAAGTCTTAGAGACATTTCAAGCCAATCAGCTTAGAAAAATATAAAATATTTTATCTTTTATAACAATATTTTGTTCTTGGGGTAAAATGGGTCATAGTTAGGAGGCCTTCTGTATGAAGTAAAAACACTGTTTTTAACTTATTTCCTTCAAATATACATTGAACTGTCAGACAAGTTTACTTTTTTCTTTAAATGAAGTATTTTAATTGCTACATTTAAACAATGTCCATTAACTTCGAACTTTTACAATTTCATTAAAGTACAACTTAAAACAAAATTTTTCAGATAAAAACGGCTTAACCGATTTCCTTTTTTCTTATTTTCCTGTATATTTAGTAATAAATATACAGGGTGTCCCACGAGAAGTGGCCCAACCTCTTTAACTTTTGAACCCCCACAGATATAGTCATGAAAGTGGGGTCTAAGTATAGTAAAGTGACCATGCCCTATCCAATGAGACAACTTCTAACGCCCTCTAGCGGAAAATTTAGGAGTTATAATTTTTATTTTAAAAACTATTTGAGGTATGTGAAAAAAGTCAATGACTAAGTTGTAGAGCAGCATTGATTCAGTAGGAAAAGACACCTTAATGAGAAAAATATCTTGAATAAAATCCCTAAACGCACTCTCAATTAGGTTGAATTTACGTAGTTTTTACCTCTTAAAACGCTCCTAACAAGGCGAAAATGAGAAATTTTCATTTTTATACTTAAGTAAATGACTAAAAGTATTCTTAGTTCATTAAATTGAAAAATTCTCATTTTCGCCTCGTGAGGAGCGTTTTAAGATGTAAAATCTACGTAAATTCAACCCAATTGAGCGTGCGTTTTAGGGGTTTTATTCAAGGTATTTTTCTCCTTAAGGTGTCTTTTCCTACTGAATCGAGGCTGCTCTACAACTTAGTCACTGACTTTTTTCACATACCTCAAATAGTTTTTAAAATAAAAATTATAACTCCTAAATTTTCCGCTAGAGAGCGTTAGGAGTTGTCTCATTAGATAGGACATGGTCACTTTACTATACCTAGACCCTACTTTCATGACTATATCTGTAGGGGTTCAAAAGTTAAAGGGGTTGGGCCACTTCTCGTGGGACACCCTGTATATTTGACATCTTTTTGCAATGAGACCCATTTTACCTCACGTTGGGGTAAAATAGGTCATTATTTTGATGCTAAATTTAACCAACTTATAACTAAAAAATATTTGACAAAATTAGATGAAAATGTTCTGAAGGATTTTAATGTCAAGATCCAATTGAAAGAAATCATTAAAAAGTAGTAATATAGTTTTGATGAAATAAAACTTAGAATGTGAGAGTACCTTAAAAGTGACCCATTTCACCCCAACCCACCCTATTTAAGATTTCAACGGAACCGACTTTTATTCCTAAATTGTTTTGCCTTTTAGCAAATCAAAAGAAGAAGATCGAATCTTTGTTATAGGTCTTTCTCAAAGATTGATTTCGGAGCTTGAACACTTTTTCCTGGTTGAATCGGTTTGTGTGTATTAGGCTGGGTCGAAAAACACAAAATTTCGAATATCGAAACGCTTCAGGTCTCAAAAGTTGCGTCTTGGCATGCTGATAACTAGAAAAATAATAAAAAAAATCCTAAAAATATCCCTGAAGAGCGCATCGGGCCTAAAGTTTGAGAAAATTGACAAAAATAACCCTAAGTTGTAAAAATTCCCGAATTTTGTAAATTGTGAGAAAACTCCAGCTCTCAAGCGTCGCCTCCAACCGTGGACCGGTTTCGACCTTGCTAGGGCCCATCAGCACGGTATAGGAAGGTAACGCAAAAGAGCGGAGGGAGAGCTTTTAGTCTAGCCGACTATAACGGAAAAAGTGGTGACCATTGATCAGTCCTCCACTATCTGCCGGAAAAGTGGAGGACTGATCAATGGTCACCACTTTTTCCGTTATAGTCGGCTAGACTAAAAGCTCTCCCTCCGCTCTCTTGCGTTACCTTCCTATACCGTGCTGATGAGCCCTAACAAGGGCGAAACCGGTCCACGGTTGGAGGCGACGCTTGAGAGCTGGAGTTTTCTCACACATTCCTCTAACCAGAAGTTACTGGTGAAGAACTTTTCTTTTCATTCGTAAATTGTGTTCATAAACTTCAAATTAGGTGTAAGTATATCCTTTAGTTGTCTGAATTCAAATAAAAATATCTGAAAAGTATCACTTCATTTTTGAAATCCGAAAAGGAGGCCTAAACGTAGTAAATTTCAGCGAAAAAACCTAAAATTTAGCACTTGTAAAAGAAAGGCACTATTGAATGTAAAACTCAACAAAAGCGCTTTTTATTGATGAACTAACATCCTTAATACCTTTTCTTCACCTGTTGGTTACTTGATATAGTGCACAATTAAAAAAATAGTTACATGAAGACACAAAAAATATCTCCTGTGGTAGCCTAAATACATTACCATACAGTAAACCCCATTTAGAAAATATATCTTATTAAGTCTATGAAATAGCTTTAAAGTTGGGTTTACGATCAAAATCTGGGATACAAGATCGTGTGTGAAAACAATGTTGCTTGTAGGAATCCTTCTCCATCTTTGTTTTTAATAGCAAACTCCGTCACAAGTGTCACACATCCTTCGACAACTTACTTGTGGCAAGAATAGTTTAAAAATATTATTGTGGTACAATGCCCTTTGTTCACATTTTATTATATGTCTTCAGAAATTAGGTTTTCCAGCATGGGTGAGGAAGAGGGCACACAGTTTGTCCACTGGAGAGATTAAACCTAATCTATTAGCATAAAATTTAATGGCAAGAGGTATAACAGTTTTTAACCCCTTAATGAACAGTTTTTTTCTATATTGATGGAGGGGTAGAAGTAGGTTGTGATATAACACCAATTTTAGTTCCTAGCAGTGAGGGCCTAATTCAGCGTACATAGTAGTATTTTGATTGCTATGAGCTACTTTTCAGACACTTGTTTGTTTCAATACTTAGATGGGGAAACTATATGGCCATTAACTTTCAAAACGCGGGCAATTGGCAAACTAACTGACTGTCACCTGCATACTATAGTTTTCAAAGGAATTTAAAGTGAATAATCCATGGATTAAAATCTGATCTTAAATAAGATCAGATGTACTTTCTAAGTATGGTTAAGGCACTGCAGGTTGGTGAGTGCTCTTCGATCTTGCTGTGAAAGACCTTAAGTTATTAAGACACTAGTCTAGATGCTTATATGTGCCATTCTGGTGTTAAGATAATATATTTCTGAAAGAAAACTCAATTTAAAAATGACAAGTAGAATATTACAACAGAATTTGTACACATTACGACCTACTTTGATTCAACATAAAATGTATTTGTAACGCTGATAGTACGAAGCTGCTGTGGACATAAACACAAAATATGGACAGAGGGCATTGTACCACAATAATATTTAAAAACTATTCTTGCTACAAGTAAGCTGTCGAAAAATGTGTGACACTTGTGACGGAGTTTGCCATTAAAAACAAAGATGGAGAAGGATTCCTACTAACAACATTGTTTTCACTCACGATCTTGTACCCCAGATTTTGATTGTAAACCCAACTTTAAAGCTATTTCACAGACTTAATGAGATATAAGTATATTTTCTACCATTAAATGGGGTTTACTGTATGGTAATGTATTTAGGCATGCTTTACAGGATATATTTTTTTTGTCTTAATGTAACTATTTTTTTTAATTGTGCACTATATAAAATGACCAAAAGGTGAAAAAAGGGTATGAAGGAAGTTAGTTCATCAATAAAAAGCAGTTTTGTTGAGTTTTACTTTCAATAGTGCCTTTCTTTTACAAGTGCCAAATTTTAGGTTTTTTCACTGAAATTCACCACGTTTAGGCCTCCTTTTCGGATTTCAAAAATAAAGTAAACTTTTCAGATATTTTTATTTGAATTCAGACAGCTAAAAGGATATTTTTACACCTAGTTTGAAGTTTATGAACACAATTTACGAAATTTGGGAATTTTTTCAACTTAAGGTTATTTTTGTCAATTTTCTCAAACTTTAGGCCCGATTCGCTCTAAAGGGATATTTTTAGGAATTTTTTTATTATTTTTCCAGTTATCTGCATGCCAAGACGCAACTTTTGAGACCTGAAGCGTTTCGATATTCAAAAATTTGTCTTTTTCGACCCAGCCTAGTGTGTATTCATTCAAACCTGTATCACCACTTGATTTCATAAACTTCTCTAGTTGAGCAAATTCTTTGGATAATCATTTTTCATATTTTACATTAGTTGCTTTTCAAATTGTATTTTTCTTAATTCTGAATTGAATGTAATTCTGGGTATCTGGCGAATCTATGTTTACCTTGCTCTCATCAAAACAAGTTTTAGAACGGATGAAACCTTTACAAAGACCCGCTTTATGATACTGATTATCCTGTTCATAAGCTAAACTTCCTTTTGGAAGATATGATCACGTTCTTCAAGCGAGGAGGTTTTGTGTTTTTTTTTGTGGTTGATATTTATTCAAACAAATTATCCTCAATATCCTTCTTTGAATTTTCTTTTTTAGATTTGATGATTGAGACTGTCTTTAATAGATTTTTTCTGATCAGTTTTATCACCATATTTAAAATATTTTCTTGGAGAACTTTTGGTTGCGTTTGAGCCTTATTTTTACCATCTGAGACACGGTATGATTTACTGGAATGCAGTGAAGAGTTTAACATTACAAAAAAAGAATATTTCCTTCTAGGTACTTCTAAGTCATTGGTTTTACTCCTAATATTTATTTTTGGGCTTTTCGTGTATACACAAGGATCAACGCATCCTCTTTCTCAAGAGGGTGCGTGGACGCCGTGATGTCGCCAGGAAGCCCCCAAAGTGACTTCGGGCCATTCCTACTGGAGCTACTACCTCAAAAGTAGCATGCCACTTCTTTGCCTCCAGTCAAAGCCAGGATTTGATCCTCGATTTACAGGAGGTTCTGTCTTTAGGCAGCTTATTGTTAACAACCAAGCTATAGAAGAAACTACTGTATTGGGTTCCTATGTCCCATATAAATGTTTTTTTTGCACTACGCATGGTTGTGATAGAATGACGCATCACAACAATGTGGTATAGTATTTTTGGATTGATGGTTGTGATTGATGGTTGCGATGGTTTGGATTTTGGTTGTGATGGATTGACTCATCACAACAATGCGGTAAAGTATTGTTGGGATAGATTGAAGCATTAAAACAATTTGTTAGAACCCATTGGTGTGAAAAAAGGATGTCCCATATGAATAGTCTTGGACCGCAGCCATGAATATTTCTAATTCTACTTACGTAAAGTTGTTAGTTGGAGCTCCCATTGTGGTTTGTCAGATGTTATTCATTCCATATACAAGATTGCTCGTCGCTTTGCAAACTTTCTGATTGGTTAACAGGTGGAATAAAATACATATCTGAAGGTGTAAATGTTATACTATACTCCTGTTCATAAAAAATGCAACACCATGAAAAACTTATTAGATTTTGATGAAATTTACACAGCAAGTGATCTTTGTAGATGGAAATAAATTATATAATTTTAAGAACAAAGAAATAAAATTAAATATCGAAAATCCGTGTTTAATGTCGTCCATATGCGCTGCAATGAGAGCCTCTATAAGACAGGTAATCAAATCAAATTGCTTGAAATTTTGACTGAGGTCGTGATTTTTATCAAAGATTCATCCCAAACGAGGGTTGGCTGGATTGGACCCAATTGGATGGGTTTTTTCAATAAAACCCATGTGAATGAACCCTCATTTTGGACCCATTTTTGGGTTTTTTCAAGAAAAATCAAGATTTTGGCGCAATTTTAATATTGAAAGTGTCCTCTATACCCACACTTACCTTATATGTTATTTTGTAATGTACATTTTTGCTTTTGTTTTGTGTTTTTTGTAATAATTGAAAACAAATAAATGGTCTTGTTCTTAAATCTAAAAATACCTGAGTATTAAAAAGCAACTATTTGTAATAAAATTATATTACATATCTTATTAAAATAACTTCATTTTTAAAGTTTTTTTTGAGAGATCAGTAGAAATAGTGATCAAAAAAGAGGTTAGTAATCAGATTATTAAAACAAGAGTTTCAAAGGGAAGATCATGAAACTACTATAATCAGTTGCAACTTAACTTGAGCCTGTAGAAATATGCTGAGAGCAACCAAAGAAAGTAGTTCCCCGCGAGGTGTCTGAATTTTGAGTGAAATTTAGAGCTTCAATTTTAGAGCTTCAACTTTAGATCCAATCTCCAACCTTTAATTTCTATTCAAAATAAGATATTCAAAATTTTAAATCAGCAGTCATATCCTAATAATTTTAGATTACTCAAATTATTGCCTCTTCGTCACAACGCGTTTTTTCGTATTATACTTTATCTTTATCGGAATAAATCTATATTTAACACTATAGCAAGACCATATAATACTAGAGCTGTAGCAACTTATCAAATCCCAAAATTTTCTAAATCAATTTTTTGTAAACATTTCTTTTACCTCGCACCAAAATTATACAATAGTTTACCTTTAAATCTAACCTCCATTATTAGATATTCACAGTTCAAAAGAAATTTATTTGAGTTATTAATTAATATCGACGACCTGGATTTATATTTTTCACTTCAATGAAGCATATTTAGTTTATGGTTTACCAGCTTGCTGCCATCATTATTTAATTATTTGGCTATTGTTTTTATTCAGTTTTATGCTTTTGTTGTAATATGTCATTTGTCTGTATAATTTCTTTTTCGCCTGTACGGGAAGTTTCTTCCCCTTGGCGAATCACATATCTGTCTTTTTTGTGTTTGTTCTCTATGTGTAATAAAGTAAAAAAATAAAAAAAAAATAAAAAAAAAATTAATTTGAATAATGATTAGTTTTTTAAATCCACGTATATTAAGCATCTTTTCATCCAGATATGCATAAAATGTTCAGTATTATTATTTTTTAAAGTGGCGTAACGCGTAGTAGTACAACTTGCTCTCAAACTCGCCAGCCAATAAGAGCTTCTAGCAACCCAGCAGGCTTTCTGTTTACTCAGATTTTCTTCCGCGTGGCCATGACGTCAGGCTCAACTTAAGTTACATTCGAGTATAGACATTTGGAAAAATAAATATTTTGTAATACAACAAGTTCCCGATTTAACATTTCCCTCACTTTCCTAAGATAAAGTACGGAGACACAGAAGCAAAGCTTGATTGTAGGGTTTGAAATTGATAATTAATGGAGACTGAGAAAAAACTCAAAAATCAGATCAACATTTTAAATGCCGATTTTAAAAATCCGGCAGTGTTTTACATCAAACTTGGATCATCGTTTGGCTATCAGAAAATCCCTTCTTTTCATAATCATTTCGGATGATCATAATTTTGATGATTATCTGTAATCATTATTTTTTAAGTTTAATTTTTCGTACAAAAAATAATAATTTTTGTAGCTCGAAATATCGCCACAAATCGCCAATGGAGAGATAACGCGATTATCTTAAAATATATCCTCGTATCGCTCAAAAGTTATCATGATTTTTAATCAAAACCAATAAACCTCAAAATCCGTTCATGAGGTTTTTGCCTCCAACCAGGACCGATTTTACGCGATTTTACTTAAAATTTAATTAAACCAGGTTTTGGCAATCAAGTGTGATCATTAAATTCAAATTCTGCTTGAATCTTTACGTATTTAGTGTCTAGAGAGGGCGCCAAGTGTCTAAGACGGATGAATGCATTTGAAATTATCGCTATTGTCTAAATCTAATATGAGCCCTTTGTCAATCATTACTCTCTGTGGACGTGATCTTTCAATCTCGAAACTAATGCGTTTCTCAAGGGAATTCATAGGACCGCCATTTTCTCAGAGGAAAATTAGTCTATTCAATCTTGATTCATTGAGGTAATTTCATTTGAATTTCCCACATAATTTGCAAATTTATAGACTTTGTGCACTAAAAAATTGAAATATTTGTGTAGTGTTAGAAAATCCGTAAGCTGAAGTAGTAAACTTTTGTTCTAACTTTTCTCACTTATTGTTGAAATTTCATTAAACATTTGTAAGCAAGCATGTGTGTGTGTGTGTGCAGATTTTATCCTCTTATACTGTTTCACGATTTAAATCAATTGTAAAATAATATTAGCAAAGTAACTATTAATACCAAAGAAAGTAGACAATTGAAATTTTTTACGATTAGTTTATATTGTTGTGAGGGAAATTCTGTAGTCCAGAAAATGATCCCATATCGGTAAAAGTTCATAAATCTTTACTGAGGGATAAAACTACTTACTGGCTGGTTTTTCTCAGATTTGAAAACACATTTCGTGATAAAGAAAGGTTATCTTATGGGGGCGTTTTAAACCAGTGATAGTTTTGTTTAATTTATTTTTCAGTTTGAATAATTTAAAATTATTAACTATAGACCCTAAAATTTATAACTATTACTGAGTGTTATTAGCCACATGGGGCGTCATCAGTAAGGGTGGGTAGGCGAGCACTGAGACTTTCGTCGAGGCGACTGAGAACGTAATTGTCAATCGCGCGCATTAGGCGACGAGACTCTTGGCCGATTGCCATAGCTCGAATGACAGGTCGTCGCGACGAAAGTCTCAGTGTGCACCTAGCCTAACAGAATTTTAAGAGGGACGAATCATGGATTTGACTTCGAAACGGTTTAAAAATAAATCGATTCCTTAACTACCAACGGAATAATATTTAATAACCACCTCTTAAAATCGATTAAAATTCAAAACAATCGAGAAATCTTTTGCCAAAATTTTTTGTGAGTTATCAGTAAGCCATCTATATTAAAAAGGGATCTGGCGATTCTCTCTTTCCCGGAAATGTTTTAAGTTGTTCCTAAAAATGAGTCATCCTAACTTTTAGTATTGCAGGATTACATACAGGATTGCCCAAGATCCTGTATGTCTGCCCCATTTAACTTTTCAGCCCCTACAGATATAATAATAAAAGTGGTGTCTAGGTATACTCAAGTGAAATCGCTATCTGATGCTATAATTTTCAACGTCTCCTAACGGCAATGTTAGGAGTTATATTTTTTGTTTTAAAAACTTTTAGGTTTGCTAAATTAATTTATTGCAAAGTTGTAGAGCAGAGTAAAGAGTTACGCAATTAATTTTTTGATTGAGTTTTGTCTTCATTTAACTAAAACAATATAAAACAACATGATAACACAAAAATACTTTCAAATTCACGAAGTTTTTTTTTGAGGCCTGAAAAAGTGCTATTTTTGCTAATATCTTCCCAATAATATTTTCATGAATTTTTTCCAGTGAGTTTTTCACAACATTGGCAACATTACCGTTTCCTTGAAGTTTTTGTTCCTTGAGTTTTTAAATCGTCTTTAGTTTTTAAATTATTTGTTAACTTTCTTATTTCACCGCTAAGGACGCTGTGAGTCATCTCAATGGATTATCTAGGGTCATTTTCCTAGTGGTAGACCTTTCTTACCACAGGAGTCTTTGGTTCCAAAAAAGTCGTAAAAGGGTTTTTTCAAACACCATATCCCTATATATATTGTTAGCTGTATTTTAACAAACGCATAGAAAAAAGTTTCTTGAAAATATTGGAAAAATTAACGATCAAACATGCAAGACAAGTATTTAAGTAATGTAGACAAACTTACTCTGAAATAAATCAAGTTGAAGTATTACCTTCAATATAAAGAATGTGTGAAACACAAATAGTAGATGTAGTCTATGTAGGTGTTTAATTTAAGGAGAGAGATATTTCCCTATTGGGGTAGAGGTATATTTTCTTCTTAAAACTCACATATAGAGCAAAGCTTGGAGATAATTTAGAGCCAAATATGTCATTTAACCATTTTGGTCTTCCTTTTACTGACTTATCAATTAGTATAAGTTGGTTAAAATTTCACTCGCAGAAAATTGGTAATAATTAATTAATAAATAATTAATGAAGCCATAACGATCTTTTGAAAACCTGGCTTATTAATGCATATAAAACAAGTATAAAACGCATGTACCACACACACCATTAACAAGACCATGTTTACCGAGAAATGAAATTTGCAGTGAACATTAAAAGTACTGTGGTAACTTTTTTTGGGATAAATACGTGTACAATTTTATAATCTTAACAATATTTATATGTTATCTTATTATCTAAAAAATTACAAAGCTTCCTTTGGAAATCTTTTTAGATTGCTCAAAAGTGCCCTTTTCGTTATTTTTAGTGCTTCACAAAAACTCGTCTTGTTATTGAAAAATTTAATGACCTGCAACATCCATTTGAAGAAAATATTTTCTATTTGCAAGTTTTCAGCTGATAATGACTTATTAGGGTGTAAATCGCTCTAGGAAAATCTTGATCTTTTTTAAACTGTTGACTGAAAAAGAGTGTTAGACCTTTTATTTCTTAATTTTAATGACCTGTTTACGTTTATAACATACGATTAGATTAGCTAGTTCTTCAATAAAGACTTAGATTCAGAAATACTATTGGAAAAAATCAGCAACTGGATGAAAGAATAAAAATTAGGTTTTGCCATTAGAGTAGATTAAAGACTGCTTTTTGAGTTCTCTTAAATATACAAAGAGTTGTTAAAAACTGCAGAGTATAGTTTTTTAATGCAAGGTTGGCGAAATGTTTTTATCAGAAAATGACAAACGTTCTAGTTATAACAGTTGATTTATCACATAAGACTAAAGTAAAAAATGGTTACAAATCCATTCAAGTGTGGATATAATTATATGATTTCAAAGCAAACCTTGGATGAAACTTTTCAAAACTTATTCGGAAAAATATTCTTACATGAATGCCTTTCTCAAAAATAGTTCAGAACTCTTGGCGTAGAAAAGTTCGTTCTTATTAAAACGATAGTTTACCCTAAAAAAATCTACAAAAATACTTTATTGAGATTAAGACCCTTTTTGTGAAAGTGCGTGTCGTGTTTATTTTAAAATTGTGGTTAGAGACAGTATTAATTAGTTGTTCGTATTCAGGGTGATGAGTATTCTTTTTTAACCTCTATTGTAAATGATGTATAAGTTTTAAATCCTTTTTAATAAATGTATGCGACCTTAAAGTTTGCTTGTTTCTCCCCATTTTTAGAAAAAATGTAAAAAATTTGCTTAACAAACTTTTGGCTTTTAAGCATTGCGCTAATGTTTCCGTACCTTAAACAGCCAAAATATTGATTTGAACCATTTGTTTTTTTTGTAATGTAATTTTTTTAATAGTAAAGTGAACGTCCTTTAATTACCAGTTGGAGACCAATTTTATCCTGTAAATTTTGTCACAATTTGAAATCACGGCATTTTTTTTGGAATAGTTGTTCTTAGTTTTTTACGCGCTATTAACCCATTAGCGCCCCCCCAGTGATCTATTTCTAGATCGCTAAATATAGAGTCATAAATGCTCTCTTAAATTACCTTAAATTCACCCAACACTAACGAAACTGCACATATGGCAAGAGAAAACATCCCTCAATCCTAATACCCTGTGTTTTTTGCGTTTGCTTAATTTATTTTGTAATAGGGATGGGGTAAAGTTGGAGTTTTCTACTTTGATCGAAAATAATTTGGGCGTTAATGGGTTAATAAATTGCTTAAATTATTTTAAATTAACAAATATCTGAAAATTAAGAATTGCATTTAAAATTTTACTCAAAGATAGTCAATAAAATGTCAAACCAATTCAAGGTGCATTTGTACATACATATTGTTGGAAGTACTGCGTTTATTTTTGTAAAAATTAATGTAAATGATAATAATTGGGATTTAATTTTAAGGTTGTTAATTAGTTGGTTTTTTTAAATATAATTGTTAACCCCTATTACATTTACCCTCGAACCGCCATTGGGCATAGGACCTTAAAGTTAAGCTTTTTACCAGTTCCTAAAAATATGTTGAATATCGTCAAAATAAGAAATTGTTATATTTACATTTTGTTTATATTTAAGGGGATCTTCAATACCCTTAGTAGGAGACCGCTGTCGCACCCTTTACCCAGCGCATTTGACCGGGACATTCATTGGAATCTGTCGCCCCAATCCGGCTTAGGGGCGAGTCCCTCATCTAATGCAGAGGGAAGCGCCCCATAAACAAAATTCCCCACTCGAAAGGGTTGGCTATCGACCCTTTGACAAAGACGTTCTAGAGGACAAACGCCCATAACAAAGACAAGCTAATGGCCCCGGCGATTAATCCTATGGCCTACCAGAAGGAATCGCAGTAAATAAGGCAGCTTTATATAACATTAATGTTTACGAGGCTGCAGCGAGGCATCAGGTGAGATTAGGGGATATTATGGGACGACAGAGATTTGCCACCGTCCGATCATGGGACGCGCTGATCCTGAGAGAGTTCTCGGGCTGGATTTCGCGGCGAAATAATTGCCCCGCCGGCCGCTGCGTCGCGCCGTGTAAAAGGAGATTGGGATGGATTACCCGTTAACGCGACGCCACATATTCGGGATGGTTTCTTCCTTTGCCCGGCTAAGGGATTCCATGTTTGAAGGGTAAGGGAGGGTCTTCTTCACAGATAGTTTGGAATGATTTTTGAATTAAAAAATATTTGGGTATGAATTTGATACTGCGGCGCCACATATTCGCGGCGGAGATGGTTTCTTCCTTTGACCGGGTAAGGGATTCCATGTTTGAAGGGCAAGGAAAAAAGCATGAAAACTATGAGAAAAGTATTAGCTGGAATTAAACTAACTTCTATAATTTTGATCTTTTAAATAGAGGCGTAGAAAACTCATTTATTCGAAAGAAAATACAAACATTAGGAAACCAGAAATTGTTTTCCATCTTTTATTTCTTTATGTATTTGTAATTTGGCAAATTAATATGCAAACTTCAAAGCATATTATAAAAATATCTGCTGTTTAGTTATTAAATATCTATTATCTTACCGGGATTATAGATACCTAACGGTATTTGAAATTTGCTTAGTATATTTTTACTTACTTATCAATAATAAAAGTATTTTCAAAAATATTTAGTAAATATTTAGAATGAAATTAAATAGAATTTTCTTTTATGAACCTTAAAAATGTACTAAAATTAATCTTTAACCAGATAATTATTTCAAAATATTTGGAATATAATTTTTGTAAGTTCATGTATGATAAATATGTCAAGTGAGTATCCCTCAATAGAAATTTATGGTATAATTAATTTAAAAAAATAGAAACTAAAATTTTAATACAAACTAATAAGTATAAAAATAATTCTTCGTCACTTTCTTTTGAAACAAAGCAAACTAAACTAGTTTCGTCTGTCTCACACTAATACCACAGTGGAAATAAAAACACATAAAATATATATATTTTATCACCAAGCCAGCAAAAAATAAGTGCACACTGACGAAAAGGAATTATTCTCCGACATTTGTACTATTTGTCATTGCCTTAATAAGGGAAAATAAATGTACCTCACTCCCTCATAGATGTTCTTAGGAACCAAACTGTTGCCATTAAATTGCTTGTAGCTCATAACTTGATGCCTGACTATAACTTTCTCTTGTCAAGTTCTCTTTTTCCTAACAATCCTCCATAACTTTGAAGAAAACTCGTCACTAAAAAGGGTTGGGGATAAAGGGAGAAAGGAGAAAAAGTAGCACGTTTCCTTTTGCTTCTTCTTTCCAGCCAAGAGCAGTTGGGGCTCTAGTATCCCAGGTAAAGGTTTTCAAAACAATATGGAAATAGTGCCTGAAAGGTATTTTTGCCGAAGATTTTACAGCGCCTTCGTTTTTCAGATAACAAGCTGTATAGCTTTTATTATATGAAGTGTGAGCGACTAGATGTTTTGGTATTGCTTCATATTGGAGATGCTAGACGTTTTTATCCAGATATTTTCTCTCTTTCATTAATATTAGGGTTTTCCACCTTGTGTTGGGGAATGTGAAAAAATCTAAACATTATGTTTGCGTTAGGGATAGTGAGAGTGTTAGATTTTTATTATTAAATATATTTTTATGACAAGGAAAAACGGGATAGAAAATTATTTACTTCTTTATGAAAATGTAGTCTAAACAGTTTTAACAGAGTAATATCCATAAAAGCCATTGTAAATTTAATTTGAAATTCAAATTCAGGTAGTTATATGGGAAAATAACATCATTATTTTTTATATTTGTATTTCCTAAGTTCAAAAACTGGGATCATCCATTCTTTTTTATGAGTGTTCTTAAACTTTTTAAACTAGTTTGTATTCTGAGTCATTTAAAAAATCATTTGAAACTTCCCATTTATTTATATAAACAACTAAAATTAAATTTCTATTGTTAAACTTTTAATTAATTCTAAAATGGGTACTGATATCATTTCTTAACTTTACTTATAAAATTAAGTTGTGAAGTAAACAGTTTTGCAAATTTAAGAATTCGATATAATACAGTAGTAGTTAATACAAAATGGATGTTCATATGTTTTTAGATCCAGAAAGATATTAAGTAAAAAGCTTAAAGAGAAAGAATATTCATTTAAAAATATAACCAGAAGGTTCAGAATCCAATTTATAATTACCATGGTTTTTATAAAATTAACAAGATTTGTATGAATGAGTTTTTTTAAATAATTAAACATCAATTTGATAAGCAATTAAAAAAAATCCCTTTTATAACTCACCTTGAGACAATCAAGGCAACATTACATCTATTGTACAATAATGATACAGAACATGAAACGTCATGTATTTTTGTAAGTCTGCACACAAGTGCTACACAATGAACTTGCGCCATAAATTATGAAGCATTTGTTACAAGTTTTCTAAACAACTCGAACCCTTTCACTTCTCAAACCTCGAGTTTATTTAATTACTTTTCGGAGCAGTTGATAGCCCGCTCCGAATTTACCTCGCCTGGATGCGAGCGATGAAAAATGGTCCGACTTCCTTTGAATAAAACATTTGAGCAACTCTATTAAACTCTACTACAAATCTACTAATATATCATTAGGAGGAGCGCCATTGTAGGTAGTAAATATTTTCCCCGTGTACCAAGATGACATTGCATGATATAAAAAGCCAAAAATAATTGAACAGAGTCGAATTATTGAGAGTTCAGTGCTTTCATTTTCCTCTCAGCAATGAATTACTTATTTCAATTTTTGGCTTTTTGATATTGCCTTTCCAGGCTCTAAAAACGAAATGGAATCTTTTCCGTCTCCCCTAGTTTCAAATAAATCTCCCTCTAAAATCATCTACATTGCATTAAAATTCAGTAAACATCTTGCTGGCAAACAGCCATGGGAATACACCGATGTAAATATATTTCGGAGTTTTGAAAGAAACTCTATATAAAGCTTGGAATTTCTCCCGATTCTTTTCTCTTGGACATGTTTATTATAATAGAGTGGTCTCCCATGGCTGAAACAGATCACACATTTATAGGAAAAGAAGAGTAAGTAAAACCTTAAATTTGAGTTTTTATTCGAAGAAATCCTTAAAAGAATGACATATTAAACATATTCGTTTCTGTAGTTTTCATAAATGCTTTTATTTCTGATACGGTATCTGGTGGTTGAAAGAGAATTCTTTACCCCCCAGGCCTTGTGGAGCAGTGAACTGACAAATAATTTTTTTTCCATTATCCCTTTTTTGCATTATAATTGAAAATGATAACCTTTCTTAAGCTCAGAAACCTAGGTCATTTACAATTAATAAGGTGAATTCTAACCACAAATAAGGTTTTGGTCTTGCAAGACTAATGCTAATTATATTAAAAAACAATTCTGCAGATTTTGACACATATAAGTGGGGTCTAATTTTGTTTTTTTGCATAAAAAAATTGAAATCAGTATGAGAAAGGAAATATACTTCACTTAGCGTCTCAGAGATGGGTACTTTAGGGTTCTTCACTTATATAAAATTTAACGTCTTCTTTATTATATAATTAATATTAAATTATCAGTTATTTTCCATGTAAAATCTATAAATTAGAATGTAAAAAATTAAAACTATTTTTGACTTACTAGCTAGGTACTATATATTTAATTAGCATATTAAAAATTGTCATTAATTTCAAAATTAATTTTTAAATATGAAATCAGTAAAGAGTCTCTGTCAAAGAGAAAAACTAATTTTGTTTTATTTTGCCCGTAACCCATCTGCACATTTTTAAATTTAAAGATTTAAAAACTAACAATAACTTGTAAAACTTAATTTTTATAAAAACATTAATACACATATAAACTGTTTTATTATTCTTACATTTATAGATAGAAATTTGGTTTGTGTGTTTGTGTGTGTGTGCTATGAACTAACTGGATGTAATAGGAATGATTCCCTTCAGTTTTAAGTTGTCCTTGGGCCATAAAACACTAAATGACGAATAAGCTCTAAATTGGGGTTAAATTGCATTTTATGTAACATAAATGTTATCAGAGTTTGTGGGTATACGTCTAAAACAGAAAAAAGCTGCTTTTCTACGTGAGATTTAAATTATTAATGCAGGAGAAGTTTTATTTAAAACGATTCACCGATTTACATATTTTACTTTTAAAGTTCAAAGAGTCTACGAATTTCAGTATTCATGACTTTGAATGAGTTATGGACTTTTTAAAAGAGTGTTTCTTTATAACTGAAGACTCACCACTCATATTTTATTCTGTTGCGATAATAATTTTTGAAACATGTTCTCTCTCTACTTTCAGCAAAATTTTTTAAAACAAGTTTTGCATTCAGTGGAATTTAATTTTTCTGTTTTACTGCAATTGTTTTACTTTTTTGAGTATGAATAACTTTCCCGAGTTCTAAGTGGATCTTTCTTCAGACGAATTTAGAGTGGATAAACTTTTTATGTCTCTTGTTCAGTACAAATTATTTGAAATCGGACGATATTTTTTCTTGTAAGAAATAAATATTTCTTTTGAGAAAGTTTGAATTGCCCTGAAGAACCATAACTTCTTCGTTGTTTTGAGCTTGAATGCACTAAAAATCTTAATGATTAAATGTTTGTAATATCTTCATGATTTCTTTACCCTTTTTATATTAAAGGAATTGATCATTAAACGATAAAAATATTGATATTAATTATAAAAATATAAGTTGCATATTTATTGAGAAAGTTAAAAATGGTTTAGAAGATTCATAGTTATTCTAAGTTACTCAACATATTTATTACACTTTAAGTACAAATAAGTATTAAAAACACTAATAATTAGGCCAGTTAGATTACTGAACTTTCTATTGAATATTTCTATTGAATTTTAAATTTTGAATTTAAATTATTAGCGTAAAATTTCTATAGATCTCACAATAAAAATAACAATTTCTACAGTCTTCTATCGATTTTTTCAAACATTTTTAAGCAATCGCTGAAAAAGTAGTAAGAAAACTAATAAGCTTTCTGTTTTTAAAGCTGCATATCAAAGTTACGGGAGAAGGAAACGCTTGGTTCTTGAACCATATATATTTCAGTCATCTAAGAAACATTTCAAATTGAAAAATATTAGCTAAAACATTTTTATAGAAGTTATGCTCTAAATATTCTTGTTTATTGTTATAGATAACCTATACTAATTTTAAAAAACACTAATGTGTTATACTAGATTAATTTTTAACATGAAAGAAAAACCATTAGAAATTAAAACTACTGAACTTTTTTGTAATTTCCAAAGAAATTTACACTCTTATATAATCTTAATATAGTGAAATTAAAGAGTCATATTCGGTATTTAAATTAAATAGGTTCCTCGCTAAGTTGTTGATGCAAACAGTTGTTTCAATTCAGCCAACTAAACATTGTTTACTTTACAGTTCATATTTATTCCGAATTTTCAAAAACTAGTACAAGTTAATTCCAAATCTGAGGAAAATTTTTCAGGAAACTGACACAGCTCCGCAGAAATTATGCAAACAAGATAGCACAAAAGCTCAACTGATTCGTCTTGATTTAAGCCGTCTCTTCATTGGAATTCGAGACACTGCTAAAAAAATGATGCTCAGAACTTAACCCTGTTTTAAAATTGTGTCATTTTGAATGCAACAAATTCGAGTACAAATTTGCTTTGATCATTGGGAAGTGCCGGCTGCATCGATAAAAAGGTGATGCCACACGCAGCGCGAGGGAAGAAACAGCGCGCGCAATTTCGGGAAATTCTCCATAATTTAGTTGTTCCCGGCTGGCAGCGGCCGACGTTTCTATCAGCAAAAGGGAGGAAAGACAAATAAAAAAGGACTTGCTAACGAACTTACCGATTCCAAACTACCCCGTTTGTGTTCGAAGCTCCTACTTTGGAGCGGTTGTTTTCGAAGAAACTGATCCCCCATCTATGTAAAGTGACCCTACACTCATTTGTACTCTATGCTAAGGGGGCGTACACAAATCGAGTTTCATATTTGAAACTTGAAGGTAGGGTTTAAACTATGGCAAACTAGACTCCTAAGGCCAGAAAATATCGAAATCGGGATGAGTGAGAAATACTGACGTTACTCTTGATCGCTTATTGACACAACACTCTACTTCACTTTGAATGAATTATTTGAGTTAATTATAATTAAACTTTTGAAGCTGTTTAAATAGATTTAAAAGGGGGTTTTCACTTTTCAATTTAAAAAAAGCATACATAACACTGTTCAACAATGAAAAAATTTCCTTGATGAAAGTAGCCATTTCTTATAGATTTTGGGTCGCTGAATATGAAAATTCCCATTAAAATTCTCAATTGACTCAGGATTTTCAGGGAACGGCCCCTCCCCCTTTTTACACTTTTCGATGACTTTATAACTTTGAACTCGGTTTTCAGGGACAAAAAGCATTGCTTCTGTCTTCAAATTGCCCCCCAGAGGACAAGGAAGGTTTAAATTAATAAAATATGATAAATTTATAACAAATGGATAGGTTTATGGGGTAATTACCCCCCTAAAAATGCAAAAAAATCGTTAAAATAGTAGGATTTGTTATACCCAATTTATTTTGCTTATTTTTTTACCCAATTCACGTTTGAAGGGTCCTAACCCTTCACCAAGGACCCAAATTATTTGATGGCAATATACAGCAATGATTCTTACAAAGCGGTTAAGCTGTTGATGCCCACAAAGCACCCAAGGAAGGGTTCAATGCCGCACTTAGAGTTAAACTGCTGTGCAAAATAAAAGTCAAAATGTCATCGACTGAATTTCAGCTGATTCTTGTGTAAAATGACCTGCTGAAGTCAAATATGACACCCATTTTCCTCCATAACCCTCAGTTTTTAAGAGGATGCCCCCTAATTGTTATCCACAGCCTTGCATCTATTAACATCATGAAACATGGAATCCTCACTCCCTAAAACCGGTCAGTTGTTAAAGAACTGAAGAGTTTCTACTTAGAATTAGACCCAAAATATAAGAAAAACGTCATTTGTAATCTTTTCAAAATCATCAATATTAATTCCTGAGCTTGCGTGATTCTGGGAGTCTTCCGAACTCTTCTGCTGGGGCTTCTGGGACGCTAACACCTCCACCACTTTTAGTAATAATTATTGCTGCATATTGTCATCAAATTTGGGTCCTTGGGGACTTCAAAGAGGAATTGCGTAAAAAAATAAGCAAAATAAATATGGTATAAAAATCCTACTTTTTTTAACTAGTTTTTTTTGCGTTTTTTAGGGAGGTATTACCCCTTAAACCTATCCATTTGTTATAAATTTATCATATTTTATTAATTTGAACCTTTCTTGTCCCCTGGGGGGCAATTTGAAGACAAAAGCAATGCTTTTTGACTCTATAAATCGAGTTTAAATTTATAAAGTCGTAGAAAAACGTAAAAAGTGGGAGGGGCTGTTCCCCGAAAATTCTGAGTCAATTGAGAATTTTAATGGTGATTTTCGTATTCAGCGACCCAAAATCAATAAGAAATGAATATTTTCATCGAAGAAAAAATTTTGAAGGTCAAATTTGTTGAACAGTGTAATCGATAAATTAATTTCGATGGGTACTTCGTAACGATCTAATTAAAAATTGCCAGCTAATATGAGCTTCAAAAGCTACATTAAAATGAATTTAAATAACTTAATTTATATCAGAGTTCAGTTGCTTTCAAAAAGCTATAAAAAGTGAAGTCAGGACACAGTACGATTTTGACCTTCTCTTGCCGAATGAGTCTAGCTGGCCCCTATTTAAACATACTTACTAAGTTCTAACCATGCCAAAACATGCTTTTGAATTATTTATTTTATACAATGTGAATCAATATTTTTAGTTTAAAAAGCGTCTTAATATTCATATTTTACAATGAATTTTTCACTATTATCCAGGCCTGTTGAAATTAGTTGCCTCTCAATGATTTATCCGTGGTTAGAATTAAGAAATTCCGGAGCCTTGTTTCATCACAGTCAAGAAATCCTTTTATTTGCTTTATGTTGAAAACCCAATTATTTCAGGTAAGTTTTAAACCTATTTAAATTTCATATCTACGGCATTTCTTGAACTGAAAATAAGATTTGCGCCTATAAGAGTTTTCCCTTTATATATCATTTTACCTGCAGTAAAATTAATATAACTTTATACCTAAATATAGTTATGTGTATCTTAAAACTTCATTGCATTTACAGCATTCATTGTTTGTCTCGTATAGCAATGCAGTAAAACTTATATTTTTGAATTACCTTATATTTTTAACATTCGATTTCTTGAATGAAGAAGTTACTAAGATGGATAATTTAATTATTTAACTAGATAAACCTCATATATCTGATCCCTAATTTCATTGTTCTTCTTGTAATTTTTTTATTTATATTGTTTTCACTCTAAATGAAAGTTTAAGTGAAACTATTTTATACTTAGGAAGTAAAATTTAAGAACTCTTTTGAACTTTACCGGGAATTATACAGGGTGTCCCATAAATGTTGGGTCACACTTCTAATGAGGATAGTAGACACCTAGACGAGTCAGAATCACATAGGATTCGGGGGGTCCCAGACCAAATCCCAGGGAGTTAAAAATGGAGCGACACCCCAAAAAATTATTGAAAAATTTTAATTTGTAGAAAAACTACTACTGGTAAAAATTTAATTATGGTCTCAAAAATTGTGTTTTAATATGATCTTTAAAATTATCTTAAAAGTTTTCAATTAAAAATTTTTTTATTACAAAAAAATTTTAGAAACCACAAAAAATTGTGAAAACTCTGCCAAAACTTGATTTTGTATTTCGAAATCCTTTCCTTTGATTTAATAATCTGAAAGATCATAGTTGAAAACCCTTAAGTCCAAAGTGTCACGTAAAAAACATCAATATTAAATGCTTTAGAGCCTGTTAAATATTGGTTTAAGTCCGTTTTTTGCGTCCGCAAAGTGCCGTTTTGGAAACGGCTATAGGAAACCAGTTTGCGCTCGCAAAAAAACGAACTTTAACAGGATCTCAAGAGTTTAATATTGATGGTTTTTACTTGAAACTTTGGGCTTAAGGGTTTACAACTATGATCTTTTAGATTATCAAATCAAAAGAAAGGATTTTGAAATACAAAATGAGGTTTTGGCAGAATTTTCACATTTTTTTGTGGATTTTAACTTTTTTGATATTAAAACAAATTTTAAAGTGAAGAATTTGGAGATAATTTTAAAGATCATATTAAACCCTAATTTTTGAGACCATAATTAAATTTTTACCAATAGTAGTTCTTCTTCAAATTGAATTTTCAATAATTTTTTTGGGGTGTCACTCCATTTTTAACTCCTTGGGATTTGGTCTGGGACCCCCAAATCCTATGTGATTCTGACTCGTCTAGGTGTCTACTATCCCCCCTAGAAGTGTGACCCATTATTTATGGGACACCCTGTATAAAGGTGTTTAATGCATGGTAAAGAGTGAATGGGGAAATAATTAAGAGAATCCTCTGGATTTAATGGTTTAGATTCTTTTTGAAACAAAAGCTCAAAATACCTAGAAATAGGTTACAATTATTTCATGCAATACGAAATTATACCATAATAATTAAATATTTTTTGAATGTGTAACTACTGGAATTATTTTGTTTATAAATACACATTGCTGGTAATATTTGTCTTAATAAACATAGATTAAATGTAATACTATTAGATTCTGTAATACAAAACCAATACGTATTTATAGCACTGTATTACTTAGATTATATTCTTACTAGATTTAGATTCTATATTTAACATTTCCATTATAAATGTTTTGTTGGAGAACGAGAATTTATTTTTAAGGCGTTAATATTTTACAGCATTATTATAGTTTCTTCAAAAATTATAATGAAGGTTTTACTAGTTATATATATATATAGGCATTTCTACGTTTTTACTATAACTAATACCTTTTAAAAATATCCTTCTTTTAAAACATTTGTATAATTGAAGTGTTGAGTGGATGAATGAGGCATGTGGCATTTCAAGAAAAAAATTATAGCAGTGGATGTAGAGGGAATGTTTAGACCTACATTTTATTAAAGACACCATCTCTCTAGAACCATTATTAACAGAGCTATCAGTGTCACAAAGAAAGTATGTTACCACAAAAGATACGAGAAAAAAACTTTAGCGCCAAATGTCACTAAGCTAGCTTTTTGTTATATACCTATTTCTTTTCACTCACCCTTTAATTTTTAAACAATGTTTCAGTAGCATAGGGAGCAAAATTATAGGAAGAAAAATAATATAGGGACAATGGTTTGAAAATTACTAAAACTGCTTACTTAGTTCATATGGAATTCTGAAACATTTTAAAAAATAACCTTACTTTTTGGCGAATGTATTTTTCATAATCTGAATTATAAAAAAGCGACTTTTCTAATAATAAGTGAATAATTTCTATCTCGGTGAAAGTGAACATTAGAAGACAGCTGTTCTGTGGATTTTAACTGCTGTTATTTAGAAATAGTTAAAATGTTTATTTTAAACTATTGTAAAACTTCTTTTTTATTTTCAGTAATCACACTTTAGCTCTGAAAAAAATTGCTCAGTACGAAAAACTTAATTTTGTGATAACGTAAAAATACACTGCTTTATTTCGTGAAAAATTTGACGGAAAAACTTCCGTTTTCTAGTTTACGGAATATATCCGTGAAGAAATAACTGATATTAATTTCTTTACAGTGTACCGAAAGTGAAAAAAAAATCTATATATATAAAAATCAATGTTTGTCTGTATGTATGTCTGTATGTCCTTTATAGTTTTAAACTTTCCCAACCTACATTAACTATTAAACTATACCACGTTGATCTACTCGCTCCCGGGAAGGTTTCTGAATAAAAATAATTTAAAAACGAAGCGTCCTAACAACTTTTTGGTCAATTTTATGCTTGAAAACCCATATTTTATGCCAAACTTCATGGCAAAACACCATTGTTGTAATTATAACAAGAAAAATGTAACTTTAATTGTTGTAGGAATATTATCGATTGTTGTAGATTGAAA
Organism: Tetragnatha versicolor; assembly: GCA_024610705.1. Taxonomy (NCBI): domain Eukaryota; kingdom Metazoa; phylum Arthropoda; class Arachnida; order Araneae; family Tetragnathidae; genus Tetragnatha; species Tetragnatha versicolor. Next base: position 33,693,032 of record JANDEH010000009.1, on the reverse strand, counting down.
TCGATTGTTTTAGCATAAACATAAAAGGGGCTCCTTTATTTAACTATATCCACATTTGTACTGGCGAAGCCCATCTCTATCAAACCGGAATAGGTTTTTAAAAAATGGACTGGCGAAGCCCATCTGTAACACACCAGAATAATTTTTTTAAAAAATTGACTGGCGAAGCCCATCTGTAACGCACCAGATGATATTTATTATAAAACTGAAACCCGGGCGAAGCCCGGGTCTAGCGTGTCAGCGCTAGTAAGTTATAAAAATTTGTTTTAGAACCCTTCAACCTCTTTCTAGCAGGTAATTGAAATCTAATTATGATCTAAAATAAATAAGTTGGATAAATTTTACAAGCATTTCAATCACTTTCCTGTGTGAAAAACTTTAAAAACCAATATACATTTCCGATACCCAACACCAAAAGCGAGCGAAAAAGTCAGTGATAGTGACGAAGGGATCTTTCAAATCTTCCGCAAGGTATTGCTCCATGTTGTGAAAGATGGAAGGGTGGGCAAAGGAAAGCAACAATTTCACGATGCACGAGGTTTAGGAAACATGTCTATGGAGTTAAATTTCGTCGCGAAATTTATAGCAACGTTTGAAAGAAATGTTCGGCAGTAAAAAGAAATCGTGACCCGAGGGGAAACTTGGGGACGGCCTTTGAAGGAAGCAAAAATGACGGAAAATGAAGAAAAAAGAGGGATGACAGGCTTCACACGACGTCAACGAGTGAAAAATGACAACGGGTAAAGAGTGAAGGTCTTGCCTTTTTTGGGAACTAAGCTGGAACTTTGAAGATTCACTCCTTTTGAACTTTCGACCCCTTGTAATATATCCTTTCCTTGTCATGGAGAGTAGGAGAGTTGTCTGTAAATAACTAATTTATTAGTGTTTTTCTTAAGTAGGGGAAAGTACCCTAAAACGGGATAGCTTATCTATTATTCGCTTTATTTCGTATTGTGTACAAGGTACATTCCAAAGTGAGACGTCATTTAAAAGTATACACCTTTTCGGTTTTTGCTGATTTTACTTTTGATTTTGTTTTTAGAACAAAAATAGGCTACGTTTTTATAGGAAGAAACTTTTTAATTATGAATTAGAAAAATTACATAACACAGAAATCGCATAAAAATGTTCTAGCTATTTCTAGACGAAATTCGCTGATAATTGCGAGGCATCTTGTATTCTGAAACCAAAATAAATTATTAGCTTTTTAAAAATTGCCTAAGAAAATATGGTCAAAGTTTAGTTGTGATTAGCTTATGTTTTTATAATATTATAGTGCGCAAAACGTGTGGTTTTCTGGTTTATCTTTGTATAAGCCTCCCCCTTAAAAAAGGTTTTAAAAAAACTTAAATTTTTGGTCAAAACATTTTTCTGACTTACAGTTTTAACCTATAACTAAATTTTGTACATAACTCAGGCCAATTATTTGTACCCCAAAAGTAAAGTAAATTATTTATTTCGAAATATAATTATTTAAAATTAAAATAAATTGTTGTAATTGATCATACATATTTTGATTCATTACTTATTTCAATTAAAATAACTTAAACACATTGACAAAACATTAATGGATATGGTCGGGTAAAACGGGACACATCTGAATTGTATCCCGTTTTGGGAACTCCATAAGTGTCCCGTTTTGCCCGACCGTGATGCTTTTGAAAACATAAATGGCTGACCCCTGAACCGTCACTCACAAGCAACATTTAAATACATGAAATTGTTATTAAAAGAGCTATGAACAAAACACAGTACTTTACGGAATTGTTCCGAAGGACGGAGAAGCACAAGGATAGTTGTTCTGCAGTTGAAAAAAGTACAAAGTTAGGAAAAATCTCACTTGAAAACTTTATTTCTTTGCGAAACACGTGGCTAGCATTGAGAGATCAACTAAGAATGCTGTCATGGCGGTCGGGAACCACTTTAGCCTGTCTCCCACGAGATAGCACCGCCAGTCAAGCTCCGAGGCTCAATATCAGGTTTTGCCCGCCTAGAAAAATAAAAAAAATACCATTTTGAGGAACTCTCCCCTACATTTCCCCCGATTTGTTAAGTTATTTAAGATTATTGGATTGAAATACTTATTTTTTGTAGATAAGTAATATAATCGAGCTTATAATTAAAATTTTTTTTCTTTTCCGGTAATTGAGATGTTTTTTCAATTTTCCGAATATTTGGTAGTCGCAGGGATCAAACTTCTTCATATATTTAATTAAATATATTTCCAGTTCATGGAAGAAAAATAGGCATTCAAGTTTTTAAAATTTATGCTGGTCAATTCCAGGGTTGGCAAAAACTTTCGGGTTTTTTAATAAAACCCTGGATAAACTCATATAAAACTTGTTTTTTTCGGAAAAAGTGTGTTTTTTCCAAAATTAAGTGGATTTTTCCAATTTTAGTGAGTTCCTTCTATGTTAAATGTGTTCTGTCAAAATAATGTCAGATTTTCCTTAGTTAAGTGGGTTTTTCAAAGTGAGCCCTTTTTAAAAAAATTAATGTTTTTGTTTGAATTTTAAAGTGTGTTAATTTATCAATGTAAGATAGGATGTAAAAAATAAGCTTTTGAGTAATTGAATCATTAAAATTTAAAAAATCCTCCGTTATTTTTTATATCTAGTTTGAGCTTTAAACGTCCTAAATTTTGAAAAATAAACCCATTCAATAATAAAAAACTTACTGAATTATGAAAAAACCTATTTAACTTTGAAAAAAAAAATTCACGGAAATTGGAAAAACACCATTTAATTTCTGAAACCTAGTTTAAATTTTAAAATTTAAAAAATATCCTAAACTTAAATAAAGACATTCAATTTGAAAGAAATCACAAAATCCTCCTTAATTTTTTATAACTAGTTTGAACTTTAAACGTCTTAAACTTTGAAAAAAAACCATTCAAAAATGAAAAAAACCCACTGAAACGTTTGAAAAACAAAACACTCCCTTTAAATTAAAAAAAACCCTTACTTAAATTTTAAAAATATCCTAAGTTTTGAAAAAACCCATTCAATATTGAAAGAAATCTATTTAACTTTGAAAAAAAAGAAAGCCTTGAAATTTTAAAAAATTTTCCCTAATTTTTCACAAAGTTTACATTTACTTTTTTAACTTTAAACATCCTAAATTTTTAAAAACCCATTCAATAATACCCACCCCTTAATTATTGAAACCTGGATAAAATTTTGAAAAAACCCACCCAACTGCAGTTCTTGGTATGTTATTTCGTTAAATGTTTTTCTTCAAGTTATTAAAACTGCCTAAAGATTGTCTTGAAAAAACAAAAAAGGGTCTAAAATGTGTTTTTTCAAGTGTTTTTTTAAAAAACCCATTGGGTCCAATCCAGCCAACCCTGTTCAATTCAGTGATTACATTATCATCGATAATGATAGTGTGTTTTCGAAGTTACTTTTGTGTGTCTGTTTTTAAAGAAATATTTTTTTTGTGAAAAAATGACTTAACTTATTCTTTAATGATCTCAGTGCTAAAAATTTACACAATTTAGTTCCTTTTCATTCTTAAAAAACATTTTGAATGGGATTGGACCCTTCTATTATTACTTGTGATAAATATGACAGAAATACTGTGATAAATTAAATATTGATTTTACAAGTTTTAAAAAATAGTTTCAAAGTCAGTCTTAAATCTTTCAATGATGGATTGAGACCATCTTTGATGTACGAAATTTAGATTGTAAAGAAATATAAAAAAGTATAAGGAATAAATTGCAGCTACCAACTTTGTTTCACATTGATTAAAAATATTTTCCGTATCTATTCTATTTTCTTTCTCATTAAGTAAGAAACACCTTTTCACTTTTTTTCACAGTACAATATTTTTAAGGCACATAAAATTTAGGCAATTAAAAACTTAATTGTTCTCTCCCAAACTATACCTGTAAACTCTCAATCCAAAAATAAAAATAATACCTCAAAATCTTTTTTAAGGTTCTCGGTTGTTTTTTTTAATTTTAACATAATAACCATCGTGACTCTACACGTGTTATTAACAGATTTAATACGTATGAAAAATTCCCCCTAGATTTCTCAATTTTTCTTAAATAAAATCAAATTTCAATAACATTATTAACTATAACTGCATATGCATAAGCAAAAAATGTAATGCTGCTATGTCATAGTATGAGGAAAGTAAGAGTAGAAGCGCTAACAACTTTTTGGTGCTGGAAAAATCTAAAAGTGAGTGAGTTAAAAACAAGCAACGGGGAGGACACGTCTCTTGAGTTGATATATGGCGACGACAACATATTACGTTAATGATACATGACGGCATAGATGGAGCGTGACGTCAAGTCAGTGAACGACGTCACCATATCTGGTAAAAAGCTGGAATGTCTTTGGAATATTCTCGTAAAGTAAAATTGGTTGTAGTGTAGAGTATGAGAAGCTTGTTTAAGGTGATATGCTGATAAGTGTATGGAATTTTTGAGGGAATCTATAATGTTATTTCTTTCCTTGATAAACGTGGTTTCTAAACCAATCAACCAATCTCCATTTTTGAAACATTTAAATGAATTGATGAGATTAGTGTTATTGATGTATAATTAAAGATGTTAAAAGGTTAAAAATCATACTTTATATGCAAATTTAAAGTTATACACTAAAAATATTTTCTAGCTCTTTCTAAAACTACCCCAAAAATAAAGGATAATTTAGTTTTGAAAAAAAAAATGACGCAAATATTAGTTCATTAGTTCATTCATCAATGAAATTACATTGAATCTTCTAACAGGGTAAATACAGGGTGATTCTGAAATGGTGCGACAAACTTTGAGGGGTGATAGTACTCATTAAGACGAACAAGAATTGATGCGGAAAGGGGGGTCGCAAATTAGTTTTAAGGGGTGAAAGTTTGCAAAAAAACTTGCATATTTGTGCAGGAAGAGACACAATTGTTCGATTCCGTAATTTTTTTTGCATCAAAATAATAAAACTCGTCCTTTAAAGTAATTTTAACTGTAACTTTTTCAGGAAGTTATCTTTCGTAGCGAAATATTTATTTCGGTCAGTCTTCTTTTTTAATTTAAATTAACTAATGATCAGATTTGGAAAATTCCTCCACCGATGATCTTTTTTTATGAAAATCTGTAAGGAAAAATTAAATTTGAAAAAGGGTTTTCTAGCCAATTATTGGGTGATATTAAGTGATCTTCTAAATCTTTATTTTAAGTGGATTTAGAGTTCTAGGATCTTTTATTGGTGTTTGGTAACCATATGTTTCAATGCTCTAATTTGTGCTTGTTCCGACTTTCATCTGAGGACCCTTAAAATTACATTACAGTGTAGTTAACATTTACTATTATTTTAATTTGTACATTTTACACCAGTGTAAAATGCAGATAATCAAAACACACAAAATAATAAACATCGCCTCAATACATTTTTCTGTCAAGAAAAGTTAAATTTTAAGTTTTTCCCTTCTCAGAATCATTATAAACCGTAAATCTAATATACTTTCCAGAATAAGACAAATTTTCTAATAATCCAGAAGATAAAAAGATGAAACAATTTAATTGCAGGAATTGCTGGGACGTTATTTAGTTAAATATAGCTCCTGTCAAACACCAGTAACAACAATCTAGAACTAAAATTTTAACTTAAGTAACTTAATGATAATTTAACTTTACTTTAATTTTAACTTTTTAGGAAGTTAATAATCCCATAGTATAATAAGAAGTATTTATGTTGAAATAATTTCATACTTAACACTTTATGGAAGCTGGTACACACACACACTTAAAAATAGGAGAATATTTCCTCCTGAAATTCAAGAATATAAAACAAATATGTGTAAAAACTACATTTTAGGTTATAATGACTCTTTTCTTAAGAAATTTCGAATATAGGTGATAAATTTTGACAGCTCCATGCCCCTGAACGTGAAAAACCTTTACCTCTACTGTATGTTTATGGAAAAGAAAGCTTCAATATTAGCAGGAAGTTAATTTTAAAATAGATATCGAAATTCCACTAGACTTGAACTAACAGACACAAAAAAGTGAGGTTATAAAAATGAGGTAAAAAGAATCTCGTATTAAATATATTAGGGTTTCTCCCCCAGTTTTCGAAAAAACCTTATAAAAGATGTATGATTCATATTAAATTGTTTAACATTAATACATTATACCAAAAGGTTTCAAAATATGAACAAAAATATACTTCATTTATACTTTATAAATGTATTATAGTTTCAGAGATTTTTATGTTTTTCTGAGGGGATTGTATCATACTTAATGTTCGATCCCAATTTATCGCTTCTCAACGTAGACACCGTGGAATTATTCATTCATAAATTTATCAGACTTTTATCAGGGGAGCATGAAACATTAATTAGAAAAAGACTTTCATGAAAAAGGGAGTAAATTTTTAATCTAAATATCTAATATAAACCATTTCAGACTCCATTTAACTCCAGTATATTAAATATAAAAGTATTACTTTTCGTAAAAGTTGTTTCCTGTCTTTGGTTAAAATTAAGATAAAAGTAAATAAAAAGACTATACTCACATAATTGTACCATTAATATAGTGGTAGCTACAAATATTTCTTTTTTAAACTATTTCTAATTAATATATTTACTTAACATAGATGCACCTCGAGCTCTAAAATTTCTGCATTAGCATTTATCTCTAACATAAAAGTGTCCCCGTCCTTTTAAATCAAACATTTTACACCATTTAATGCATTAAAAAATTATAAAACAGGTATATACTTATTATCGGTTTTATTTATTTTAGTTTAGTGATAGTTATTTAATAACACATAATTTTTTTGTTGAAAGAAATTTCACACCTCCTTAAGCTTTTGCATTATTTTGATGACTTTTTTCTTGGAAATAGATCAGAAATTACCTAATAATTTAAAAAAATATTATCATTTTTGATAGCAGAATGGTGACAAAAAAACCTTGTTTATGAGGTTCCAAATCGGATACGGATTGCAAACTATCTCACGTTTGTTGTATCTTATATGACAACGTCCCCTTTCTTATAGGAGACAAAGTCACTTTTCCTTGGTTTGTGCTAGAATCCCCAATCTGATCCCCCTAGGAAATGTAGCTTCAAAGACGACTGGAAAGTTTCACTTCTGTTTTTCATATTCCTCCGCATATCAAATGGCACGGTCTTTGTTATGCATGCAAAATCATGTGTGAAAGACGAACCACCGTCCAAAAAAGTAAACCTCGAAAGCTAGCTTCTCGGTGGTGAACACAAAATCGCTTTCAGGCAATAAGCTATAGTTTCTTTGCTTATTTACTCTCGCAAAATCATGTCTCGCATAGAATTGGGATGCTTTCTGTTGACTTTTATATCCAAAATTTAAGGTTGATGTATGATAAAGTAAAGGTTGACTCTCCAAAAATATTTCATGGTTTCATACTCACTACAGCGAAAAATATGTATGCATTTTATTAGTGTTTTTTGACTAGTGACTTTTTTAATTTGAAAGGAATAGCAAACAAATTTTAAAATTGATCACTCATGTTGATAAATTTAAATAGCTTTCTAATTACATCTAGTTAAAAACTATTATATTTGTGAAAAATATAATTAATTGATAAAAGAGAGTAAAAAGATAAATTTTCACTAAAAACTTATAACTAGCTTCCGTTAAAAAATGTGCCTTTATTTTTGACCAAAGTTCAAGCTTTTTGTAAGTGGGTTAATATCCTAGTAAGTGATAACGAAATTCGTTAATCGATGTTCTGAATAAATTTTTTTAAGTTTAGTATTTTTTTAGAGTAGACTGATCAAACAAACCTAGATAAAAATAGCTTCAACGTTATTTTATCGGTATAACGAGTAATGTTTTTTGATGGAGCATATTTTAATCTTTTCGAATTCCAGTTTGTAAAAGTTTTTACAGAAATATTTTTACCAGAGAAGTTATTCTCTAAAAGCAATATTAATAAACTTCCCTACCTCTGTTTTTACTGAAAGTAATAGAAATAGTAGTTTTTATGTTTTATAAATTAATTCATTGTATACCTATTTATTAATTAAAAATATTTATTAATAAATTATGAAGGGTTGTGTAAGTATGATATTCAAAACAAAAACTTCAAGAAAAACAAATAGATTTAGATTAAATTAGGAAAACCGCATCCTATGAAAGTTTTTGTGTAGTTTTTTCTTGCTGGTTTATAAAATTTATTATTTTTGCAACCAAAATTAGTTTGACATCAAAGATTAGCAAAAACTAGCATCCATCTGGTTCATAATGATATGCGAGTCCCTAATAAAACTATAACTATTTTTAATTGAATAAGGTTCCTTTTCAAAGTAAACAATTAAAATGAAACATTTACATTTAGTGTACTAGATTTAGTAAGACTAAACCGTTTAAACACGCTTATACACTTCTATTGTAGTTATTTCGACGATACCCTTTATCTTATATTCTTTAAATCACCTTAAAATGTAAATAAATTCACCATCCCTACTTAAGAGCGTTAACAGTTTCTCTCAATCCCCTATAGTATTTAATAGCGTATAAGCTACCTAATAATCAGTTAAATTCTAAGCCTAGGAGTAAGCTTAATGTATTTGTTTTAAGTAGCTGGATCTTTCTTTGAATATCAGTTTTCTCTTTAATGACTGACTGTATGAAAGAGAGAGATACCTATGGGTTACACAGACACAGTCAAAGCTGCTTCCGTCTCACAGGGGCAGTGGGGACAATGTGCAAATATGCTATCCTGTGGGGTATATTGTACTCTGTAGCATTGATCGGAAGTGTAGGAAAGGTGTCCTTAATCGACAAATTGATTTTTTTGGCGTGATTTGCTGTTGGGGGTTCTTGCGTTAAATTAGCCGTGAAAGTCAGCCGTAACTAGTTATATTTATGGGTGCAATTTTGCAGCTGGAAATTTATAGTGGGATACTTGCCGCTTTTAATTTTGTTTCCTGCTTTCTTCTTGTCTTTTATACTACTGATATATTGCTGTTACAACCATTTATCTAAGGCTGTGAAAAATCTAGCTTACTTCAGCAGAAGGGTAAAGAATTGTGTACCCGATGTTATTTCTCGTCATCTAGCTTACTTAATTCATTATGTTAGTGTAAAAGGGATGTATAAAATTTTTTCCCGATCTTTATCCTTTAGTAAGAGATGCATTTGTGTCAGCAACATTCACTTTTTGTTAGTTGTGTGTTTTTCTTTTTGTTGGGTAGGTCTAAAGTATGTTTGGCAAATATTTAACATTGGTGTTTTACAATTCTTATATCAAAAACAATTAAGTGAAGATGATTGATTGAAAATTATACACTTAAACTATATTGTCATATAATATCAAGGAAAAGTAAAACTATGTAACAATTTTAGACACAACACATTTTTAAAAGTTTAAAAATTTATATTTAGATTTATCCTTTTAAACTGATTTTGTCCTAATGGAATATTTCATATCATCACAAAAAACAGAGATTGTTTTTCATTTAAAATTCTAACTTAATTAAAATATTTTAGCCATTTTAATTGTAATTCAGCTAACAAATAAATATGATAACCACTTTCCTTTACACTGTAAAAAAAGAACGTCTTTTGACGTATTATTTTCCGTGAATTTTTCATGGATTAATTCCGTAAACTACAAAACGGAATTTTCATCGTGAAGTTTCCGTTTTTTAATTTTCCTCTCCTCACGCATGCGTATTGTACGATTTCTCCACTAGTTCTGGTGAGACTCAAATATAGTTGTAAATAAGTAATGGAAGTTTGTGCAAGCGTCTTCAGGCGAAACGAACCTTCAGAAAATATATTATGGGTAAGTAAGTTAAATATATTGTTTTTATTTTTTGTATTATTGGCCGTAATCGGGAATGACTAGGCTGCCGACGGGTAACCGTTGTGCGCATGATCGGGTTAAAGGCGTGGCTTTAAAGTATTTAGGATGGAACCTAGAGGAGCTCAAATGGGGTTGTGGTAGCGCGTCAGTCTAGAGTGCACATGGTCGTAGGTTCGAACCCCAGTAAATATTTTTCAGTAAATTTAATTTTAAATTTTTATTATTCCATTAAAAATTGCAAGAATTAATTTCTCTTGTTTAACAGTCATTCCTTATTTAATTAAATTCATTGTTTTTTAAATGTTTTACTTTATCTAATTTTTAAAAAAAAATTTTTAATTATTAATTAATTGAAAATAAAATTATTTCGCTAAAATATTTTATAGAAATATCAAGAATCAAGTCCACAAGGATGCGCATTGCTAATAAAGTATAAAAATCTTGCAGGGATTGTGAAATACAGTACAAAACAGTACGTCGGCAGCCTAGCAACGGCCGTAGTAAACGTTAACAGATATTTAAACATCGTACGATCGCTTTCTTCACCACGTAGCTGAAGTCTTAAAATATTGCATACCTAACTAGTCTTATTAGATCGCAAAAATGTGATCTAAATAGTTGTGATAACTTGTAACTTTTGATTAGACTTGTATTACTGTGATCGGTAGTGTAAATTATTTAAAAGAATCGTCTATTTGGATTTTACGGATTGTTTGTCATTTTTTTTCAAAATTATAATCAGGAATATACTGAATCACAATAATATTAGTAATAATACGAACAATCCCTAAAATAACGGAAAGTTCCACTCCAATGACGAAAAGATATTCAACGAACGTTCTCTAAAATAACGGAAGGTTTCCCTCCTTTCACAGAAAAATACAAAACGGACATTCCCTCAAATGACGGAAAAAGAAAATACGGATACCTTCTCAAATGATGAAAATAATCCGGCAGCTGTGCTGCCGGGAAATTTACGTTTATTGAAGAAAGATTTTTTACAGTGTACAAAATACAATGCTTTGCTACTAAAATTCTTTGTTTTCCTTTATTAAAGAAGACTTATCAATGTTACTTACCAATATCAGATGGACCATTTGTTAATACTGTAATAAATTCAAATTCTTATAATACTTTCGAATTTATAAAAAAGAAACTTATTTTCTCATTTTAATCATATCATACTAGTAATATTTAATATAAATTTACTTAACCATACAATGCATGATTTTTTAAATTCCCTTGAAAATCATTTATGTGTCTTCTATTATGGTGTAAATTAGTAAAAAATTACTAAAAAATTTATTTAATTTTTTCTACTTTTAACTGACAAAAAACTTTGTCCTTGTGAAATTAATTTGTGTCCCTTGTGAAAGTAATTGTGAAGTGAAATAAAACCAAATGATCTAAAAATATAAAAAACAACTTATCTTTTCAAAACAATTTCTTTTCAAGCTGAAATTTTTTTTATTTTATTTAATATGGTCCTTTTATTTTGGCGTTTTCTGTGTCTTTACTTTCGTCTCACTAGCTACTAACAAATGTGTCAAAATAGTACCCCTGCTGCCATTTACTGGCAATCTAAAGTGCTAATACAATGAAATGTTATATTTATTGTACTTATTGAATGGTGTTGACGTTTGGAAATGGAAGTTCGAGTAGAAAATGGGGAAAAATATCGTACTGTAGGGTTAACTTTAAGAAATCATTAAAATCACGTATCAATTTAACCAATTTAACTTTCAAAATTATATTTATAAGAGACTCTTTCCTTCGTATTATATAAATGAGAAAACTGATGCAATCTACCCAATGTTAGATATAACGCATTCACACCTTCACAAATTCAACACAAACATATTTTCGTAGGAGCTGAAAGCATTTTAAGCCCAAAACCAGCGAACTTTCTATCGAACCAGCTTTCAAAGTAGCTCCGTTTTTGTATAGTATACCAAAGATTTCAATCTAGATCTTGACATCACGGCTAATAATGTAGGCATTATGCTTTCTGGAAAAAGGAAATGCATTACTTTCACAAAAATAGACAGCTTGTGTATATATCAGCATTTGAAAAGGTCGTGTGATGGGTTGGGATTTCCCACAACTATCTGTGCCAAAATATCAATTCAAGTGTGCAGCCATATTCTAAGGATAGTGTTGACAGTTGTGAAAAATTCAGATTCTTCGCTTAGTAAGTCACAGGCTTCTGGAACTTCTGAAACACCGCCCACGAAACAAAACAAATATTTTTAAATGTTCCTTTTGCGAACCTTTCATCTTTTTTGGAATTTTAGGTTCAGAATATTTTTTATAATGTGGCTTTTGTAAATGTTATTAAAATGTCGGTACATATTTGCTTGCTCCAACAAGTGCATACTTCGACGTTCATTTTTCTGTTTTACGTATTATGTGTGAGTGTCAAATTTTTAATGTTCAGAGAAATCATGTTTTTCAAATTTTATTTTCCCGGAAATAATATCAAATTCATCAAATATTTGATATCCATCGTATTGGTTTTATCTATCATAAGATTTTAACTGTCTGTTCAATCATCTTTTATTCCACATATTTAAATTAGAAAAAAATGAGATTTCAACAGCTTTTACTAACCATGTATACAGGGTGTCTCAAAAGGTCCAGTACAAACTTGGAGGGATGATAGTACTCATCAAAACGAACAAGAATTGGTACAGAAAGGGGGGTCGCAAATGAGTTTTAAGGGGTGAAACCACGGGGTGAAAATCAGCAATAAAACTTGCATATTCGTGCAGAAAAAGATACAATTGTTCGATTCCGGCATTTATTACATTCAACCAATTCCAATACTTTGTATGAAAGTATTATGAAAATGTTAATTTCATTAAAAAACAGACCAATAAATGCAACAAGTATGCGTTATAGGTAGATTAAAGTTAAAATTGTTCACTGGTCAGACTCTTGTTCCTTGTGCCATAAAACTAAAAACAACCGACCGACCGACCAGACTCTAGTATTAAAATGTTTTCGCCGTGACATTTTCTTTTGCAGTCTAGCTACTTATAACGCATGCCTGTTGCATTTATTGGTCTGTTTTTTAATGAAATAACATTTACATACTTTTATACAAAGTATTGGAATTGGTTGAAAGTAATAAATGCTGGAATCGAACATTGGTATCTGTTTTGCACAAATATGCAAGTTTTTTTGCTGATTTTTACCCCGGGGTTTCACCCCTTAAAACTCATTTGCGACCCCCCTTTCTATACCAATTCTTGTTCGTCTTGATGAGTACTATCATCATTCCAAGTTTGTACTAGACCTTTGGAGACACCCTGTAGAATACATAAGAAAGGCTTTTGCCTACCTAAAATGATTTTTATGTATTCCGTCCGGTGCAATATGTCCTGCTATGGGCTTTGCGCCATAAAAAACAAATATTTCATGAGAACATTTTGTTACTGTAATAATCGTTAAGGATGGTGAAGTACTGTTGGAAATTCAAGTAATAACACTGTGAAATATACTTTAGGATTATGTGTTCAGAGTGATAAAAACATATTTCAATTTAAACTAGGTTCTTTAATAATGTTAAAATTTAGCTTTTTATATGTATGCTTAGTTTTAAAAACAAATGTACTGGATATGAAGAAACCATGTTTTCGTCTAGATATAGTACAAAAACTGAACTTATGTTGGTTTTCAAATAGCCTCAATCGAAAGAGTTTTGAAACAGTTTTTAATGCAGACATGAAAATATTTTCCACTTTTGGTACCTGTCAAAAATGTATTCAATATTGATTTAAAATAATTTGCATTGTAATAATTCACTTCATTTCAAAATATTTCATAAGAGTTCACATTAATGTGATTTAAAAACATTAGGAATTTTCATGCAATTTTAAACGATTGTCAACCATTTTTACCTTTATTTATCACCCTTTCACACTGATAAAACAACGCTTGTGCAGCCTCAATATTAAAAGTTAACATTTTTGTGTAAGGCAAAAGGACACACACTGGATGAGTTCGTGAAAATTTTCACGCTAAAATTCCGTTTCTAGTTTACGTGGAATTAATCCAGAGAAAAAAATCACGGAAATGAATGCGTAAAAGACAATTTTTTACAGCGTATTCAATTAATTGAGTTTACTTGTTCTATTCCATTTCCTACTGGTCATTCTGACACTGATTAGAAAAATATAATGGGGGCGTCAAGAATTTCAAAAAGAGTTGAAATATTGAGAGGGTAGCTTATCATATTGGATCTTTTAATACAAGGATAATATTTCATACTTAAATAATTTTTTTATACAGTAGCAAATATCCTTTTATAACGAAAATTGATTCAAAATTTAGAAAGTTTCTTCACATGGTAAGAAAAAGTTTTACTATAATTTAGCACCAAAACCTGTTTTCATTAATTTTCCATAATTAAAAAAAATCATCATGATATAAAGTAAACCTTTTATACTATTTTGAGTAAATAATAATACTATACTATCACTATTGAGTAAACTACTATAATAATACTATACTATTACTATTGAGTAAACTACTATAATAATACTATACAATAATAATACTATTTGAGTAAGCTACTATAATAATACTATACAATAATAATACTACTATTTGAGTAAACCTCTTATATTTTCACCCCAAAAGAAAGCCAAAATGAATACTATCAATTCACCGCCCTCAAAACCAATTTATGAGTGAGAAAACACCTCCCTATTTCCCTATAATTAAGTTCGGAAAACTAATCCACTCTCCAATGAAACACGCACACAAAGTGGAAACCAAAAATAAACAGAAACTAAAAAGTATTAACTGATCTCATTTCAAAACAAAAAAACACTTCGCGCTTTGTTTCCAAAGTGATAAATAACCTGTGAAAACAAGACCCACCAACTCCGATAGCGTGATAATTTTTTAACGAAACAGTCCTGAGCCGGATTTTAAGGGGAAGGCGATAATATGGAAATAAGTCTTTTCCCCTCCGTGATATTGCCTTCCGCCCTAAAAACTGATCTTGTCTGAGACACAAAGGCCTCAAGGGTCTTCACGTTTAATCACCGTTGAAAGACCCGGCAACGAAAGGATTTTCGTTCCTTGGCTTTTCGGCAAATGTCCCCAGGAATCAATCTCAAAGAGTGCGTTTTTAAGTGGATCCTTGTTAAGCGTGGCAATTTTCCGTGTGGAATGAAAAGGAGGCTTTGGTTTGCATTACGCCATTTGCTAAATAAATTCACGCATAGTTAGCATTTGGGTGAATAGACGCTTTTGTGAATAGAAAAGTTGCCGTGGGATATGATGTGCGGTAAACTGAGGAGGAAGATAGTCAGGGATGAAGTATTGAAAACGATTTGATACGAATATTAAATAAAAGTTTAATACTGACTTAATATTGACAAATCAATGCCATTTAGTAACAACACAGCCAACGTTCTAGTTAATTCTACCTCAGTATTTACTTGGATATTTGCAAGAAAATTTCTGTAAACTCTAAAAAATTTAGCTTTATTTTAAACAATGTTGTTTTAAGGATTTTGCATGTTTGAGAACCTAAAATTGCTTTTCTGAAAAAAGATTTTTATTAACAAAACCACAATCTTTGTTTCTGTTCACAGTCAAACATTTTTTACTGTTTTTACCAAATTATAAGAGCAAAAACACATTTTGCAATAAAATTCATTTAACTTTATCAAATATTAAATGTATCTTCAATAATCTTCATAGATTTTGTACAAATTTAGAAAAATCTTTGAGAAATAAATATACTTATTTTCTGTTTAAATTTTGTGTTTTAAACAAAGGAAATTAATAATGAAGGAAAGTTAAATGAGGAAAATTTAAGAATGCCTATTAAAAGAAGAAAAAGTTCTTATGCAGTTTTAAATAACAAATAAAGACTGGAAATATTCTTGTAATTAGGCAAAATAATTTTCACTAAAACGCTTTTAAAATATAAACCTTTGAAATACTGTAAGATAATAAATTTGGTACTAATTAAAATAAGTTAAATTTATGCGTAACTTTTTCTTAAATATATTTTCATATAAAATTTTTAAGAACCTTTAAATATGTTTTAAAATACCAAATAACAGCATACTTAAGGGGATGACTTATGTTTAATTTGATTGCTCAAAACATCTCGGTTTATAAAGATAGAGGAGGGGGATTTGATTCAGCTCTACAAGCCAGTAAAACAAGGGGATAAAGAAGGTTTAAATTTCAGTAGGGATAACATAACAAGGGGCTATGGGTACAAATTGAATGAGACTCATTTTAATCGGGATTTAAGGAAACACTACTACTTTAATAGGGTAATTGATATATCGAACGGGTTGCCAGAAAAAGGGTATGTATAATGTAGAATAAGGGTATGTTCAAAGGGTATGTATGATCAAATATAGTTGGCAAACTGTGCAAAATAGGATAAAATGAGTATGTATGAGTTTAAGCTAAAATTACGCAGTCAGTGGGATTTGGTGAATTAATAAACAATGGACCAGCCTTGTTGAGCTTCGAGCCTGTAGCTGGTCGACAATATTTGTATTTGTATATTTTTTTTTTCTAAAAGAATTACGCACTTATTGCTACTACAAAAGATTTATCTTGTTTTCTAGTCTTAAACTTTGTTTCATTTATAGAATCAATGCTCTAAGGAATTTATATTGTTTATTATTATATTACTAAAGAAAAAATGACTAATTCTTAGATAAAAAGAGTGTGTTGATATGAAACATCCATACATCTAGATATGACGACACTGATAACAATACATAATTCAAAAGCTGAAGCAGTCCCATAGAAAAAAATCTCCCCATCTTTTTTTCCCAAGTTAGTGTTTGACAGCAATATTTGGAGTTGTCGTTATGGGATCTGTTCTGAGAGAACTTTGTTAGAATCGTTCGGGGCAAGAAAAACACTTCTCCTTCATTTTCCCTCCAGTAAATTCTCGAAATCCGTGGAGCAACTTTTAATGTGCATGGATTTCAAGTCGTGAATTACAGTCTTCAGAGCGAAAAGTCTTTGTTTTAGGGCTGCTTTCCGTAAATGCAACTATCCAGAACAATTTCCCTCGCTCCTCCAACTTACTTACGGAGTAAAAGCACTACTACTCAGAACATCAAAGATAAAACGGTGTCACGCAATTGTATTTTCTTTACTCATGTATCGTTTCATTTTATTCGAACTGGGGTTTTTTACATTTTTTTTCTCCGAGCGATGAAAGGTTAAAAACAGATTCCTTCCCTCCAAAGAGACTTTTTTCTTGAAAAACGCTGAGAATTTTATTTCAGTTTTCTTTTTCCACATGGACGCCTTTTTTAAAACCTTTAACAGCTATCTGTCTTCACAGAATAATAACAGGCGTTGGGATAATGACATCTGCTTTTATCAGATTTTGTAGCAGAGTTCTCAAATTTGCTTTTCTATACATTTAAAAGGATGGGGCAACACAAAATGTCCCTTTTTTTGCTAGAATTCAGTAAAAATGTTTGATATTTATGTCGCTTGTCTAAGTGCATGGCAATCTACTTTGTTTATAATCCAAAAAATATTGGTATTAGGTTTTAAAGAATCTTAGATTTTTTCCTTGAAAATTATTTAATGTGAAATTTATAAAATTTGAACATGACTTATAAGCGATATAGAATAATTTTGTAACACGGATGATTGATTCCAAAAATCTAAGCAGCTCCTTTCGCATTTGATGGGCTTCCCAAAATTAACTGAACTATTTCAAAAAATAATTATAAATAAACTAAGATATATAACTGCTTATCGATTGTTTAAAATTGAACTTTGCATCTATAGAATTGTCGCTATCACAATACCTATACTGACTCTTTTAGGTTTCACTGACTATTTCAAAATTTGATTACAAGAAAACGGAATCAACCACATAATGCTGGTTTTCTTCTAGATGTCGACTTAAATTAACTTTTTTCAAAATATGGGATCTTACACCAAAGGTTCACAAGCTTCAGAGATTGCTTGAAAAACGATTTACAGTATGTGGGATGAGGAATCTGATTACCATTTCAGACATTAGTTTGTTTAAGGATATGGAAGATTGATTAGTTTTAACCGAAAATCAATAACATTTAAGTTATTCTAAATAAATTTTCATCAATTCAATAATTAATTTTCAAAGAGGATTTCTGCGATTTAAAATGAAAGACGGAATATTTTATTAAACAGCCATATTAACTGTTAGCTGGTGGTTAACTTTCGGCCATGTCAACGATGAATACGACTGTAAATATTAATTACAATTGGGTGTTAAGAAACTAACGCAAAACGATTTCAGTATCAGCGCAAAATTTGAAAATATGGTATACTTTAGACAGAACAAATATTATTTATTGTATTGTGATACCACAGACAGAATAAACGCACCAAATTATTTTATAAGATGATGTTTTCAAAGAAATTTAATGTCTGAGATGGTCCACATCCTTAAAGTTTTTGAGAAGCGGAAGTGTTGCAGACGATTTTATTTATAACACTGGTATGCCGGAAGCTGATTCAAAGGGCCTGCAGATCCATGAAATAAATATTTAAAGATATCTAAGACTAAAAAAATTAAATTTAAATATTATAAGAATATAATACAAATCTAGGAGAATAAAAATCATACAGAAAGAAAAATTGTAGGAAAAGCTGTAAAAAAAGGTGAAAAAACCATGAAATTTTTTCAAAAAGATGAAAATCAGCCGAAAGGTGGAAGAATCACATCATTCTAGTGTTAATATTTCCTCAGAACACAATTAATTTTGTTTAAAACCTTCTAATTATTGCTAAAATATTCAACTAATTGCCAAATAATTCTACTAACTATTTCTACAAATTGCCATAAATTTCAATTTTAATGGACATTTTACCTTCAAAGTTATCTCTAGTATCTTAATTAAAATATGAATTATAAACTCTCAAATTTAAGAATACAGAGATATTTGTCCTCTTTAACTCAACTTTATAAGTTAAAACAAACTTGGAATTCACTGATTTCGTCACGAATATGTTGTTTTTCTTGCATATCAAATATATGCAAGGATAAGACAACTTTCAGGTATTCATTAAGGAACTTGGTTTTACGATGAAGATCCGTTGTTTTTTATCATCATACGTACTGCTAAACCAACAATAGTAAAAGGGTCACGTGATTTTGACAACGCTGGAACTAGTATTTTGGACGGGAGACAGGTGGAAGTTGAGGGGTAATTGATCGAAAGAGGAAGAGAAATTTGCTTTTATATACAGGGTATTTAAAAAATTGCGTTTCACGGCTTTTATTCGGAACCAACGCTTCCTAGGGTCATGGATGTAAGGTCTATCCCTAGGTATGTACTGAAATGACTAACAGAGCCCCTAGCGGTGAAATTAAAAAGTTGAAAAATTCATTTAAAAACTAAAAGAGATAGAGCAAAAACCTCAGTGAGAGAATTGTTGCCAACGTCATTAAAAACTCACTGAAAAAAATTCATGAAAATAGCTTGAATATTCGCCGAGATATTAGCATGTGAAAAACTCACTTTTTCAGGAGTTAAAAAAGTTCGCATATTTACAAATATTTTTGATTTTTTGATTAAATTTTGTGTTCTTTAAACTAAAAAACACAAAACTACAAAATACGACTGAAAAATTTGCATATATGCGAACGTTTTTTTTTTGACCCCTGAAAAAAAGCTATTTTCATATGCTAATATCTCCGCGAATATTCAAGATATTTTGATCAAATTTTTTCAGTGAGTTCTTCATGACGTTGGCAAGAATACTTTACTTAAGGTTTTTGCTCTATCTCCTTTAGTTTTTAAATAATTTTTTTAACTTTTTAATTTCGCCGCCAGGGGTGCTGTAAGTCCTCTCAATGGATTCTCCAGGCTCACTTACTTAGGGGTAGACCTTACTTCCGGGACCCTAGGAGGCGTTGGTTCCAAATAAAAGCCGTACAACGCAATTTTGAAACACTCTGTAGAAGCAAGACCCCAACTACTGTCAAACCAACGATAGTAAAAGGGTCATGTGATTTTGACAACGCTGGAACTAGTATTTCGAAGGGGATACAGGGGGAAGTTGAGGGGAAGTTGATCGAAAGAGGAAGAGACATTTGCTTGTGTATAGAAGCAAGACCCCAACTATCACCGATTACCCAACTATCGGCCGTGCAAAGTCTGTAAAAATCACGTGTTCCTTTTACTATCGTTGGGCGAACAGCAGTGGAGAGTGGGGTAATAAGATTCAAATAGGGTAATAAGAAGCATTAAAAATTCCACAAGATTCTCCTGTAAGTTTTTGAAGCTAATTTTTTTACAGAATGTTTGCTTCATTAATAGCTTTCTTTGAAAAAATAATAAACTTCTTAAGTAAAAGGGGAAGGGGAGTTTTACTTGTTTCTTATTACCCCAAGCGACTGTATCTTATTACCCCGTTTGGGGTCATAGGAAACTAGCCAGCTATTTGCTAACTAAGCCAATTAAAAATCAAATGAAGGTATTAATATAATCTCTAAAGAGTATTTTATAACCCCAGTAATTTTCAAAAATTTTCATTAAAAACCTTTCGATATTTGCCTAGTTAAAAATTAGTCTTAAGTAAAGTACAAGTTGAAAGTTATAAGCAATGCTATATTTTTAAACAAAAAATTTGAAAATCATGACAAAATTAATCAAATGGTGTTTCTCTTATTTCATTTTGGGATACTAATTGATTTTTCTCCCCCAAAATCAACTAATTTTTTTTGCAAGCTCAATTTTTTAAGGTCGGTTCAACTTCCTCTGTATAAATTCAGCGCTACCCCATTTCTTCAAGTTTGAATGGTTCAGGAAGTTTATGAAGACACCCTCTAACCTACTCCCCACTCCTGCGTTTCAATATTGTTTTTAATTAATTTCACGGAAATTTAAATATAAAAACGACTTAATATTTTAATTTACTCACCATAACTTAAACTTAAAATTTATATAAACCTTTTCAACAAACTTTAAAGTGGTGAGTAAAAGTTGTCTTTCAACCCACCTATTTCAGGAAAATTAAGTGGAGATAAAATTTATTGAATTTTAAGTTTTTACTTGATAAAAATGAAATAAGAACACTAATAGTATATTTAATATAATAAAGAGAAAAATTTGTTAAATTTATTTTCATGCATAAAATGCTACTGTTTCTTATAACCCCATAATTTCGATTAAATAGGGTAATAAGAAACAGAGCACTTAGAAGAATGATCCACAACCCTAAATTGAAGAACAAAAGGTGAGAGCCCATTTAACATCCATAAAAGTTCACTAATAAAATTCCATGAGAATTTAATAGCAAAACAATATAAATTGAAATAGTTGAAAAAGCATGACTTTAGGTGGATACCGTATATTTCCACGTATGAGCCGAAAATACTCTTTTTATTCAAAAAATTAATAAAAATTAAAAACCACGTTTTTTAGTCTGAGTTGAAATATACCAACTGTGCTACTGTTAATCACCAAAATGGGAACCAGAAAAAAAAATCAGTAGCAACAACAAAACTTACATTGAATCCCACTGATCCCACTAGAACTCGAACAAGAATATAAAGATTCTAACTTACTTCAGGTAATAAAGCGTAGTAAAAATTCTCGTGGTGTTAATAAATTTACTTCCCAATTTTACTTTTCGTGTTTTCTTTTAATTTGTTTCTTTCAGATGTATTGGAGTAAGTACTGCTTAGCCAACGACAGTAAAAGGTTCACGTGATTTTTACAGACGTTGCACGGCCGATAGTACTCGACTTGTATGAAATAAAATCTCCATATTGATATTAACCAAGGAGCGGAACCGTTTAATATAAATATTGAGATTTTATTTCATACAAGTCGAGTACTATCGGTCGTGCAACATTTTTAAAAATCACGTGACCCTTTTACTATCGTTGGTTAAGCAGTAACTCAACTATTTTCTTTGTAAATCGGCATACTTGGGTATCCGAATCTTTTTTTTTAGTCTTTGGTTATCAAAAAAAAAACTTCTCGTTGTGAAAATGCTCTCTTTGCTCTGTCAAACTCTTTGGAAAATCATTTTTCATATTTTAGATTAGTTGCATTTCGAATTATATTTTTCTTAAAATTAGGTCTGGGTATCTGGCGAATCTATATTTACCTTTCTCTCATCAAAACAAGTTTTAGAACGGATGAAACCTTTACAAAGACCCGCTTTCTGATACTTATAATATAATCAGTATCATTATACTGATTATAATAATAAGACACAGGCAGGGTTGACGGCCTGTATAATCAGTATCAGTATATGATTATATAATCAGTATCATCATAAGGTAAACATAGATTCTCTCTCTCTCTCTCTCTCTCTCTCTCTCTCTCTCTCTCTCTCTCTCTCTCTCTCTCTCTCTCTCTCTCTCTCTCTCTCTCTCTCTCTCTCTCTCTATTGCCAGATACCCAGACCTTGTTTTGAGAAATATATAATTCGAAATCTGTTCATAAGCAATATCTTGAAATTTCGATTTTAACTTCCTTTTGGAAGATTTGACCTCGTTCTTCAAGCGAGGAGGTTTTGTGTTTTTTTGTGGTTGATATTTATTTGTATCTTTATTCTCAATATCCTTCTTGGCATTTTCTTTTTTAGGTTTGATGATTGAGACTGTCTTTAATAGATTTTTCTTATCAGTTTTATCACCATATTTAAAATATTTTCTTTGAGAACTTTTGACTGCGTTTGAGCCTTATTTTTACCATCTGAGACACGGTTTGCTCTACTGGAATGCAGCGAAGAGTTTAACATTAAAAAGGGTGAACATTTCCTTCTAAGTCATTGGTTTTACTTCTAATATTTATTTTTACGTGTATATGTTACGGTGAGTGTCCGAAATTGGAGAATGTCGACATTCACCGCTGATCGTCGACATTCACCGGTGAATGTCGACAATCAACAAATTTGGGTCTTTCACCGTAACATATACACAAGGATCCACGCACCCTCTTTCTCAAGAGGGTGGACGCGGTGATGTCGCCAGGAAGCCCCCAAAGTTACTTCGGACCATTCCTACTCAGGAGCTACTACCTCCCGAGTAGCATGCTACTTCTTTACCTCCAGTCAAAGCCAGGATTTGATCCCCGATTTACAGGAGGTTCTGTCTTTAGGCAGCTTATTGTTAACCAACCAAACTATAGAAGAAACTACTGTATTGGGTTCCTATGTCCCATATAAATGTTTTTTGCACTACGCATGGTTGTGATAGAATGACGCATCACAACAATATGGTATAGTATTGTTGGATTGTTGTGATGGATTGACTTTTTACAACAATGTGGTATAGTATTGTTGGAATAGATTGTAGCATTACAATAATTTGGTATAACCCATTGGTGCTAAAAAAATAATGTTCCACATGAATAGTCTTGGACGGCAGCCATGAATATTTCTAAATTCTAAATCTACTAAGTAAGTTGTTAGTTGGAGATCCCATTGTGGTTTGTCAGATGTTATTCATTCCATATACAAGATTTCTCGTCGCTTTGCAAACTTTCTGATTGATTTTTTACTCTTAAAGCTGGAGATGTTAGAGGGGGCACTTTTGAACTCGAGCAGTTCACAAATCCGTTCTAATTCCTTTTCTGAATTTCAAACCCATTTTTAGTCTTTAAATATATAGTATTTTAAAGTACTTTAAACTTAATAAGTTCATATATTTTTATTTTAAAAAATTTGGTACTTACGTATTATACCGTCGACCGTTCAACAGCCGTTAAATTAAGCAGTACAGCTATATTACAGTCAATAGGATTTGATAACGTTTTCGGATTCAGTGGCACGGTCGACGGCTTAATACGTAAGAACCAAAAATTTTTAAAATTAAATTGATATACAAAATAAGTAAAAAAATGGAAACAGCTTATTTGGATGTCGTAAAAATGAGTGAGTTATTAATTATTGAAATTACGGGGTAAAAACCTTTGCACCAAAATTTTCATTCCAAAATGACCAAGTTAAAACTCTCGAAGACTCGCCAGTATAAAAACCAACAGAATTACCAACTAAAACGACTGAGTTAAGAGTCACGAAAATGACTGAGCTAAGAACGCGACCACACCAATTATCTCATAAAAAACAACAACAACAACAGCAGACCGTTCAGCGTCCCAAAATGAAAATTCCTCCACACTCACGTGAACCTGAAGCTGGGGAAAAAACTCCACTCCATGCGCAATTACCTTCCTGTTTACGTCAGCACTGTTGGCGCGTTATAGACGCGAAGAAAAGAATTTCTCTCAGGGAAGGAGGTGATCATAGAAACATTACTGAGGTGCTCAGTCTTTGGCGACCGGCCTGGAATATTGGAAAGTAACGTGCGGGAGATTACAAAAAAGCGGGAAAAAATAGCCCATCACCGAACTTCAGAACCGGAGCAACGGTAGTTCGTCGCCATAACGGGAAAGCTTTTCTCAAATTTGAAATCCCAGAAACGCTTCGGTAAGCAGGTTTGTAAGATAGTTTGCATTGTTCTGGGCAGAAGGGACTTTCTCTGGGTTGGTGGAGGGTCGAAGAGATTTGTTTGGGAGTGGGTGGAGTATTTTTGGATGGTCCCTGTTGCGGAGGGGAGAGTTTTGGGGAAAATATTTGAGGGGTAACTATGGGAATATGACCAGTTTTGTGATTTATAAAGACTCAACGTGTACATATTAGTAATGTTGGAAGTTGTATGGTTTTCTGTTCTGTAAAGGTCTATTTAATGAATACTATTGTTTGGTATTTTATGGCTTGAAATGCCCTTTTGAGATTCCATAAATTATCCATCATACAAACTTAACATATTAATAGTTTTGAATATAATCTATTAATTTAGCCAATTAACCCTTTATTTACCGCATTATGATTCGCTGCAATTTTTTTTCGTGCAAATACTTTTTTGATTCACTAAATTGAAAATTAAGGGATATACATAAATAAAATAATCATCTTTGGAAAATTGAATCCGCTAGAGCCAATTACTTAAATTGATACTTATGGGTACTGTCAGTACACGGAGGGCTAAAATATTCTCACAATACAAGAAAAACATAGCTTTTTTATCGCAGTAATAAGTCTTAAAAAATAATACACTTAACTTTTGACTTTAACTACTTTTTTGCGGGAACAAAAATGACAATCATGTGAATCCGATCGAAATGGCAGCTAAACTTACAACTTCAGTTAAATCTATTCGCATTTCCCGCTAAAATACTCATCATAGAACCTTCGCTGGGTTTTATCCTGGAAGAGGATAACTGAAAGAGTGTTCCTGCAAATTATCGTCAATATATTCACAAGGATGGTTATTCTATGTAATTTTAAAGTTGGAGGTACTTGTAAGTACCGTCGGTAAATAAAGGGTTAAGGAATTTCCTATGTCAGGAACAGGGTACTATTTCTTAATAATAGTGACCTACCTAAAAGTACCAAGAGAGCTTATTGTAATCCTTAACTCGTTTATTTTAATCCGTCATCATTTTATATTTTATTTTAGTCTAATGTTTAGTTCCAATCATAAAAAACAATAACTATATCTCCTTCAAACATAATCCACTTGATGATTCAGTTGATTCTATTTCAGATGAATCTTCCAGGAATAGGTAGTTAAAAGTGTATATTGTTATGTTTATAGTACTTGAATAGTATTTCTTATAAAAGAAGCCATTCGATTGTCTAAAAAGAACGAGATGAAAATATAATAGTAGTATTGATGGCAAAGTACATTTACAACTGAGTGAGTGTTAAAGACCCAAAAATTTCATGAAACGTAATTTAAAAAGGCAATCCATTCTTGGAATACTTACTAGACTAGGGTGTCCCTTAAATATTGAAAGTCGGGGAAACGTTTGCGACACCACCTAATTTTTTTCCTTATGGTATCCTAAGAAAGTGTGCAAAATCTTAAATTGATCAGAAAATATTAACACGTGCCTCAAACGGCCTAAAGTTGAGAAATTTTGACATTTTTCTCATTTTTTCGAAAATTTTTAAAAATACCTTAAAATATTATTTTGTCGAATAATAGGGCTTTAACACATCTAAATATTCATATTTGACCGTTTTTCATTCCTAGCTAGGCGAAATTACACAGTTTTTAGCCTGGCCATCATTCGCAAAATCATCAAATTTGCCCATTTTATACTGAGAGTAGAGGATACAAAATTCAGTGGGGAATGGCTCATAACCACATAATTCAATAACTAGGTACCATTTGTAGACGATATTGATGTGTAGATAAATTATCTGGAGCTAAAATTAATTAATAGCATTTTAATTACAGACACCATTTTGGATTGCATAACCACTAAAAAAATTCTGGGATAAACGGTATGGGCATGTTTGATATTAGGCAATGCGTATTTGTGTTTTCTAATATCAGTTAATACTAATATAATCCTTAAACCATTTTTTAAAGCTCTTTACTCATTTCGAATGGCCAGCAAATCTCTTATTGCATAACTAGATGATTCTAAATTCTAAAATTCTAATGCATAATAGGGAGGGGAAAGAGAAATTCTAGAAAAATATTGAAAAACTATACATCAGCACATACAGAAGTATTGTATTCTGTAATTTAGTTAAAAAATTGAAGTTCAAACAAAATTAACCCGCTCTTCATGATGGATCCTTCTGCACTCACAATACCCTCTTCACACCCCAGTTCCACCGTGGTGGACCTTTGCTTACCCCCTCAAAAACAAACTTTTTACTGAAATTTATCAGCTAAAAGCTGAAATATGTATTATTTGATGTTTTTACTTTCTATTTCAATCGAGAGATGGCGCTTTAAAACAATATTTTGCGCACAGAACATATTTAAAAAGAGGATTTTGGAAAAAATGGCGTCCTATCTAAAACTTGGGAATATTAATTAATTTAAACCTAATTAATTTATTTATGAGACTTAATTTGACTAGTTTTATTAATTAGTATCCTTTCAAGTAGAATAAAACAGTTTGTAAAGAAATCCAACAAATATTGAGTTTTGGAGAGCAAGATATAGAGAGGTCCACCAGGGTGGAACTCGGTTCTTAACGATGGTAATTGTGTAGGAGTAAAAATTAATAAAAAACGGGAAAATAAACTATTTTGAGAATTTAAAACACTTATTTTATAATTTAAATGATAATTATTATTTTTGTCATTTAAAAATTTGAATTTCATATAGAAAAAACAAATTAAAAAATTTTTTTTTTCAAATTTTTTTTAATTTTTCGAAATTTTTTAAAATAAATTCTGTAAAACTCAAAATGAGTACTATTTTCTACAGTATAAATGTAAATGTACTTTGATTATTGCATAAAAATGTTAAAAACATGCACAAAAAGTTTTCTATGCCAATAAAAATGAATTTTTGAATTTTTAAAAAATTAAATTTTCTAAAAAATTCTTTATTTTAAAAAGAAAATTAAGTTATAACCTTCAAATAACCTACTATGACAAAAAAATTATAAATAATTCATATATTTAAATTATAATTATAGAAAGTAACAATTTTATACCATAGGAATTGTGTCATGTTTTACTACGTTGAGAACTGAGGTCCACCAGGGTGGACCTTAAATTGTAAGCCCCCTGAAAAACATTTTCTTGAAATGAAGATTTTTATGAACTTTGTGAAGCATTTTAATACTATTTTAAGAAAAAAATTTGAGTTGAAAGAATTTTTTTATACCTCGGGTCTGAAGAGGATACAGGGTGTCCCACGAGAAGTGGCCCAACCCCTTTAACTTTTGAACCACAGATATAGTCATGAAAGTGGGGTCTAGGTATAGTAAAGTGACCATGCTCCATCCGATGAGATAAGTTTCAACGCCCTCTAGCGGAAAATTTAGGAGTAATAATTTTTATTTTGAAAACTATGTGAGGTATGTGAAAAAAGTCAATGACTAAGTTGTAGAGCAGCATCGATTCAGTAGGAAAAGACACCTTAATGAGAAAAATATCTTGAATAAAACCCCTAAAACGCACGTTCAATTGGGTTGAATTTACGTAGATTTTACATCTTAAAACGCTCCTCACGAGGCAAAAATGAGAAATTTTCAATTTAATGAATTAATAATATTTTTAGTCATTTACATAAGTCATAAAAATAAAAATTTCTCATTTTCGCCTTGTGAGGAGCGTTTAAGAAGTAAAATCTTCGTAATTTCAACCTAATTGAGCGTGCGTTTAAGGGGTTTTATTCAAGATATTTTTCTGGTGTCTGGTGTCTTTTCCTACTAAATCGATGCTGCTCTACAACTTAGTCATTGACTTTTTGCACATACCTCACATAGCTTTTAAAATAAAAATTATAACTCCTAAAGTTTCAGCTAGAGGGCGTTGAAAGTTATCTCATCGGATAGAGCATGGTCACTTTACTATACCTAGACCCCACTTTCATGACTATATCTGTAGGGGTTCAAAAGTTAAAGGGGTTGGGCCACTTCTCGTGGGACACCCTGTATAAGCCATTTACTATGTTTAAAGCCTGTTTTTATACTTTATCATGATTTTATAGTACATAAGAGTATAAAATATTCCTGTAACATGAAAAACCGACTAGATACTGATATTGTGATGAGAAAATGTTAAATATTGACAATGGTTGCTGAAACCAGTCCTTTTTTAAAGTCAGTTTTTAAGTCAGAGCTGCACTTCACTCTGAAAAATGTTATATAGTTTAGTTAGACTTAGACTCTTTAAAATACTGAGGGTTTAAAATAATTTAATTTTATAAATAAACTTATCAAAAAATCAACTCGAAACCTAATTTCTTCTTCAAGAACGTTTACTAATGAAAATTGAGGGGTTTTATGAGACAAGGGCCATATTAGGCCTTTCTATCCCAAATGAAAATTGCATACTGCGAAAAAATACTAAGAGAAGTTGAAGAGTTACAGAAACCGTAGTTAGCATTTATAATTCACCTAGCTAAGCACCAAATAACAGTGTTTAATAGTCTTTTCATGTTGCTAATTTGCTGAATTGCAGGAAGTTTTATGTTTATGTATAAATTATGAAATACAAGATCTATATAAACATGGTTAATGACTTATAATGTGTAGTAGGCTCAATAATTGTGAAGAGCGGGTTAATTTTCTCTAAACTTCAACTTTTCAACAATACAATACTTCTGTATATACTGAAGTCTAGCTTTTCAATATTTTTCTAGAATTTCTCTTTCCCCTATTATGCATTAATAATTTTATCATCTATAGTATAGTTATGTTATGTAATAAGAGATCTGCTGGCTGGCCATTCGAAATGAGTAAAGAGCTTTCAAAAAGTGGCTTAAGGATTTTATTAGCGTTAACTGATATTAGAAAACTCAAATACGCATTGCCTAATACCAAACATGCCCATACTGTTTATCCCAGAATTTTTTTAGTGGTTATACAATCCAATATGGTGTCTGTAATTAAAATGCTAGGAATTTATTTTTAGCTCCAGATAATTTATCAACACATCAATATCGTCTACAAATGGTACCTAGTTATGGAATTACGGGGTTATATGCCATTCCCCACTGAATTTTGTATACTCTATTCTCAGTATAAAATGGGCAAATTTGATGATTTTGCGATTGATGACCAGGCTAAGAACTGGGTAATTTCGCCTAGATAGGAATGAAAAACGGTCAAATATGAATATTTTGATGTGTTAAAGCCCTATTATTTGACAAAATAATATTTTAAGGTATTTTTAAAAATTTTCGAAAAAATGAGAAAAATGTCAAAATTTCTCAACTTTAGGCCGTTTGAGGCACGTGCTAATATTTTCTGATCGATTTAAGATTTTGCACATTTTCTTAGGATACCAAAAGGAAAAAAAATTAGGGGGTGTCGCAAAAGTTTCCCAGACTTTCGATTTTTAAGGGACACCCTAATACTTACTCAACAACTATTTCCACTCATTTTTCTTTATTTTTGAATTTTCAATAGGATAAATTAAGGCTGATTGACCTGAAATGTTTCTCAGACTTTCTTTTATGGAAAAATATTACAAAAGTCTGCTGTAATTAATTACAATATATAGATATTTGGAAGTTGGTAAACCCTGTTTTTTCATCAACACCATTTACCGTTCAAATAAAATATTTTTTCAGTTCACAAATTCATGAATCTCAATTTTTGACTGTCGGAAAATGTTGCCAACACAGATAAAAGATTAATACAAAAAAATTGAGCAAAAATAATTCAATTTAAATTTGATTTATATCGAGTTAATTAAAACTGACCCATTTTACCCAAAGACCAACTTTAACCCAACCCACCCTAATCAAAATAAAAAAAAAACATATTTTTCAATCAGAATTGAAATATACCAACTGTGCTACTGTTAATCACCAAAATGGGAACCAGAAAAAAAATCGGTAGCAAAAATAAAACTTTCATTAAATCCCATTGATCCCACTAGGATTCGAAC
Source organism: Tetragnatha versicolor (assembly GCA_024610705.1). Taxonomy (NCBI): domain Eukaryota; kingdom Metazoa; phylum Arthropoda; class Arachnida; order Araneae; family Tetragnathidae; genus Tetragnatha; species Tetragnatha versicolor. The sequence goes on along the minus strand of JANDEH010000009.1, from coordinate 33,662,837 downwards.
ACGAATATCAAGATTCTTACTTACTTCAGGTAAAGCGTAGTAAAAATTATCGTGGTGTTGATAAATTTACTCCCCAATTTTAATTTTCTTGTTTTCTTTTAATTTGCTTCTTTCTGATGTATTGGAGTAAGTTCTGCTTAGCCAACGATAGTAAAAGGGTCACGTGATTTTTACAGACGTTTCATGGCCGATAGTACTCGATTTGTATGAAATAAAATCTCCATATTGATATTAACCAAGGAGCGGAACCGTTTAATATCAATATTGAGATTTTATTTCATACAAGTCGAGTACTATCGGCCGTGCAACATCTTTCAAAATCACATGACCCTTTTACTATCGTTGGTTAAGTAGTACCTCAACTATTTTCTTTGTAAATCGGCATACTTGGGTATCCGAATCTTCTTTTTTATTCTTTGGTTAGCAAAAAAAACTTTTTCTAGTTGTGAAAATGCTCTCTTAGCTCTCTCAAACTGTTTGGAAAATCATCTTTCATATTTTAGATTAGTTGCATTTCGAATTATATTTTTCTTAAAATTAGGTCTGGGTATCTGGCGAATCTATGTTTACCTTGCTCTCATCAAAACAAGTTTTAGAACGGATGAAACCTTTACAAACACCTGCTTTATGTTACTGATTATATAATCAGTATCAGTTTATAATTATATACTATAATCAGTATCATAAAGCGGGTCTTTGTAAAGGTTTCATCCGTTCTAAAACTTGTTTTGATGAGAGCAAGGTAAACATAGATTCGCCAGATACCCAGACATAATTTTAAGAAATATATAATTCGAAATCTGTTCATAAGCTAAATCTTGAAATTTCGATTTTAACTTTCTTTTTGAAGATATGATCACGTTCTTCAAGCGAGGAGGTTTTGTGTTTTTTTGTGGAATATTACGAAGGGTGAATATTTCCTTCTAAGTCATTGGTTTTATTCCAAATATTTATTTTTGGGCTTTTCGTGTATACACAAGGATCCACGAACCCTCTTTATCAAGAGGGTGGACGCGGTGATGTCGCAAGGAAGCCCCTAAGTTACTTCGGGCCATTCCTACTCTGGAGCTACTACCTCCCGAATAGCATGCCACTTCTTTACCTCCAGTCAACGCCAGGATTTGATCCCCGATTTACAGGAGGTTCTGTCTTTAGGCAGCATATTGTTAGTAACCAAGCTATAGAAGAAACTACTGTATTTGTTCCTATGTTCCATATAAATAGTTGTTTTTGTTGCAATATGCATTGTTGTGATAGAATGACGCATCACAACAATGTCGTTTAGTGTTGTTGGATTGTTGTGATGGATTGACTTATCACAACAATGTGGTATAGTATTGTTGGGATATATTTTAGCATTACAATAATTTACAGTTATCATTTGATATTTCATTTTGGTCTAATGTTGAGCTCCATTCATAAAAAACAAAGTTATACAAACTTTTCTATCTAGGTACATTTTATCACTTAGCAAATATTATACCATCTGGAGAATAGCTTTATCTACTTCAAACATAATCCACTTGATGATTATGTTGATTCTATTTCAGATGAATCTTCTAGAAATAGGTAGTGAAAAGTATATATTGTTATGTTTGTAGTACTTGAATAGTTTTTCTTATAAAAGAAGCCACACGATTGTCTAAAGAGAATGAGATGGAAATATAATAGTAGTATTGATGGAAAGTACTTTCACAACTGAGTGAGAGTGTGTTTAAGACCAAAAAATTTCATGATGCAATCCATTCCAATAAAATGCAATCTATTCTTGGAATATTTACTTAACATCTAGTTCCATTCATTTTTCTTTATTTTTGAATTTTCTAGAGGATCAATTAAAATTCTTATCACTTTCGTAAAATATCTTTCCCAACGCACCCGATAAACTGAAAAATATTGTGTAAAATTCCCGAGTTACAGCCGTTTTACATTTAACCTTTGTTTTAAGTGTGAAAAGGGAAGCGCATTACGAGAAAACGAGACATAAAACCAACATGCAGAGTGATAAGCGACTCTTAAAAGCGGTCGTACACCCTCTCTAACCCGCTCTTAACGAACTTTCTATTTCATAATAGCCACAGTTTAAAAGATCAATTTAGCGAGGGTAGCCCATAAAAACAAGCTCAGGCTACCTTCGTTATATTGACCCAAAACTCCAACGTCACTTATCGGGTCAGAGGAAATAACGTTTTAATCTAACAGCCAGAAGGGAGGCGTGTTAAAATGGACGCTTTGAAGTTTTAAAGCCTTAAAGAGAGGGAGAGAAGGACTTTTTCTAACCCCGGCTCCATCAATCGTAGCTAGTGACGTTGCAGTAATCATATCGCGCCGGGTCCGCTTTTTATGAAAAGATTTTCGCTAATTTTGAGGCTGGGATGGTCTCCCAAGATGAACGTATAATTACGCGAGCAACAACTTGGCGGAAAAGAGTTCCATGACGCTGATGCATTTTTTAGCCGCCTTTCTTTCTCGAGTTAAAGATCGCGGTGCGCTAGAAATTAAATAAAGGGCATTCGAAAAAAGCGTTCACCAAGGCTGTTATATGAATTTTTTGGCTCCAACGGAGGAAAAAATGGTATTGCGGTAATAGTAGCTAATAAATAAACAATGGTGGTTTAATTAAAAAAAAGAAAGTGTAGGGTTTTGTGAAAAGAGTGCTCGGATAGCTCTTAATTTAACTTCAAAAGAGGAAAAATCTGGTAGATTCAAAGTAATAAAATAACGCAATCTGTTTTCCTGTTAAAAAAAAGCCGGATAGGTTCAACATTCAGAGTGTGGTTAAATTGAATTCTGCGTAAGAATTAATTTCGCTAGTTTTTATCTGCCCAGATAGGGCAAGTTTAAAAGCGCATTTTTGTTAAATTAATTGTAAAGGAAGTAGAACGTGGTAGATAAAAATGCGAAATGCACTAGATGTAAAGCAGAGAAACGTGCTCTTGCTGTAATAAATATGAAATTAATATGCTTGAGCTGAAGAGATTGATAGGTAAAAATGTGAGTGAATTGTTATTTTGTTATTAGTCAAGAGGAAAAGGTTTTTGTACATAAAAAGGAAATCTTCATATTGAGATATTCTATTCTAAAGAGAAAAACCACTTTAAATAACATAGAGTAAAAACTTAACAAAAATGAAAACAATGACAATAAAAGATAACAATAAAAGTTAGGCTCACATAATTTGGCAGTTGCGAAACAAATGCAATTATTAACTAAAACATATACCATTTTAATCTGTGCATATTTTAACTGCTATAAAAGTGTGAAATTACTTTAAATTTGTTTATGAAATACTTCTTATTTAAAGATATATGCAAATATTTTAACACTAAACCATACCTAAGCTTTTCCTTAAATAAAGAAAGAAACACACAGCCACTAAGAAACTATCGTAAACACTATCTAAAACAAGTAACTTTTGGAACGTATCAGTGGGATGTATTATGTCCTATTGATATGTTGAGAGGTTTCAGTGTTATAAATTGCCAGTGTCATTATAAAATAAAAAAAAGGATTTTACACTCCTTTTAATGCGAAATTATGAATTTCATTGGAATATTTAATATTTAAAATGGACTAATATGGCAAGGTGCACTCTAAAAAAACTATTCATTAACCAAAAAGTTCTGTCAGCTATGCTACCAGAAAACCCCCTGTAATTTGGGCATGGAAATCCTGTTACATGGATACAGAATCTAGTGTTGGACAACAGAGAAGTCATACCATTCACAGAGACAGCATTTATCGGTTACGATTTCTCTATAGTCTGACTACAGATTCTATACATAATTTTCCTGTAACAAGAAGTAGTTTTCTGGACAAGAGGTTAGTAACAAGAAGGAACTTTTAGTCTAGCCTGCTCAGATTGGTTGTTTGAAATTTCTCTTGGAAAATATACAAGTTTTTTATAAAATGAAAACCCGGGATAGAACCATGAAACTGCCGCATGCTAAGCAAGCATCCCACCACTGCTCCAGTGGAGATTCAGTATCCTTAAAACTTATTATAACATCTCCCTTATTGGATTAATTTTTGACGCAGGTGCAGTGTTGCGAATTGTGAAAAGTTCCTTCCTGGTACTACTCTCTTTTGTTTTCTGGTAGCATAGCTGGCAGGAGATATGTCTTTGTTTAATAAAAATATATCTTAGAGTATAATCTTTAATTAGAGTCTTTTATATTAAAACATTTCTTAAAGATTCTACTGTAGGAATCTTTAAAGTAAGGATCCCCCTATACGCACAAAGAAAAAAATTGAAATTTCAGTCTTCATAAATTTATCTGAGGCTGCAAAAAGTCAAACCCACATTACACAGTACCTACGCTTAAGAAACCTTCTATCGCCGGGCTTTTTACTCCCCGAGCGGGGATATTTCCCGCCCTTTTCCGCGCAGACAATTGCCGCAACAGCCAGCCATAAAAAGGCATCTCGGCCTTCCTTGCGCCTAAGTTCACAAAATTGCATCTGGCGGAACGCAAAACCTTCTGCAGTCAATGACGGAACACGAGCAAAAGAACACTATAAAAAGTGAAGGTGGAAGGAAAGCACTTGTATGTCCAAGTGCGCATCGTTCTCAAAAGATCGATTTATTCCCTTGTGGGGAGAACCAGACAAGCTGAAGCAGTTCCCTCTGAGCAAGAGAACTTATTTGAATTTAAATATTTCTTTTGAAACTTTCCAAGTTTTTTTTTTTAGCTGAGGCCCCGTATGAAAGTTTTAGAAGCCCTTGTTAGATTATCTGAGTAATTGTATGCCTCTTTGCTTTTGCTGTGAAGGTTTCTTTAGTGTTTAGAATTCAAAGAAGTGAGGCAGTATTATTAAAAGGAAATTTTATCAAAAATTTCAATTGAATTTCTAGATTCAATGTTTTATTTCAAAGAAATTATTTAAAACGATTGAGGCGCTTTGAACTGTAATTAGCTAACTTCTACAGCTTCATATTGCAAATTACTGGTTGTGGCTAATTTTTAAGTACAAAATCTATGACGTTTATAATTCTCATTTTTTATGATATTTAAGTAACTGTTATAAATTGATTGTTTTTATTTACTGAACATTTTAAATTAGTTTTTAACCATTGAAATGCCTAATGTTCTGGTAGAACATTTAAAGTTTTGTTTTATGTAGTTAAAATATTTTCTAACAGAAAGATTAACAATTTTTAATGATACAATTATTATAAAATTAGTCCTGAAGGATGTATTTTTGCATATTTTTTTATTTATTTTCTTTCAAATCCATATCACTTGAGATTTGCATTAGGTCTTACAAAATTTTTTGGCAGGCCAAGATAGAAAGAGTTAAAACATTACATGCTAGATAAAAATATTCCGTGGATCAAATATAACCTTATGACAAAGTAACAAAAAATAACATAAATAATAACGTAAAAAGTCAAAATGCAAATAAAATTATGAATTCAAGTATAGCTTATAGGAAATTATCCAAGCTCAAGTAAAGAAAACTCAATAAAGAAAGAAAGAAGAAAAGAGGAGATGGAAAACTAATGACAAGCCTGAAACAAACGACAAATACAGAGTTAAAACCCTAAAAATATATTTGTAAGGCATACACTCCAGGAAGGGGAAGGAAGTTAAAGCAATCTTTTGTATTCAGATAGCAACCTGCCTTCCTCTTGAGAAGTCTGATGTCAATGGCACTAGATCTAGAGAGGACACAAACATTTATTCACTCCCATCAAAAGAAGGGAGCATTCCTCGCCTTTGGAGTGCTTGATTCTCAACGCACCAATCAGACAACTACAGAACCCTATGTTTCGAGAGAGAATTTCTGGAATTTCCTCCCCTCTTCTGAGAAAGCTTGAGGTAGAGGAAAGGTAGTGGATAACGAGCTGAGAAGTATGGTTAAGAGTGGCATATGCTCTTCTGCAAAGGGCCCCTTAACTGTTAGTTAAATTATGTCAAAGCTTTTGATACTTTTGAATGATTTTTTTTATTGAAATGATGAAAGTCGCGAGTTTTTGAAGTTTGAATATCTTATATTATTTTTCATGAAATACTTCATTGGTTTCCATTGTAACTCACTGAAAAGGAAGAACCGCATTTTTGTAATTTAAATACCTTAATTTCAAGCACAGAAAGATGCTAGGGATCCTAAAAATATGATTAAAAGGGTAAATAGTAAAATAGTGTATATGTTACGGGTAAAGTGATTAATTGGGCATTATTAATAATGCTCAGAGTGGAGGCGGGCGAAGTGATAAATTTCATTGATAAATGCCATTGAATTTATCACATTGCCCTCCTCCACTTTGGGCATTATTAATAAAGCCCTATTTATCACAATGAAAATGACTTGTTGATGATCCTAACTTTAATGATTGAAGTACGAAATTTATTGTTAAAAAGTAATATCCAGCTGTTTTTCAAAAAAGTTTAAGTAAAACAATTTAATGTAACTTTGATCTTATTGAAGTTTAAAAATATCTTAATTGTCATTGTACTATTGGGTGTATCGAAAAAAACTTTTTTTTTCGATTTTGATGACTCATTAGTGCGGAAAAGTTGTCTAAGGTGGCAGAGAGTAAATGTGAATTTTTTCAGAATTTTCGGAGAATATCTTAATGTGCCACATTGGCCCTGAAGGTTCCCACGTTAATCCTATGGAGCGCGCAGCCAAAAAGGCCGAAAATTGGTTTTCGCCCCTCGCTCCTATTCTAATCACACGACAAATGTCTTCCTACGAGTTATGGGTCCTCTATGGTGTATGCTACCCGACAGAACAGCCTAAATATCTGTATTATGTATTGTCAGCTCTATTTTGAACAAGAAAATACGCGATTTTCGACGAAATTTGAGCCCACAAAAAAACGTAATATAACGCTTTAGGCTATAATTCAAGTTTTTTCGAGTAGCATACATCTTAAAAAGTCCATAACTTGAGGGAAGACATTCGTCGTATGATTAGGGTAGAAATGAGGGGCGGAAAACTAATTTTTGACCTTTTTGGCTGCTTGCTCCATTGGATTAACATGGGAAACTTCAGGACCAATGTGGCGCCTTAAGATATTATCCGAAAATTCTGAAAAAAATCACATTTACTCTCTGCCACCTTAGACAACTTTTCCGCACTAATGCGTCATCAAAATCGAGAAAAGTTTTTTTCGATACACCCTATTGTACTATCTTTACCACTATGGATTATTAAGCTATAATACAATATAAATTAGTGTTGTTCATCTTGAATTGAAAAATTAACTTATTTGATTTGTAGGTGCAGTCAAGATAAGCAAACAAAAATTAACAAGAGCAACTTTTAAGGCCGAGTTTCTCACTGTCTAAAATCGAAACCAGTAATTTGCAATGGATTGGTTGGATTGGTTGGATGGTTGTGAATTTCTTTCGGTAAAAAAGAAAAAGAACACTCATAAGACTGAATTTTACACCAAATGGTGATTTAGATGAACGGGATTTCAAAAGGTAACAAGGTATGATGTCTAGTGCGTTATATTTTTTTTTGCAACGAAAATGTTTTATTTTTATCGGTGAAATACGTCTAGAATACACAAAACTATATACAGGGTGATTCAGAAATAATCATCAATAATTTGAGGGGAGGTAGAGGGACCCTAGACAAGCATATTTCGAATAGGGATGGTGGGGCGCAGCCTTACCGTTAAAGAGCTAGGACCTAATGTAGTGCGAGCGCGTTTCAAAAGGCCGTTTTTAGAAGGCCCGTGTGACGAAACAAAACATAATAAAATGAAAAAAATAATTGTATGAGGTAAAGGAGTATCCTTACTACTTAAATCCTCAATGTGATAGAAATTGGACCACTTGCTAAACCGTGGGGTTAGTTTTAAAACGTGCAAAATTAATCTCTTAGTCAAAGAATGGAGTTCCCTTAATGGTATTTAGAAAAATAATGATCGGGGAAAGAATTTTCAATGATCAAACAGTTTCAATGATCAATGTTACGATCATTGAAAATTCCTTCCCCGATCATCATTTTTCTAAATACCATTAAGGGAACTCCATTCTTTGACTGAAAGATTAAAATTGCACTTTTGAAACTCACTCCACGGTTGAGAAAGTGGTTCAAATTCTATCGAATTCATGGTGTAAGTAGTAGGGATACTCCCTTACCTCATGCAATAGATTTTTTCATTTTATTATGTTTTATTTCATCACACGAGCCTTCTAAAAACGGCCTTTTGAAACGCGCTCGCACTACATTAGATCTTAGCTCTTAAACGGTAAGGCTGCTCCCCACCATCCCTATTCGAAATATGCTTGTCTAGGACCCCTCTACCTTCCCCCAAAATATTGATGATTATTTCTGAATCACCCTGTATAAAAGCGTTGTTTGATTTATGATTCTAGTTAATAATGCAATTAAATCTAAAGTCTAAAACTAAATGTGAAAATGTGTTGTTATTTTAATAAGTTTTTAAAAATTAATTTTTGTAATGTATATCATATATGTTTTCTTTCTTTTAATCTGTATTCTGTACAAATTTTATGATTTAATTGAGGCATTAATCTAATTGCTGATTTTATATTCCTACATGTCATCAATTTCCTTTAAAAAGTTTTCAGAAAGAATAGTTTCACCACAGTAAACCGTTTTAAATTAAGAGAAAGTAAGATTTTTTATATTAAGGAATTGAGATTTTTTATGTAAAGAATTTCCCGTTCAGGATACGTCATTAATCATTGCCTAATAGAAAAGTCAGTAACCAGTATCAAAACCAGATTTACTTGAGGGTTTATAGACTAGAGTTCATTTTGAATACAATTCCCAAAGTGTTAAAGTTCATCCTCATTCCTATTTTAGAAAAAGCTATCCCCCCTAAAAAATAAATCCAATCTCCCTCTTTTAATCACCTCCCCCACATTAACAAACGCCAGCGCAATAATAGTAGGCCGAGATCCTTTTGAACCTGACCTAAAAATAAATGACCACGCAATAAGAGCTGCAAAAGTAAGGCGGCGAGATCAATTTGAACCTGACCTAAAAATAAATGGGGCGGGCATAATTTTGTTGGCTCTCAACATGGCACGTTACAAACCTCCCCCCATTATTAACCACTTAAAGAGCGGGCCCACTTGACACTTTGCAAGTGGATGAATTTCAATTTGCCTCCGCAGAACCATTCCTCAGTGTCGGCCGCGGCACTGAAGGATGCGCAATAAATGTCCTTTAACGGCATTTGTTTAATTACACGAATTCCAGCGCTGGGAGGGGAATGTGCAAACAGTCTCTGTCACTTTACTGTTAAATGGCAGGCCCGGCTAACAGGTTGAGTTTAGATTACTGAAATCGTAACTCAGTTTCCCTTATCAGAGGGAAAATTACTTGGATAATCACTGCTGGAGAACTTGGCCTGGGAATGCATGCTTGAATGAGCTATCGGTGGAGCTGCAATGCTTAATCGAATCGGGTCTGGCTCCATAACTCATGGGCTTTGCTGATCAGGCCAAGTGGAAGTTAATTTTTTTAAGGGACCTGGTTCATCTTTTACGATTGACCTAAAACTGGATTCAGATAAGCTACTTTCAATTACATAAAAATCTTGCAATTGCTATTTCTTTGAAGCCATTATCCCTGTTTATATCAGTTGGAGACAGCAAGTTGAGGATCAGCTGGATTTCTATATTACCATCCAAAACAGGTATCTAGATTCTATCGAAAATTTTTAATCAGGTTGTAGATCCTTTCTGTAAATGGTGCTAAGACTCGTGAGATGTGTTTGGATAAATCGTAATAATATTGTATAGGATCTGAACTTTGTTTAAAAATATGGAAATGAGAAGAAATGGATAACTTGTACATTATGTAGTCATATTTCTTCAAATGTAATAATCCAGCTTGTTGAACCCAATCTCAATAAAAACGGCTTCTAATTTAATTTCATCAAAGAAATTTAAAACAGCGTTTGTTTTTAAGGAATAAACTACGTTCTGTGATCAAATTTATTAAAGCCTGGAAAACGCGTAAATTGGGGTGAAAATACTTTCAGTTGACTGGCGTATCCTATCATAAAAATATGGCATGAACTTATTATTATATGTCTTCCTTTTAATAATTTTTAAAATAACTATCTATTTAATTTAATGAATGCCTGTTAGGCTCTTGCTGGAGTTCTAACAGATGCTTAACTTATCTATTATGTTTCAGTATCAAACATATTTTGTAAACACTTTTTTATCTTGCCTCTAAATTATTTAACAGTTTACCAATTTTGATTTAATTCGTTAAAGAATTACACTTCTTTAAAAGAAAATTATTTGAATTTTTAATTAATATTGACGACGTGGATCTATACTTCACACTTCGTTGAAGCATTTAATTTTATTTTAAGTTGTTATCCAGCTCACTGCCAATCTTATTTTTGTAAAATTGTTCATGTTTTTCCTTCTTATTTTTTTCTGCAATTATCTCTCTATTCTAAAAAAAAAGTTTTTGGTGAACGGTTTCCAGAGAAAGGCTTTTTAATTACTGATCCGTATAACACATATTTGGTATCAAACTGTCCGGATTCTTTTGAGGATGTGCAAAGTGCATTTAGAATTTCTAAAAAAATCTCAATTTTAAAATATTTCCATTTTTTTAGATTTCGGATAAGGTCGCAGTTACAGAGCAAGAAACTATGAATTTTAAAACAATTGAAAACATATTTCACTGGTTTTTTAATATTCAAATAGATTAAATAATCATCTTTCTATTTATAACACGAATTTAAAAAATATATTTTGTGTTATTTTTAACAATATTTATATTTTTGTTGTTCAAAGGGTTTAATTGTTGTTCAAACGGTTTTCATTATATTTTAAACTTATTTATAATTAATTTATTTTTTAAATAACAATTTAATATTTTTATATTTATCTTTGTAGTTGTGGCAACCTAATCATTACTATATTTACAATAAAATATACACTCGCTTTCGGAAATTTTGAATTTTGCATTTATTTTTTATATCCTTTTGCAAGTATGTTTTTTAAGGTAGTAAAATGTAACTCTTTATTTCATAATGACAAAACGCAAACAACTAAATAACACGGGTGAATGTTTTAGAAATAAGGATGAAAATGTTGGAAGTCTTGACATTCGGTGTCGTTGCTATGAAAATGACACAACTTCGAAGTTTGTTTCTCATGAAGATAAAATTCTAAATTTTCGCGATGTTTAAGATAATTACTACATTTTTAACAGTCAATCATTACAAATTTTAAGAAAGTTAAATTTATTCCTGAGATATTTCAATGCTTCCCTTAATGTATCTGTGAAAAAACATTACCTTAGGGAAATGGGTAAAAGAATGTTTACATTGCTCTGTTGTTAATTTTCTTGGGGTTCAATTCCGTTATAGTTCCCGCTAAATATCGCCAATCTCTTTCGAACGCTCAATATTCAAATGTAAACCAATTTTTCTAATTTTTAATGATAAACTGAATAGTTATAGATCTAATTAAACACTTTAATCTATGAATTTGAAACAATTTAGCAATATTTATACTTTATAGTGTCCAAAAGAGATTAGTGATATTTAGCGGGAACTATAACAGAATTCAACCCCAAGAAAATTAACAACAGAGCATTGTAAACATTTTTTTACCCATTTCCCTAAGGTAATGTGTTTTTCACATATACATTAAGGAAAGCACTGAAACATTAAGGGAAGGTTCATATATATTTAGCGCGAACTATATATGAACCTTTCTTGGAATTATAAAGCGATCCGCGAATTCATGTTACCATAAAGGAAATGATAAAATTCCACCACTGAATAAATATTCACCATTTTTGAAAGAATACCACGGAGAAGTACTACCCCTGTGTTAAGAATGTTTTATAAAGTGAGTATAAGTGCAGTGAGCTGGGTTTTGAGGGGAATTGTGAAGCGGTCCAAAAGTTACTGCGTCAGCAGTTAACGGGGGTTGGCGAGCGATAGCGAGCAGGGGGCGGTAGCCCCCTAGTAATATAAACTTTGTCAAGTAAAATTATTTTTCCTACACCTAAACGAGACACCTAAGTCCCCTAGGTTAACAGATGTATTTCTGTTTGTTTGTAAGAATATTATGGCTATATAATAAATGTATATTATATAGCCATAAATATGGGAACAGTGTTAACAGTTTGTTTCCTTTATTACAGAATCTTCTATCAAAAAGCGTTAAATAATATAATTTTTTATCTACGTTTTTTAAAATCAACTAATATGTTATAGCTAAGTTTTATTACTTGGCTTATAAATTAATTAATAAAGAAACGAATCAGTGAATAAAAATTAAATTCACGTAAAAATGAATGGAAAAGCAATGCAAAAAATATATCAGATACCAAAATAATGAAAATAAATATTCAATCAACATTTATTCCAAAAATAGGGTAATGAAAATACTTCTTTGAGGGTAATAATTAGGAAGGGAATAAATAAATTTATGAAACTATTATACCTGTGACATAATTGAGGTCTTCGTAAAAACTGCATAACATTTTTGTATTACAAAAGTATCTGAAGAATTCATAAGGCGGCCAACGAATTACTTCAAAATGATAAAAATACTGACATTAAAGGTGACTTGACTGTATTTAAAAATCTGGAGTTGAGGTATAACAGCAACCCTGCGGTGGTTTAAAAAGCTGGTTTTAGAAGAGTAGCGGAATTTAAGGTTCTTTAATGAGAAGAATGAGGAAAAATTACATTAGGAAGCAAAAAAAGTAATTAATCACACACATATAAGGAAAAATTCTCCTTATCTTTTATCAGTTACCAAAGGAATATTAAAAAGTTAAGGAAAAGAGTAGATTTTAAAAGTATGATTTAAATTGATTTTTTTTTAAAATCGTAGAATTCATTCTTTTTTGAGCCAAAAAAACGTTTCCATTAATACCAGTGAGATCAGATTATTCAAATGTCTAGGAAATTTATCTAAAGGTTTTTGAAGATGGTACGCAACTTAAAATAATTCAAACACCCAATTTTGAGATTGTGTTCAACATCCTAAAAAAATCCTCATTTTCATCAAGATAGAATTTTTTTATTTATTCGAAACAAATTAAATTATGCATTAACTTAAATTCTATTGAAAATAATATCAAACACACAGCCTTTATAGAAATGTCAATAAATTGTCGTTTAATGTTTAAGATAGAGAAATATTATCTCAATTTAGTTTTTAAATATGCCCTCATAATTAGGGATTCTTAATAGTTATATGGGTTCAATTTAAAAAGAGGCTAGTTACTGCACTGTAAGTTGTTTAGAAATGATCGGATATATTTTCCCATTTATTGTTGGGTGCTGTAGGTAAACAAACACACGCAGAATAGCTTGATAGCCTTTCAAAAGAATACAAGCAAAGAGTTTAAGTGTCGGAAGCCTGTTACAAGATTCGTAAACAATAAAGTTAAATTTAGCGAAACAATAAACGGGTAACACTGTTTTTCTTGGCCTCCTTTGAAAGTGTCGTTTTTTCAAGGATCATTAAGTTGCAAGTGTTGGACGTAGCCATTTCTTAAGCGTTTGGGGGACAAAATCATATTTGCACCGGATGCTTTTCTACTCTAGGATTTAATATCAATTATTTGATGACAGATATCCGAAAAGAATTAGACGAATAACGTTTTTTTGCTTTATGTTTGCTTTCCTTTGTGTGATAATAGCCATATACCGGTTTCTCAACAAAAGTTTCGGATCAGAATTGAGCTATATCCTAAGTATATGTTAAATTTTATGGAGGACCCTCAGTATTTCTAGTTTATTTTAATATCTATATAATAAATGTAAAAATTTGCTAAATAATAAAAAACAATGAATACCCCTACATTTTTAATGCTGTAAGCATTAAAAAACATCGGAATAATTAAGATTAATTTTTGATTTCGCATTACACAAAATGTGATTTGTTTGATAATCTCGAATGAATTAAAGATAGTATTATTTTGATAAAGATACTGTAGATTTTTTATTAATGTACTCAAATATTTCTTTACCAAAATGCTAGTAATTCTACAATCTTTTTTTATTTTTTTGTACAAGTTTGCCAACTTAAGCATTCCGTCTTTCATAACCTTGGAAAACAGGCATTTTTATACAAGAAAGTAATGATATTAAAAAAGTATAAAATTTTTAATGCATTTTAAACACTACTTCAATAACACACATGACATGTTTAACACGTTATTTTGTTAACGACTCTTTGATCCAAAACGTTAAAAATACGAAATGAAAACAAATGAGAGAATCCATAGAAAAATAAAGAAAAAAAATGAATCGTTGCTGAGCATATTCCTAGTCAGTGCAATAGTTGGTTGTCCACACAAATGACTCCCAACCTCTTTTAGAAGATCTTCGAAGACCAGTGATTTACCACCCAAGAGTGATGACCCAGGGTTTTGATGGAAATAATAAAAGAAAGAAGAATGCCTCTGCAATTTTCCCCCTACTCTTCCCTCCATCATTTCTATGGGCATTGTTAGAAAGATACTTACGATCTTGTTGGTGGATTAGAATTTGTATTATTGAAAGGTACCCCTCTCGTGTGTCAATATTCCGCCGTATAAATTTAAATAAATCATTTATGTGAACGATTTTTGTATTCGATGATCTCCACAAAACTTGTTTCTTTGAATTGAATAAGTTCAGGAAGTAACGGTGGATATCTCTAGCTTCATTCTTGACGGGGAAAATTTTGACGGCATAAAATTTTGTACCATTAAACAAACATTTTTTTTATAAAATGTATCATTTTTTAAATTTCATTAATTTAATTCATATTAACTGGTAAAGCATGTTGAAAAATATTATCCATGGTTTATATATGAAGCTTTTAAAGTTTTTTCTTTAACATTTGAAACATCTCTTAATTCTGCATAGATTTTAAATTTATAAAGCTGTTTAACAGTAAGCAAAGTGTACTATGGACTAAGATATGCGACAAAAATACTATGAAACTCCCCGCTAGGGTGTCTCAAAAAAACTTTTTTTCGAAAAACCTCGCTCCCCAGGACTTTTCCCATTCCTTTTGGTCCCAAAAGATAGTGTGTAAAGTTTCAGCCCTCTAAGTTAACTCTAGGGTTTGCCTGTAGAGCCCCAAAATTTGAAAAAGTGGGGAAAATGACCAATTTTCAGAATTTTTAAAAATTATATTTTAAGATTGATACTGCAATGAAACTGGTTCAGATATGTCATTTAGGACTTATTTAGATGGAATATATTTATTTATGTAAATTTACTTCACCATATAGCCCCTATAATTTAAGATTAAAACGTACTACTTAGGGACGTTGTACTCGCCAAAGCTTAGGCACTACCGGTGGACGAAATGAATTAAATTTGAATTTCTTCGAAGGAACTCCCTCAATGATTCCATTTGGTGCTAAATTGATATTATAAATTATAAAAACCATTGAAATAACAATAATGAGGTCTTCCACTGAGCTTTTAATGTATTAAGTGATTTTCTTCAAAATTTCTCTTTTCCAGCTGATCAAACCCAAAATTTATATTAAAAAAGAGGGTTGTTGTACTTTTTTAGATACCAAACCTTGAAACCTTTAGAATTTCTAAAAAAATCTCAATTTTAAACTATTTACATTTTTTTAGATTGCGGATAAGGTTGCAGTTATAAAGCAAGAAACTTTGAATTTTAAAACAATTGAAAACATATTTCAGTGGCTTTTAATATTCAAATAGATTAAATAATCATCTCTCTATTTGTAACACGAATTTAAAAAAATATATTTTGGGTTATTTTTAACAATATTTATATTTTTGTTGTTTAAACGGTTCTAATTATATTATTTAAAACTTATATTTAATTAATTTATTTTTATTTTTTAAATAACAAATTAATATTTTTATATTTATCTTTGTCGTTGTGGCAACCTAATTATTACTACATTTACAATAAAATACAAACTCGCTTTCGGAAATATTCAACTTTTGCATTTATTTTTTACAATAATTATTATGTTTTATATCCTTTTAAAAGTATGTTTTTTAAGGTAGTAAAATCTGACAATTTATTTCATAATGCTAAAATGCAAACAACTAGATAACACGGGGGACTGTTTTAGAAATAAAGATAAAAATCGAAAATGTTGGAAGTCTAAACATTCGTGTCATTGCTATGAAACTGACACAACTTCGACGTTTGTTTGTTCTCATGAAGATAAAATTCTAAATTTTCGTGATGTTTACGGTAATTACTTCATTTTTCACAGCCAATCGATAAAAATCATTACAAATTTTAAGAAAGTTAAATTTATTCCTGAGATGTTTCAGTGCTTCATAATGGATCTGTGAAAAAAACATTACCTTGGAGAAATGGTAAAGGAATGTTTACATTACTCTGTTGTTAATTTTCTTGGAATTATAAGGCGATCCGCCAATTTTCATGTTACCATAAAGGAACTATTAAAATTCCGCCACTGAATAAATATCCTCCATTTTCGAAAGAATACACCGGAGAAGTACTACCCCTGCTTTAAGAATGTTTTATAAAGTGAGTAAGGGCAGTGAGCTGGGTTTTGTGAGTAATTGCGAAGCGGTCCTAAAGTATCTGCGTCAGCAGTTAACGGGGGTCGGTGAGCGATAGCAAACAGGGGGCGGTAGCTCCCTATTATTAAAAAAATAAACTTTGGGTCCCGGTTTTGTCCGACTTTCCCCTACCAGTTAAAAAAGTGTGGCAAATGGTGTATGCGTGTGGGTCACTTTTTGGGTTGACACCAGCCGATATTAAAGTCGTTTTGAGTTCGCATTACTAATAAATTAGGGATAAACCACACTTTAAGGTAGTTTTTCTTGTACTATCTTCAAAACTCTGGTCTTGATTTTTTTATTATATGACTTAAGGATATTACTTAAGTGCTCTCGCGTGCTTTTTTAAAGCAATTATAATAGTGAATAAATTAATATAGTTTGCGTACTTTTAGAAAAGTTGGATTTTATTTGAGCAGATACATTATTTTTTATGATTAAATTATGTTGTAATATTTATTTAAAAACACTTTATTTTAATACTGGAAAACTAGTATCCTAATGAAAAATATTCAAACTTTTATATGGGTTGAAAATTTATAATCCTAATGAAAATTTAATATTTATCCTATAGTTGTTTTATTAAGGAACTTTTGTTTAGTTTACGAAATAAATTTAAGTGGATTGTTAGAAATAATTAAATAACATTATCTATAGTTTTATATTGCATTGCAATAAGTTATTAGATAAGAGGTAAAGTTCTTAGTTCATTATAAATAATGTATTTATTAAAAACAATTGTGAACTAAATTAACCTTTCAAATAAAATAGCATTACATTTGTTCTTGGAATTTCAGACATAATAAACAAGTCTTTTCAGTATTAAAATAATTAAATGGAAATACTTATTAGCTGTATAGAAGCTATCTGTATAGTTGATGCTGAAATGTCTTATTTAATTTTTCTTGTTGAAGGAATGAAAAACCAGACTTAAATTAAATAAATAACCTCATTCGTTCAATTAAACATGAATGACATATTAAATTTTAAATTAACCAATTACTGATTTAAAAAAGCTCCTATTTATACAAAAATTGTTCCTTTGAATCAAAATTTGCACTGATGTATCTCTGATCTTTATAGAACATAAAGAACTCAAGAAGAAATCAGAATTATAAAATTTCTTTCACTTTTTTTAAAGTTGGAAGACAGAATTTTTCAGAAAAGTGTTTTTTTTAAATTTAAAAGAAAAAGTTTAAAAATCCTAGTAGCTTTTTAAAAAACATTGACAATCTGCCTTTGTTTTGTAAAGAAAAGAACTTTAAAAACTTTTTGAAATACCTAGAACACTTGCCCACAAGGACAAGACGTAATAGCTAATTAACAAAAATACCCTAAACAGCAATGAACTTAAAAAAATGGCCCTAAAAATAATATTAATAAACAGTAAATAACCTAAAGGTAAAAACAGTAAAGCTAAGAAATAATCAAATAATAGAAACAGTAAACATCATCAAAAGAAAATAAGTAGCAAATGAATAAATTCTAAAACTAAGTGCCTTTATTTATGTGAATAGTTGTAAAGGCCAAGGAAAAACGTGTGCTTGAAGAAAAAAAATACAATTAAATAAAATGAAAAAGTATGGTCATTTGACAGACTTAAACTTCAAAAATTAAGATATACTGATGGATTTGAGGTGAGTAAAAGTAACTATCACTTAATAACTTTTTACTTGAATCTTACAGAAAATTAAATGTCTTACCCCTTCGTCACTTTTTCTTCTTTAAAGTTATATTACATTTTACTAAACAAGAAAATAGCCCTGATCTTCGAAGCATCAGTTATAGTCTGCGATCAAACAATTTATATTTAGTTCCAAAAACAAAAAAAGAAATTCTACATAAAAATTATTATTACTTATCTCCCAAATTTTTTAACAGCTTACCAGAGGATCTAAAATCTGAGAGATCTCCTTCCAAATTTAAAAAATCATTAAAAAACTACATTTTAACAATAGAAAATATTGAGGTGTTCTTTTGAGAAATTTCAAGAATTGCTCTTTACTTATTTTAATTACAATTTTATTCTGAAGCTAGCGTACAATGGTCTAGATTTTCTACTAACTATATTGGTTTCACATATTTTTTTACAATTTTTTCATGTATGTATTATATTTTTTTTCACTTATTCTGTGTATATTAATCCATCTGTTAATGTCTTTTTGGTTACCCGTATGGGCTTATGACCCCTGGGTAGCTCATATGCCAACTTAAATTTTGTGTGTTTTCTTTTTTCTTTTTTCGATTTAATATGTAACTTTTTTTTGTGTGTAAATAAATTATTGTTATTATTATTATTAAAAAAAATATTAGGTAACATAAGCAAATAATGCCTTTTTCAATTAAAAATATTAATTAATTTGCAATTATGTATGTTTGGGAGGCCAAAACGTGTTTTAGAGCATATAAAATGCTCAAATTACGTTAATTAATGCTAATTTTACTGTTAATTGGAGTATTAAACTAATTATCATAATTCTTAATGCAATTCTTCATTTTTTTCGAAGTCACTTAAAATATCCATTCATAAAGTTTAAACCTTTTGATGATTTGTCTTACCCACAATAGCTGATTTTAAATTCTTCACAACGACGTCATGAATTTCCATCCAAAAGAAAAAACATGCACAAAGCAGTACACTTCCACCACAAATGACAGTCCTCCGTCTAGAGTTAAAAATTATCATCTGGTAATTCAAGCCCTGGCCATAAAAAGCAATCGAAAAGGCCCCTGATGGAAACCCTTCCAATTGCTGAGGATCCGCCATTCCTCATGTATTTTGAGGGGAAGGATCCCTTTTTCCTCTTTCCCTCCCGAATATTAATAACCTTGTATGGTTCGCATAAAATAAATGATTATGGTAGAAGTGAAAGAAACAACTATTGAATGCATGGGACATTTCCTGCGATAGGGAAGGAGTGAAAGCAAGCCTTTTGCACTGGGCCATCGATCAAGCCTTAGTGCCACAACAATGTTACGCCTTCCTAATCCGAGTTTATTTAATTCTTTGCGGATGACACAGGGCGGCCAAAGTTGAAGGCCGCTCACCAAAAAGAGCAATGCCAAAATGGTGTTAGTTGCTAAAGAGATACAAATCAAATGTTTGATTGGATGGAGGTGTATGGGATTAGAGTTGGGTGTTTGGGATGGGAAATATGTAAAACAGTATTCCTTAACCCTTTATTTACCGCATTATGATTCGCTGCAATTCTTTTCGTGCAAATACTTTTTTTGAGTCACTAAATTGAAAATTAAGGGATATACATAAATTAAGGGGTGTTGGAACCCTTGTCATGGCAATGCGGCATGCTACATATTAAATGTACCTTTTCTCAGGATCTATTATAGATACCAGCTTGAAATTTTTAACATACCTTGGTTACATCTATTTCATTATACTGAAGTGAAAGTTTGCAAAAAAATCATTAGTTTTTTAATTTTAATTTTTTTTACACTTTGTCAAAACCATAAAAGACCGTTTTTTCGATGTACCTTTTCTCAGAATCTGCAACACATACAGATTTGAAATTTTAAACATAAGTTAATTATAGATGTGATATTATACTGAGGTTAACCATTTGTAAAATTTGTTAATTTTTTAAAATTATCAGCTAATTCCGTAAAAAATTTGAAATTTAGTGCATTTTCCCCACAAAATATTTAAATTAAAAAAAATATGAGTGTTTTTTAGAAAATTTTTAACCTCAGTATAAACAAGGGAACATACTGAACTACCATTAAAAAAATTAGATCAATAGGTACAGTAGATTCTGAGAAAAGGTACATCGAAAAAACGGTCTTTTATGGTTTTTGAAAAAGTGTAAAAAATTTAAAAAATAAAAAAATTATTATTTTTTTTGCCAAACTTTCCCTTCAGTATAATGAAATAGATGTAACCAAGGTATGTTAAAAATTTCAAGCTGGTATCTATAATAGATCCTGAGAAAAGGTACATTTAATATGTAGCATAACTCGTTGCCGTGACAAGGGTTCCGACACCCCTTAAATAATCATCTTTGGAAAATTGAATCCGCTAGAGCCAATTACTTAAATTGATACTTTTGGGTACTGTCAGTACACGGAGTGCCAAAATATTCTCACAATACAAGAAAAACATAGCTTTTTTTATCGCAGTAATAAGTCATAAAAAATAATACACTTAACTTTTGACTTTAACTACTTTTTTGCGGGAACAAAAATGACAATCATGAGAATCCGATCGAAATGGCAGCTAAACTTAAAACTTCAGTTAAATCTATTCGCATTTCTTGCTAAAATACTCATCATAGAACCTTCGCTGCTTTTTATCCTGGAAGAAGATAACTGAAAGAGTGTTCCTGCAAATTATCGTCAATATATTCGCAAGGATGGTTATTCTATGTAATTTTAAATTTGGCGGTACTTGTAAGTACCGTCGGTAAATAAAGGGTTAATCTGTTTTTATATTCCTTCTTAGTCGTGTATATCAGGAAATTTCTGAAAAATAACCTAATTTGGAAAAAAATACTAAAGAAAAGAAAAGCTCAAAGAGAGAAAGAGTTAAACTATGCCTAAAACTACGCAAAACATAGAATGCAGTAAATTAAAAAAAAGAATCGAACTAAATATTTTGGTACTATGATCCTTGTCAATGTTGATCTGTTGTTTAAGATGTTAAAATGTTTTTTATGTAAAAGAAGTATATGGAAGGAGATAATGAGAGTTCATGTCATAAAGAATTCATTGAATATTGTTAATTAGGTGGCAATTTTATAATGATTTTTTCTATTAATTTAATATGTTAATCAGAGGAGGAAGTTAAGGAGAAGGTAATGCACAAATTTTATTTATTTAGAAAATTTTCAATAGCTAACCTTCTTTACTCGAGTATAAAAATCTTTATAAACTCTACACAGATGGAAATTAGTTTTTTTGGTAGAATATTTCATCTTTATATTTTACCATAAATATCACACAGTATTTTACCAGAATTATTTATTATATTCGGCGTCCCAAGCTACTCTATTAGCATAAGAGCTATGTCAACAACAAACTAATGTTTACTCTCTAGACAGCGCTCCCCTACTTTCACAACAGATGTGTTTGATCCCCAATTTCTTCCACGTAACTATAAAGATCTTTTTGTTTAAAAAAATCGATCTAATAGCCAAGTATAAAGCGTTGCAACTCAATCTAATAAAAAAAGAGTGAAGAACCCGAAATCGTCTCTAGAGTTGAACTCGTTTGATCAGTGTATGGCATCCGACCATTAGAAACAGACAAAACCCACTTCAAAAAGCATTATCACTGAGCCATCATTCGCTCTTCTGATTACAGAAGAGGTAAAAATGAGGTTCGTACAGAGAGAATGCTTCTGAAATCCATACGCCCACAGAAGAACCATTACCGTATTGCTGCGAGGAAGTTTATCTTTGATGAATAGAGAGCAGCTGTAGTGGTCGAGGAGAGGTATCTTTCACTGAAATATACAGTGATAAATTGGACTTTTTGCCGGGAAAACCCAAAAGTAAATCGGCTTAAGAGATTTTGCTTTTTGGGGAAACTGATTGTGGGGTGGTTTTGTTCTTGTGTAGCAAAAAGAGATTGGGCGATACAGATTAATAGTCGAAAGAAACGTTGAGATACTAGTAATTAGTTAGTTAAGCCCCTTAATTAGTCGATTTTTTACTAGTGAGTCTTTTAAGAGTTATTGGATTTAAAAATGTTTCAATAATTTGAGGTTTGTAGAATCTATGGCAATAAGTACAATTCAATGTATATTGTTTGGTAATCTTCAAAATTTATTATATCATAGGTTTTTATTTATTTATAAAATTAACACAAATACACTACTATACTCAGTTGCAACTTAACTTGAGCCTATAGAAATATGCTGAGAGCAACCAAAGAAAGTAGTTCCCCTCGAGGTGTCTGGATTTTGAGTGAAATTTATAGCTTCAATTTTGTATAATGATTAGTTTTTAAATCCACGTATATTAAACATATTTTCATCCCGATATGCATAAAGTGTTCAGTGTTATTACTTTTTAAAGTAGTACAACTTTCTCTCAAACTCGCCAGCCAATAAGAGCTTCTAGCAACTCAGCAGGCTTTCTGTTTACTCAGATTTTCTTCCTCGTGGCCATGACGTCAGGCTCAACTTAAGTTGCATTCGAGTATACCTCTATATTTTATAATAAATATTTATTAGACATAGTGAATGAAAAATTTAGATTGTGCGTAAAATAATATTTCAGTCTTGTTGTTAGTGTAAATGTCTCTTATTCATCTGTAAATTTTAAAGCAGTTTCAGTATCTCAATTTTTGAAAGGATTAATTTCTTTTCATTCTCCTTGTAGACTACAACTACTTTATAACTTTAAATATTACTGTCTTAATTTCCGAATACATGCAAAATAATGCAAATTGTATAAGAAGATCCCAATTTCTCCAATTATTCCAATTTTTTACTTATCATTTGAACGTAATGAATTTTAAAAGTACTCGCAAAATATGGGAATTCTTGCTGGGATGAAATATTAAAAATAATGAATATTTTAATGACAATATATGCGTGTGATGTTGTAAATGTAACAACTATAGACAGAATGAGATTAATAAAGAATTACGAAGCAGTTATTGCAAGCTATTTGAATAATTATATGAATATTCATAGTTATTTTCATGTATTGTTAAAATTAAAGAGCTGTAAAGATAAACTCGAATATATTTCCGCGTTTGAATACAATAACTGTACATCGTGCCAATTTATGAATCTCTATTCTAAAAAAAAGTTTTTGGTGAACGGTTTCCAGAGAAAGGCTTTTTAATTACTGATCCGTATAACACATATTTGGTATCAAACTGTAAGGATTCTTTTGAGGATGTGCAATAAGCCTTTAGAATTTCTAAAAAAATCTCAATTTTAAAATATTTCCATTTTTTTAGATTACGGATAAGGTTGCAGCTATAAAGCAAGAAACTATGAATTTTAAAACAATTGAAAACATATTTCACTGGTTTTTTAATATTCAAATACGTTAAACAGTTATCTTTTTGTTTATAACACGAATTTAATAAATGCTATTGAGATTCTTTTTTAACAAAAATATTTTATGTTTTTGAAATTCAAACGATTTTGATTAGATTCGAACCAATTCAAACTACTGTATTATTAATTTATCTTTTTATTTTTAAATAATGCATTGAAATGTTTATGTTTATCTTTGTTGTTGTGGCAACCCAATCATTTCTATATTTACAACTAAATAAAAACACGCTTTTGGAAATTATTAAATATTACAATACCTTATTTAAAAATCCTTTTGAATGTATGATTCTAAGGTAGTAAAATATTTTAAATTTCATAATGCCTAAGCGCAAAAGATCAAATATCACGGGTAAATGTTACATATAGAAGTAAAGATATAAAACGAAAATGTTTGCAGCCTAGAAATTCATGTGTTTGCTATGAAACTGCCACAACTTCGACGTTCGTTGTGAAGTTCGAGTGATTTGGGTTTTGCGAAGCAATTTGAAAGGTTCTGCGTCAGCAGTTAACGGGGGTTGGCGAGCGATAGCGAGCAGGGGGCGGGGCGGTAGCTCCCTAGTTATTTAAATAAAAAATAGTACTCTTTATATAGAAGAATCATGTAAGAAGGATATAAAAAAATTAAATTATTGGGAGAGAGTAGTTGATACGATATGTTTTAAAATGATAATGTGAAAAAATCAAAAAAGTTAAATAAAAACTTATTATTTTTATTACATTTAAATATTATAACTCTAATAATGTAGTTTTTAGAATTATTTTAACTCTTTAAAAAACACAAAAAAACCCTGCCAAAAAATTCTGAGAAATTGCTTTAAAAAGTGAAGGGAATCGTAACACTTTTGTCTGCCGTTTTCTTTAGAAAAAAGTTTTTTGTAAACCCGCTGAAGTGTCTTTAACATGGTTTAATAATTGCTGCAGAAAAAGTTCAGACTTAATGCTGAAATGTTTCAAAGTCCTATTGGTACAAAAACCTGCAGAATAGTTTAACCCTTGCAGTCCTAGACCCCCCAAACTTCCCATAGGTTTTCAGGGTAATCTCGGGAGGCTTAGGATTGAAAGGATTAAGGAAACTGCAATTTAGACGCTTTTTTGAAGAAATTTTGCAGATGATTTTTTTGCTGGGAACATACAAAAAACTTTTTTTGAGTTCTATTTATATTTATATAACTAATGTTTTTTAATATTGTACCATCTGAACACACAAATTTGATTCTGTTCTGCTTGCTAAAACCAGGTTTTCGTTATTACTCATGCTAGTAATAAGTATGACTAAGTATTTTTAAATCAATATTACTAAAGTTGATGAACTCTTGATTGAACTTGATGGTGAAAGGTATACAATCATAAAACCTAATAATGAAATTAATTGGTTATTTGGAATGACTGATATTTAATACTTTAAATCAAAACAATCATAGTGATTTTTCTTTCAAATTTGTAAAACCCAGGTAGGAAATCTGTATTTAAGGTTATATTGACTATATAGAATCGTATATTTTTTCTTTTTTACTGTGTAATTTCAATATTGTTATTGGATACATGTTAACTGAAAACTTATCCCACCTGATATATGCTGTTTTTTCTTAAAAATAAACTTTTAGAAATTATTACAATTAATAACAGAATTTAAATTACAACTATATTTTCTTAATTGTGATTTATTATAAAGTAAATAAAAATAAAATCCATCTAGGAATTTCATTCATCAACGAATTAATCAATTTAACTATCTTATTTACTTATTTAGAAGACGAATCTTGCACCATAAAACAATAACCAAACCTATGTAGAAGACGATACTCCAATAAAATATCAAAATATTTTTGATGAATAGGTCCTCGGTTATGTGCGAAAATATTAATGTGTATAATAGTTTACATAATTAAGATGCTTTTTTAGAATGTATTGAATAAAGATATCAAATAAAATGTGCGAAATCTCTCTCTCTCTCTCAAGATAATAATTTTTTTACCTCTGGGGAGTGCATTTCAAAGATTTACCTTCTATTATAAGTTAATAACTGAAAACATTAGTGTAATACTTTTTCTAAAAGGAATATTAGATTATATTCAGTTATTAATTTTCATTAATAACATGCGATTGGTTTGTTGTTTGGGGTTTTATGGCGCAAGATCCCCATTAGGACATTCTTCGTCAAATTATATAATAAGAAAATAAAATAATGAATATGGGTGCTTAAGCAAAAAACTCTAAATTTATTTAAATTCATCCCCATAAATATATTTTCACAATGGATTAAAAATCATGCAATCAGAAAAAGAGGTTAATGCATTTTAAATCGAGTCTCTAAGAATAGATTTTGTGTTTGCAACTTTGCTTAAATAAACTAGGAATCAAAATAACCCGGAAACCAACATGTTTGAAAATTCCCTATCCACGAGCTTTTAAGATACACATTCATTCCTGCATGCATACATACTATTCAACTTCTAACCCAAACCCCACTCAAAAACTGCTCGCCAAAGTGTATTCTTTAAAGCTCACCATTGTGCGCCCTGGAAAGACGTAATAAATAACACATTCCCCAAGATTCATCACAACAAGATTACTTTTTTATATCTGGAACCACATCTCCGGTCGGACCGTCCTAGCTGTCTACTTTACTTTTCTTGCTGTGTCCAAATCTCGTAAAAAATTATCTTCTATTTTTCCGTATGGGTCTGTGAATGCGAGTAGGGAGGAAGGCGTGGACGGAGTGACCATCGCAAGGTCGTTAGTCTCCTTTGGTCAAGATCCAAAAAGGCGGTCTAAACGGCTTCTTGAAGGGAGCGCTGGGGCGTCAGCCTGTCTTCTGCACACAAATGGACGTCTTCAAAATGGATTTCATTTCGAATTGGCTTCCCCCCTGAAAACAGTTTTTTTTATTTGATTGGGCTAATAGAGTGATTGGTCTTACACTGTCTAATTGGATTGTTACAAACAATGATATTGTGTTTTGACACTATTGGTTTAGTTTGTCTCCAAAACATTAACTACCATTAAGCATTAATGATCTCCAAATGGCTTGATGACAAGGATTTTTTTTAAAGTCTATAAAAACCCTACAAAATAACAGTTTTAAATAATGTTCAATAAATATTTGCTCCTCTTTTGTCTAAAAACAAAGTTACTCGAAATTAGTGAATCATTTATTTGCACACCAAAATTGGACTAAAAAAGGTAGTTTACATTTATCCCTTTTTACTACTGTCTTTCTCATTAACGATACAATGTATTTAAAAAGCTTAATACGCAGCTACTGTGTAATTTGAGAGGAAAAAATGACGTTTTCAACATTAAAGAGATTATTTGACCCTCGTATCCGCAAGACCTCGTATAATGTTTATTAATATTTAAATATTCATTCAAACCAAACCATATTTCTAGACGATGTATGACAAAAAAATCAAATCACTTTATTAGAGATCTTCTTTTTTCAATTAACAGTTTGGTTTTCTTGTAAAGTCTTTGTTAAAATCCTCTGAATTATCAATAAATTTTTAAAATTCTCGAATACAAATTTTCGTGACATTTATAAAAATAAAATTGTATTTTGGTTAAGCATAATGGATAAGGATTTAAAATATTGTATACCCGATATTAGTTTTAAAATAAAACAACGTTTACAAGGTTACATAAAAGAACTCTTCCTAATGGTCTCATCTAAAAGTACACATACGCTATTTGTTAAAGGAAATTCGGGAAATGTTCCCTCCATAACGAATGCGCGTTTTAAAGTTTCAAAAAAACCCGCAGTGGACGACTTTGAACCCTAGCGCAAAGACCCAGAAAAATACCCAACCCTCTTTAGATTTATCACTAGCAGAGAAATGGATAAAAATACACTTCTCTGCGCAACATAATCGTAAATCAAAAGCTTTCCGAGTACTATGCACCGCGGCCAAAAAACAAGAAAGCCCGTCTACTTGCCATAACTGTAAACGGCCTTCGCATTTGCGGATAAATGTGCAGGGATAGAAGGAGCTTTGCACCACCGATGCCCCTTCCTTTTCAAAATATGGGTTGTAATAGGGGAACATAACCCGGTTGTATCTCACATAAATCCATTTGATAGTGCGTAACATGGAAATTATGCTCCCGGCGCACCCGTGTTCGCGCATCTTCCCAAATCTCCATACACAAAGAAGGAAAACTTAGGAGGTGTGAAAATCCACGCTTTTTCCCGAGTTTTGAGCTGGCCGCCCAGTTCTAGGTGCCCAGATTAAGGGGTACGGGGAGCTTCGATTGGGGTAATCCGGCTTTATGTCTCTTTTATTAAGTTTTTAAACTTTCTTTATGGTCGGGTGATGAATTTGAGGAGTCGTAAAATTTTATTTGCAGATTTAAAATGCCTTCTTAAGAGGTAGTTCAGATCGGGAGTAAAGCTATTGGATTGGAGCTAGTTGTTTAGTGTGAAATAGATATCAGGTTAGATTTGGAATAGCCATGGATACAAGTTAAATTTCATTTTAAGCCGTTACAGTTTTTATTCATTCCAACATGATTTAATCTGCAGAAACCACACTTTGGGAATTAAAGAAGAAGCTACCTTCTTCTACTACTTCTAGAATACTACCTAGAAGCTTAGAAGAAGATATTTTTGTGAGAAACACTGTAATATGTTTTCTTTGATCTTGGGTTATTAAGAAAACAAAGGTATCAGTTAAATTTTTAATGAATAAATTTAAAAATATAAATGAAACATAACTTACTACATTCCTTATCCTATATTACGGTTTTAACATGATGAAAAAAATACAAGGACTCTTTATATGTCTATAAGTCAGGATGACAAAAAGTTAATCATCAAACCACTAGCTTTAAATATTTATACATACCTAACACTCACAATTAATATTTTTAAATAATACCGAAATGTGTTCTTAAACTTTTTAAAAATTAAACATTTATGAAATACAAATTATATATACGTTTTTATTATGGTCATCAGTTCATATTATGTTAATTTAGAATTGGCGCCTGAGACGAAATGTATTAGAAGCAGTTACTATTGTAATTATGACCTAAAAATTTTTCTTCTGCAATGACAAGGCAGCCTAAACAAAAGTAGTTAAAATACTGTAAAAACATTGGTCACTGAAGTTGTGTGATGAGCGTTATTAAGCATTATTGAGCGTTTTTGATCCTGTTTCAGGCGCCAATTCTAAATGAACAGACTATAGTGTAACGTAATAAATAAATAAATACCACGAAGCAACATTCATTTTTAAACTAAAAAAGCGGAAATTTTTAAAAAAGTTACTAAAACTTTGGGACCATTTACAAATTATATCGTACGTGTTTTAAGTGCCTTATGTTCCTTCCTTCATGTCACATGTTTTCGTATCTCAGTGACCCTCTCTACCAATATGTAGTGACAATATAGTCACAATTTTGAAAATTTAAAACAAACTTAACATTTTAAATTTCATGTCCTCTTTCAGTTTCATTAATAACTCTTTCATAAAGGCTTGATCAAAAATATGTAAAAAGTTTAATTCTGAACAAAATAATTTATAAGGAAACACAAATCTTTCAAATTTATTTAATTGATAATGTTATAATAATTTTGACACTCTAACCTAACGTCTTACAATGACACTAATATAAGTTAATGTAAAAAGGTTTTGAATTATCGAAACTACTCTGTTAATTACTTTTCAAGCTAACTTTACGGGAAAATAAGAATACTAAATCAATTTTTCGATATTTCATTGGTTTTTACGTAATCAAAAAATTAAATCTTAAAAGATTGCCAACACCAAAACAAACTTAAAAGTATTAAAAAAAACTGAGCTAAAATATGAAAACTTATTTACACAAAAAGTACTTCTAAAACACAATTATTTCTGGCTGCGGGTTTTAATTTCCTTTATCAGTGGCATTATTCTAAGAGCTTTTGGAGCATGATTACTTCATTCAAAGAAGTAATATTTATCCACAATCGGATTCCGATGTCAAATAAAGTGGGCAACACAGCGTAGCGATTTTCTTAGTTAACTGTTCTTATCCTACATAAGAGGCTTATCTTCCTTTTGAAGACTGCCCTGTGGCGGTCAACCGCTTATGGGATTCAATTGCATTATACCCTGCACTGCCTGGATAAGCAGGGGAGGGGGAAGCTACCTGAAATATTTCGCTCTTTTATAAAAGGTTTGAAATATTGGTGGTCGGGTCTTTGAAATTAGAATGGATTCTTTTCGATCGTTGATGATTTTAAAGTACTTAACTTTTTACGATGGTTGTAAAGTGTACAATTTTTAACACTTAGTAAGTAAATAAAAAAACCATAACTGCCAAACAGGCATTAAGGTAATTTGTTAATTGTTTTTAGGATTATAAACATTACATGCGTCAGCTTTGATTACAATGTGATATGTCTCCAATTTAACAGTTATGTTGGAAACATAATTATACAAGATATTCTTGTCTGCATTTTTTCCTAGGCGTAAAAACTGTTTTAAGTTATGTTACATAATTTAATTTTCAAAGTTCATGAAAACGATACTGGAAATTGAGAAAAAATAAGAAAAATATAATGACTAAGATTTAGATAATTTGATTATGTAAGGATATTTATATTATAAAATCGATATTTATCAGTAAGTAGCTAATGAGCAAAAAATCTAATTGAGCAAAAAATCAATTTGCTATATTTGTGGACTTATTCGCTTTTTCGAACTGACGATTGAGTTTTTGTGTTTCATACATTGATGGATCAGCATTATAGTCTGTTCATTTTGAACTGGCGCTTAAAAATATTTCCTTCCCCACCACCGATCGGTAACCATAGCAACTATCCACGTCAAAGTGACGAAGAAGGCTTACTATTGGCTGCTCGAAGAGCGTAACTATGGTTACGCTTCTATCGTGGGGGAAAGCACTATTTCTCAAGCGCCAATTCTAAATGAATAGAGTATAGTAACGCTACATTCTTTGCTCCGTACCCCTGGACATAAGTTATCAGTGTTTAAATTATTAAATAAGCA
Organism: Tetragnatha versicolor; assembly: GCA_024610705.1. Lineage (NCBI taxonomy): Eukaryota > Metazoa > Arthropoda > Arachnida > Araneae > Tetragnathidae > Tetragnatha > Tetragnatha versicolor. Next base: position 33,632,308 of record JANDEH010000009.1, on the reverse strand, counting down.
AAATATTGTAATTGGTTAAGTCATTACATAAACAGATTGTATTTGGTTATTCCTGCAATTAAGCTGTTAGAACCGGTTAAAATTCTTAAACATTGCCAGAAATACGTAAAAATATAAAGTCTGTAAAAAAAGATTAAAAAAATTAAAATAAACTAGCGTCCTGGCTGGCTGACAGTTTTTTCTGTTAATTCAACAAATTTTTTTACAGTGTAGATTAAGTTAGCTGTAATTGAAACACCAATGGTTGCCATCAGAAATACAAAAAACCACACTTGTTTTTTTTAATAAACTTAAGAAACTCTGCCTTCAGCAGCTATTCCACACTTGTCGCCTGACTCTTCGTCCCTCAGGCATTCTTGTCATAACAAATATCATATAAAGTGTTAAATTTCAGATAAGATTTGAAGTTAAAAAATAAAAACTGTGGATAGGAGTAGAATTAAAAAAATTGTGTAGGAAAGATGTAGATAAAATCTGTCACTTTAAACTGGAAACTTTTGAAACATTTACATTTTTGCTCAATATCTGTAGTCGATTGGCTTCCCCACATTTGTGGCTGTAAGATAAATAGATTGTGTGTGTGTGTGTGTGGCAAAAAATACCGACCCCAGCCTGCATTTCCATGATTCAATAGGAATGGGGAACCCTGGCGCCAATAACCAAGATCTAATCCAGATTATTCAACTCGGGAGAACATGCTTTGCTAAGTATGGTTGCTCAAGTGCTTGACAAAGTAGCAATTTGTCTCCCGAGTAATGTCTCAAACATGTATCATCGGGTATAAATCCGGTGGGATAGCACCTAATTTATCACTTCTACCAGCATATTTGTAATCAGCTCTGTGAGCCTTTAGTAGATAAGGATCATCATCGCGACACAGTGATGAAGTAAAAGTCTCTCTACTAGAGGTAGACCTAGAATGGTTGGCTTTATTAGTAAAGTGGTTTTGTCAACACTAAAAAGAAGCTAAGGTGATTCCAAGATTTTTTTTGACATAAGGGGGCACGTTTTTCTAAAAAAAAATTAGTTTATGGGCCCCGAAAAATACATACTAGTTAGGTTTACTATTTTTTGAAGTGGATTCGATGAAAATTTAAAAAGTGTTTTTGTTTACTTTAAAAAAAAGTAAAAATTATTTTGTTAGTTCTTTTAATAGAACTTTCCCCAAGGTTTTTAAAGGTATTGTTTCTATTTTTATGTATTGTAAAAATATCATAATTTTTTTCTTAAATAAAACTTACAAAGAAATTATAAAAAACTTTGTTGTTCTATGGTTTGTTACTTTAACTTCTTCATACTATGTCTGAAATGCATTTAATATATAATACTACTTGATAAATAATAAATCTTATACTACTTAAGTTGTTTAGTTTTATGAATTTAAACTTTATAATTTAGAGAATAACCTATAATGTGCATTGCTTAAAATATTTTCTCCTATTCCACTGCCCGTTTTATCAAACTACTACTAATTAAACTTTGAAATAATTTTCTTAGATATTAGAGAGAAAATAATTTAAAAAATAAATATCACATATATCTTTATCTTATCAACACAGCTTTTAACGCGCACGCGTTATCAGTTTTAATTTCAAAAAAGAACATTATAGAGTCAGTTGTCGTTCTAATTTTAATTACACACATCAAGTGTATAATTTTGTTTGAGTCAACAGCAAACACAAACATAATCATTATAATATATTGCTCATAAATCCAGGAATACTTGGAATTAGGATAAAAGTATTGGAGTATAAGGGAGAACATAAATAATAACTTATTGTTCTGAAGTGAGATGATTTAAACATACATATCTCATTTCATTAGAATTAATTGTATGAGATTAGTATGGTAAATTTATCTGGGATATTTATGAATTAACTATTGTCAGGAATCATTCAAACAAAATTAATGAAGAATATTAACGCCTTATACGAAAGATATTAGTTATATTTGTGCATTATTTATTTTCAACAATAAAAGTATACTGGAGATATTATATAGTTTATTTAATAATCTTTAAATTACAAATAATTTCATATAAACACACATCCAATTAATATAATTTATAGCATTTTTAAAATAAGGAAGCTCAAGCACGGTGAAAAAGTTTATTACATGTTAAAAATATTACAAATATTGGATTATAAAGGAAGGTTGTTATGCTTTCCAATTATTAAAATAACTAATTTGTAAAAATGTATTTCTTTATACAATTATGTAAAATATACAGAAAACTTTAAACTTAAAACACCCTTATAAACTTATTTTTTTCCTATTATAGTCATTCAAGAAATATTCTTTGACGTCATTATACTTATCAGAATACCTCATTTCTATTAGAAATTTCTTTAGAACAAATAATGTCATCGGAGAAAAAATATTCAGGGCTTGCGTGATTTTAAGTTAAAGATAAGGATAAAAGACGCGCGGAGGGTTAAAGATGATAACGATTATTTCCCTCCTGATAAGAAAAGTCGCTATTAATTATAGTTAGGATTTTCTAAACCTAGGTAATAGCAAACATTTTTTAAAGTATGTGAAAAATTTTCAAATTAGCTTTTTACGTTTCAGATAGTTAGGAGATAGCTTGAATGCGAAAGATTTGAAAAGTAAAATTAAAATGAGTTTTTAGTGCGTGCTTATATATTGACTATTCCTGAATAACGTTACTAGTGAAAGATTTCAAATCCTTATTTGCTTTTTTTGGCATTCAATGGAGTTTGAAAAAGTCTCAAGCTTATTAAATCAAATCGTGCGTAGGGGAGAGTGGGGCTTTTTCACACATGGGGAACATTCGGACAGACGGCATTTCCCCTAGTAATTATTAATTTAAAAATCTGAAAAAATACCAGTATATTGAAGCATGATTACCACCTCCTGCATGAATTTTCAAAGCCTAGAAAGGTTTCATTTCCCTGCTTTAATTATAAATATCTTGTTGGGACGTGGTAAGCTTGAACTGGTAGATGGGGCACATTCGTACACCAAAAGATGGGGCAGATTCGGAGAGTGCGAATGTGCCTCATCTTTCCCAATTTTGATTATGAAAGTTATTTATATGTTTATAAATGCAGTATATTTAATAACTTGAAGTTTAATTGTTTTTTATTGTAATTATTTCAAAATTTGGTGATAATAGAAAATGACATCTTAAAGAAAGCTTCAGTTTTAAGGAATTTAGACCCAGATTTAAACATTGAAGAAATAAATGTCCCTGATAATTGTTTAATACCAATTGACTTGGACTTAAGTGATTTTATTCTAGTAGAATTTGCTACTAAAAAGAAAATTTTGTTATGTTGTTCAAATAGAAAATTTGGAATTGAATGGTGCTTAATTGAATGGTGGTGGAATTTTCCTTCCGATGTAACTCTTATAGTAAAATATGATAACTTTTAGTGTGCATTTTTCATTACTAAAATCGTAAGTACTAAAATAATATGAGGAAAATAAAATAGTAACACCAAGTAATTTCTTATAAAGATGTCTATAAGATTTTTTCAGTATAAAGTTACTTTACTTCACTTGCTTAGTAATTTTTAGTTATCTTTTAAATATTTTTTTAAGAGAATCATAATTCTTTTATACAATGTTTAAGAAGTTGGTGTGTTAGAAATTATATGCAACTTTAAGGATATAATTATTAATTTACGTCTTGTAGTTACACTAATCAAAACTGTCTGGGGTTTGTTTATACTTAATACGACTGAATTTAATTGGATATGCTTTTATAAAACGGATAATCTAATTGAAAATATTACACTGATTATTCTAATTAATGATATTGATGAAATACACTTATTTCAGTCTTATTGATATAATTAATTTATGCATGCTCTTAACATGCTCTTAAGATTTTAAGTATTTAAGGTAAGAGAGACTTCCAAAGTGGATATGGGGTCATATGCTATCGTATAGAACCCGAGTGTCAAAATACAGGGTGTCCCAAAAAAGACTGACACATTTTAAAAAATAAATTACTAATTACTCAAAAACTAAAAAAGATAAAAATACACGGTTTGTTACATCATAACACCTAAGACTCCCAGGAATAAGATGTAATAAACAGCTTATTTTTATTTTTCAATTTGTTTCAATCAACTCCGATATAACATCGCATTTGTATTATGGGTTGACTGGACGCTACACAAAAAATGGCGATTTGTTAAAAAGTATATGTAATCCTTCTGAACAGTTTAAAACTAGTACATTTATCATACCATTGATAATATTATATTATGTTGCCACAATCTAACTTTAAAATACTATGAAAGAAAGGGCATTTTTTTTTCTTTTTGAAGTTTTAACCATTCATTAAATTAAGTAGCATTGGAGCAAAGTGGGTAGGTAGATCAGTATTCAAAATAAAGTATGAAAAGGTTACTTTTTATGATAGTTAGGTACGTAACTAAGGTCTTAAACATTAGGGGGTCATGTTGGTCAATGCCTCCTTATAACTTTTGAAGGATATTCCATTTTTCCATTGTAAACAATGTTTTCTGGTCAATCATCTGTAGCTTGACCCCAAGGGTCTATCATGTTCTGAACATTAGTTCTAAAAAAGATTAATTTCTAATAAGGTTTTTCTCATTTGTAGTGCTTATCCGCTTTGCCTCCTTAACGGGTTACCTACTTTGGGCTACATGGTGGAACAAATTGTTTTTTTTGACGAGTTTTTGATTATCAGTGTTGGGTAAGTCATTATTTGGCACACAATCGAACGCTTTCACGTATTTTTATTTTATTGCTGTTAAACTCTCCTACTATACAGGGTGTTCCACGAAAAGTGGTCTAACCCCTTTAACTTTTGAACCCCTACAGATACAGTCATGAAAGGGGGGTCTAGGTATAGTAAAGTGACCATACCCTATCCAATGAGACAACTTGCAACGCCCTCTAGCGGAAACTTTAGGAGTTATTATTTTTATTTTAAAAACTGTTTGAGATATGTGAAAAAAAATCATTGACTAAGTTGTAGAGCAGCATCGATTCAGTAGTCACTGACTTTTTTCACCTACCTCAAAAAGTTTTTAGAATAAAAATTATAACTCCTAAATTTTCCGCTAGAGGGCGTTATAAGTTGTCTCATCGGATAGGGCATGATTACTTTACTATACCTAGACCCCACTTTCATGACAATATCTGTAGAGGTTCAAAAGTTAAAGGGGTTGGACCACTTTTCGTGGGACACCCGGTATAAAATCAATTTTGTAATTAGAATCAAACAATAATTGAAAATTTTGAGTTTTCAAAGTTAGCATACCAACTTTAGGCTACTCTCCTCTACTTTTAAAGGCATTTGTAGCAACAATGATCTAACCCTGTTTAAGTTATCCCTTTGTTGCTGTCAGCTGCTTATATTCATAGAAAACCCTTATTGTGATATGACATAGAAGAGTGAAGGGGGTAAACTTATCAGCTGATATAGTAATTTTAGTTGTCTAATTACCATAAAAAATGAATATCCTCCAAAAGTTCGAGGAAGGCTATATGGTGTAGAAAAGAGAAGGGGGTAAACTTATCACCCGATATAGTAAAGTTTCGGTTGTCTAAAATAAACCCAACTCAGACAACACTTTCTTCTAACTTCCCCTAATTATTCGGGGGGCAAATTGCTCTCTCAGACAGTCCGATACCTGGTAATTAATGCTTCCTCGGCTGCCTTCTTCACATGCCTATCATCCTCGGCGGTTATTCTTCCCTCGCTACCAGTGGCCCGCCCCGGCAGTTGCGCACATGCGCTCGCCGCCAGGGCACCGCCGGCCGGGCCGAGGCAGAGTGGCGCTCCGCTCTCTTCCACTCCGGCTCGCTCCAAACTCGCTCCGGAAGATGGAGTGAGAGCCCGCTCGCTCGCTCTCTCGTGGGATTTCGAGGATGCCATGAGGCAATCGAAGCAGGCCGTCACCATGCTGAGTGTCGCGCTCCGTTTGGCGCTCCTCGTTGCCGTCGCCTGGGCTGCCGACACCAAGAAGATGACGTCGAGGGTGGTCAAGACCAAGTACGGGTCCCTCAGGGGGTTCGTGACCACGCTGCCCAACCGGCAGTGGCGGCCGGTGGAGGTGTATTTGGGGGTCCCCTACGCGAGCCCGCCGATGGGGACCCTCCGCTTCATGCCCCCCGTGACCCCTGCCCACTGGAGGGGGGTCAGGATGGTGGACCAGTTTAGTTCCGTCTGCCCCCAGAAGTTGCCCGACATTAAGAATGAGACTGAGGCTCTGAAAAGAATGCCCGCTGGGAGACTCGAATACCTCAAGAGATTGATTCCTTTGTTACAGAATCAGAGTGAAGATTGTTTGTACCTCAACATTTATGCCCCGGTGATTGGTGAGTTAGGACATTTGGATTCTTTGTTTGTGGGAAGTTCGCGAGGAAAGTTTGTCAAGGTCCGGAGTTTGGTTCGGGTTGATTATAACTTTGGAAACTGGTCCCGCGAAAGTTTTTTTTGCGAAGAAAATGTGTGGAAAAGTTTTGGAAAGTTTTCCTTGGGATATTTTATTAATTTGTTTTGGAGTTTTATTTTAATTTAAAAATTTAAAATTTATTTCGAAAGAAGTAAAATTTTGTTACCGAATTTTGCTTTTTATAAAACATCTTTAGCAACTTAAAAAAAGAAATTATTCACATAGAAATTATTTCATATAAAAGTAACTAAAATAGGGTAATTTCAAAACCAGAAACTTTAGAATTATTTGGTATATAACTAAAGACAACACTCTCAAATTTTAAGGAAATAGTTTTTCTAATTTTCCTTACATTGATTCTTGTAAAATAAACTTAAAGTTACTATTTGGATAGTTTTCTGCACTCCTACCATTGTTCCATTTTACATTGATAGCTAATAAATAAATAAATTCGGTAAAAATGTCTTATATATACAGGTAGTTAAAAGTAAAAATTTTGTAATATACAAAAAAGTTTATATTAATTTAAAAAGAAATAAAGAGAAATAACCTTAAGTTTTGAAATGTAAACGAAAGGGGACAAAAAATCCCACCCTTATATAATATATAAAAAAAGTTTTAAAGTGTTTAGTGGATGTTTTAAAAAAATTAAAGCTATGTTTTCATGTGAAACTAAAAAAAAATAATATTTTGAAAAGTTGGTTCTAAATTTTTTCTTTATACAAATACAAATACAAATTAAGTCGACCAACTACAGGCTTAAGGCTTTGTAGGGGTCACACTCGTTACTGGAATAGTCCATTAACTTATGGTAACAAAAATATTATTTTAAAGAAAAGGTAAAAATAAATCTTTTGGCTACTTATTTTAGTGACACAATGTTATATTTTTTTTGTTAGAAAATTGAAAAATACTTTACAGAGAATTACAGTTATTTTATGGATTACTTTGTACTCTTTTATAAATTAAAATAAATACATAATGACAATTTTAAACAGTAAAGTATAAAAGTCCTGACCTTGATAAACTTAAGTAGATTCTTTAAAACACAAATTAGTGACCTTTAGAATACTTTACCGAATAATATTGTATTTATCATATTCCGTAAGTAAACTTCGATAAGCATTACCTACATTGGAGAACAGCTTTAGTTCAAAATGTGTGTTAATGCCTTGATTTATGAATGAGATATTGGATTTTTTTGAGAAGCCTGAAAGGTAACTTTTTTGATACGTGGGTAAGACAGGGTATTCTCTAGGGCGCAAGATTTGGTAAGAATGAAAAAAAATGCACTTGGTTAATGTTATTAATTTAATAATTTATGACCACAGATGAACAAAAAAAAATATTCTACAAACATTTTGATGAATTACATTTTTAAAGTGTTAAGAATACCATACCTAACTACTGAAAGAATATATTAGTATTTATAATCCATTTGTAAAAAATAAATTTAATTAATTTGCATACTTTAAAAAAATTGAGAAAAATATCTGTTAAATTAGTATTTTTGAAAAGCTTTGTTTTGTTCACGTTGTTGAAAAAAGTGAAAATATTAAGAGGAAGAAGAAATAGTGGTAATAAAGAATTTTGATGACATAAAATTAATCATAACCCGTAACAGGGAAGGTGAAAAATTGAAACATACAAGGGGACGTGGGGTCTCAGAGACTCCTCAACTTTCAATATTTTTTAAAAATCGTCTAATTAAGATATGATTCTGATATTTCAGTACATTGTTATTTGAACATCTCTTGATAGAAAATATTTTCTTTAACTTTATGATGAAATAAACATTTTTTCCAGACAATTTTCCAATAAACTTAAAATTATCGAATTATCGTTGCGGAGTCAGGGAGACCCCACGTCCCCTGCTACGAGATAACATAATACTCTAAAATACTTCAAAGCAAATTGTTTAGAAATAAAGACAGTACGTAAAGTTTCCTTAAACAGGGGATAAACTTTTCAAAAATGTAATCTGTAATAGTTGGGTCTAAAGATAGAAAATATGACAAGCTTCTTCAAGGTGAAAATGTATCTTATTTGAACCTTCTTGTTTCTGATATCTTATTATTTCCTTCCATAACATAATATGATGCCTTTAATAGATGGAAAAGTATTTCAATGGGAAATAAGGGTAAACTAAACTACTCTCACTCCTTTCCAGTCTTTAGTTATTGTTTAATTTTTTTAGGATGACTGCTACTTTTAGGAACTTTTTAGTCTGTGTCAATAGACCATTTATTATGAATTGAGGCATTACAAATTGACCGAAAGAACGTTGACTGTTTTAAGGGTTCAAACATATTATTTTACTGTTGTTTTGGGACAAATACCATCTAAATAAACTTGACTATAAGTAAAATGACCATATAATTTTATATATAAATGACTATAGTATTTTTAATGTGATAAATCAACTATGTTTATTACCTTATATGCCAACGTTTCTACCAAAATATCTTACAAAATATTTTCTAGCTTTCATGTCCTTTTGAGTCACTTTCATAGGAACAAAAATACTGAAATGTTTGCTCCAAAACTCATAAATATGGTAATGAAAAATACTTAAAAAGATTCTGGTGAAGTTTAAGAAAAAAATATTTTTATTTCCTGTGAGCAGGGAAAAATTCCAGTTTAGTGTTGAGTTTAGTAGCGGAAAGGGTGATGCAAGCGTAAAATCTTAAAAATATGTTTGGGTTTCTAGGAAATCCTTGGTAGTAGTTTTACTTACAGGGTCCAGCAATTTACGTCTTCGATCTGGGAGTTTTTGTTCATATATAGGTTGTCCACCTTAAAATTTTTCGCTATAAAAGTCACTTTAATTCAGTCAAAAGTTGAAATTCGTAAAACTTTGTTAATAGTGATATAAAATATACTGAGGTTAAGGCCCGCATCATAAAATCTTAGCAATAAAGATCGCCTGGAAGTATTCAATTCGAAATTAATAGAAATGTTCGTAAAGAGTGCACTTAGATTTTGTACATTGTAATTTAGATAAGAAGTAAATGTTATTAGATATAATATTGGAGAATGAGTAAATATTTAGTCAAAGGGAGTTAGGTAAACAATTAATGTTCCCTTTATTATGAAAGAACTTAATGAATTTGTAATTTTAATTATTATAATAATTATACAATAAACAGAAACTTCTAAAACAAAGAAACTAAAGATTAATTTATTTGCTACAAATAATTTAGTTTAATACACTAGCGGAAATAAAAATCCCAACACCAAGAAGGAAAGGAGATATCAAAGTCAGATTTTTTTCCATGATTGCACTTAGTATCAATGTGAATTGATTAAAAAATCAGCCTTCCTGGATGTTAGGGGGGCGAGAAAACCGGGGGTGTTGTCTCCATAGGTGTCCATTACTGCCGTCACTCGTCATGGTATTGAGTGACAGGGGCTCTAAATGACTTTTGAGGGATTGGAGGACCATGTTGCCTCCTCAGGTAGTCCAAATTCATATGGTGCACCAGCGGACGTTGCATACCTGGCTAGGTGATTTCTCCTCATTGACCGGACTTGTTTTGTGAGCGTTGCTTCTTACGAACGGATAAGCCAGGGTAAAAATGCAACATAAGGGGTTAAGAAGAAAGCTTGGACATTGCATACAACATGTGGTTATGCTTGTTTCTCTTGAAATTTGTCCCCAGGATAGATCTGAAGGTAAGGACGGTCTACCGGCTGCAAAATCTCAATGACGCAGCTCTGGTTGGAAAAAGTACTGGTGAATCATACTCAGGAGTTGCAGAAATGGAATCCAATGCATCCCCACTCCGTTACCCTGCATCACCACTCCGTGGAACGATTAGAAAATCATCAGCTAAGTGCGCTCTCTCCATTGTGTCTTCAAACTCATATCCAACCGTCGTGGTGCTCCAAACCGAAGCTGGATTCTCTCATAAACGCAATGTCTTGAAATTGGGATTTCCATTTCCTTATTTAGTGCACTATTGGCAACAGAAAGGCCCATTTTCAGCCCCTTGTTTATGGACAAAGATTTAAGAAGCTATGCGGACAAAACGGACAATCCGCAGTACTGCAAATGACATCCATCCCACTGCCCCTTGTCCTCAGTATGATCTACCGGTACTTTGGCCAACCAGAGCTGCTTCATTGAGGTTTTTTAGCCGGTTGTCCGTCCTTACCTTCAGACCTGTCCTGGGGACAAATTTCAAGAGAAAAATGCACAGACACATGTTTTATGCAATGTTCAAGCTTTCTTCTTAACCCCCTATGTTGCATTTTTACCCTGGCTAATCCGTTCGTAAGAAGCAACGCTCACAAAACAAGTCCGGTCAATGAGGAGAAATCACCTAGCCCGGTATGCAACGTCCGCTGGTGCACCATATGAATTTGGACTACATGAGGAGGCAACATGGTCCTCCAATCCCTCAAAAGTCATTAAGATCCCCTGTCACTCAATACCATGACGTGTGATGGCGGTAATGGACACCTATGGAGACAACACTCCTCCCTGGTTTTCTCGGCCCCCTAATATCCAGGAAGGCTGATTTTTTAAGAAATTCACATTGATACTATATAAAATCATAGAAATAAATTTGACTTTGATATCTCCTTTTCTTCTTGGTGTTGGGATTTTTATTTCCGCTAGTGTAGTTAAATATCCGTATTTTTGGTTTAACTTTATAAATAGTCTTTTGCTTTAATGATACATATTTATTTAATCTCAAACTGTATTGAATCAATATCACAAATTTATATTCTAGAAAAGGATCTCACACTGTACTTTTTTTACTAAAATAAATTGTAGACTTTTTATTTAAAAAGGAACAACTCGGAATTTATGAGTCAAGTTTAATATTATCTGCTATGCTATTTACCAGAAATTGTATAACATATTTATTTGCCTAACTACAACACTTCAAAATAAAGTATTAATTGACGTAACTATCAATAAAAATAAAGAGAATAGTGTACAAATAAATTGCGTCGCATTTTTTGCATCAAATCTACATATTTCGATTTCCATGCGAAAAATACAATTAGCTGAAATTAATAACGTAATAATGTCAATATAAGTACAAATTAATGACACTTCAGGACAAATAAATATTCATTTAATCACTTCATGACAGGAAAAGCGAATGCAAGCAGTGGGTAATTAATGACATCTTTGTGTATGTAAATAGCGCCCAGAGCTGTCTCATTTCAAGTGTTAAACGTTTTCTAGGGTAGAAGAGTATGCGAAGATAAGTGCCGAATATAGAAATAAAACACGATGCGTCGGCATTCATTGACGGAATGACACCAAGTACCATTTACATTGATTACTACAGCATAAAGGACGAAAAGTATCAAAAACCAGTCATCAGAACTAGCGGACTGTAATGCCCGTCGTTAATGATGTTAGCATCGAAGTCCAGTACGTGTTGGGTATGATGCTGCTTATGCAATTAAGATAAATTGTTTGCTTCACCGATTCTGTGTGGATCCCGGTTTTCATCGAGGCTGTCTTTAATTTTACTTTTCTATTTTTGTAGTTTAGATGGGAAAGGGGAAAAGGGACGACACATTTTTTTAGATAAGCTATACTTAGAATAAGTAATTTTGTGTGTGAAATCCTCGGCAAAATCGAAGGTATTGGTAAAACGAAGTAGAATTGTTGTTAGTATCGTAGCTCATTAATTCAAATTTGTGTATTTGTGTGTTGCGGCTAACTTTCTAGATATGTCTTCGAGCTAACTATCTGATTCATAACTCAATTAAATTTATTGAATATTATCAAACATATAAAAAAAATTTAAGAAATAAATTTTAATTTTTTATAAATACTTTTTTACAATTAATTAGAAAAAAATTGAAAATATACTATCTTAAAAAGGTTATTTGACGGTATTTGTGACAAATTTGCAATATGTGTCTCTGAAGATCCCATAAATTATGAGTAAATTTTAAAACCTTTCATGTTAATGTTGTTAAAATAAAAAATTTGCATAGAATATTGTATAATAAGAACGTTTCAAATTAGCAGAAATAATGTGATCTGAACAAAACAATAAAAACAATCAAGATACATAAAAATATTTCACCCTTTCTCAAACATTAGTTAATAAAATTTGACTTAATTCATTTAATATAAAAATATTTATTTAACACTTCAAAAAAATCTATGTTTAAAATAATCATATAGGTTAAGGCTTGAAAAAGTCCATGTCAAACATTTAATAATTTCTATTCCATAATTTTTTTCTTAAAATACATAAATGTCAAAACTTCTGAATTCCTTTTTTTGTATTTAATTTAAAACGAAAACTAAAAAAACCCTTCCTATATTTTTAAAAAATGTTGTAATGAAGATTTATCTTTTAATCTTTTTTATGTGTATATTCGTGCTTAACCTTTTCTCGGGACTTTTAACCCTAAAGAGGTTGTTTTCATATAAGCTACGAATATTCTGTACTAGAAGAGTCGTCATTATGAAATTTTATCCTTGCTATTATTCTCCAATAGCTTTTTAGGAAGAAATTACCTTAGAAATAAACTATATATTAGGTTGGTAAATCAGAACTTGGTCGGGTAGATGGTCTAGTAATTCTCTTCAAAACCGTTGTCTCTTCAGCCGTTGTCCTTGCCACGATGGGAAAACAGTGTCGTAAGGGAAAAAACTCCAAAAATGTTCTTCCCGGATGTTTAAACCAACATGCCACAGCTTTTATTATGTTATACTAAACAAAAAAATATAAATTAATTTATGTTTAAGTACGATGTAACTATTGAACGTTTATTTGATTAAGTATGGTTTTTTATGTAACCCTTTCAGACCAAGCCGCTTACAAGTTTCCATAAGGTTCAGGGGGTAATCTCTAGCAATCTAGAATATAAAGGGTTAACAGACCTCAATGGGAAATATTATACCGTTGATTTTTTTAAAATTCTGAAAATTTTACGTTTATGTTCGATCCTGTTTTTAGCTTTTATGAAAACAAGAAATGAAGAATGATATAAATGTTTCAATGGTGATGTTTTTTAAATGTAAATATTAAATTTTCTGTCTATATAGGAAATCATAGTTTTAATCGTATTTATTAAATGCTAGATATTTTTACAAAACTAACATTTATTTTTTAACTATCCATAATTTGGAAAATAGTTTCACCCATTCATATTCAAAAAGTTGTTCAAAGGGAAATAAATCATATTTCAATGACTAACATTTATTTTTCTGATGCAGCACATACAACAATTGCTTTCATATTATGTCACTAGGAAATGTTTTCAATTCTACAAATCTATAAGAAACTAGTACATAATTTCAATTTTTATATATTGTCTACTGATATTTCACTCGCCCTTACGTGAGAAAATTTGCTCAAAAAGACTCGATAGGGATTTTCGTATTGACTTTCAAAATAAGAGTAGAATATTGTATTTTTCTTATATCACATGTTTAGTTGAAAATGTTCTGTTCATTTCTAATACTGAACGCTTTGAAAAATTCATGCAGCTTAACGTAGCAAGTGAGTAGAACATAACTTGTTGAGTTGATCCAAGCTGGAGTTGACTTGCACACTAAAGTTGAAGATTTTATAAAAATTCCGTCTTTTTCGAGTTTGAAATGCATCTTTCATTTTCGTCGGTTTATTTACTTTCAGTCTGTCAAAGTTTGCTAAATAAATATTAAAACGAATTCTGTTTCCATTCTGAGTTTGGTAGCACTTCTTAGTCAATAGAAAGCTCTGGTTTAAAATAAAATCACGAGATGAGGGTTGCCTTCAGATTTTTTATGTGCATCTCCCAATGTACTCTTGTTTGTTTGCTAGAGCGTTATGCACACAAATAAAGCTTCAAAATCTAATGAGATTTTCGAACTACTTGCTAGTTAGTTCATTCTTACTTTGATTTCAGTTTTTAAATGTCGCTTCACTTCTGACAAAGTAATATTATCTTTCAGAAAAGTTTAAAGTGTTATTTTCTTAGCTTTCTGTATTTAATTTTTTATTTTAGCTCAAAATAAATGTTATCAGTTACAGAGAAATTCTTTATCTAGATTTTATTTAAGTATCCACTGAAAAGAAATGTTTAAGTGTAAATTTACATCGTATACTTTTGTTGTATTTTTCATCACAAAAGTATACATTTTTATCAAAATGTAAAACTAAACTAAAATTAAAATATACTACCTAGGAATATTTTACTATAAACTAAAAAATACAGTTTAATAATGAATATTTTGGTCGGAGATAACATTATTGTAGATTTATAAAAGAGAAAACTAATCCATAGATATCGCATTTTCACAAAATATTTTAAATACGTTTATTACGGATATCACTTTTTATAAGAAATGTAATAGTAAATAATGATTTCTCTAAATTTTTCACTGACATAAATGCATCTTTTTGTTAGCTAAACGCCGATTTTATAGTTACATTTTTACTCATTTTTTCGCTGTCAGAAATTAAAAATATCATACCACGAGTATCTCAATAATGTTGAACTAGATAACTCAAAACCATTTTCCTTTCAAAATCCGTTCCTTAAAAGTAATTATTTCTATCGCATGTGATCTAAAGACATAGCCTTGTTAAAAACTATAAGTTATCTAGATTAATAAGCATCAACTACAACCCTGAAGAATCCAGATATTGGAAGGTTAATTAAAATTTTTACGAACAAAAATAAAATATAAACTTTTTTACAACAAGGGGAAAAAGTTAAGCTTTTAAAGGTTTATAAGTAGGGCTGTGATTTATATGTAATTAAAAATCCAAATTATGTACATATAATATGTGTTCATTTTAGCAAAATATGTAATAAAAATGCCAAATATGTAATAATAAAAAGAAAATGTTAAGTAATTTTTTGAAGGGGATCTTCAAATATTAACGCAAGCACATAGTAGGGAAGGGTAGTTTTCGCAATTTTCCGACAGCTCATGTTCTTTTTTGCTGTCTTTTCGCGAGAAAAAAACCGAAAACCATGTGTCTACTTCCCTTCTCGGCGCGCCTGACACGTTTCATATGACCATCCCGACTTCACAACCTTTTAAAAGTTAAATTTAGCATTGGGTGCACTAATTTTAACTACAATTTGAATGCGTATTTTATTTTATGGGTTACTTTAATTTGAAAATTGGTCAAACGTGTGATTTATATTTGAAAAACTTGAAAATGGATAAATATGTAATAAAAATATGTAGTTATACGTTGAATATGTAAAAATATGTAAATAAACCAAAATATGATAAAATATGTAAAATAAGCATGGTCTTAATCGATTCAAAATCTTTTTAAACGTATAGAACTCAAGAGCACACTTTAATATCAGATTCCTGAAAAAATATGGAATTACATAGGGTTGTTTTTTATTTAACTTCCGTTTTATTCCTGTAAAGAAAGTAGTGATATTTTCGAAATAATTTTGGTGCTGGTAGATAGGTACATCCTTGAGTATTAATTTCCTACTTTTTTGGAAAAAATCGGAAATTTTTTTCTATTATTTATCGAATTTACAAGCGCGCTCCTCGAACTTATTTCCCACCAGCCCATAGAGAATTTTTCTTCCTTTAAACTCTGTTCGCATTAACAATAGACAATCGGCAGGCAGGTGATTTTTGCAGCATGCTATTGTGAATGCTTAAAACCATATGTTTTGCATCTGCCAAGTTCCAGGCATTGGGGATTCTGGAGTTACAGCCATAATAAACAAGGCAACATCGATAGATTCGCAGGCAAAGTGTGCGCTGAGGGGGAAACGACTGTCCGAACCGATGCGAAGCTCAACGAAAAATCAAATTTTTCATGAAGCGGAATCGAAAAACTTGTGAAATGGTACGGTAATTGGTCTATTTAAAGGTGATTACGTTGAAAAGTAATTAAAGATGCTTTTAACCTTCCGTAATAACCTTATTTTTAAATATTCATTTGTTTTTATATTTTTAAACTATCAATTAGGGGAAAATTTCGAAAAAGAGGATTTCTCTATGGGTTGGTGGGAAATAAGTTCGAGGAGCGCGCTTGTAAATTCGATAAATAACAGAAAAAATGTCCGATTTTTTCCAGTAAAGAGGGAAATTGATACTCAAGAAGTTACCTATCTATCAGTAGCAAAATTATTTCGAAATTCCTACTACTTTTTTTTGGGAGCAAAACGGAAGTTAATTAAAAAACAACCCAATAAATCCTTGCCCTATTTATAAGCATTGATTCAAAGGTAAGAGAAACAGAGCCTCAAAAATCCCCACAGCCTAAATTTCTATTAAAACGATAGTAATGGTGTGAAGTAAAAGTACCACCAGAAAAAAACAACACAAGTCAGTCTCACCGCAAGTTATTTAATTTACTTACATTTATGCTTTTATGGGAATTTATGCAAAATAGGAAGCTGCTGAAAATTTAAAAAATATTGTTACCATTATGGTGTCGCTGGTTTTGCTTTTTAAGACTAAGATATACAGTATAAATTTGCATTTAACGTGATAAAGACCTTTCTTTTGAAAAATTGATTTATTTATTTGAGTTTGCGTGTTTCATCCTTGAAAATACATATGCCACAAATATAGCTGAAAAGGAAATTAACTCTCTCATAAAAGAATACTGTAAGAAAATTCTTATTATTAATAGCTTTTCCTTTGGAATTCTTTGCAAAGAAAACATAACAAGATATTCCAAGTGTATTTTTACTCATAAAAAATGTAATGGCACGAGGACTGTTTTGCCATATAGTTAATTATTATTTTTATTGTTATTGGCATTACTAGAGGCCATTTAAGTAACAAACGGATATACGTCACGAAGAAGTGGTTTACTCCGCATCCTTGCCGAGTCCCATTTAGCAAATTGCGTGTAATCTTATGAACTGTAATCTCTCAACGGCGTTTCAATTTTTACTTTTACCCAATGGATCAAAACAGTGCTTCATAAGGCCCCTGGAAAGGAAGAGGCCAATCCCCTAATGCCACTCATTAATTACATTCTCAGCCCTGTTTTTATGCATTGGTGTGTTTATGAACTCTGAAGTACCTCTCCAACACTTAGATTTTTTATTAGCAAACTAGATATTTTTATTAAAGATTAAAAGTAGATATTTAACACGTTAATTACCTTTATTAATTCAACTGGCGTTTTTATAACCAAAAACAAAAAGATTAGTCAACGTAATATAGAAGACATTTCTTTATTGATCAAACCAAAAATATATATAAAAATAAGCATTCAATACTAATTAAAAACTTATTTTTTTAGTTTTTATAGGTTTAAACCCCCGAATTATACTTTTAAGTCATAAAGAGATTAAAATGGCGAAATTCTTTGCTATTTAAATCATTATTGAGAATTCAAACAAGAATTAGAACTCAGGATAAGTATTTCAGTATTTTATAAAAAATATATATGTTTCCTTTTAAATATAAAGTAGAGAGTATGAATGTGATTTTGGTATATCTGATTGTGTGTTTTCTAGAAAAGAACAATGTAATATTAATATTAAACAATGAAATAATTCTAAGATCAACGAATATAATTTTAAAAGTATTTTAATCTTCTAAGAGGCATCTACCAGCTTATTATTCTGCTTTCCTTTATGTACCTATATTTTTAAATATTAACAAATAGTGGATACAATTAAAAATGATAAGAATAATTTAACAGTTTTACTAGTAAATTATGGAATAAACAAACAGCGATTTAAAAGATGGAATTGTAACATTATGGAATTGAAACATCCTTATTTTCCGTTTACACTTCATTAATACATTTTCTTATAAAATAAGTATGAAATATGTTATTGTTATATCTATCAAATACTTTCATAATATAACACACACACATACTTTACTATATGAAACTTTAAACTATGAATAAACCGATATGTTTTAATACTAATTACCAATTACTAGATGCGAATCTTTTAATATTTACTGCATAATTGTTCACTGAATACAAATAGAAAAATATGGTAACACGTCCAAGTCTCGGTAGGAGTTTTTAAACCGCATACGGTATCTATAAAGTTTAAAGTTATACGTATAATGTTTTCAAAAACATATTTAATATATATGCATATGAGATAAAAAAACGCATAACACACCAGAGAGTGCAATTAAGAATTCAATATTGAGCCATGATAAAGTATTTTCAGACTCTGGTAATTTGAAGCTTCACATGGAAGAGAAAATTGAGGAGGAGCTGTGAAATTATAGAGGCTTAAGCATCACAAATGGTATTTTAAGCTCTTACACAACACGATCCTTCGAACCGAAAATTCTTAAATATGAACAGCCATACTATCCATTAAGAAATTATGTATGTGGATAAGTAATTAAAATATGGTAGAGGAGCAATAATTTTCACCACTCATCATTTGAGAGCTATGCTCCTCTCACGTTTATTTTCTGTTCTTATATTAAAAACGTATAAAGTTCTTTGATAAGACTGAAAAAATGTGGTGAATAAATTTAACGATACACTTAGTGTGTGTTATTTAAATAATTTTTAGATGCAAAGAATGTACTATATGTTTACATACATTATTAATTTTCAGTTGATAGTGTAAGTTAGTATATGGTATTATGGTTTATTTGATAATATGTCGTTGTATTTTAGTATTAATATTACAACTACTACTAAAGATTACATAAACCTAAATTAATCTAGTTTTTACAAAATTATTTTTTTGATTCTACACGATTAAAGAAAACGTGAAAACTTAATTAAAAAATAAAAGACTATAGCCATATACTTTCACAGGAATCTCATTTTAATCTGAAATATCATAATAAAAAATACCAAATTAAAATATTCATTGAGAAAATCCATAACACATTTTGGTTTTAAATAAAATAGAAAAAGGGTGTATGTGTGTGTATTTGCATTTTACTAAATAACATTCAGAGCTCTATTTTTTTATAAGTTATAGAGAGGATTTCGCAAAGGTCACATCTATAGAACAAATAAAAATCCAAGCAAAAGTACCTCTATATTTCAATAAAATCAAATAAAATACGAAAGTAGAAAACTCTCATGCTTTTTGTTACATTAAGACCATTTCGAAAATATTTCCTGCCAAAGTTTGATGGCGTATTCATTGGTCAAACTGTCCTTTAAACGCAAAAGAAATTTTACTGTTTAGTTCTTTTTTGTTTCAGACTGTCTTTTATTTGGTTTTATTGATAAATATATTTTTATGTTGAAAAACGTAAATCATAATTTAACAGAAATGTTTACTTTCAAAGACTTAAATTTTGGTATACTTATCTTTTAGATTCATTTATGCTATTGTTTAATTTATATAGACGAGGCGAATCAAAAGAAACTAAGTTAAAACATAGAAGGGAATAATTTGAAATTTTTTATAATTTGTTAAAAGAATCTTAAATATTTAATATATTTAATCCCTTTTTTATATAATCTAGATCAGTGGTCCCCAACCTTTTTACCCCCACGGACTGGTCAACGTCTGATAATTTTACCGCGGCCCGCTGGGGGGCGTTGATTGTTTACATTCTAGATTATTTTGATTTATTAATTTTAATTTAATTGTATTTACACATGCTTTCAAAATAAAATACAGTTACACCAAAAAAAATAAATATTAAGTCGGTAAAATCCCATTTCATGGGTACGCCTTGGCGCGTTTTTTGGCGCTAAGTTTTTTTGTCGCCAAAATCGAAAGGCGCCAAATCCCAAGCTGCAGACAGCTAAAAACATAGTCTAAACTACTTAAACGTAATAAGGAAACAATTTATACATATTATAACATAATTTAAAGTATCTATCACTTGATTGACGAATTTTCAAGACTTAAATATACTATGATGCAATATTAATCTAACTATGACGTCTTGTTTCTCGTCCGATAAATTAAGAAATGACATATAATTTCAAAGATTAATTACCCTTATAAGATACGCATAATTACGCATGTATTTCAATACGCTTTACTGAATATTAAGGTTCCGGGGAATATTCTTAATATAGTAAAATACTTATACAAATATCCTAATTCAACTTAATAACTCTTCATTAATGCATTTTAAGTAATAAAAAACACAAATAACATACCATATTCCCGTACTGAAAACTTACACTTCTCTGACTTCCAAAACAAAAGAACTGTTTTGAAATGCGCAGAGATATCGTAATATTTGAAATCCGCGCATATTCAACGCGATTGCCACAACTAAGTTCTTAATATTTTCTGAAGGAATCGATTCCGGAATCGAACCCTTGAAGGAATCGATTCCAGCAGAAATTGAATCTTAGGAATCGTACTTAACAAATTTGCTAATAATTATCTGTATTAATTTAGATATAATAATATATTATAATTATATATTTTTCCATCATATATTTATATATTTTTATTATTATATTACTATTTCATATTATTATTATTATTATTATTATTATTATTATTATTATTATTATTATTATTATTATTATTATTATTATTATTTTATATTTATACATTATTATTATATTACTATTTTATATTATTATTATTATTATTACTATTTTAATTTATATTATTATATTACTATTTATATTTATATTATTATGATTATTATTATATTACTATTATATATTTATATTATTATATATTATTCTTATCTCTTATAATATCCGTATTTTTTAGTATAATATCCGTATTAACTAATTATCCTTGATTTTACTAATTATCCTTCCTACTTTTTCGATACTGGCCCTAAGGAATCGATTCTAGGTTGGAATCAAGCCTCAGGAATCAATTCCGGAATCGAATGAAACGATTTTTAGATCCCTAAGCACAACAT
Organism: Tetragnatha versicolor; assembly: GCA_024610705.1. Taxonomy (NCBI): domain Eukaryota; kingdom Metazoa; phylum Arthropoda; class Arachnida; order Araneae; family Tetragnathidae; genus Tetragnatha; species Tetragnatha versicolor. The sequence continues at coordinate 33,611,143 of JANDEH010000009.1, read as the reverse complement.
GACAGCTGATTGGTTTTCCGAGTCATTTGCGTCATCACTCTTCAATTGGCCATTTCGGAATGTTACAATACAACGCAGAACACAAGAGCGCATTCTTACGTCAATTTGGATGAATCGCGCACAGCATTCGTCATTCAACTCGCGATTGCCAGACTTGGCAATCTATCTCTGACTACGTCATCTATCGCCAACCCGTACCCATCAACTAGGCTCGATCCTATTAAGTCATTTATAATTCACTTCATTCATTAATTTGGAGTATAAAACTAGGAATTTAAATTAATTTTCAATGAAATAGTCGGCCCACGGGCCGGTACCATTTGATCCACGGGCCGGCACCGGTCCTCGGACCGGGGGTTGGAGACCACTGATCTAGATCACCTTCAAATACCTCATGATTTAAAAGTATTAAAAAAATTTTTATTAAATAAAGACGCACGCCTTTTTGCTCCATTTTCGACTTTTAAAAGGTTTATGTGACCCCTTAATATTAAAAAAAAACGAAATCAAATTATTTCATAAATCTTTTATCTTTAACCTTTCTGAAAGCTTAAATATTTTTATCATAATATAATATTGCATAAAGAGTGTTTCAAAATACCTAATGAAAAAGTTCTACTCATAATTTTAATACAAGGCTATGTAGGAAAAAAGTAAGTACTTCCTTTAAATATTTTTAATTAAACATTTGGTATTGGGGGTCGGATTTGAAAGATGTTCCATTGCAAATATCCAGAAGATTCTCAAAAGTTAGCTAAGTTTTTGCTTGAATCTTAGTAGATAAAACAAAATTAGGGTTCTTTTTGAACTTTGTTACGTTACAAAAAAATGAAAAAAAAATCCCAAATGAATATGAAAATACCCCACTAACATACATAATGAGTTTGTATATTTATTACTTTTTAAAATTTTAAAATTTTTTCAGAGAAAAAATTATAATTTTCATAGATTTTGATGGGTAGATTTTGAATTTTTTTAAGTAATTTTACATATATTTTCTTTTTGAAACAACAGCACGCTAAAAATAAATAGTTTTCATACCTTATTTTTCTTTGGTCAAACCTTAAAACTTTAGTGTTGCTGCATTAGTTTTCTTGAACCAATAATATTGTTTTGGGAGATAGAAATTTAAGTTACTTATCTCTTTTGTTAGAAGTGTGAAGGGCAGTCTTCCGTATGTTGATTGGATTGGTCCACTTTCCCCTTGTCTTTCCAGATCGTTCTGTTGCATCAATAAATATAAATCGATGAAAACTGCTGTGTCGATTTATCATTCGTTTGTTTCTTTGAACCTCGAGGGAAGTTTGTTTTAAGTTTAGAATAGAAATAGATATAGAAGAGTGCTTCAAGATGTTCAAATTGAGAGTTATTGGAGATTGATACGAGAAGATCTTTGATGGAAAGAATACCTTTTGTAAAATATATCGACGAAAGGTATGGATTGCTAACAGGGGTTGTGAATTGGAATTGTGTTCGTGTAATGGAATCATTCTACTATTATTTTTTTATTTCATATGTGGTTTGAAAATGAACTTGACAATGAAAAATAAATTAGAAATGTTTATAATTGTGCATTACACAAATATACATAACGGATCTACATAATTTTAAAGTATTAATACAATTAATTTTTCTGTGTTTCGTTTAAAAGCAAAAAATAATATGTTTCTTGCACATAAAACTTATTTTGAAAATATTATCTTGGTTTGAATGGAACTCATAGCTGTCCTTAAATTTCTTTAATCGTATTAACAGTCAATTTCATAATAAAATCACAAGCTCTTAGATGTCCGACGTTACATGAGTAATGTCAAGCTAACTCTTTTAATAATAAGCAATATGCTTTAAATGGAAAAAAAACTTTAGATCTTTTTAAAGAGAACAATATTAAAAAACTATAAAATTTTTTTTTAATCACTTCATGCTTTTAGTTTGTGTGCAGAAATACTCTTAAATGGCATTGTAAATGAATCTTTGTACGATAACTTAAAACAAAAGTATAAAATACATTATGTTTGGAATTATATTAATCTTTATTTATATCATGCTGATTGAAAATATAAACCTTAAGTAAATAAATATTCTTTTACTGTTTTATTCTATTCTATTTCTTGGATCTTCTATTATAATTCAAAATATAGTAATAATAATTCAGATATAACAGTATAATAAAAATAATAATCATCTAAAGAATTACTATATATACTTGAATTTATGGTAATTGTACTAGCAATAGTACATTCGTAAACCCTTGAATGGAAAAGCGAGGAAAAACATTTTATTGTTCTTAGAGTTTTGAAAGATAGAATAGCAAATGTGTTTTTAAAATCTTAACGTTTTTTTATTCACAGAGTAATAACAATAAGTTAAAGTTGTTGAAATAACTAATAAATTAGGCTTTCTCTTCATGTGTTCTTTTGATTCTTAATTCATGCGTTTTCCATGCAAAATGCCCACGTCGGCACCATCAACTTACTTCGCAAATATCAAATGAAGTTCATAAAATAATATTTTAAGTACGCATGTGCTTATTCTCGAAACGTAATTTTTAAGGATGGGAGTTTTTATCAGCGGGCTTGAAGCCCTTTTCACTTCACAGGCTTACTCCATTTTGCTTGACACTCACTTCAAAGCCCCATTTGGAAAAATGTAAAAAAGCATTTTTATTTTGATTCATTCTCTCCAATTTTAAATCTCGAATACGTTTCTTTCCAGAGTTATCAGCTCTTTTTCTACCCTGCTCCAGCGTGCAGCAACCCTCCAGCTAGACTAGAAATAAAACATTATTTTTTTGCCTTTTTTGTTTCATTCTATCAAGTTCTCTTCATTTATATTTCTGTCCTCGCCGTCGTTATACGCAGAAAAAGACTGTCTTTACGCATTCCTTTCTATTGGTAGGATTTGATCTGCCTCCTGATGTACGGTTATGAGTTTTTATAAATCGTCATTAGCTCTCTCCTTGGGATTAAGCGTGTAACAACCATTTCATTTACAATGGTTTTTAGGGGAGAGAAACTTCTAGAATTTCGAAGTAATGATTTTCGCTACTGAGGAGAGAAACTTGAAATTACAATTTAGTGCTCTGGAGATTATTTGGGTCGTTAGGAAAAGATAGGAAGGGGTACATCTATTGATTTAAAAAGGAAACTGATGAGAATATTTTGTTCATTGAGGACATATATGTTTGTTTTCTATTATATTCTTATATTGGTGATTGAAATGATATAGTATAAGGGATTTATAATAAATTCATTAAACATTTGTAGAAATCTGGCTTCATATGTTATTTTTTTGCAAGTTTTCATAAATTATATTATTTTAAAGTAGTAAAGCATGGACTTTTTAAGCAAAGGTTTATAAATTGTTATTACAAAAGTTAGGTGTTTCTTTTTTATGCGGTTGCTTTCCGCCATATTTATCTTTATTATACATTAATCGTTAAAAGAAATACAAGACATAAAGACATTATGCTTTTTAGGGTTTATTTTCTAAAAAGTTAGTTTAATTAATAAATGCGCTAGTCTAAAGGTTTACATTTATATACCTGGAGTTTAATATCTAATGGTTTTCAATCATCATTTTTTTTATTTCCAATATCAAATGATATCAACCAACTATAATAATATAGTGAAAAAATATAGTTTCATTTCCCCTTAGGAAAATTTCATAAAATCCCCCATTATACCCCACCTGACCCTTGGTATTACATCCCATGTGGAAGACGCAAATGGATTTTTAATGGAAACGTACTCCTTCAACGCGTGATGTTCACTTTCAATCTCTTGGGCTCCAGTCTGGGAGCATCTTTCAATTCAAAAGCGCAACCCTTAATAGCAGCGAAACCAAATCCGCTTTTCCACCAAACAACCTGAAAAAAATCTATCAAAAGTCGAATTGGCTTTCCTGTCAACATCTCCATAAAAAGTCGTCATGCAAAAGGAGCCTCCCATTCACTCCATCCCATATCGAGACGTTATCATTTGAGTGTGTCCTTTCCGCTCCATCATTTCTTGTTTCCCCGTGTGTCTACCGCACTAGTTTCAAAGGCAACAAATGATGGCGCGGATGATAGTGATGAAGAACCTCCGCTGTTGTTGCCGCTGCCATGATGGATGACAAAATGAAGATCTCTCCCACGCAGATGGAACATGTCCGTCTTGTTGTTTTCGAACGGAACACTGGTGTTCGAGGGGAAATTTATCGTCTGCAAAAGAAAAGCAATATTAATTTGCGGAGGTTCCCCTCGTGAGGGAGCTAACAGTCATTTGGCAGCCCGCGGAGCTCATTGTTTGGATTGGAGTCTAATTGGATCGGGTTCCAATCGGGGGATAATGATGCGGCCTTTTGAGGGTTTGGGTAGTCAAACGTTCCGGTTGTGCCCTCTGTGGATGGGATTGATGTGGTTTTGGTTGGGGATATTTCGCATATCGTAATTTTTCGGGTTTGTGTTTGTTTTCACAATCTGGATCACATTGTTTTTTTAATCAAAGCGGAATGAGGGGACATAAATTTCTTCCTTTTCTGTTGTACGTACGTCAAAATCTGAAATGGCTTTTCAGTTTTACTTTTGATCGATATAATATTTCCAATCGAGAGATATTTAACCCTTTTAGACCTAGCCGTGCCAAATTTACCATTGTATTCAAAAGTAATCTTGAGCAGAGGATTGAAAAGGTTAATTAACTAAGTTAAAATATGTATATGAACACAGTGGCTTTCACGACCGAAGTTATCAGATTAAAATATCTCCAGGCTAATAGGCCGTGGTCTAACCATAAGAATGGATTCATATATTTAGTCCACAACTACGCAGGACACCATCAGTATTATAGAAAAAAACACTGCCTGTGGTGTGTCACAGTCAGAATTTTTTACCACTGATAATTTGGACGGAACATAGTTAAAAGTTTATTGTTCAACCCCAGCCCGTCAGCCCGGATAGATTTCAATGTTATGTTATGATAACCCCTATATCAACATTGCACTAATACAGTGACACTATACCAGTGTTGCGCAACTTAGTTAGAATCAAAGTTTTTTATTATTTCATTCTTTATGGAGAAATAAATAAAAAAAATAAATAAAATAATAAATAAATAAATAAAACAAAATATCAAATTCAATTAAATAATACAGTAAGTGTTATTCAAGAGCTATCGGAATGCGTCATATCAAGTTCTTTTCCTTTGGAGTCTAAAAGTCTTTACACCTGCAGAGCTTGTAGTTTTAATAACTTCGTTTAATGTTGTTTTAAATTTTATACAAAAAAAACGTAAAGAAGCTGTCAGAAGCTAATTAATCTTTTAATGTCTTCAAAGAAGCAAAACATAAATTCTTACCTTTAAAGATAGAAAAAACTATCTATGTTTACTCTAAAATATTGAATGGTTTATTTTCGTGTACATAAATCATGTTCGCGGCGTAAAATTTCTGGTTGTAAAAGCAAAGTTTATTTGTGATTCCCCATGAAGGCTAAATTCTGAATATTTTGTATTGATAAAAACAAAACAACTTTTAATTCTTAAAGCTGGAAACCAAACTGTAGTCGCAAGTCTTTGTTTACCTATAACTCACTGCTCAAGTCTGTGTTATTCGAAACCCATTTCCTCTAAGCAATTTTCTATTTAGAATAGTCTGTAGAGCTTGGAAAAATAGGTTGCATTTAAGGTCTTAAACAGTCTAGACAAAGTTTCTTTATGCAGATGGTTGAACATAACTTTGGACACAGCACGGCATAGAAAGATAGTGGCTTAAGTGGCGACGTCTCAAGACGAACTAAACGACATGACATTTGACTACGAAACTTTTCCTACAAATTTCACGGCGCGTTCCTCCAAAAGAAGGAAAGAAACGCCTGGAAAAACCTAGTAGTAGCCGCTTAAGGTTATCTAGTAAACAAACTCACAGTTAAAGTAACCTTCCTTTGGAGCAAGCAGACTTCAAATCGAAAGCAGTATCTCACCAGCAGCGACCGGAAGTACGTCATAAAAGCCCGACGACCCCCCAAAGTTGAGCAACTGATAAAATATCCGCTCCCCGAATTCTCCAAATTTACTACTGGCACTAGATGCCGAACAATTATGACTGCTATAAAACTTGTGGAGCGAAGGCTAACTACTTCCGAATTCAGCCTCGGGCGTAAAAAAGGAGCGGTTCAAGTTTGAGATAATTCATGACTCCCGGGATGCCGTACTGAAGATAAATCGCCAAGTCACACGGTTGCCGCTAATTTACCATTAGCGGAAAAAAGGTTTAAGGATGGATGTTTGAAAACGTGCTTCATGAGGCTGAGGTTGCAATAGGTTTTAATTATGACTTGACTGAGTTTGTTTAGTATTTTCGTGCTTTGGGGAAAATTGGATTTTAGTGTAGAAATTCTTCTTTGAACTTAATTTCATTTTGATAGTTAGTTGCTACATCTTGTTTTGGGTTCCTTATGGAAATTTTTGATGCGTATTTTATTGGTTTGATAATTTTACTTGATTAGTGAAATTGATGTGTTACGTCTAAGGGGTTGAGAAATGTAGGTTGAAGGTTAATAGAAACAAATAACAAATATTAGTAACGCTTTAAATTTTTACTGCCCGTGAAAATCAAAGCGTATCAATCAAAATCAAGCGACATTATAAGTTACTATTGAACGTTTATAATTTTTATTTATTACTTGGGGTGAAGAATATTTCGAATTATTAATAAATATAATTTTCAATTTTCATTTATTACATAGTGTTTTTTCATGGGTTAGGGATTATCCATAAATATAGTTTTCAAATATAAATTTCTTTTTTACATAACATGAAACTAAATCATGATAACTTTCATGTAGGGGGTTTTAGCTAACTTCAGACTACAAGTGAAGTAGTATATTTTCTTTTGGTCAATTTATCTTTATATCTATCCTTGTTTTAAAAGAAAGCGTTTCATAATTGATCATTTTCCTACATTTACTACTCAATCCATAAATTTCACTTCAACCATATTTCCCCTAATATATAGATATATAAATGTACCTTGTTCAGTTATTTCCTTTAAATGTTCAATTCTTTCAATGAAATTTTTTTTGTGTACTAATGAAATGCATCAGGGAAAAGTTTCATATTTATCTCTTGACTTTCTTTAATAAATATATAGCTGTATTTCGTAATACAATATTCTGAAACACTCTATCATTTATATAAAGGCAAAAAATAAATTATAAATGTGTATTTATTTATATCAAACTTTGGTAATAGGTATTTAACGAACTTTTAATTTCACTACATATTACAAAGGTATTTTCGTGAAAACAACGGTAGACTACATCGGCTTACATATAAAGATGAGACGAATATAATACGCGTATGGATTTATCTTAAGACAAACTATTGCTCTATCTCTGGAACGTATTTATTCAAGCCAGACGTTTCCGTACGAGAAGTTCCAACTATTTGACAGTTAGCCTTATGAACTCTTCACTCATTAAACGCGCCGTCTTTACATTCATCTTCAAGAAAGTCCTGCATTCTCACCCTTCAACTAATGTGTAAATTACCTGAGCTTCGCACTCAGTGCGCTTGTGTAGGCAATGAGCGATCCTCTGGAATGTGCAAGTTCCAACAATGTCTGAGAAGAGCAGTAGGCGGAATATCTAGCTTAAATTTAAAGGGCATTTAATACTTTGTTCCGCAATTTTTCTTGTCGCATTTGATGTAGTTTATAAGGTGTTATTTTAGAAATGGAATCATGGAGTATTTCGTTAGCTGATTAAAATTTAGACTTAAAAATGTGCCAATTTCACCAGATCGAGGTTCGTAAATTCATCTTTAATAAAAAAGGTATTATTTCAGATATAATGATTTGGTGACATGTACTATATGGAAGTTATTGCAATTAGTAGATCTTATGTTTAGAGAGGATTCGTGTAAACGGAATTAATAATGAATTTCTCGTCGTAATTTTAGTTTGTATAAGAAAAATATTATTGTAATAAAATGTTTCTCACGAAAAGCATGCAAAAACTTGCATCCATAATTTCAACATAATTAAAACTAAAGGTACAAAAATTTAATCATAAGTTTTAAAACTAACTTTAAAACTACTTTTAACTAATGTATTGCACTTGAATTAAGTGAAATTTCATAAAAATGATTAAAAAAGGGAAATGGGTGATTACTTTTGGATCTATTTAAATTATTGTTTTCACTGTTAACTTTAACCATTCATAAAATTTAAAACTAATTCAAAAGTTGCTTAACTAAGGATAATTTAATTTAACATTTTCGTTTAGGCAACTTCCTAGACACAACCCTAAATATTTTCTAAAAAGTTCAACTCAAATATTTTCAATGTACCCGTTTTGTTTCTACTCTTAAATCCGGATGCAGTTATTATAAAACCCATATTCACACAAAATGTCAAGCAGAGATAAATATAAATTTCCTGTTAGTAATGAAACGTTCTACCTGAAAAGAAAACAATGAGCACCTTTTCAAAGCTACCATTCTGAAGTAATTGCTTTCGTTTATAAAAAATCTTGAAGTGGCAATCCTGCTTTAAAGTAAAGACGTTTTGTAAGGATGCATAGAAGAATGACAGAAAAAGAGACTTTCCAATTTCATATAAATATATTATATAATTTCAAAAAGCTTCAACATTTTAACATGAATGTTTAAATTTAATAGCTTAGAAGAAATCTCTTCATTGTTGGATGGGTCTTATCTTCTTTAAACTGTTATTGGAGGGAACGGTAGAGATATCAAGCGTTTATTTTGTAACATATACTTGTACGTATTTAAATAAATATAAAGCGTCGAGGGCTTTTTAAAGGAATACTTCTAACCTTTATATTTGAAAGAAAACTAGACTGTTTGCTTATTTTCTAGATATTCTTGACTTACTTTTCTCGCACGAAGAAAAAGCTGTAACTCTGGACAATACCTCAGCGTAGACGTTTATTTTACCACCCTTTCGGTTTGAGCCAAAATAAGAACAGCCTACGATCTATACATGCATTTTAAATTTAAAGGGTTTAATACAAGTTGCGTCTCAAATGTTCTTTCGCCATCTGCGTATCAAACAGGAAAATCAATATTTGAAACTTAAACGTAAGTTCCATTTTGGGGAAATCTGGACCACAGTTTTTCCGGATGTTCAATGCATTTCAAAAATATTTTTGATTTCTGAATCACTTATTTTCAAAAGAGCTTGCAAGTTTGAAATGTCTTATATCCGTATTACAATTCTTCTTCCACCAATAAAAATACAAAGCATGGTGAATCATGCATGATTTGATTCTGGAAATGTGCCAAGCCTTTTGCTTCCTGCTTTTATAGTACCCAGAATCGTCTTTTGGTGTTCCCCAAAAATTTTTGCTTCACTGGCATTGATAGGAACTGCATTTTTTATGCGGCTTATCTTGAGTGTCAAATGTTAATTCCCTACTGTACCAACAGACAGGGTTTAAGGCACGGGAAAAAGGATGCCATTTATTTTCCCTGTCAATCTTTCAGTTCTGAAGATTTCTGACGTTTTAGTTAGTGATTATTATAATAGTGCATGTTAGACAGGGTTTTTTACTACTCTTATTCTACTGTCATTTCAGCATCTTGGTGTCTGTATCTGCTAGCTATTCCGTTTAGGCTTTCAGTCAATAATTCCTTTTGTTTAGCTTCTTCTAACTTCTCCAAAGTTATGTGATTAGCCTTGCATTTCTTTTGCGTGTATTAAGATATCTCTATGCCAAACTGCTCTTTTTTGTCATTAATTTTTATATTTTCTCCAAGAATAATCTAAGACCTCTTTTAAGAATATCAACACAATTATTTTTGGCAATAGTGAAAATGGTTAATTATGTAACTACTTGTACAGGGTGTTTCAAAAAAGTCCCTAATTTTAAAAATCTATAAAAAGTAAACGGATAGAGATAAAAATACGCCGTCTGTTGCAACCTACGTGGAATACCCGTAAATTTTTGTAGACAAAATTTAAAAAAGGGTAGTTCTCAAACTTCTAGATAGATGGCAGCACCACTTCTTTGATTATTTAGGGAAAAATAATCACCTTGTCCCTATTCTTAATTCTTCGTAGAGAAATCAAATATTATGACTAGAAACGATTTCAGAATGGAATGAGTAATCAAACCTTGGATCCCAGTTCTCAGAATCGGCTTTATACAAATTTAATCCATTAAACTTCTAAATAGAACATTGGAATGAATATTTTTTTGCATTCGGGGAGGGAAGCCATCGTTTTGTTGGGTACATTTTTACCTGACTATTTTCTCGATCTCTATATTACTAAGTGGGAAAGCATGCATGGGAATTCTGGAAGCTTTTCGGGATCTAGTCAAATTTGATTCGATCGTAAAATTAAATTTTTTACAAAGTTATCGAATTTTATTAAATTTCAACTTCTTTAAATGCTGGAAATTTGAATCATGTGTTTATGTAGCCCTTTCTATGTTTGCAGCTCACCCTTTGCAACTGACTCGATCAAACCCATCTTGTTGAAATCCATATAACCGAAAAGTCATTACGCCAAACTCAAAATGAACGAATTGGCCCACAGTCAAAAGAGTCAAAATTGGTGTTAAAACGATAAACTGGTTCTTTATGAAGAAAAAATAATAAATTAATTATAAATAATAGCAATATAGGTCATAAAAGCACATACTTTAGATGAGTGAAAAACTAGATAGAATAATCAAAATAATAAAGTCATTTTGAAGAAAACATTGTTTATTATAAGAAAACTTGTATGGTGTATGATATAATGAACTACTAGATATTCAATTTATGTAAAATTTTCATCAAATAGCAGTTTAATTTAAGCTCTAAGGGTTAAACTTTTTAGGTACAAAATCTTAATTGAAATTTTGGTCCTCTTCATCACTTAATGTGCCCTGCCCATCCTTTGCTGTGAAAGCACTGTATCCAAATCTTCTTAGATTTAGTACTAGACCGTTTTAGGTTTGTCCGACCGTGCCTTAGAAGAAATTTTACTCTGGCGTTAATAAAACAACTCTTATAGGAACCGATATAAACTAAAAAAACAAAGAAATAATCAGGTGTCAGACGCTGTACTTACCAAGTGTAAATCCATAGATATTTAAGATTCGTTGCGTATGCTAAAATGGTAAGCTTTTCCCATGAAATTTAAAAGTGATTCCCTTTACAAAATGGATTGGTTTATACATAGAACTTTTGTTTACTAGAAGTTGTCAGGGTTATATATATATATATATATAAAGCCTGGAAATAGCTCTAGCAGTTTTTGCTAGATATCACTCTAAATCAATGAATAAAGCCCAAATCCCTGTTTTGTCTATCTACCCGGTTTAGTCCGCTTCTCCCCTACACTAAATAATTTTCTCTGGAGAAGAATAAATATTTTATAACCACCCTCATTATAATTTCACTAACCGGCTTAAATAGTTTTATAGACCTGTACTCGGCATTTTCTCCCTAAAAATCTACTCAATCAAACCTCTTTTATCATGATTGTCTTCACGAATACTTTAAAAATTGATATGATTGTCAAATTTTCTTTATAACTCAAAAGACGAATTTTACGAGTTAAAAATACCACACACATTTTGTTTGCTATTCTCACCCTCCTTATAACTTAATATACTAGCTTGAGCAGTTTATATAAGGTTCTGTACTCAGCGTTTTCCCCTAAAAATTTACTCAATCAAATATCATCTATCATTATTGGCTTCACTTGAAGGATAACTAGTTTGTAAAACTTTTATAATTTCTTAAAAGATAAGTTTTATATATTGAAAACACCACCATCATTCTTTGAAAGTAAATAAAAAAGTTTGAGCTTGCGATAGACATTAAAGCACATAATTCCATCAAGAAACACGCCACAAAAAATATTTTCTGGAAATCATATGCGTCAACAAAGATCACACAAAGCATAATGCATTAGCTTAAAACGTCACTCGAGTTCTAACTCCCTTTTTTCAAACTCGGAAATTCTTAACTCCTCTTGTTTACGAAATTCTGACTGTAGGATTCAACTTGTCATATTTGTCACTCAATAAAGAAGTCGTTTCTGAAACTTACCATAAATGATGTAATTAGAATAATTAACACGTTTTAATCGAGTGTTGGCTTTTTGACTTCCTCCAAACTCAGAGTTAAACGCGAGTTAAAAATGTGTTTCTAATTTTTGTGGCTTGGGGCGTCATAAATTATTCTTGTTGACCTTAAGATGATGATTGATGATAGTTTCCCTGGTTAGAAAAAAAACTAGCGCGAGAAGAAATTCATTAATCTTTTCGTTGGACAACATGTGACTCGGCTCAGTAGAGTAAAACAAAAGTTTTTGTCCTGATGGCGCAGAAAACAAAAAGGACTGCCGAGATAAACATTAGTTTTGTGCCTCCAGAGCAATTAAATTTTTGTTCCAATCAAAAGGGGAATTGGGAAGATCCCATCTAGCTGTTTGTTCTTTTAAAATTAGGGTTGTTCATGAAGGAATGTGTGAAGCTTTTTAATGTGATATATTAAATTTTTGTTGTGTAGTTGGAAGAATATTTGCGTTCTGAAAAGCCGTTTGAGTCATAAAAAATGTGATAAGTTAACACCAAAAAATGTTTTAGATATAACTTAAATATAAGTAGACGAATTAAATTTGTGAGATTTTTTACTACTTAGTTCATTCCTTTTATCTCTTCAATACTTTTATCCTGTGGTGTAAACATATGAGCAGAATTTCTAGAATTAGCTAAAGCTATTAAAAATTTCATGCTAATAGCTTCCTAATTTATGTATTAAAGTTTATAATGTTACACAGGAACGGTATTTTTTTTATGAAAAAATTAATATTATGAGAAAATGAGCATCGCTTTGAGAAACTTCATCAACAAATAATCTCATACCATCCATGTTTTCTTCAGTACTTTCAAAATAATTTTGGATGCTTAATACCTTCAAACAAATTGGTTATGGTAATAATATTTTTTACAATTTTATCATGTAGTATCAAAGTATTATTGAGAGCTAATGAGAAATAATTAGCTTATAAAAAGTTACACGAAAGCATGAAATGAATATTTTCCAAAACTTTCAGCGTAACAGTTTTAAACTATCTCTGGTTTTTAACACTCATATAAACAGGATTCCCATTTTTAATAGAAATCTACCATGTTAAATCACTGAAGGTTCAATTTGCTCGATTTAAATTTAGCCAGTTCTCCCGCACGCAATAGAAAGCTACTACTCATATAGATCACGACTGACACGGGAGGAAAAGAAACAATATTTCCAAAAGAAAGAATTCAAGCGATCATCAAAACTTCATTTAGCAACAAGCTGTGTTCCAGCTGTGGTCTTAGAAAACCCCACCTTTCAAAAACACGTCGCCAGTTCAACTACATTTCGCACAATATGTGAACACCCCCGGCAGGCCTTATCTGTTTCATTTCCCCCTTTCTGTTATTCTCGGGCAGTCAAAAATAAAAAGAACCAGGAGCTGAATACTGAAACTTTTGTTCAAGTCTGAAGGTGGAGACAGGAAAGGCCATCCCGAAAGTATTTAAAGAATGATGATGAAAATTCCGGTGTAATTTATGCACGGTGAGTCAGACTTGAATGACGAATGTGAGCCCGCGTAAAAACAGGAAAAATTCTTTCTCTTCTTGCTGTTTTCCTGGAAACGGATATTCATTTTGTTGAAAATGCTGATGAAAAAAGGCTGCCTTGGGTAAAGAGGAAGACTCGTGGACTCATTTTGTTCCGTGGATGTCATCAACGATTTCGGATATAGGATGTGTACATGGTTTTCCTATTTTAGTTGCTTTTTTCGTATCCGTAACTGAATGGCAATATACCTTTTAGAAAAAAGCTATGAATTCTAAAAAGTACATTTTTGCGGTTTAAGTTTATATTTCCCCCGAAAGATTCCATTATGTCTTATTGATCCCGTTCCTATTACTTTTACACTACGGGGAGTTTTGGAGTGTGTTATTCTAAAATAAGCTCTTCTAGATGTATATTTAAGTATTGAATTCCAATTTCAAGTCCTTAATTTTGGAGAAACTCTTGAAAAGGAATCATGAGCTGTTATAGTTGATTTTTTTGAAGATAACATTCTTGGTTAAATTTATTGTTGACGTGGAGGGTTACACATTTTCTAGAGAGAACTGAGAGTTTTTATTTATAAATTAGATAAAGGTGTATCTCCCCTGAATTTAAACTTTCTTACAAAATAGCAAAAATTAAAGTAGCAAATTAACGTCAAAATATTTTTTAAGACATATGTTCTTTATAAAAATTACAACTTTTAATATAAAACACTACATGGAGACATACAACTTTACCTAACATCTACTTCAATTCATCACTTTCACAAAATTTGTTCGAAATTAGTTCAAAATTAAATAATTTTTTTATAGATTATTTTTTAAAAAATTATATCAGGCAGATTGGGGATAAAAACGTACATGAAACTGTCAAACTCTTTATGTGAATGTAGTCAGTAAGATACTTTTTACCTGTACCACTCAAAAATAAACTTAAGAACAGTTTTTGAATAAAGTGTATATGTTACGGGCGAAGTGATTAATTGGGCATTATTAGTAATGCCCAGAGTGGAGGCCGGCAAAGTGATAAATTTCATTGATGAATGCCATTGAATTTATCACATTGCCCTCCTCCACTTCTGGCATTATTAATAACGCCCGATTTATTACATTGCCCGTAACATATATATTATATTAACATAGAAAACATATGACATATTTTTTCCTCAAAAATCATATTTTAAGTTGGAAAACGTCAACTGTTATATTATGACGGTGTTTCACAAAAGGGTTTGACCGTGATGGTTGTTTCAATAAAAGTTAATAGTAAACTTAAATAGTCCCTTTCCCTAGAAGTATAAAATAGATCAAATACATAAGATACCGGTACTTGTGACAATGACGAAAATTCCTTCTATACGAGATTTGCTGGAACACAAACAAAGGTATGACGCAAAAGCCTGCAAAGGTTTATCTGTCCTAATCTCGATATCAGCCTTAACGCTCTTTATGTGGCTTTGGGCTATTGCGGATCCCGTGCCAGCCAGACCAATAATGAGGCAAAGAAAGAAGAACCGGGGAAGCAGAAACTGGGCTCCATCCGCTTTTAATGGTATTTCGGGCTCCAAATGAAACGCACATACTGAAAGATTATGATGGGATTTTGGATGAAAAATAAATATTTTAGGGTAGCTTTTTTATTGGGGGGCTTCAAAATGGTTGGGTATTTGCAACGAAGATGCTTTGGGAAATTTTGTTGCGCTTCAGCCGGCTTGAGCTGAGCCGTTTGTTTCAATCATTTTTCATGGGGATGCCTATCAGGGATCAGAATTGACGTTTGCTTTGGCTAGGGATAAGGATTGTCGTTAGTTTTATTTGGTAAATAAGGTGCTTTTGGGCTATGCTTGAGCAGGAATGATGTTTAGAAATAGGGTTTGTAGTATTTTAGTCATTTTAAGAAATAAAATTGGTTAAGGTAATGTATAATATAAGAAATCTTTATTTCGAGAATAATTGATTGTTATTGATTTAAGAATTTTTAGAGAGAATGACGAATTAAAAATTTACTCATTAAAATACACCTACCCTCTCCCTAATATAGGCGTTTATATATTCCTTATAATCGATATAGTTACAAACTAAATTTTTAATTTTTTTATTTAATGTTTTTTATCGAATTTATTTGCATGCGGTAGTCAATGGTTACCTCTAAGATCTGCTTAATTTCTGAGAAGAGGCATGGTGCACATTCTAGTTTAAACTACATCGCATAGTAAACAGTTGGTTATCTTTTTCACCAGCTTTTCATTACTCATTTTAAAAAAATTAGGTTATTTTTAAATGTTCCTTAATCTGTTATGCACTTCCTGCGTGAGTTTAAACTAATTATGCTTTAGAAATAACCAGACGTTTCAAAACAAAAGTATCTCTTTCCTGAGAAATAACCCATCGCTCTTTCCGCTTTATTTTATAGCTAGCTCTAAAAATATCAGAAAACTTGCATATTCTAATGGCCTACCTTTTAAAGCGGCTATAATAATCAAGACGCGAGACAAATTTTTAGGGCACCCTAGAGTGTTTACAAACCATTAACTTAATTCTCAATAAGGCATCAACTTCTACCCTCCCCTTGAACCTAAACACACACACAGCCACCCTAAAGTGGCAGCCATTTACAAATCTTTACTTCATCCAAATTAAGCAGCTTCCTTTATGATAATAAATCAGATGAATGCCGACTATGAGTCATTCATTTGTGGTTTATACTGCGACGAAGCTAATGAAACGTAATCAAGCGGTATAAACCAAGCCCCTGATAAGAGTCCAAGGAACAATAGATAAGAGAAGAAGGAATTCCGAGCAATGGCCAGAAGTAATGGTTCCAGGAAAGCATTTATCAGTCTCTCCTTCCTCTACCTTTCTTTTTCACTAGTGTTTTGTTTCCTTCGCGTATCAATAATATTTCCTTCACGCTGAAACTAATCGCACCTTTGTACTGCTTGTTATGAGAGGGCCCTGAGCTGTTAATGTATTCTTACAAACTGAGCATGACAGTTGTAAGTAGGGAATTAAGCGGTGTAATGATAGTGAAAGGTTTGTCCGTCTATTTACGATGTACAGTTCCCGCAAAAAAAAAACGTTACAGTGGGTTTTGCGACCGAAAAACTTGGGTTAGGAAGACAAAAGAGGGGTCGTAGTCGTCTTCATATTAAATGAAACATTAACTTTATTTTTTCCAATGGGGACCCCCAATTATGGTTAGTTTTTCTGAAAGGCCATCCCCTCAAACCCTTAAATACCCAGTTTCATCCAGATTGATTAAAAAATATTTTGTTTTTTAAAAATAAACTTTTTTTTTTAAATAGCGAAATATTTTTATGGTAATCGATTCTGGTAGTAATTTTATGTAGGAAACCCAAATTTCAATCGATTTTATCCAATACTTTTTGATAAAACGAATTAATATCTTAAGGGGCCGTATACCGTTGCCAAATGCATACCGCAAATGCGCTTTCTCGTTCGTTTTATCAAAAACTAATAGACAAAATCGAATGAAATTTGGTTTTCTACATAAAATTACTACCAGAATCGATAACCATAAACATATTTCACAATTAAAAACATTTTTTTAGGTTTATTTAAAAAAATATTTTTTTAATTAATCTGGATGAAACTGGGTATTTAAGGGTTTGGGGGGATGGCCTTTCAGAAAAACTAATAATAATTGGGGCTCCCTATTGGAAAAAATAAAGTTAGTGTTTCGTTTAATATGAAGACGACCCCCTAAGGACTCGCCCAAGTTAATTTTTTGGGGGGCAAATTGAATAAAAATCATGAATCTGGTGTATTTTGCCTTTAATATGAATATTATGAACAAATTTTGTCAAAAGAGTCATTAGTTTTTTCAAAAAATGCTGATCTAAAAATAGATCACTGGGCGTTCGGAGGATATTTTTTGTCACAAAGCTAAGTATTAGTTTAACTTCCAAAAAAATACTTAAAATTATAAAATAAATATAAATATTAGTATTTCTCTTTAAAAAACACGTATTTATTCATAAATATATGGAAAA
Source organism: Tetragnatha versicolor (assembly GCA_024610705.1). NCBI lineage: Eukaryota > Metazoa > Arthropoda > Arachnida > Araneae > Tetragnathidae > Tetragnatha > Tetragnatha versicolor. The sequence goes on along the minus strand of JANDEH010000009.1, from coordinate 33,593,560 downwards.
ATAATTAAATAGTAATACATTTGAATAATTTACCAAAAATTAAGTACACAAATAGCCTATGATGCAAGTAACTTTTGGAGGAAAAGGGGAAATCGAACCAAGAACATGAAATTTATATATAAGAATATTATAGAAAACATGACATGACATAAAATTGTAACTAACAAGTAAAATAAAATGCATTGGGTTAATTTTTTAATAATTTTGCAAATTGGTTTACCATAAATTAATAACATTCATGAAATAAAATGTAATTTTGTCTTGCATGGCAACATTCAAAATTGCTGCTCATTTTTGCTGACCTATTCAATAAACTTCTTACTCTGGCCACGGCTAAACTTGATCGCGACCGTAGGTTATACGGCTTATCCACTATCCAAAAGATCAAAAGAGCCGACGCACGGCCGACGGCGCCGGAAGTTTCCAGTTTTTACCGCTTGAGGGGGTACCGCGCGTAGTGGCTCGTTAGGGTTGGTTGGTTGGTTTGCTTCGGCTCTTCAAAATACGCAGTACACAGAAAAATCCTAACACAGGTTCCAAAACGATATTTTCAAATTCTGGAAGGATTGGAGGGCGTATTATTTTTTTTATAATATATAATTAGATTATATATATTTTTTGTCGTATAATTTTTGTTTTTACGTTCTAAGAACACTTTTAGTCATTTACCTAAGTCATAAAAATACAAATTTATGATTTTTCATGATTGTGATTCATTATCGTGATCATGAAATTTATGATTTTTTTATTCTTCACCATACTACCAACCCTGTGAACTATCCACGACCCCACAGACGAGCAGTTCACATTCAACCAGGTTCACGATCCATGGAAAAATAATCAACCCGGTTGATGACCAAGTTTCTCGTCTGTGGCTCCTTTTAAGCATATCTTTGAATCGTATGAAATCAACCAACCAATAATTATTTTCCAGTGGAATGCCATGAATGACAGATAGATGGCGCTAACATCGTAGATCCCAGTTTCTTGAACCTACCTTTTCGCGTAATTGCGCAAGCCGTATATAAACACAGTTAATCCAGTCTAGCCTTGCTCTGGCATAACGTCAATTTTAAGATTACAAAGGCTGGATAAGGGCGAATTAAAAAAATATTGGAATTCTAAATTTGAGATTTTGAAATTTGTTTTATAATTTCCCCCGTGTAGTATTTCAAAACTATTTGTGCCGTATAAAATACGATTATGTGAATAAACACCAATAATTTTATACCACTAATTCCAATGCTGTGCTTTATTAGAAATGAATCATAATGGCTTACCCTCCATTTGTTCACCAGAATAAATTTTAAAATTTAATTTCCAATAATATAATGTTCAACTTCTTAAGAAAATCAATAGTTGACTTCATCTTGAACAATACTGAGTATTCTCAGACACATTTTATCAGTTTTTAGTGGAAAAAACAAAATACTCGTATTGTAAGCAACATAGAAAAAATGAACGCCCGAACGCCCAGTGATCTATTTTTAGATCAGCAGTATTTGTACTTGATTTTACACTAAATAAATTATTTTTGACTAAACTTTGCATTATATCCCAATAGCTACATCTATAAAGATAAAGAATAACTATAAAAGGATTCATTTAGTGGTATAAATTTACTGTTTTCTTAAAAAACGCAAATGAAGATGAAAAAACTGCAAAATGAGACTCTGAGACAAACTTTAGCCCATCACTGTTCCAAAATAAATGAAGCAAATACAAAAAACTCATGGTATTAGAACTGAGGGATGTTTTCTCTTGCCATACGTGCAGTTTCGTTACTGTTGGGTGAATTTAAGGACATTTTAAAGATAATTTATGACACTATGTTTAGCGATCTAAAAATAGATCACTGGGCGCTAATGGGTTAATTAATAAAAAACGACCCCTCTTTTGTCTTCCTAACCCAAGTGGTTCACCAGAAATCGCAACTGTAAGGTTTTTTTTGCGGGAGCTGTACCACTTCTGAAGTGCGGTTTGAATAATTTCTATAAATTTAACTAACCTATAATGGAATTTATAAATATCTTTCCCGTATCATCATGAAGAGAATTTTGGACCTTAACTAAAGAAGATGAAACCTGTCCTATTTTCTCTCAAAACCTGATTTATATTTGGGTATCACTAGGTAACCCACATCTCCCTCACTAGGTTTCGTACTTAACAAGTTAGTAGCACTATTAAAGTAGAGAAGTATAAGTTTTGTTATTTATGTGTTAGCGAGATACCTAAAAAAATTAAATAATATTTTCTGAAGTATATATTTTAAATTTTACTGTGATTTTAAATATAGATATTTATTTGTTAGTTGTTTATAAAGAAAATATAAATCTGATAGTAAAAAATCCTAGAGTTTATTTTTAAATATTGAAAGAATGAAAAGAAAATAATTTTTTTGCATGTCCTTATTAATAAATATTCCTTATTAATGGTGATTTAAACTGCATTTTCATAGAACATAACATTGTTAAATAGCACTGCATGGAATAGGAGTTCAAATAGGGTTGAATATGAAAAAGGATTCGTAACGCGAATTCTGGTAATATATTGGAAACATTGATATTTTAAAGTAATAGAGGACATCCATCCAACAACTTCTGCAAGATTGCTTGAAAAAATATATAAAACAGTTAAGCTACAAAATCTGCAGTTTTTTTCAAACCGCAGAAAAGTCTTTAGGTTGGTTGCTGTAGAAAAACTGCAGAATTACTTTCAGAAAAATGCATTATTATTTATGACATATTTTGAAACAATTTTACAGACTTTTTCAGTCTGGACATCATCATGAATATTGGAAACTTTTATTTAATACCCCCATAGGAATTTATTTTAAAAAAATGTACTAAGCATTAGATCTGCTCGTAACTTTTTAGACCTTAGAAGTCTCAAAATTAAGTGTTAAGAGCTTGTTTTTTAAGAATCACTAACCATAACTAAAACTTAAACTATATTTTAATTATCTTTTTATTTCATTTTAGAGTTTTCTCCTATGACCTTAACTACATTCACTGTAATGAAATATTTTCTTTGAAAGCCGTTACACATTTAATTTTTAAGTATTATTAAATATTAAAGAAGTTTGATAAAAGCTTTTTCACAAAAAGGAGAAAACAATAAGTAAAAGAGCAAAAGAGTTTAAAGGTTGTTAAAGCATTTAATCATCCTTAAAGTTTTTATTTTCTAAATATGTATTATTAAAACAAATCGATGATCGGTTAAAAAATCTGACGGAACACTTAAAGCATATCCGATACCGTTTACTTTTTTAATGAATGTGAAAATATCTTTTAATAAACATAGAAATAATTAACGAATAATCATTTTCAATGATTGCGAAAAGATGTAAATTTTGACAAGCAGCCAATTTATTATCTATAAATATCTTCTTCAAATTAATTTACTTATTTATAATTAGTAAATACCTCTCAAATCTCAAAAAATAGGATTGATCGAAATAATTAATGGAAAAAAATGTTTTTTTTATGTACTGGTAATATTTAAGTTACAAAATATTCTCTCCTTAACCTGTTTTACCAAATTTTTCATCCCTAGAAATGTGATTGACAATGATAATATTTCATTAAGGTTAATTAAAAGAAAATTTGCTGGGTCAAGTTTGATGAGTAGAGTAATAAGAACTAAATGTTACTGCTTTCGATCGATACATCATTAACGATGTATGAGGGATTTTTTCGTTTCATTTAAGCCAGACTTGCTCGATAGCAAGGAGTATCATTTGAAAAAAAATATTAGTTACCAATAAGGAAAAAATCCAGGAAAAAAGTTAGGAGTTATGTTTCGACCCCGGTAACTTGGATAGGATCATTAGAACGGCATTAAAAAATAATAACGCTAATTTAGCTTATATATCAATCGATTATGGCTCGAGATTTCCATCGATTTTTTGACAGGGGAAATGTGCTAATCTTTGCAAAAAAACTGCAAGTATATATTTTAAAATTGAAAAGTAATGGTTTTAAAGTTTGTCTTTTTTAATTACTTTAAGATCAGATGTGTTTTTCAAAGGGAAGAAACGATGGACCTGCTAATGGAAAGGTGAAGATAGAATTTCATGACTGTTAACAAGTGGGCGTTATGATTCAAATATATATTTCAATTAAAAACATATTTGTTGTTGGAAAATAAATTTTGTGAGAATATGTTTATGATTGCTTTTTCTAATGTAAATAAATAATCAGTATATAAATTATCTATAAATGGGTATAACTGCTAATAATGATTTCAAAGGAATATTTGTATTATGAGATTGTTATTAATCTACACATTTGTTTACCTACTTTCAGAAGCTATGAGATTAAACAATTATGCTGTCTGGAACTCTTTAGATAACCTCTGTTAGATTTTGTCAAAAGACTGAATTAATACTTTGAAAAACAACTTTTTGTAATTCGCAATAATCTGTTCAAATCTTTTCAATGTCTTCAGGTAGAATAACCTTTAACCGAAAACAAATCTATTAAAATCAAACCCTTGGGTAAACTATTATATCCCCTATATGCTCAACAGAATCATTAGCATTCCAAAGCCAAATACGTTTTCCTCCCACAGAACTGTGTGCCGATCCGCTGAACACAGATCTGAAAAGAAAGCTTTCAATAAATCGCATCCAACAATTTATCGTTCTCCTGATAATGACTTAAATTCTAGTTCACTAAATCTCATGAATATTTTATCTCCTTATACTTAACTAATAGATTTCGACGGTATAACAGATCGTTTAAGCACGTTATGAAATTAGCTAAAAGCTTATGTTGGAAAAACAAATTCAGTTGGAAAGATGTTATTGAAACAGATGCCGCTGGGAGATGCTGATCGCATGGCTAGGCGTATTCATTCGCTTTTCCATATTCAATAACAAGTTCATGTAAGACTGGTTTTGGTGCGCTGAGATGAACCTCTCCTTCAAGGCATTGTAGATTCAGAGATGAAATCGGGGCAAATACGAGACAAGATAAACTTATCTAAATGGATTTACTTTTCCCCTAAGAGCTTTGTCTTTTGCGCTGTATATTAGCACTTATCAATTCAAGAGTATCCATGCTGAAGACATCTTTTGACGTTTGACAAATTTTTAAGAAACAGCGAAACATTTATTCCAATAATATAGCTTCAGTAAAAAGTATATAGAAAAGCGTTTTTTGAGAGTAATTGAAAGTCAGAGTTTTGAATAGGAGTAACTCTATCAGTAGGTAGGGAATTCTCCATTTCCTCTTTTCATGAGAAATTATTTTATCAAAGTATATCTTTAAATTATTGTTTAAAAAATATTCATTCTTTCAGTTTTGGATGTTTTCTGTATACTTCTTTTTTAAAGCTTTAAAATTATCTTCAATACTTTTATGGAACCTTTAGTTGTTTAACCTGTTTCTAAGCATTAAGAAATATTTTAAATTTACACCAAGAAGAATCTTGTTCCATTCCTCATAAAAAAATTTGATATTTCATAACTTTAAAATTTTAATTAGTGATCCCTTTATAAACAAGGATTTTTATGAAAGTTTTAAAGTACCAATCACCTGAGGAGAATTTTTTAAACTTAATAAAAAAATGATAATTTATATCCGCAACGCAAAACATAAGAGAAACATAAGGAAAATAAGAGAAATGCTACACTACTTTAAAAACTGACGAAAGCAAGAAGTTTAACAAAAAAACATTTTTTTTTCTCAGTATACCCCTATCTTGATGAAATCTCAAAAAAATCTTACCTGTCAAGTCGGAAAAAAAAGCTATCGTTTAAAAGATAAGACTTTCCATTGTCAAAAGTCTCAGCACATAAATCTGAAATCTCATTTAAATCTAGTGATATATCTGAAAGGTTATTCTTTCTCGTCTCAAAAACCCACCCCGAGCATATTTCTTATTGCTTCCATTAGAAAACGCCATCCTGAAAAAACAAACACCGTTTTCGAGAAGCGATCCCTTGCCAGCCTCCCTCTCTTTAGGTTCATCAACTCTTAAATATCTCCCAGAGGAAATAAGAAGCACTATTCATGTGGATGAAGTGCGGAAATTTTTCTTCAAAAACCGAAAAAAATCTTTCGCGTGCATTGAGCTGCATATTATTCATACCCTCCCTGGAGAAAAATTAAAACCTTGATATCCCACACCCTACAGGGCAATTCCGCGCTATTATTTATTTTTCGGATCGGGACGTCTCAAGAGTTTCATTATACCCAGCACGAAATTTCAGTATTTGCCATAGTTTTGTGAGAATACACCGATCAAAGATTCCCCTGTGGAAATCCTTTTAATCAGGAACCGCTGGAATTTATAAGTCCCACATTATTCCCGAAACTGTTTATCGAGTGAGAAAGTTTAGTGACGCTATTGTTTAAAAGTTTTGGAAAGTTTTATGGTGGATGTGGAGACTGAGAGATCAGATGTGTGTTTCCCCTTTTATTATCGGTTCATTACTCTAAGATGTCGTACTTTTTTCTTCCCAAAATTCTATTAGATGCAATCAAATTAAGTTTTAGTGCTGTTTTAGTTTTATCTAACGTCTCGATGATTTTGTAATGAAATTTTTATGTCAACTGTTAGACAGGCTCCTTGGTGAATAAGCATCTCTGGATCCAATTCTTATTTTTTTAATCCTTATAGAGTTTAATATGGTACTGGGATTCACTTTAAAGTTATTATATAAGTACCCCACATAAAATGTATTGTTCAATTCAGCTCTGAAGTTTTCAATCTAAGCTAAAAAATAATTCAATTTTGAATTATGTATCTAAGAGCTATAAGAAAATATTATGAAAATATGTTAATCATGGTAATACTAAAAAAAATGTGTAATCTATAAAATAGCTTTTAACTACATTATCTAATATATCTTTTATTATAGTCCCCCTTGTACTCCATACTTCTTAAAGGTATCAGACATTATCTTTGAAACAAAATATGTTCACATTTTCTTATATTTCAGTTTAGAAACCTACAATTATTCTGATTTATTGCCTCAATTTTTCAGTATCTGGTTTCTGAAGTACAAAATAATCTTTAGTAAGCATAATGTGCGTTAGTTTTCAGAGATAGAAAACCACTACTAATATTTCCCAGATATTATAGGAAATTGTTATTTATAGTTAAACTAGAATGTAAAAGTAATCATATAGATTCATAAAGATAAATGCACCCAAAAAGATAATATAAGAGAGAAAATCGTGTGTTTATAGCAGCGCTAGGATAAATTAAGAGGGAAAATTAAAATTTCTGAATTAACACATCCCGTTTGAATAAAATATTTAGGACTTTTCTAGTAAATTTCTTAAAACAAGTTACTGTACTTGCTAAAATAGTGTTGCGTTCTGAGAGCTTTGCGATACATAATAATTAATAATATCAACTTTTTAATATACCTATCTTTTTCTATCATTTTTCATTATCGACTTCTAAACTCTTACGAAAATGTAATGCAAGAGAATAAATGAAGAAAATTATTGCATTTAGGAGGTTGTATATTTTAGTGGTAATAATATACATTATATAGGATAAAACATGTTTTTATGTATAGTTCTCCAAATGTGAAATATTATCTTTTGTTGTATGAAAATATTGAGTAATCTGTTTTGTTTTCAGTTCACACATCAAGTTTCCAACCAATTATATTCCTTCCTGTATTCAAATATTATAACTCAGTGAAATAGTTTTTAATTACAATATCATTATCAAATATAATGACAGCTGGTTTTAATAACAGTAACTACTGCATTAATAAACTACTGCAAATATTAACTGCTGCATTAATAAACACTATTATAACAAATCTTTCATGAAAAAATAATACCCAAATAAAAGTTTATAGACACACCTTTATATGCAAACATTTCAATAACGCGAGTTTATTAACCATTAATTTAAAATTCAAGTTGTACAAAATCAGCATCTCGTGGAAAAGATTAAAATATGACTAAGATATGAGGAGTGTAGCTATATCCATAGTAAGCGCTTTAACAAACTTCATTTAAATAATCCTACGTTTTGGAAATAAATTACGTATACTTGCTGACAAACAAGTAATTATGCTACATAGATAACGCTGTTTGCGGCACAAGAGTGAATAATCCTATACCTTCCTGTTCTTTCTCGTATTCAGATGAGAATGTCGGTTCAGGCGGAGCACGTTCTGTTCCAATTGCATAATTGGGAAAGTACAGCTAGCCATGATGGATAGGATTAAGTGTTGATAGCGTAATCATTGAAGGGTAATACATCAAGAGTTTGCACAATGACACTATCTTGTTGCAAGAGCTCGAATTTTGATTCATTCGTGTTTGTGATGCTTTCATAAGATCATTGTGCCCTCTTTGGTTTGTCAATGGTTGCGAGTTGCGTATGCGAACTATTGATGAGTTTCGAGTTATTTGATATGGGTTTCAGCCGTGGTTCAGATGAGTAAAGGGTGTGTTGAAATGTATAGCATAGTTTTGGATATGCAGAATTGAAAGTACTTCTTGAAATTTTGTTTTGAAATTTATACTGCATAGCACCCAATTTGTCACCCAACTTATTGATAGTTTTTTTTATTTAAAAATATTTTACGTAAATAATTACAAATATGTTTTAAATATTAAAACTGATAATACGGTAATCATTTAGTGAAGATAGATGAATTTTAGAACAACCCGCATTTAACTTTATGTCCCTATATGCTATAAACCTCTAACAAAATTAATCACAATAATTTAGAGTAGGTGATTTAAAAGCCACAGCCAACAAAAACGCATGTTAGATAGTAAGTAATAACTATTCTTTGTGTTAAGCAGTCAATTCTTTTAATACTGCGAGTAATATTGAGTAAACGTCGTTTCACGTACACACGCTTTACAAGTTGCAATTGATGAACCAATTGGAAATTGTCTACGTTTACGAGAGCAGTGGAATCTATCGAAGTGTCGGATATGGCCTGTAAATCAACGTGCAACGGACGCACGTCCATCGAAATGTCCATAGGATCCACTGTAACTACTGCTGGGTAGCAGGCACTGGCAGAGGAGTTAGCATACCTTCCAGCAATTATTGCAAAGCTTTAACCCTGACATAATGCCAGCGGGAAAATAACTGCCTCTATAACCTGCTATAGCCTAGTTGTTACCGCCCAATCTTAGATGCCACTTGCAATAGGGAGCAGATGTCTTGTTTATCTTGAAACCATTTCTAAAAGAGACATGCTTTTTAAAATACGCTCTCTCATATTTTCTCAGACGTTTTTGTTTTTGTAAAGCTTAAATCTGCATCAAACTGGCCTCATGATTATGGTTATGTATAATTTAACCCAAACTAAATATTCTATTTAACAGTAACATATATAAACTATTTTACTATTTTTTGCAACTTTTTATGCTGCAAATTTTTGTAAAAATGGAAGTATCTTTAAATTAAAGGTATAAAGTACTAAATCAACGGATTTAAATGATCTAAACAATATAGCGTTTGAATAAAAAAATTGCTTAAAATACTAGGTTTTAAAACTTAAAGCGGAACATAAATTTAACGACTTACAACGACTTATATTATCTAACTGTAAATTTATTACCTATTCCACATCACTCAATTTATCATACTATTTTAACAAAATAACTACATGTTTGCAAAATATATTTTCCTTTTTCCCCATCTTGTATGAGTAGGTCTAGACGAATAGCTAGTTAAAAACTTAAAAAACGCTATATTTTCGTAGTTCTTAGAAACAAACGGGGCATTGAACCATCAAATCCACAACCATTATAATTAATTCTTCAGTTATTCCCTTAAATGATTTTTGCCCGGGAAAATGTTGACCCTATAAACGTTTTTTTTTCAGAAGAAAGAAATAACACTTGCTCTCGGTCGATACTTCTTTGGTTTACAACAAACGACGACAACAAAAAGAACTCTAGCGACGTCAGTAAGCGCGATAAAAAAGAGTAATTGGTTCACATGATCGCTAATTGCATGTAGTTTGCAAAAACTATCTTGTAACGTCAAATTTTGTTCCAGTACTTCAGAAAGCACTGATTTTATTTTTAATGAGTGTGTTTTCTTCTTGCTTTGGAGGGGATGAAAGGTTATACATGTCTTTCCTCTTGAGGTTCATGAATTTTTAAGGAAAACTAACTACTGCGTCCAAAAAAGCACACTTGATTATATGAGGCTGTTTTATGACGGATTTAGAAAAGTTGTAATAGTTGTGGTTGTTAAAAATTGGTTTTTACGGCTATTATATATTCTATAGACAAATCTGTCCTCTTAAAACAGGAAAAATGCAGACAGATAATTAATAGAGGTAGTATATACAGATATAAAACACATGGCTATGGTTGAGATTGGAAAATGAAAATGCTTGTAAGAAGTTTTGATATTTTACTTACAATTTTAATTCATAAAAAGTTTCTTAATTTTTACGAATTTATACCATTTACCTTTACTTTCTTTTCTATTTTTATAATAGTATATTACTTAATATTTATGAAAGTATTAAAGTAAACAAATGAATTGTGACTGTTTTTTGCATGAGTAACTATGCTAATTTTATAAGGTTTAAAATTTTTTTAAAAAGAGTTATTTTTTAATATTTAAAGTATTTTTTAGTCTTTTTCACATGAAAAATATATAAAAATGTTTGGAAATGTTTAGTAGGATATTTAGTTTCAACTCTCTCAAAATATTCTGTATTTTGTCTGGTTTCCTCTGTTTGAAACTCACGCTTCGCCACTGAATATTATAAAACTAAAATTTACACATTCAGCTTACCTATATTAAACATTTATAAATTCAATGATTCTATTATCACCATTTCACTTTCTTCATACCTATAAACGAACTTACAATTTATAATTCATTAAAATACCCCCCACAATAGACAAATATCACAAAAACATTAACAATTCATCTAACATGACTTTAATGGAATTCTCGAGTTTTCACTAAAACGCTACATTGAAAATCTGTGATAAAAATATAAAATTCAATACGTCCATCCTAAGGAATTCAAGCATTTAATAAATCCATCCTAAGAAATTCACATATTCAACAAAGAATTCACTCATATCCAACAAATTTCACACACTATCAATTCTCACCGAAACAATCATTTTAAGCCTTTCAGGAATTATTCCCACTCATAATTTCATCCCAAAACAAACACCCCTCAAATCCAAAAAAAGAAAAAATTCTCTTATTTAAAATCCTCTCCCTCTAAGGGGAAGCGAGTCTGTTTACTTTGTCCTTTTTCCCCTTTTTTATCCCTCGCTTGAAGCCTTCGATAAAAGACGAGTTTCTGGAGCGCATTCTTAGATGAGATGGAAATTTTTCATCCCCGATACCGCTGTATGAAGGCGGATACCCCCGGGAATCCTCTGACATCCTACCCGACATTCCTGTGATTCTCCGGCTGACTCTTCCCGCGCTGATTTTGCCGCGATTCATTTTACCCGGGAATCCTGGAGCGGGTTTCGGGTTGGGCGTTCGGGGAGTCCCGTCTTTTGGAATACAAAAAGGGTATCAGGGTAGGGGTGTTATAAGCTTCCTTTTGCTTGGTGTGGAAATGAAAAATTAGTGTTGGATGGTCGTGAACTTTAAAAAGGATGGAGAAGGAATTCGGTATTGGAAAAACATTATTGAAGAGTGGAAGGAATGACTAATTGGAGTTTTTATTACATTTAAGTTGCCTAGTTAGTCTAAAAATTATAGGAAACATTTGAAAGCGATATTAACATTATTGAAGAGAGGAAGGAATGACTAATTGGAGTTTTTATTGCATTTAAGTTGCCTAGTTAGTCTAAAAATTATAGGAAACATTTGAAAGCGATATTAACATTATTGAAGAGAGGATGGAAAGACTAATTGGAGTTTTCATTACATTTAAGGGGCCTAGTTAGTCTAAAAATGATAAGAAACATTTGAAAGCGATATTATCTGAGTCTTTGAGGACTGTGTTTTAAGTAATAAAGCAAAAAAAATTAAAATAAAGGAAATATAGTTTAGGAAGGGGAAAAAAGTTGGATACCAATATAAAGTAAATGTGAAAAGAATTTATTAAAGTGTCTAAAAAGAAGAAAAAAAATAATGGAAATAAAGAAAATATAGTTTGGGAAGGGAGAGAAAGATACTTAGATCCCAATATGAAGCATGTGAAGGGAATTTAAAAAATAACTAAAGAGGAAGAATTATTTAACAGGATATATTTTTTGCGTGTAATTAACAAAGTATAAGGAAAATATGTTTATTGAATTATCTAGGATTTTTAGATTTACATTTTGTTGGCCCTCCAAAAAAGGAAATGGGTGTTTTCTATATTCCTCTGTATAGTATTAACTGTAAAATGCATTGCCAGTTTCCTAAAAATAACCGTCATGAACTGTGGAAGAATTTTCAATAGCAAATATAGAAACATATAACAATATTCGATTAATTTTAAAAGATGTATTTTATTTATTTCTTAACTATTAATACATTTTTAATACAAAACAATTCATAATCAATAAATTGAAAGATGCACCCTAAGCTCTGAAATTTATGTTCTTATACCTTTACATACCTAACTCTTACCTTTGTATGCTTTACTTATACCTTTACATACCTTACTCATGTACATCATCAAATATTCCTAAATGCATACTCTAAATCATACAGATTTTTACTATAACACCAACAACCACTCGCTCCAAGATTCATAATACATACATGAGAGGAAAAACCGCACGAACTATCGATCATCATTTCTATCCTTTTGAGGGAACCCTCTCGACCCATTCTCGGAGATTTTCTTTCATGCAAAATTCTCGAAAGCATGAGAAACACACAGCATTCGTGACACGCAGTTTATCAAGCCCTCCCTAAAAAACGCAACTCCCTTTAGTGGTTAGGCTTCCTTCTATTTGCATCCTTAAGAAGCGTATAGATCAATATTCGCCTCAGCTGCGATCTCGGGTCAATTGTCATGGAAATTCTAGGAGACTCTAAAATAAACTATATCCCCCGTTTCATAGGTATACACACATCCTTTAAAGTATCTCCAGTTATGCCGGTTAAAAAGTCCGCACTCGGAATACAGATTCGAGGGGGATGGGGCAGTTTTTGCCCACACCGCTGCAGTTTCTTTCGCTAGGATCAGTTGCGGATTTCCAGATCGGCGTTGCTGGAAGCGGGATATGGGATATATGTTGGGGTATTTTATAAAATTTCCGGTGGGACTGTTTTGTGGGGATAGCATGTATTGCTTGTAGAAAGCTACTGCCGTATAAGAATGTTTTTTGTGTAATGATTGATAAATTATTAAATTCTACGCGCCACAAAATGAAATTATTGTGTTGAAAGATATAGCTATGTATCGTAAGTGTTCAACTGATTAATAAAATTTTTTTATCTACAATAAAATACTTAATAATTTAATACTTTAATTTTAAATAGTTAATAATTTTAAGTATAAAGCTGAAGTAAGTAATGCTTAAAATTATTAAGCTCCTCTCTCAAGTAGAAAATATTTCATATTGAAATACTCATTAAATGAACAATAAAATATGTGTTCTTAAATCTTTTATTATTTAATATTCTTAAAATAAATTGAAATGAAGAATGTAAACATTAAAAACTTTTAATTTAGTTTAAATACTATTATATGCACAGAATACCACCATCTAAGGGTGATGAAAAATAATAAATTATGAAGCCAATACCCATACCCCAACTTATAACACACGGATAGTGCTTTTATTAACTGCTATTTTGTAGCAACTTCTTTTTAGGGTAATTCAGTTAAAGAGTTTTCTCACTTACAACAAGTATATTTAATTTTCAATATTATGTATAGGAACAATACAACATTAAAGAATCTACGCTTAAAATGTTGTACACTTTTCATTCCTTAAATAAGTTAGTACACATTAAAAATTTTACGAATTATCATCAAAATAAAAACCTCTTCAAATACTTCCCATTTATTTGATTTCACATAAATTTTGATCAAATATTACAGAAAACTCTTAAGCAGTTTCAGATTCAAAAATAACCTAGATTTAGATTAACAAGTGTACTAAAATAGAATTGTTTGTCTGATTCAATCACTTCACAACCAAAGAATATCCATTATAAATCGTTTTAAATTTATACATTTAAATTCCTATCAAAAAAGGATCTTGAAATTATTGATCTCTAATAATAAATCTATGAAATTTATAACTATAAAAATATATCCTAATTAGTAACATTAAGTATATTAAATGCTTTAACTTCTTCACATTAAAAATGTCCCTAAGCGCTCTTAATTTACCACACTCAGTTTCCTTTCATGTAAAGATTTTAAAAACATACCACTCTAAAAATAAATACATGAGAAATTTACAACTATAAATATATTCCAAAATAGTAAGACTGAAAATAATTAAATGTCTGAACTTGTCCAGAGTTGCCATTATAAAAGGATTTGGTTCTCATAAATACAATATTAATTCAAATTTATTAAATGTTCTTGCATTCTTCCGAGCATTCTTGCATTCCCCCCAACAACACCCATAAACCAGCCCCTTCCTCCCCTTCAAATCTTCACCGACCCCCTAAACCTCAGCATTCCTTCGCTTTCGACACAGAAACAACTCTGCAGCCGCGTTAATTGCAGAGAAAAAAGTGCCCTACCGAAAGCAGCCGACCAAAAAATTTCATTTTGAAGTGATTGACGTCACCTCGAAAAGATATGAAACGGAATTTAATTATCTTTACAAGGGAAGGTTCCCCTACTCGGGGAAGGTTTCGTATTTCAGTGAGCCCCCCTCTGATTTATTACCCTCTCGGGAGACTCTGGACTGATCGGATTGATTTTCTGCTGGTGTGCAACCAGTGGACTTTGGTCAATCCCGAATCGTGTGGATCATCTTTTTTTGTTCCTTTTATAACCATTGTTTCGCTGCTGTCTATGAAATTCTCGTCGGCTGGAACAGAAAGAAAGAGTCATGTAGTTGTAGTGCAGGGTGAAGGATGAGGTGGAGGACTGCTAGGGGTTTTCTTCGCTTTGAGCGAGAGCCATTTAAGTGGAAAAGGGATTTTGGGATGACGTTAGTTATAGGAATAGGGGGCGCTTCACAGCGGACGCTCGTTTTTACTTTTACGAACTCTTAGGGACATTCAAGTAGTTCGTAAAATCGAAAAACATTTAAAATGGAATGAATATGCAAAATGTTGAGTACCACGCTAAAAAATTCTGCAAAACTTTTTCAAAAAAAGTGAAGGGAATTGGAGCACTTTGTCTGCAGTTTTTTTCAGAAACTCTGCAGTTTTTGATAAGACAGCTGAGAAGTCTTTAGAATGTATTCAAAATTGCTGTAAAAAAACTACACTAACGTGCTATAAGGCTTAAAAGTCCTATTTCTAAAAAGTTACTGCAGAACTTCTTTGAAAAAACTGCACTTTTGACGATTTTTTAAAGGAATTTTGCACATGTTTTTTGCTGGGTATTTTTTTTATCAAATTTCTTCCTTTCACAAATTAAGATTTTAATAATATTATAACACATTAAGTTACACATTTAGTTCCGATTAAAAGAGCAATAGTCTTTCGACTAAAGCAACCCATTCCCCGTTCGATAGTGTTGATTAATAATAACGTTTGATTGAATTAATCATTCTCTTCACCTCTGGCGTTGTTCTCATCTAAATTTCTTACATTGATTTTGAAAATGAAAAATTTTCAGCGTTGCCTGATGTTATTTCAGCCGGGTGAAGTGAAAAAAAGTCCTAGTAAGTGAGGTTTTAAAAAAATTTAATTTTGTAAGTGCGAAGTAATGTCATATTGTTTTGTAAATATCTGTGTATTGTAGAGATCTTGTGAAAATTCATGGTAGGATTGATAAAGGAACGGGAGGTTTCATTAAGCAAACATTACTTTGATATTTCATTGAACGCACTAAGCACATTCGTTAGTAGAGCTGAATTTGCTTATAGTAGAGGAGTAGCTTGTATTATTGAAACATTACTTTTATCATCCAAAAATTGTGAACTAACCAGTATCTCAATTTATGTAAAATTTTATGCAATACTCTCTAAAAAAAAATACAATTCTAATTGTTACTTTACATCTCTAAACACATTTAGAAATTTTTTACACAAGGAAAAAATTTAATTTTCTATTTCTTGACTCATATTTCGTGTTCTAATAAATAACTGATGCAAAAAAACATGCTAAATATACTTCACGCTTATAAATAATCCTTAAAAATAAATTTTTTTCAGTAAATTTGAAATTACTTTACATTAAACCATTTAAACCAGACACTAATGCACAATAATTTACACCCTGAGAAGGAAAAAGTCGATTAAGAGATCAAAATGAAGGCAAACTTTCTTTAGCATAGATGTGTATCTTTCACCATCTATTTGCCCTCGGCAGTGTGTTTAAAACCCTATTGAATACCTAATGCAGGAGCCGCCTGGCTTCTTTTTCTATTGTTTTGCCGCCTTGCAAGACGAGACATCAAGTTTTATAGCTAAGTTCTGAAGCACATTTACTTTCCAAATATCTCGGGCTGTTCAAAGAAGGCCATTCAGAAACCAATCATTGAGCCTTTCTAACGGCGGCTCTTCAAATAGCACCTGCGTACCCTCGTGCTTTTATTTTAGCTTCCCTTTCTTTGGGAAATTTTCTCTTCTGTCACCACATACACTAAGAGAAACAGAGTTTATTTTACTTCCTTTGTTCTATTTGAGAATCCGTCCAACTTTCTGGGGGGAATTCAGTTCGCCTATAAAATTCCAAGCCGCTCATGTAGACTTTCGACCTTTATTGGAAGATAACGGGGTCCCAAGTGGGAGGAATTGTGTCCAGTTCAAATCTGTGTGCAAAAGGAGACGAATTTTTTCCACTGAGGAAACGCAGTTACTCATTCCATTTTAAAGGAAGATATTTTGTTTCGTGATTGATTAAGTCTTGTTAAACGAGAAAGATCTATGCTAGGTTGTGTTAAAAGCATGAAGGTACGCTAGTAATTAAATTTACTGGAAAAACCACATTCCATTTTTTATGTTTTTGAAAGTTCTTAAGGATGTATGAAAATATTGAACATCAAATTCTTCAAAATTATTAAAATTATAATTAAACAATTCTTTACAAAAAAAATGTTTCTAATAATTAAGTATGTTAAAAAATATTTATTATTGAATGCGGAAAGAACATGTTAAGCGTAACCTTATTTTTTATTTATGATTACTAATTTTTTAAGATGTCATTGATATTTACTTATGTATATAATTAAACTGATTTGCTATGACTTAACAATCAAACTCGTTTCAAATTTAAAACATGAAATGGCCTCCAAAATCCAGCCCACTTATTTCCAATAAACTAGCATTTAATTTTTTTTCCTTAAATTTAGCAATAATCTAGCACTCTAAAGAATTCTAACCTAAGCCTGATACCTCAAGAAAAAATTTAAACCTTTTATTTTATAGCCATTGTAGTCTTTTTATTGTCATATTTTAGTAACTTACTTCTGTAAGCCCCGTGTAATACATTGTGGTATACGTGGAGCTTTTTGTTTGTTTTAAATAAAAAAATAAAATTTTTATAACATTGAACTTAGGTACAAAGAAAATGGAATAAATTTTTTTATAACAGCATTTATAAGAAACAAAATAAATGTATTATTTGTATAATGACATAAATTTATATCAGACGAACCAAAAAACCTATCTGATCAGTACAAACTAGGTTGAATTGCCTAGTGAATGAACAGTTGACCTCAAAATATCAAATAATAAGGAATTTAATTCCTCTGGAGGCTTGCAATAAAATTCAGTAGTTGCTGGGAGTTCCCATAAATAGTGAAAACTTTCCGAATGAGCATTTTCCATTTTTTGAATGATTTTAATGTGTAGAAAATTTTCTGAGTAATAAAGGTATTAAAGGGCAATT
The DNA here is from genome assembly GCA_024610705.1 of Tetragnatha versicolor. Taxonomy (NCBI): domain Eukaryota; kingdom Metazoa; phylum Arthropoda; class Arachnida; order Araneae; family Tetragnathidae; genus Tetragnatha; species Tetragnatha versicolor. Next base: position 33,575,659 of record JANDEH010000009.1, on the reverse strand, counting down.
CCACGGGTAACTGACTGACATTTTTAAGAAAAATACTTAGTATTTTGTAATTTTCTTCACAAAAATAAATGATAAAAAAACATTTTCCACCCAGTTTGTTGCTTTCTTGTTAGCTTAATCTAATGGCACAATTAAATTTTCAAAATATGTTTTTATTTATTAAACTATTATTATTATTTTATTTATTCAAAATATGATTTTATTTACTGACTGTCAGGAAGTCAGTTACCATGTTTTTTAAAACTTTTCAAAAATAAATAAAAACATATTTTGAAAATTTAGTTGTGCCATTAGATTAAGCTAACAAGAAAACAATAAACTGGGTGGAAAGTGTTTTTTTATAATTTATTTTTGGGAAGAAAATTACAAAGTACTAAGTGTTTTTCTTCAAAAATGTCAGTCAGTTACCCGTGGAATTGCCCTAAAAGATGTCCCCTTCTTGAAACAACATGAATTAATTCGAGGACCTTAAAGTTTGCTTTTTTGCCTAAAACCTCTTACCAAGGAGAAATCGATGTACAGGCGTAAGCTCGTCTGGTGTGCCACAGAAAAGCAAAGTAACATTGACTGTAAGACATTGAAATTGCTATTATAATGCATAACAATTATAATAGTTCTGTTTTAATTATGGAAGATTATGCAATTTATTGTCAAAATTTATCTCCGGTCAAAAATAATTGAATCACTTATTTCAGTGTTGAACGCAACTTTTCTTGTTTTGAGAAAAACTGTATAGAAACTCACTATATTTTTATAAAGGTGTTAAGTATTTTTTAAAGGAAACCTCATATGGATATAAAGATATAAACTAAGATTAAAATTCAAAATTCAAAACCTGGATTTTTAAAATTTTAATGGTCATATGGATATATTACAGACAAACAATTCTTAAAATGATTTTTTCTTTGCAAAAACAATATTGTAATTTTTACAGCTGACAGGTTTCTGCAATTAGGGGACATCCATGAATTACGTGAGGTCAAAAAGGGGGGAGGGGTTTGGAAAAATCTCACCAAATCTCACCAAGGGGGGAGGGGGGTCGACTAAAATATCACGTCAACTTTTTAAATTAGAAATTAAATGATTTTTTTAAGTATGAGAAAGGAATAATACCCACAGATAAGATACTGCGGTGATTTTAAGGCGGAATAATGTCCTTTTCCCCCACATCAGTAATAATGGAAAAGTTTTAGGTGCTGTGAAGCACAAAATGCAAACGAATAGGATAGAAAATTATTTTTAAAGGTTGTAGGTAAATCTCACGTGGGGGGGAGGGGGGGTCCAGATTTTGGAAAAAACACATCACGTAATTTATGGGCGTCCCCTTAACAGTGTTCAAGCCTATTTTCAAAGCTTAACTCTAATCTTTTAATGATCTGGTAAGAAAAATGGGAATATTGTTGAAATCCTTATTAAATACTTAACGATAAAATTATTATGGAGTTCTTATGTTTTCCCTTTTGGTTAGTATATGTATAAATACTAATTTTGTAAATTATTTCAACTCTAGACTCAAATATAGTAGCCAGCCAATTAAAAAGGTTAATATAGAAATATTTGAAATTAGATGTAATTTTGTGAACGTCAAAGGATTTTGCTTTAAAAGTCTACCAAATTAGTTAAATAATATGATCTGGGGTATAGATTTGATGTCCCCTTTTAATAAAGAGATTCATGGATCCAAAATATCAATCACATGAATGTGACCACGAGCCCTATGATTAGTAAAAAACCTTTAAAAAAGTGGATTTTACTATGTTCTGATGGAGCAAATTTCAACTTTTCCAATCTCAAATACTGTTGCATGTAATAAAATAAAAAAAAACAGCAGTCTCAAAAACAACTTGCAGATGAGCTGGAATGAACGAAATTCCTCGCAGTTTTTTGCAAAAACCAGACAATCGACGTCGTTGGACCTGAAATTTAACATGTTGGAAGATTATTCTAAAATCACATTTTTTTATTATTCTTACACTAAAATGTGTGTTTAACCATACCGAATCCCATTACACAAATAACTCATTTTTCAAAAAAAAAGTGGAGTTTAACATGTTAAACATTACTTAACCCGGGAGGACGCGCGCAACTTTCTGTTACACGGGAACGCGCGCGGGGTCTCTCAGACCCCACAAACCGTTTTCCGTTCTAAACGTTCAGTGCATGCAAAATTTTTATCACGGATAGTTTAAATATATAATTTAATTGTTTAATGTGCATTATTAGTTGACTGCTTCTTATTAAGATATAATATAAGACTAGGAAAACAGGAAATGCAATGGAATGTGAGCGGAGCTAACGAATTTCTTTGGCTAAACTGAACCGATGTTTATTTTCTAAAATCCTTTATTTTCTAATTTCTTTTTTTGCAAGAAAAATTATGGATTATAGTTACCTCTTCCTTACATTTGGAAACCTCTTTGGCTATTTAAATCGCACCAATCCTCACAGTTTTGGAAGCATTTTCCTTAAAAACAACAACCTAACTCGGAAAATAACATACCTACTTTATTTAAACTTCATGAGGTGATAGGTGGACACCTTTTAGGCAGCTACACGGAGTTTCATATATTTTCATTAAAAATTAGAGTTTTTATGAAGGTTTATTTAAGCGTTGGGGTCTCGCAGACCCCGCGCGCGTCCTCGCGGGTTAACAGATATAAGTGATTCAATTAAACTACTCTAACCAACTCTCTTAACTTTTTAAAATTCTTAAAATTTTATAAAATGATATATTTACTCTAAGTTGTGAAAACCTTTCCCACACTCCGAAAATTTCAAGATTCACCACCTAGAGACGTTTCAAAAATATTTTTGTACAATTTATAACCAGTGTATGATTCATTTTTACCGAATCCTCCCTCTTAATTTAATACTTAAGTACTCTTTACACAAACAATGAAATACAGTTATCTTAAAATGATAAAACTGCTTTCCTCCCATAACCACCCTGTTAATGTTTTCCTTCTAACAACTTAACCATTGTTTCTTCTCATCTGTTTCTCCGCCCTCAGTCGTCTGAAAGCCTTTGAAAGACCAATCTTATTTGAACTCTCTCAGAGCATCTGTCTCAAAACAGCCTCACAAACTTTCCTCGTTTATTTAAGCACCTAAACTTTCCACCACCTCCCGGGTATCCTAGCCGAATAACAACAGTCTCCTTACCAAAGATAAACAGTCGCTTCACAATCTGGGCTTAGAAAGGCATAATGAAGGACTACCTGAAGAACACTGCTGCCTAGATAGGACTCTCTGGTAAGGTACCATAAACTGTGATGAATGACCGGCTTAATGCTAACCTACTTGGTCGAAAAATATCAATATAACTATTTTTAGTCTGGTGTGGAGAACCAAGTAATGTTATTTACACATTTTGGGAACAGTTGGGTGAAATTTATGAATGGTGTGCTTGCTGGTAGTATTTCTGTGAATAAAATTTATTTTTTCCTTTATGATTAAGAATTAAATACGTTTTTAAACGTTTATCGATGCAAGTTTAAAACAGTTTTATAGGGAAGTAGTAAACTTTAATAAGTATAAATACCCTAAAAAATTAAAAAAAAAAACAATTTATAACTATCCAGATGTTATTAAGGTGCTATCCTACCCCTAATATCGCATTTTGGGTCAAAATATCGATTTTTCAAAGCTGGTGTTAAATTAAAGATTAAATTATGTTTTCTTAGCTTTCTGAACCCATATTATATTATGTAGCCTATAAACCATTATTATTATTATTTGGATTTATGGGTAAGATTGCATTTTTTATTTTGTTTTTGCTTTTTTCTCAAAATCACATTTTTAACATTTTACTCTACCGCAGATTCTCATAACTCAAAAAGGGATGGTTTAAATGACTTGAAATTTTGTATCAATATTTAAATAGGTTTAATATAGGAGGTGGACTATTTCTGTGTATGAAACGTAATTACATTTTTTTATAATGATGATTAAATTAAAAAGCTGTTATAAAATTTGGCGATTTTGATTTGTTGTTAGTTTAACAGTGCTCTAATATTATAAATTCAGTGACACTTTTGTGTGTGGTTTTACTCCTAAAAAAGGTTTTAATCTATGTTATAAAATTTACAGATTGGGGATATCTTCATTCAAAGTGGAGATTTGATGTTTTGCGTAATAGCCTATTTTGGCTAATTTTATGCACAAATGGGTTAAAAAATAATATATATATTTTGGTTTATCTTTGACATTTATCTTAGTTTCTAGATCTATTTAATCATATAATGCTACTTTTATATAATTTTTTGAAATATTTAAAAAAAAACCTCCAGGGGTAGGATAGCACCTTAAACATGCAGTTAAACCATTATTACAGTAGCTTATCCCCCCTCAATCCCCTCAATCAATCCCAATATCAATGTGAACCTCAAAAAATGTTTTGAATTGCAATAATAATTTACTGAAGTTTTTCATAAAATAATACCAAGATGCGCAAATACAATTTAACAACCTTGTGAATAACGTGTTTTATGTGGTTTTCAAATCTATAACTTGCGTGATGAATTATTGGGAACGAAATTGAGATCTTAAAACTCAATCCAATCAATCATTACAAACATAGATATATTTTAATTTTCTTCTTTGACCGAATAGTAAATTCCCTATAGGCCTCAGAGCAAGACTTCTTAATAACATTTTTAATAGAATGGAGAGATATTTTGCAATATGTAAACAATAAAATTAAGCTTTGATAACGTAAGGTTAGAAATAGAGGCGAGTAGATTATCACTGTTCAACAATGAACAAATTTCCTTGATGAAAATAGTCATTTCTTATAGATTTTGGGTTGCTGAAAACGAAAATCACCATTAAAATTCTCAATTGACTCAGGATTTTCGGGAAACAGCCCCTCCCCCTTTTTACGCTTTCGACGACTTTATAACTTTAAACTCGATTTTCAGGGTCAAAAAGCATTGTTTTAGTCTTCAAATTACCTCCTAGGAGACAAGAATAGTTCAAATTAATAAATTATGATATATTTATAACAAATGGATAGGTTTAAGGGGTAATTACCCCCTAAAAATGCAAAAAAATCGTTAAAAACAGTAGGATTTGTTATACCCTATTTATTTTGCTTATTTTTTATGCAATTCCTCTTTGAAGGGTCCTAACCCATCCCCAAGGACAAAAATTTATTTGCAATATGCAGCAATGATTTTTACTAAAAGCGGTTGAGCTGTTAACGCCCCCAAAGCACCCACGGAAGGGTTCAATGCCGCACTTAGAGTTAAACTGCTGTGCAAAATAAAAGTCGAAATGCCACCGACTGCATTTCAGCTGATTCTTATGAAAATTGACCTGCTGAAGTCAAATATGATACCCATTTTCCTCCATCACCCTCAGTTTTTAAGAGGATACCCCCTAATTGTTATCCACAGCCGTGCATTTATTAAAATCTTGAAACATGGAATCCTCACTCCCTAAAACCGGCCAGTTTTTAAAAACTGAAGAGTTTCTACTTAGGATAGACCCAAAATATAAGAAAAACGTCATTTGTAATCTTTTCAAAATCATCTTTATTGATTCCTGAGCTCGCGAGCGCCTTCACGATTCTGGAATCCTTCCGAACTCTTCCGCGGGGGCTTCTGGGAGGCTAACACCTCAGCCGCTTTTAGTAAAAATTATTGCTGCCTATTGTCATCAAATTTGGGTCCTTGGGGAAGGGTTAGGACCCTTTAAACGGGAATTGCGTAAAAAAATAAGAGGAAAAAATAGCGTATAGAAACCTCTATAATTTTAGCTGTTTTTTTGTATTTTTAGGGGGGTAATTACCCCTTAAACCTATCCATTTGTTATAAATATATCATAATTTATTAATTTGAACTATTCTTGTCTCCTAGGAGGTAATTTGAAGACTAAAACAATGCTTTTTGACCCTGAAAATCGAGTTTAAAGTTATAAAGTCGTCGAAAGCGTAAAAAGGGGGAGGGGCTGTTCCCCAAAAATCCTGAGTCAATTGAAAATTTTAATGGTGATTTTCGTATTCAGCGACCCAAAATCTGTAAGAAATGACTATTTTCATCAAGGAAAAAATTTTGAAGGTCAAATTTGTTGAAGAGTGTTAAAAATTAAGTCACTCAGACTACACATAAATAGTTTAAACGTTTTTTAAAAAGAAGCATTACGAATTACGATAGGATTACGACTGACAATAAATATGTAAAAAAAAATTATTAACAGTTTCAAAAAAAACATAAAATTACTTTACATAACACTTATTTAAAAGTTTACTCAACTTTTACAAAGAATTGACCTCCAATGTCCACCTTTTTTTTGAAACTAGAGTCCTCTCTTTTATACCCCAGGACTATCATTGGTACTAGGGAATACCTACTTTCATTTCTTGAGCTTCCATTCGATCTGAAAAATCAATCTATCCCTACTCCTCTCGCTAGGTCGAGGGCCAATAAATCAAAGAGATGGCTGGGCTAAGATCAGACTAGCCGATAAGAAGCAGAATCTATGATTATTCGCGCACCGTCTTAAAACCGATAACTTCCAAATTAATCACACGTTTTAAGGTCCCTTTTTCTTTGAATATTTATCGTTTTTCGTTGTCATTGATTTTTACACTCCGCCATAGGGGCCGTTTATGTACTTGCTGCATGAATAATTTGAAATAAAGACGACGAAGTGGGCTTGTCCCGAAAACCGATGCCTGCAGCCGAATTGTTTCAGATAAGGGCAACATTGCATTAAGAAAAACACATTGTCGCAACTTTATCTGAGTGAATACATATTTAGTTCAATTGGGATGGAATCTATTGATGCTTTAATCTGTAATGCTAGAGGAAATTGAGCATCTGCTAGGTAAAACACACTTTAACAAAACGGGAAAGCTGAGCAAATAAGGTAGGAATTGCCTTAGTAAAAACAGCTTGAAATAAAGCTTTAAATTAATAATAGTATATACCAGGGGTTCTCAAACTTTTTAACATCGCGACCCACTTTTGATAAACAAAATCTAACGTGACCCACCGACTTCAGTTAATTATAATTAACTGAACTGAGATTATTATCTCATGCCCCCCCCACCGAATTTTAACTTCTCTGACTGGGGGGTGTTCACCAACTATTTAGTTACAACAATAAATTATTACATGCACGTATTAGAAGAGAAATTAACTTTTTAGAAAATTAAAAGTAAATATTTGAATTTCAGCGTATGAAATAGTTTAATGGTAGGCAAACAATGATCCTCACAATAAAAAGGGGGGGGGTCTGGGGGTCCTCCGACAGAGAAGATTTTGAATTTGACCCTTAAAAACATCATTTTTAAACTTGTTTTTTAGCAATATGGGATAAATTGCAGTTGCATCATTTCCTAACAAAATTCTTAAAATTTGCATTGCTCCCCCCGGTGTGGATGGGGAGAAACACTGAATATTTTTTTTTCAAATCTTATTTGAATAACCGACTATGTTTGCATTATCGGCACATTAAAGTGACACACATAGTACGCATTTATATTAATTGCTTTTTCCGTTCGATACCAAGAAGTGCAGTTTTTCCTCAAATTTTTATTCGTTTTACTAATTGTAATGTGATAAATTTCAAAAGTTCAAATAATAGTTTTATAATTTAAAAGTCAATAACACGTTTGTAAAAATTATAAAAAGATACTTTATATTCAGAAAAATTTAAAATCTTCTCGCGACCCACCAAAAACTGACTGGCGACCTACCAGTGGGTCGCGACCCACAGTTTGAGAAACTCTGGTATATACCATTAGGGTGGTCCTAAGTGTAATGGTAAAAAAACTTTTTCGGAATTTTTCTAGTCGCACCCCCTAAATTTTTTCCTTATGAAATAGTAAATAACTGGTAAAAATTTTATCCGAATCAGTTAATATTAACACGTGTCGCAAAAGGGATGAAAATCTGAAAATAACATCAAAATTCTCAAAATTTGAAAATTCATAAAATTTATTTAAAATATATAATTCAATATATTTCCATATTTTTTTAACATAAAAAGCTTAAACATGACGAATATTGGCCTTTATAGCCTTTGACAATTTTTAAAGGTATTGTATTTTCTCCTCATTATGCGTTAAAATATCGTTATATTCTTCAATAAGCTTGATTTCTTTTTCTGCAGTATTATTTACATATAAGTTACTGACGACTTTAAACCCTTCCTGATAATCTCCAATAATCTTCACACGTTTTAAAGGATCCCTAAAAGTAAATTTTGAAGAAAACTTAAAAACCTTTGAAAACAGTTTGCGGTTCATTTTGACAAAAAATTGGCTTGATTTTTCTTAGAGTTCTGCCAGTTCTACCAAACTAATTTGCAACCACCCTTACACACGGGTAGATTCTTTCCCTCTAAACTCTTTGGAAATTGCTGTGTGGGGATAGGCTCATCAAAAAAGGCTAATAATAAAATGACTAATAATTTTCTTTGATGCTACCTTAGATTATATTTTCATTAATTCCTTTGTAGAAAAACAGGTCTCTCATGAATTTCAGTTCTTGAAATGTGGCTTTGTGATCCATTTGCACATAAAACCAGGCTTTAATGTATAGCTTAACAATAATACTCATACCTTGTAGTACTTGATTATCCACAAATAAACCCTCATTTCTAAATATAAATATCTTTAAGCAATAAATTACTTAAGACATCCACCTAGAAGGATGGATAGCACCAGGTTTTTTAAATTTTATCATTTTAGCTTCATAATAATCTAAAAGTGCTATTGTCAACCGAAGAAACTTTTAGTAGTCAACTCTCGATTGGTGTTCAAGCTTTGTTTTAGTAAACTTGTAAATTCCTTCCTTTTCTGTTCCATCAATGGTGTTTTTACAACTTCATTTTTAATAACTGATTGGTACTTTGATTTATAGATAACATCCCAAGATATTCAAAACGTTTAAATTAAAATACAGGTTCACGAGATGCAGTAACGCAAGCTCCAAAGGCCGCTTTTAACACTAATTTAAGAACATTAAAATGTATTATATGAGCTTAGGCTTATAAAATTCAGAGTAAATTTCTATGTCAAACCTTTAACCATGATAAATTACATTTAAAATCTAATTTTCATTGTTTTGAACATTATATTAAAGTTTTGTTTTATGTCCCAACCCTCATTGGAAAATCTTCCACTTTAAATTAACTCCTCCATTGGAACCCACTTATAATAATGTATTTCACCCTAAAATATGTGCAATAACCATAGTGTAGGAGGTTTTCCAGTTTATCATAAAATACATGAAGATAACCGCCTTTGAAAGTGCTCTTTTGAGAAAGCCCGCGCTGCGTCCACTGTTGCAGCGGTAAGTGCGCATCGAGCCGGCATTCTTCCCTCAGTGTTACGGAGTGCTGCGCATCTACCGTACTCTAACTTCAATCGCATTGCGGCACGTGTTAACCGCATTTAACCGCATTTTGTTAACACCGCATTTCAAATTTCAAATTAAAGGTTCTGATTTGTGGCTTAAATGGCTTGTTTCATCATTACTAAAACCATTCTGGTCATTTTATGGCAGAAAAAAATCCTAAGTATGGTTTTGAGGATGTTCAGATTTGGGAACATCGGCGTTAGGGGTGAAGTTTTTAGGGGGATTTCCAAAAGTTACATATTTTACAATTAATTCAAATAAAATGATTGAAATATGTTTCTACTCAATAGTTATGAGCATTTTTATGATAGTGGACGTTTTTTTCATTTTTATTACCCATACTTGGACGATTGGGTAGTATTCATAGATTTTCATAAGAAAAAATTGACATGTTTATTACGTACGCGAAGCTTTTCCGTACAATTTTCTTGCACTATGGGTAATACTTTGGTATAAAAAGTACATAAGAGTGTTCCCATGCGTTTCGAAGCTAAACAGTTACGTTTCTGTGCAAAAAATTAGTTTTAATTAAGGTTCTATACAGATATCTAGCATAAAATCCACTAATTGCACTCAAATCTAATTAGCTTTAAAAAGTGACAATCATAATTATCTCCATTGATTCATTAAAGCTATGTTTCTCATGGAAGATTCCAAACTGAACCACATATCTCTTACATCCAACTTACGTTTGAAGAGTGTTTTTAGATGTACACACTTTTCCTTATTTTCAAAATTCTTCAATTTTATCCCGTAACAGGGGAGGTGAAAAAATGGAACATACAAGGGGACGTGGGGTCTCAGAGAATCCGCAAATTTCTATATTTTTTAAAAATCGTCTTATTAAGATATGATTCTGATATTTCAGTACATTGTTATTTGAACATTTATCTCTTGATAGAAAAATATTTTCTTTAACTTTATGATGAAATAAACATTTTTCCAGACAATTTTCCAATAGACTTAAAATTATCGATGAAACCATATGGTGCAATAAATTCCTTAACCTTAAAAATAAAAACGCATCTATTTTGAATTAACTGTTTTGTTTTTATAATTTAATATATTAAGCAAATTTTAATAAGAGAAAATTCTGTGTAGAACAACAGAAAATGTTTTTGACAGGGCTTGAATTATCAGTTTTTTACCATTGTTTTGGAAGCAAACAATTTAGAAACTTTCACAGAAATCATCTTCAGTCTCTTCCCCACTAAAATCACTCATAACTTCATCTATTTAAAAAAAACTCTTCCACACAACCTGGATTAGAGATAATTATAAATAATCTCCGCGGACCTAGCTTCCATGACCTTATGAGAGTTAGACCATGCGTACTAACTCTGGACGAAAACTATTACACTGCGGAGGAGGTGGGGTCTCTGAGACTCCTGAAAAAGAATTTGTGGAATTTTCGTACAGTCGCACTTGCCAAAACATGCTGATAAGAAGGGATCAGGGCCAAGGTCACGAAAGGTGAAGCTAGCGGAAGATTATATTCAATTTGACCAAGCATGTGGTAGGGGGGAGGGGAGGAAAATGTTGCGGAGTCTGGGAGACCCCACGTCCCCTGCTACGGGTTATTCCTAAAATTTTCATGTAAAAAAGTACTTGAACAAAATATATACGCAAATCCTCAGAAATACTCCAAATATGCTCTTTGCATAACCCCTAATGATAATTACTGAAAATTAATCGATCGGGGAGTTGGAAAAATATACAAGTGTAAGAATCTGCCATAAAGATTTGGCATTTATTTCTCCATAAATCAGGTGAAAAAATAAAAATTACATATTTTTGAATTTAAAACATCATTCTTGACCTGTTTAGGTACTTTGGAACAAAAAGGTTAAAAAAATTAAAGAAAATAGGAAAAACTTGAATTTTTGCATGTTATAAAAATCTCCTCAAATACTATACCCCAAACGCCGATGTTCCCATTTGGGAACATATACGTTGTATTGGTAATTACGCTCCAAAATTGGATTATGAAGCTATTCTGTGAAGCCAAATGGGAAGATGTGTACTTAAGCTATCCAAACACAGCAAAATTATTTAAAACTAAATTTATTTAAACTTTTCACAAGGTTGATACTTGTGCAATTTTTTGAAGAGCCAAAAATATCTAATTTTTATGTAAATTCTACAAAAAGGATTAAATTGCACATGAAAAACTTTTGCATGTAAAATAACTTCATATCTTTGAGTTGCCATCTACCAAGTATCAAGTTTCTGCATGAAAAATTAAGTGGTAAAAAAATTCCCTAAAAGGATGTGTAAAAGGATATTAAAATATTTGAAAAATATTTGGTGTACACTGTACATTCATTTCATACCTTAAGGAAAAAAGTTGGGGGTGCGACCGAAGAAATTTAGAGTTTGAAAAATTAGGACCACTCTAATATACCATTTTCTATCAATCAAGGTATCAACCAAGGAGCAAAAGTTTATTAAATAATTCATATAAAATCTCTTCATTGAGAAACTTATCTCTCTATTCTAAAAAAAAGTTTTTGGTGAACGGTTTCCAGAGAAAGGCTTTTTAATTACTGATCCGTATAACACATATTTGATATCAAACTGTCCGGATTCTTTTGAGGATGTGCAAAGTGCCTTTAGAATTTCTAAAAAAAATCTCAATTTTAAAATATTTCCATTTTTTTAGATTTCGGATAAGGTCGCAGTTACAAAGCAAGAAACTATGAATTTTAAAACAATTGAAAACATATTTCACTGGTTTTTTAATATTCAAATAGATTAAATAATCATCTTTCTATTTATAACACGAATTTAAAAAATATATTTTGTGTTATTTTTAACAATATTTATATTTTTGTTGTTCAAAGGGTTTAATTGTTGTTCATACGGTTTTCATTATATTTTAAACTTATATATAATTAATTTATTTTTTATTTTTTAAGTAACAAATTAATATTTTTATATTTATCTTTGTAGTTGTGGCAACCTAATCATTACTATATTTACAATAAAATATACACTCGCTTTCGGAAATTTTGAATTTTGCATTTATTTTTTATATCCTTTTGCAAGTATGTTTTTTAAGGTAGTAAAATGTAACTCTTTATTTCATAATGACAAAACGCAAACAACTAAATAACACGGGTGAATGTTATAGAAATAAGGATGAAAATGTTGGAAGTCTTGACATTCGGTGTCGTTGCTATGAAAATGACACAACTTCGAAGTTTGTTTCTCATGAAGATAAAATTCTAAATTTTCGCGATGTTTAAGGTAATTACTACATTTTTAACAGTCAATCATTACAAATTTTAAGAAAGTTAAATTTATTCCTGAGATATTTCAATGCTTCCCTTAATGTATCTGTGAAAAAACATTACCTTAGGGAAATGGGTAAAAGAATGTTTACATTGCTTTGTTGTTAATTTTCTTGGGGTTCAATTCCGTTATAGTTCCCGCTAAATATCGCCAATCTCTTTCGAACGCTCAATATTCAAATGTAAACCAATTTTTTTAATTTTTAATGATAAACTGAATAGTTATAGATCTAATTAAACACTTAAATCTATGAATTTGAAACAATTTAGCAATATTCATACTTTATAGTGTTCAAAAGAGATTAGTGATATTTAGCGGGAACTATAACGGAATTCAACCCCAAGAAAATTAACAACCGAGCAATGTAAACATTTTTTTACCCATTTCCCTAAGGTAATGTGTTTTTCACAGATACATTAAGGGAAGCACTGAAACATTAAGGGAAGGTTCATATTTAGCGGGAACTATATATGAACCTTTCTTTGAATTATAAAGCGATCCGCCAATTTATGTTACCATAAAGGAAATGATAAAATTCCACCACTGAATAAATATTCGCCATTTTTGAAAGAGTACCACGGAGAAGTACTACCCCTGTGTTAAGAATGTTTTATAAAGTGAGTAAGTGCAGTGAGCTGGGTTTTGTGGGGAATTGTGAAGCGGTCCAAAAGTTACTGCGTCAGCAGTTAACGGGGGTTGGCGAGCGATAGGGGGCGGTAGCCCCCTAGTTTTTAAAAACAAAATAATTTTGATGCAAATACATATTTTTGTATCATTAAATGGTGAAACTAATTTTGAAAGGTCACACTTTTTATATTAAAATACTACTTCTAGTCTAGATGAATTAAATAGAAAGCCTTTCACGTTCAGACAATGAAGATAAAAAGTTTTCAGAGGCAATGCCGTGGTTTCGTAGTAAAAATTGCGAATGTTTCGTACGAAGCAGTGTCGGACATCATTAGCGCTTTAAAAGTCGTAGCGATCGTCTTAATGATTGATCAGCGTCTGAATTCAGATGCCGGCAAGTGATGTCTGAAACAGCTTCGGACGAAATGTTCGCAATTTTTAAAGCAAGATCACTGTATTCTTGCCCGAAAACTTCTTATCTTTTTACTTCTAGACGCTTGCCTTGTTTTTTTGGATAATCCCAATGTGTCTTTTCAATAGTCGTGATAAAGGGAAATACTGCATTTGTAATATATATTAATCATATTAAATAATGAATATAACTAGTGTAACTTCGATGAACAAAAATATTTATATTGGTTTTGGATTATGTGCTTTTATGTTAGGGGCAAAATGATAATACAGGCATTATTAATAATGCCTGTAGTGAAGCGGGATATCTGATAACTTCAATTTCATTTTATCAATGAGTTTTTAAAAGTTTATTTTAAAAAATTTGAAAGTTTACCATAGGAATGTACCAAGTTGTGTTCAGTTATTAAAATGGTTTGATCTTACCAAAGAACACAAATAGAAACTTGAACAAGTTGTTCAAATTAGTTACTAGACACATTTCCCAATTCAAGACTAAACTATTTTAAAATTAATAAAAAAACTTTCAAGCTTTTAAGCTGTGGTCAAAAATTTTTATTAAATAATAAAATTTTTATAAATAATTTTTAAATAAATTTTTATTTTGACCACAGCTTAAAAGCTCGAAAGTTTTTTATTAACATTATGGAAACCGGCTGTGAAAATTTCTCATCTTTATTTTAAAATTATGTCATACTAATTATGAAAAGTAAACATAAGTGTCCCTTAGACTGTAAACCATTCTATGTATGAAAATTATCATATGCAAGTTGATAAAATATTATCATATACAAAATTATTTTTCAAGTTGATAAAAAAGTTTAACCCCTTCCTCAAAAATTATTCTTCTCTGGTAAGTTTCCCAGATCTGGTTGCGTGTTTCCCTCTGTGCATGAAAATACAGAGTCACTCTGAAACTGAATCTGGACCAAGTGGCATCACGGAAGTTAAATATGAAGGAAGGCTGCTGGGGTGAGAATTGAGGTTGCGTGAAAGGGGAAGTTAGGAAAAGTTTATAAAAGCTGTGACACTTTATCGAAACAAATAAAATGGATAATCAGGATGAAAAGATCCAATTGGAACTACCAACTACACAATAACTCGGTGAGTTGTTACAGTAAAACAAGCCTTTACGTTCATTCTCCACAGCAAAAGTAAATATTTCTACAAGCTAACTTTCAAAATATTTAACGGCACACCCAGTCGGAAATCAGACGGAAAACCAAATTATCAAGGGCGAATTCCTAAAATTGTCAAGAAAATCAATTCAAAAGAATTATATAGGTGTTTGTTGAGATAAATGCAGTGTAAAATGAATTTTTTGTTCGTTAAAGTCTGGATACGGTTTTAAGTTCAGCGAATAAAGGCTGCTTTAAACTGTATTGGATAAAATTTCTTTGGTCTGTTCATGTATTGAAATAATACGCAGACTTGACTAAATTCTTTGTAAGGATTCATTTAAAATGGTTAAAATAATTTTTTATTTAAAATATTTTATTTCTACTACTTAAATTAGTGAATCTGATTGGAATATAAAATAGTATTCAGTTCTATCATGTAAACTTTTTAACATTAAGTGTAGTATAATAAGGATAACCTTCATACATTTATGTAAGAAGTATTGTTACTTTCTTTTCCCACTCTCAATTACTATTTTTGCAATGTACTTAATTCCTAATATCGTTTTTATCTAGATTTATTGAAATAGTCTTTGATTTATTAAAAACCTTATCTTGTGTAAAGTGCATGTTATTACATGTTTTACAAATGCATGTTATTAGAAGCTTTTAATATTAAAATTGGAAGGAATTTTATTCCTTTCAATAAACCTTTTTCGTCAATCAATAATTGAGGTGTTTGTGGCAACAATTGAACTCCAATGTAAAACTTTTAGAGTTAGCTCATTGTTACTACAAGGGCCTTATTACGTTAATTAAATTTTATAGCATGCATCATCGCCAGTACTATGTATCTATTTTGAATAAAATTCACTTTTAGTATTTATTTCAAAACACAAAAAATAAGTTTCATGCATTTTTACCTGAAATTTATTTGAGAAATCGATTATTCTCAATTTTTAAACCAACCACCTCAATGTTCCTAAATACTTTCAAACAATACTTCCCAATCCTTCAGTTCATCTATAATTGCAGCACCGGCTTCTTTCTCGCTCATTGCAGCCGCAGCTGTTTCTCCAATGTTTTGATTGCAACTCCTCATGCTGCCTGCCTCTAGATGGCTCTCCTAATAGGATGAAAACGTTTTCCTATGTTCCGGCCTCTTTTCTGACTTGCCCGGCTGCCTTCTGCCCGGGGGCTGTTTTTCTTCTCTGCCCCCAAGAAGAAGCTTTTCCAGTTCTTTTGGGAGTTTTTGAACTGTCCGTTTTGGGCTAGTGTGGTCCAGGTGGCGTTGACGCCAAGAATTGAAGCAGGAGGAAAACAACTCATTTCCTGTAGGGAAAAAGAAAGTGCGGTGATATTTCATGCGTTGACTGGTTTTGTGCACGTAAATACTGCATTGGGGAATCGGCAAATGTAATCAGAATAGTGGAAGTTAGTTTGATTTAATGTATTGATTGCGGTATGTTTTGAGGGGGGAGTACTCCTTGAGTAGTTTGGAGTTTGTTTTTGTTATATGCCAAATCATTACTAATAGATTTTGAATGTATAAATCACAACTTGATTTCTAATCTGCTAATTAATTTCTAACCATTCAAAATATACTTCCAGTTGAAATAAAGCTTTAATAGTTATAAATTCATATATCGAAAATATAATATCAATAAACGAATTAAAGTTAATTCGATATACGATATCCCCAAGCGGCATATAGAAACGCGTTAATTCTTAGGATGATAAACTATAGATTTTTTAGATGAATGAATAATATTTTCTAATGATGCAATCTAAATAATCATTTGGTTATGCGTTCAATTTAAAAAAGTTTAAAGTTTAATTGTCATTTGAAGTAGTTCTTATCAAAAGAAGTCAAGTTTACAAATAAAAATACAAAATTTACATTTTTATGCGGTCTCTCGGTTTTAAAAATCATCCTTAGTAAAAAATCAAACATTTAGGTTAAACGTAAATTTCTTGTACCCTTACGACATAAATTGGCCAAGTTTTAATGGTCTAAAAGTTTGAGTGTTATGAGGGAGTTACTGAGGTATAAGGATTTCGGAATATGAGAGGAAATATATAAGTACATAAAACCAAACAAATTTTATGTGAAGATTTTAAATTTTTACACATGCGTATAATTTGAGAGATTAAGAGCCAAAAAGGTGAAAAACCCACTAACATAAAAGTAGTATTAAATGGCCAGTTTTTGTCATTATTTTAAGGAATATTTCGTTCTAATTATCTTTTTAGAATATTTTCTTGTTACATAAAACGATCACTAGGATCAGGGAAAGAAGAAAGGGATCAAAGAATTCTTGTAAAAAATAAAATAGTTTTTATTAAGTTTTTGATGAAAACACATGAACTTCCCACTCACCACCTACGCGTAGCTAATGATTTCCAAGAATAGAAGTTTTAAAAGTTTTAAGTACACGGAGTTTACAGTATTCGGGTTATTTTTATGATTTTTCTACGAAACATTAATGAAATTTATTGATAATGATTTCGTCTGATTCCAGAGAGGTTTTTAAAGTCACATGTTTTTAAGTTTTTCGTTAATAAGTGGTGGATTGTAGTCTTATCGAATTTGAAGATAATCAATTTACTATGGTTATTTATCAGAGAAAAAAAGTGTTTCAAAAATATGTATTAATGATTTCAATTTATGCTAAGAAATTTTATAGGTTTTCATATAAAAAGGAAGAATGAAAATCTACTCTCTTTTTGCTGATTTCTTTAGGAAATCCTGTAAAAAGAGTGTAAGAAATATGCATTTATCTTCTTGAAGTAACAAAGCAAGGCTATTATAAGCCAACAAATTATTTTTGAATGGATAAAGAAAAATTGTCGTTATCTTCAAATAGTAATCCTTTTCTCGAGAACTCGTCTTTAATATATCGGTTCAGTTTCCCCCATTGAGAAAATATTCTAAACATGCAAATAGAATATGAGCTTCCAGCGTTTTAACCCTCCGTCGGTCTCAATATTAAACTGACGCGTTCGGTCGCAATGTGCCAAAACGCACAATCGAAAGAATCACGATTTGTTACCCTTTAATTTCAATAATGGAGTCTTAAAAACGATAAGAGGTATTCATAGAATTATTCAGACATAAAAAAGTCTGATATTTGTTTTAAATAATTTAGAAATAAATTAAAAATAGCATAAAATTAAACTTAAATCATCAGTATAGGGAATTCAATATCTTAGTCAAAAATTATACTTAAGGATGTGAAACCTGGGGGTTATTAATTCTAAATTATTGTTTTTGAACTCATATCCAGGTAATAACCATTCACAAACACAAATATCACAAGTAATACTTGCAGGTCCTAGGCTAGGCATATTGACCGCTGACAGTCCTTGTAGCTATTGTAAAATACCTCCAAACTATATTATTTTTAGCTATAAACTGTAAACCTACAGGTAGTAGCCGTATAATTGCATATTGTACAACTTTGTCTATTTCGAGATAAATGTATAAGGTACGATTTTGTAGGTGTATGTTCAGCCGCAATAAACCAAAGATTTTTGAAAAATTACGTATATATTAAGGAAAATTTAATAATATTGACATGTGAACATTCATAAAATAAATAAATAAGCATCAGGAATTCCAGAAAACAACATTACGTACCTTAAGGAGTTGAAACACGATCGGGCGTAATGCGTCAAATAGTGAAATTATTTTGAAAACCAAAATAAACAAAGCGTGCAAATTTTATGAATTAGTTGGCGCCATACATCCGGAAATGATATGAGACTACCAGGAATTACAGACTTTTAAATAACGGAAAGGCGAACGAAAATGTATGCTATGTGCGAAAAAGTACAGTTCGACCGACGGAGAGTTAAACATCTGAATTTTTCAACCGAACGTTTGATTTCGTATTCATACAAATATAGAAAGTTAAATATTAAACCCTAGCATTTCTTCAATTTTAATACAGTAACTTAAAAAACATGCACCAAAGAAATAGTCCCTAACATAAAGTTAAGTTTTCATTGTATACTAATAACGTATGAAATAGGGAAGACTGGGAATCATGCATGAAAACCTCCCAAAAATAAATACATCGGGAAAAGTAAGAGGAAAATGCAAATAATCTTGTTTTCTAAATCAAAAAATGCAAATGGATTTGTTAAGCATCCAGTAGCGTGCCTATTTTAACACCCCACAACTACGATCAATAGGAGTTACTGAATAAGACCAAAACACAAATGGTAACATTTATTCGTGCTGTTTATCTAAGAAAGTAAATAAAACGAAGTTTTCAGACTTCAAGGAAATGCTTTTGAAAAGTTTCCAGACGCATCTATGCTGTTACCATTATAATAAAAGAAAACAACAATAAAAATACATCATATGTTTCACCATTTCTTATGAACATGTTTTTGAATATACAAAGATAGCCAATCTTCTTTTTAAAATATGTGGCTTTGGGAATTCCATTTATACCACCTCGTTATTTACTTTTTCGAAGATTAAATATTTATTGTACCTGGCTCTGCGATACGAGTGTGAAAAAAATAACTAGAGCCAGTTTTATTTGAGTTTCCAGAACTATTTGCTTTTCCAAAGCATAACGAAAATATTAATTTGTGCAATGTTATAAAATTTTAATCTTTTATAAGAATATTTTTTTACATTTGCACAACCTTTATTAGAAATAATATTCTACTTTTAATGTATACATACCAATGAATATATATGAGGAACATTAATTTCATAATTATTTTTAATTTATTCCAAAACATTTAATGGATTACTCTAATTGGTTAAACCACTGATATTAAATTAAAAATAATGTATAAATGTATCACTTGCATAATGATATTTGTTAATACTTGCTTTAGAATTAAACTTAACTCTGAATATGTATGGGCAAATTTAATTTATTTTATAAACTTCTTCAAACAATTTTCATAATTTTTTTCATGGCAGACTGATATTAGTACAAATTGCTTTGAATTATTTTATTTTTGATTAGCTATGTTTATTTTTTTAATTATGCAGTTGGTACGAAGTTACTGTTTTAATAAGCATGAGGAAGGACCTTTTAAATGGCAGTATAGTAAAAATAGAGTTGATATCAGAGAAGATATATTTTGAGCAGATGAGATACATTGATTAGAGCAGAATTGATTGTTCTAAAATATCTAGTTTTTAAGAAACTTTGTTATTGAAACACCTCGTTTGTAACTTATTAATTTTTTTATTCGAATAAATTTAAAGCTTAATAAATAAGTTATAAACACAAAACATTACATTTTATGCTTCTGTTAATTGTTTTAAAGCAGTTTTTGTGTACCATTATTAAAAGTTTTAAAACTGCGATTAAAGTTAAATAAAACAGAATAGAATGAAGAGAAAATTGAGTTCATGATAAAAATTTTTTCTTATTTTTTATATAATGAGATTTTTCAACCAATGCAATTTTACCATACTTAAGAGATTAAAAACTAATAATACATTTTTTAAAATTTTCTTGCATCCAAATTAAACTATTCATATTAGCAAAATTTCCTAAAACATACATTTGAAAAACTCCATACTTTGGAAAATTATCCGGTTTTGCTACTTTTAAAGTATGCAAAACCTTAGAATTTTCCCTACGCCTACAACCTTTTGGCTTACCATATCGATTTTTCCTCTAACGCACTAACATGAAATACAAGATATGCACAACATATCCTAATGCTTCCAAGCCAACACCATATCCGCCATAAAAAGCGCTCTCCGCATTCCACAGGCAGAAGAAAGGGTGGTAAACACTCTCCCATTCACAGGCAACACATGATCATCTGGATCATGGAGTAGTCCCTCAGGGAAAGGGGAAGGGCGTAAATATCCAAAGAGTTTACCAGACCCAGGAGAAAAATCTGTACACCAACCTTTCCCATTTGCTGCGTTAGGGTTGTAAGGTCTACTTAGCGGGACTTAGTAAGCCTGATCTACTGCCTAAATGCCGCAGTGGCGAGTCGGAATGTTTAGAAGTTGCTTAATGATTTGCTGCGTGACTGCTGTCTTAAGACTTTCGGGCTGTAAGTAAGGTCAATGTTGGGTGTGATGGGAGATCGATGAACATATATTTTGTTTGGTTAATCAGACTGATAAAGATATTAAGTTGGGTGTAAGTATAGTTATCTTAAATTTATACTCATATTACATTCTTTTTTGAAGGAGAGGAAAGGGATACAATTTGATTTTGTATAGTTTGCTAAACTAAAAAAGAGTCAAGTCTTGTTTTAAAGTATAAATATCTATTTATACACTATTGCATTCTGGTTATGGTAGAGAGGAGAGATCAATGAACTTTAATTTTGACTATAAAGAAATGGATTTATTTGAGGTTTAATTTGAGGTATCTTATAAAACCCCATTTTCATCCAAAATAAAATTGTTTTTTTAAGGGAATTTATGAGAAAAACGATAATCAAGTATAAAATGGAACAAAAGTTAATAACTGTTGAGGAAATATTACCAAAAATCCTTTCGATTCTATTTTCTCGCTGCTTTAAACTTCAGTTAAATACTTATAGTTTGTTAAATAATAGAATTACTTTTACACGTTTTTTTCAATGCAATTTTCGAATGATCAATATTTTAAGTCCGAATCCCCCCCCAAAAAATTAGACTTAATTGAACACCATGGTACGTGATATAATATTTAGAAAAGGCATGAGAAAATATTTTCATATTGCTAGAAGTAGTTCAAAAGAGATTAACCCTTTCAGTTTTTTATCATTTCTAAAAGATTTATTTTCAATTGAAAGCTAATTTTAATTTATAATGTAATTTTTAAAGTTTTAAGAACTGAATATTTAACGAAAAGGATATTTAAAACATTTAAGTACCTCCACTTAAAAGAATTGGTGTTAAAAAGATTTGTTTAATGTTTAACTTTTATTGGAAAATTAATAAAAATTAAGAACTTTTCAAGCAAATATTTTTGAGAATAACTTGCCTTTTACTGCACCTAGAAATTATGGCATATTTTAACTAAATCAAACAAACTTCAGCTCATTCAATTTTTTTGTTTGTGTTGATCAAGAGACAAGATAAATATTTAAATTATGAATTAAAAGACTTTTGAAAAAGTACTTTAGTTAGCTTGTTGTCTCATTACCTAAATTCTATAAAAAATGTTTTATAGAATAGCTGCTATTTAAAAGCATTTTTTCCTTTCAATATAACGATAGGGTTTTTATGTTTGCAGAAATTTAGTTATCTCTATGAATGTAAAAATGTTTTAAATAAAAAACAATAACCTTCATAAATGTAAACAAATATAATGTTGTCTGTTACATTTATAAAAACTTAAAATAAATATTAAGAGCTAGAAGTCATGAATTTATATTAATAATTATTTTTTTCACAGCAGTTAATAAATCAGATAAAATATTAACTTAAAATGAATACATATTGATAAAAAATCTTCTGTGCAAAATGAGTCGATCCTTCTCCCGGTAAAACACGAAGAATATTATATCAATTTTTTTCTTTTATTAATAAATTAGAGTATATAAGAAACTAACATGTTGATAGATTTTTCTCATGCTTTCGTATTTATTATGTTTTTAAAAAATTATTTATTATATATTTTTCAATATAATTCTTCAAAATATGTTATAACTCAAATATTTAATAAAACCAATTATAACTTTAATAGTTAACTTCAATAAGTTCTAATTATCTTAAAAATTAGTGTATTTTTAAGCATAACTTTTACAGTTAAAAATCAATTGATTTTCAATAAAAGTTTTTGAATTTTCTTGAAATTTACATGCTTTTCCCAAACAAATGGATTAAAATGCAAATGGAACAAATGCAAATGGATTAAAAACGATTTTTTTTTAAATTTAAAAGCGACCTTTCTTAAAAAAACACTTAATCCTGTAACAAATACATACACTTGGACCAGTGGAATCTTCTAAACATATATTCAACCAAAACTCCACATAACATCTACATTCAGCAACCGAACGCAACCCCATGCTTCCTTCATTTCCATTCATAACTTCTATGCGGTCTACCAGACTGAAAGAGAAAGCTGCCCTCAAAAATTCCCTCAATATTCCCCCTAATATTCTGCCAGGCTGCTGGCTTTGATCGCCAGCCGAATCGATGGCCCAAGGCAAGAGGTAGATCTAATCTCGCTCGCAAGACAGCAGGAGACATGCGGCCTTGATTGCTCAACTTTCGACTAGGGATCTTACAAGCGGGGGCTCTATTGTGCTAACTAGGGATCTATTTCTTTCAGGCTGGAATTTCGGATATGGCACGTTTTGGTTTCATTGCGGAAAGCCTGTAACGGTGGCTGTTGTGGTGAAGAATTTCGGGATTATTTGGAGTGGGTTTGGAGAATTTTATCCATTGTGTGTTTAGAATCTGTGTTATTTTGTGGATGGGTTTAATTTGAGGGACGTTATATTTTCGACCGGTATATGCAGGGATCTATTAATTTTTTCAGTACTAACCACCCGAGACTGTCATTTATCCTGTGGAAAATATGGATAGATCAGGGCACTGCAATGTTTAATTTACGAATTTGTAATATGCATTTTCCTGTTAGAAAAGGCTGCTATGGGACTGAATTTTGCATTATTGCTTCCAGAGATATTTTTAACGCCTCTGAGAGCGCATTTTACGCATTGAAAATCGGAAATACGCTTTTAAAAAATGGCCAGGCGTATTTTCACGCTTTCAATTTTTAACAATAACTTTCTTTAAAGAAATGCATGGCGCCCCACTGAAATCGAATAATAATTTTTTTTACTGAAATAATTTTCTACTGAATAAATTTTTCATTTAGAATGCTTAATGAAAAATAAATTGTTTTATTTATAATGCTTAATATTTTCTACTAATTTTGAACAGATGCTATATTTTAAAAACCAAAATAGCATCTCATTTTATCCATGTAAAATATTTGAAAAAAAATTATAAAAAAATTTGTTTCTTACAGTCTTCTATTTTTGTATTTCACTCCTCATAAATAAGTTTCACGCTTCCTAAAAAATCAAGGATTATTTTACTCCTCCAAAAAATTCCTAAGAATAACACTGATTGCTTCATATTTAAATCACCTCTGATGAGTTCAAATCCGGATAATTTGAAAAATATAGCAGAAACTAAGCTTACAAATACAACTTCGATTTAAGTGTAAAAGAAGAGAAAAAAAATTAATTATCTGGATTTACTATTCAACGAGATGCTTCATAACAGTGCTCTTGTAATATTATAAATTTTATAGTTTAATGATTAGTGAGTGAATGGATGAATATAATAAAAATGACAAATAGTTGGTTGTTAGGTTGGGGTTTTATGGAACGAGATTTTGATTAGGACATTTAAAAATGTGAAATTGTGATTATTAAAAATTAAATTTGAATCTAACAATTTATATAAGAAACAAATAAATCTATTACAAGTATTTTTCATTTGCGCAGTTATTTCTATAATAATGATATTATAATTGGTTATTAAAATCTTAAACATCATCGTTATAAATGTGAATGGGTGTATTGCACATGACTAATTGAACAATTTTATGTAACTACAAGGAGATTCATTACTTGCCTATGAAACTACAAAAATAATAAACAAAACCAGAAAACCAATACGAACAAAAAATATTCCATCATAGTTGAATTGTGATCCTTAATTAAAAAATTAGAAAAGGTAAACTATTATTGAAGCAAACGAATTTAACCAATAATAATAATAATAATGACTTAATTACAAAAATAATCAACGCATTTAAAGTAAAGTTTCAATCGCATACACTAACAAACAAAATGAATGTTCCTCCCCAAAATAAATAAATTAATTAGCTCCTCTTCTATTCAAGAAACCCTTATAGAAGACTTCATCTCCCCAACCAGAACCCATAATTATTAACAACTCCAAAGACGAAAATCTCCATCCTAGCAAACAGATCACACAGCTCTTTCACATCCCCTCCCACCCACAGAAAATACCCCCCCCCCGAAATAGCCTGGGGTGAACAGTCCAACGAAGTGGTCCCACAAGTGAAAAATCAAATCTGGTGTGAACTCCCTCGAAGAAATTAATCCCTGCCAATTACTCTCTTGAGCCAGAACAAGACGCGAATCGATCTGTTTCCGATCCGACCGACTAATCCCGATCTCTTTGTTGGTAATTAATCCATTCGTCGCGAGCATAGTTTCGCGGATGAAAGTTACGGGAAGAATTTTGAGGGCTTTCTAGGTTTGAGGGCTTCGTTTCGGAGTCGTGGTAATTGGATGCGGAAGAGTGGGTGCATTTAAGCGCTGGTTTCCTTCTTCGGAATCGGAGACTTTTGAATAGTTATTTGGGTGGATTAAGTTACATGAGTTGGAGGCTTCCTTCTTTGGAGGTGTTGAGTTTGATGCGTTATTTTGTGTTAACTCGCTTGATTTTAAAAGGAGAAACTGCGATTATGTTGTATAATATATTATGAAATGAATCAATGGAATTTCTGTAGTTTGGGGGTGATATTTATATATTTATTTTTTCAATCCTAATTTTTGAGGAAAGTTATATGTATAGAAAGGTTCTGTGAATTGCATTCGTTGCTGTAGGGTTGCCGTTTTCCAACAACGAAGAGGAAAGATTTGAATGTTTTAAAATACTGTGGTGAATGTCATTGAAACGGGTTATTCCCCTCAAAATTCGTGATGGTATTTCATAAATGATGAAAAATCGTTTTGTACCAAATCTGAGGGACTACCATCTAGTTTTGAACTTATTTCTAAGTTTTGTTTTTCTGCGAAAGGTTTCCTCTTGGAGATTGGACTATACTGTACTACTTTGTTTTCGTTGCATTTTTAATTGCAGATACAACGTTTTTAAACTCACTTGTTAAGCACAATTTATAAGTTATTATAGTCGATATTTGCATTCTGTTAAGGTCGATTTTTGTAAATTTAAATTAATAAGATTTTCGAGATATTTCTCTATTCAAACAGTAGATAAATTGTATTGAATTCTGATATTTTTTGTATAAGAAAATCATTTAATTTATTATTTGAACTCTTGAAAAATTAGAACTATCTTTATAAGTCTATTTATTAATAATAGTTATATATAGATTGACACTTTGACACATGCTGCTTTTCGAATAATTATTTTCATTGTTGATAATAATGATAAATTTTAATTCAAAAAATATTTCAAGTATGTTTCAAACACGATATTATTTGTTTCCAAACATAGTTATTTTCTTTCTTTGCATAAACACTGTTTGCTGATATTCATTCCAAATTTAAATAAAAAATTTCTCAAAGAGTGTGCAACAAACGTACTTAAATTACGTTCTTTGAAACAATTTTCAAAACATCAATCGATTCTTTTCAAATGCTATCATTTTTAACTTAACTCTATAGAAAGATTTTTTTATACTTCTTGAACCAAATGTAATCGTAGCAGTTGTCTCTGAAAATTTATTAACTTATTTCCCTTCAAAGATCATGAAATGTGAAAAATGATTTCGAACCTACTTTTAATGATTTGTTTCTAAACAACGTAGATTGCAAATCAAAAATAATATTAACGAAGCCAATTTCTTTTCAAGAAAATTAAAAATGGAATGTAGTCAGAGAATGCCATATTTGCTGTTACATACGGAGTTCTATGAAGTGAAAAAAAACTTTCTTCTTTAAGAAAAAACAACCCAAGAAAGAAGAACATCATAACATCATTAATATTCATGAACTGAAGGGAGAAAGCAATAATAATTAAGCTCATTACCATTTTTATTCTTACGGTTTCCTTTTAATTGTTGAAATTTATGCATTGAAAAATTGTCGGTTTCTGAATCAAAAGCTCTGGTAAGTTGTAAAGCTGGCTGCTTTTCTAGTTCTTCGATTTTAATGCATTATTTAGACCTAGGAATAAAAATACCCAACAGGAAAGTCGTGCGATACACTTTAGTATTCAAGTCATGAAGTTAAACGCAAAGGATTAAATATATGTAAAAGAACTGCCATCCAAGTTAAAGGTTTCTCAATTCAGTCTCTAAATTGATCACTTTAATTTCGGTTTGAAAATCTAATTTTCACTTTGATTACAAATTGCAATTATTCTCTGAATTCCTTCAATGAATATTTTCTATTTTAATTAATTCAGTGCAGAGAATTTCCTATCATTTATTACATTCCCCAAAGGAGAGCAAACTTTGAAACACCATCATACAAACATAATTGAAACTCGATACTCTCTTATGGAGTGTAAATTATCAAACAAAATTTACATAATTGTGTATCCCATCTTTCCGAGAGAAATCCCCTTATTTTTACGAAAATAGATAGTTTCAATTTGAATAGATTATAATGCTTAAAGAACAAATAGGTTTGGTTAAAAAATGATGGGAATATGGGGTGCTTACTTGAGTTGTTTAGATATTGGAAGATGAGAAACGTAGTTGATCATGTTTCGGTCGACAATTTACCTCAACAATTAACTTGAAATAGGTGCAGAGGAGCGCTAAAACATTATAGAATTAATCAGTTGAAAATTTCTCTCTTTTTTACTTGAGCCATACTTTTTGAAATTTAAAGAAACTGAGGTTTTTGAGAAAATATATAAACACCTTTAAAATCCCAGCAATTTCTTCGAGTTATAATGAAATTAATGTTGCTCTTGACT
Source organism: Tetragnatha versicolor (assembly GCA_024610705.1). Classification (NCBI taxonomy): domain Eukaryota; kingdom Metazoa; phylum Arthropoda; class Arachnida; order Araneae; family Tetragnathidae; genus Tetragnatha; species Tetragnatha versicolor. The sequence continues at coordinate 33,548,186 of JANDEH010000009.1, read as the reverse complement.
GAAAAGGGTCAAATACAAATAATGTACACGTAAAAGCAAAAATTCAAATATATTACTAAAAAATTGTAAAATTAAATTGAAGAACCTGGAAAATATTCAAACAAATAATTTTAAATGAACGTAGCATTTCCCTGTAAAAAATTGTTGGTTCTGAGATGAATTTACCCACAATCCAATACTCTGAACAAACTCAAAGGTTTAATGGAAGTAAGTAATCAAAAAATATTTCATCTACTCTCATAAAAAAACCTTTCAGCCCAACTCCACCCAAAAGACGAATCCATTCCCTGCCTTAGCAATTAAAGGGTGATATATTTTAGCCATACACACAAGGCAATATATATTTTTTAGCCTACAATCATAGATCCCTAACCCTGAACAACTTCAAACTACATTAATCTGTCTCTGTCACATGCAACAAAGAAGAGGCAAATAAATGATGGCGCTGAAATATGATATGTGAGGGGAACGGACGGATGGCGGACGAGTGTTGCGGGGAAGGGGTTGGTCAATTCGAGGGGAAAAATACAGATGGGAGACAGAAGGCGGGACTGGACTTCATCACCGGGAAATCCGTTCAATTGACAGGGAAGACTTCCATACAAGCCTTTTGTGTTTTTGTTCATGGATTTTTTACAACTATAAGGGTTCAGATACATAATTGTAATTTTTTGCTCATAATTCAATCAAATTTGATTCTTTTTTGCCCCACACAGGCCTGATTTCATCCTCAGGGGGTCGATAAAATGAGCACAAAGCTCACTTGGGGAATTAACTGGGGTCCAGCGTCGGGCTTTCCACTCAGCCTGGACACAAACTAAGTAATTAGCACCCCAGGCCCTAAGGATAATGAAATGAATATGGACACTGCATAATAAGCCACTAGGCCTGGGCAGATTGATTGATTGATGGTCTTGATTGAAATTTTGACTGAGGGACGGGGAAAATACTTTTGTAGTACAAAACACATGTCAATGTGTCGATATTGTTGAGCATATTGACTGGTCCTTCTAAGATTTACAAAGTGTTGATGAGTTTGAATTAGTCTATAAGCAGTTGAGGCTGCAAAGAGGGCTTTTCTTCTTATTGAAGTTAGATGACCGTAGATGTCATGACAAGTACTGCTTTCAAGATGCGGCTAGAATGACTCAGTCTTGTGAGTATAATAATCAGAACTATACGTGGAAATTAAGGTTTCATTTGCATATAATATACTAACATATCAAGAAACGGGAGAATACATACATAAATTATTTAAGAATAAACCTAAATCTAGATCTAATAATAAAAGGACATAGAGAGGAAGTGTTGATGTAAGAGCATGGGTTATTAAGATTGGCGCTTTATCGCCTTATTCGCGATTACATTTGATTCGATTTACTTTACAAGGATAGGTCATTGTAAAAACGACCCCCGGGTCATTCCATAGTGACTAACGTAACTTTAGACTACTTTTCAAAAGTCATTAAATGATATAATACTATAAAATTCCCTAAATCAAAAATATAAATTACAAGATATCATGTAATTCAAGTCAATTAACCTATTTCATACACCAAAACAACTTTTAAAGTTCATAATTTTAATAAATAAAATTTAAATTTAACTGTGACTAACGTAACTATTTTTTTACCTCCTAATACAAGTGTAAACATCAAATTTACATTGCTCTAAATTTAAACAGAGAAAAAATATGTAAATACAGAATATATAAGTATTAACATCTAGTTTTAAGAAATTGCTATTTTTTGATGAAATAAACTATAACCAGTATTTTAGGATGACTTTTTAAATAATGTAGTTTGACTAACGTAACAAATGGATTATAAATATGAAATCATCAACTCAGTTAGAAATATTAATTTATTTTGAAACTGTCTTATATTTTTTGTATAAGGATACTATGTTACTTCTAATTTCACTATCGATGTGAAACATATTCTAATATTTAAAGTTCCACAGAGCTTAGAAATTCACTAAATTCTTGCTAAAAAAATTGGAAAAAACATGCATTTTGGAACATTTTTCTCATAGAACAAAAAATAGTTATTGACTGTTGCAGAACTATGTGTAACAATATTCCCTAACCTTTTTCAGTTAAATGTAACCATATTTTAAAATATATAAGGTTAAAATGAGGTTTTTTCTTTGGAAAAGGGATTTCAACTCTGTGTCCCCTTTTTCATGGAATTGCCCCCCCCTCTGATATATCGGCATCAATGAACGGCATTTTCCAGAATTTGTTTTTACTGGCCAATATAGCTTCTCAGACACGAGTATCAAAATTGGAGAAAAATCCAGTTTTTTCATATTTATTTTATTCAAATATTGTTATTTAGAATCTTTTTAACCTTAATAAAAAATTTAAAATTCTACAAAACGTCCGACATTAATCAATATTCGGGATATTAGCTTATCTTTTTACAACACTGATCGATGTTTCTTTAGCCTGAGAATGTTTCTTAAGATTCTTAAAATCAGACCATCCAGAATTGAATGCCAAAATCAACAATTATAGTTGTAAACCTTTTTTGAAAAATCCTTAAACTTTGAATAATCTCCATGTATATTTTTCATGCTACCATGCTGCTTTTTGTCCTGAATAAAATTCAATTAAAATGATTAGCTAGCAAGTTTCCCTTATGGAGAAAATTTTAAACGCGGTGTATCTCAAAACACATCTTGTCAAGTTCGCTTTCATAACTGGAAGTCCTAACATAATTTAAGGGCAGCATTTATAAAATTAATAATCAAATAAACGAAGCGCTATACTAAAAGTTGACATGATTCAACGTTACTTAGACTGCTTAAGGGTTTTCAAATAGCAACTCGGATATTACTCACACGTAATTAACGTTCTAATGTGATAAAAAGTGCTAGTACTGAGAAGTTTTACAGTTAATAAATTAAAGCTCATTCCAGAAAAATTGAATTTTTCCTGCCTCTTTAGTGCAAATGGAGAGTGCATTAATTCAAATTAAAATGGAAGAGTAATGGTACTTCAAATAAAGGAAATTTACAGGAGATTATCTCCATTTAAAAATGTTGTTTTATTTTAACAGCACTTTTTTTGCTGAAAAAAATATATATGAACGAATTTAATGCATTAACAAAGATAAAGAGTTACTTAGCATTTGGTGAAGTAATCCCAACATATTATAAAAAAACAAATTTGTGTTATTGTCTTATAAATAAAAGTTTTTAGGCTATTATGAACTTTGTATAATATAATGCAAATTTTTCATTCGACTTCGGTAAAAAAAAGGAGGACACTTTAGTTCTTATATATTTGGGTATCTATTATTTCATATAGGAGGGTACTTTTATAGGTATTTACTAGCCTATTAGAATTTGATCTTGAGCTTACAATACCGGAACAAATTTCGTGCATAAACCGAACTTGATATATTTTTATTGACACATTAAACTATAGATTTAACCCATAACTGGTTGTGAAAACGTAATTATTGGGGCGAGAAACCGATATCACCCTTTCCTCATAGTTATTTATAGTCTGTGTAATTTGAATAGGCGGCTTGCTACTACCCATGGCATTTCTATTGTGTTGTCCTGGTGACGAGCTGCCTGTTTTATTTACACGGAGTATTATAGTAAGGAATTTTTATGTTAAAATTCTATTACTTTCTTACTAAATACGACATAATAAAGTTAAAATATAAAGAAATATCAACGATGAAGTTTATGTAAAGTGTAATTAATATTTTTTAAATATAATTAGTTAAGGTAATTTAGAGTACATTCCAACACTGTTCTTTTAATCAGTTCCCTTCCCACGCGTGGATTTTCCCCATTAACTACCACTATTTTATCCGAAACTTACAGAATCTCGACATAAATCAAACACAAACCTTCTCAACCTGTATATTATTTTTAAAAATATAATTCGATAGTTATTTATGATAATTTATTGGACACTACCAGACATTCCCTCACAGTTTTCAATCAGTTCCCATCCCCATTTCCCTCTATTATTTACCAATATTTTAACTGAAACTTACAGAATATCGACATAAATCAAACACAAACCTTCCCAACGGGTACATTATTCACAAGAACGAGACGTTTCGACTCTCTCAAATCCACCGCCAAACCAAACCTCTCCCATTCGCCTCCTCACTAACACCACCTCCGTTTTTGCTCCCAATTTGGGCATGCAAGCCTCCCAGGGACGTGCCAGCTCGTTTCGATCCGGCAGATATGCTCCCGCATCATCTCATATTCTGACCCACGCTTGAAAATTCCATGTCGTCAGCACTTTCCGCAATCCCCGTTGTTCCAAGCCGGCGCGGAGTGATTGGTTCCCGGGGTATCCTGTTTCGGCTTTGTTTCCCGCACCGCTTCGGGGGACGCTCCCCGCTTTTAAGACGGACGCCGTGGAGCGAGGAAGGGTCATGGCTGGAAGGAAGGGGTTGAGGAGTGATTAGAGTGGAGGGGGTGGAAAAAATTGGACGAGGGCGTTTTATGGAGGTTTCTTTTATTTATGCGAATTTTAGTGTTGAATCACACCTCAATTAGGCTATCTTACAGATTTGCTGGGGCTTAAAATTACTTTTTCAGACCGTCTTTTGCTTATGGTTAAATCCTCAAAATATTTATGAACGCTTAATTTTCAGCGCTTATAAAAGTTTTTGCTTCGCACGAATACAAATGTCACTAATTAAGAGTATAACTTGAGTTAGCCAGAAGGTAAGAGGTACTAGTAATAGTACGAGATGACTTCTGTATACTATCTCGTAAAATTTACGCTTTTAAACTGGCAGCTGAGTTGGTTGTGAAAAACAGTACAAATTACAAAATTTGTAATCACTATTTTTCCATTCCATGTAACCCTTAAATCCATGTAATTATTATGTAACCGTTGTGGTATAACCAGATTTCAAATTTTAAAGATTTTCACAACCAACCCAGTTGCCACCTTAACACCGTAAATTTTACGGGTTATTTTTACAGTGTAGAGGAGAAGAGGGTATTATGGAACACCCTTTATATATTTAAGAATAACTCTATTGGTTATTAATAGAAATCCGGCGAATCATTTTAAGTACATACTATAACTAATGACAATGAAGGGCCAATGGTCAAATAAATCAGCATTAATTTTTTTAATCAAAAAATGTACTTTAAGAAAAAGTTACAAATGTATGGAACAGTCGGGTAATATGGAACAGTTGGATTTACAGATATTGAAAACTAATTAAACCTTAGAGAACATAGTTAATCTTAACTATAAAAATATGTTTAACAATTTACGTTCAAATAGTTTTGTTTATGAGTCTATTTGCAATAGTCACAAACATAATCGAATAATCGTCTTTTTTTGCTCCAGTACAGTCAAGATGAGCCCATAGAAAACAGCTAATACATTGGATCCAAATTTCTCCTCATTGATCTTCGGAAAATTTTTCATTACAAAAGATATTAGTTTAAGATGCTTCAGCATTTTCGTTTTCCTGTCCTTTAGTTGATGGCAGGAAGTAAATTTCATATGACACATAAGAATGGACCTAGTGTTCCATAATACCCGACACACCAGCTTGTACTATGAACCCTTTTACTGACCGATAAAACATGGATAGCTAAAAAACGACTGCAGTATAAGAAACTGCTTATCTTTTAGTGTATACATTATGATTAACAACAAAATCAAAGTCTCATAGTTACTGGTAGGTTAAAAGATTCGAACATTTACCGTAAAAAACTTTCGAAAATCCTAAAACACACTTTGCTTTGCTGCGACTGATCAGGCAACAACAAGAAGCTAAACTCTTTGCGCACTGCATCATGGGGGATTTCTTAAGACTTTCGTGGCATCGCCACGTGATAGCAGCACAAGGGGGAGCAGAAACTCAGGTGTTCCATATTACCCGGCTATTCCATAATACCCTCCTCTCCTCTATGTGAGGAGGACTGGCAAACTGGCTTCTTACTCATGAGGCGTTTGCAATAAAAATTATAACTTTTCTTTAAATAGAAATTTAAATTTTTTAAAATATTTAAAATCCCAGTTAATTGTTAAATACGTATTCAGTATTTAAAATGTCCTCTACCACTCACATAATGTATGTGAGTATGTTTTCTCAGTGATCATAATGTTTGCTTCTCACATAATGTAGCTGTTCGTTTTGTGGCTTTGTTTAATTAACTTCTGCTCCCTGTTGTTCAACCTTCTGTAACACTCTGTTTACCTTTTCCCATTCATCCTTGTAAAAGATTGATTTTTATCATATATTATTCAGCTTGAACCAATTTTAGATTTACCGGAAAACAGTCTTTTATAGGTTCATATTCAACACCTTCCTGTATTTTTAGAAACATTTTACTAACCTTTTTAAAATTATCATTTCCTAAAGATTTCAATATTGAAGTACGTGTATACAGAACAGTTTTAAGCTAAACTAAATATTTATTCCATCGCCAAACTATTCAATTTATTATATCAAACTCTTCTAAGAATGTTTAAATATATATATATATATATATATATATATATATATATATATATATATATATATATATATATATATATATATATATATATATATATATATATATATATATATATATATATATATATATATATATATATATATATATATATATATATATATATATATATATATCAGTTAGAAATATTTCACACAATAGAACCAGCCAAAAATATCCAGCCCCAAAAACAGTTTCTCCTACACTGTTCTCGGCCAGGATAAGAATAAAATAGGCAGAGCTCATCTCAGTCCTGTCACTCACGTACGAGTAGAAAGAAAAGATGAAATTTCTTCAGATTTTGCTTGGACAGATGGAATAAGTGGATGACCATCAAATCCCTGAATGTGAATATTTCATCGCCCTTCTTTTTGGAAAACATTCCAGTGTCAACCGATTTAGTTATCACCCAGAACCTTGGGGAGTCTGAGATAAACCTCGCCTATGAAATATTGAATATTCAAATATGTTCTTAGGATGGATAGACTAAAATTTATATCATAATGGTATAGTATACGCTTTTATCTTTCAAACATTACCGCGTTTAGTTTTTTTTGGAATAGTTTTTTTTATCAACATAATATTTAAAATATGTAATAATAATAATTGAAGTAATAATTTCGGTTAGTGATATTAGGTTGTGAAATAAATAATACCAAGGATGATAGAAGTTTTTAAAACTGATGAAATCCAGAAACAAAAAAAGTAAATCAAAGTAAGAAAGAGCAAGTAATTTTGAATGGTCATACTAAGCCGAAGTTATTTTAGGCTTACAATAATAATATAGAATAGTTTCGACTATCAATAAGTATTTCTTACACAATTCAACTTAATCCAGTTCCCTTTTCTTACTCTCATTTACTTGTTTGGAAAATAATCTTTAAGGGTAAAACTAATGTAAAATCTAAAGCTCAAAATTCTTCATCTTTTAGTGAAAATCTTGTAATGTGTTTTTGAAAGTATTGAACTTAACGAGACATAATGAACTTTTATAAAATCTATTAATACACCCACTCTCTTATACCTTTTAGTTTCCAATTTCTAGTGCGATGAGTTATTATTGAACCTTCTACTTGTTTCAGAGGCAAGTTTTTACAGCATTCTACTTTATGAAATTCGTTAACAAAAATATCCATAAAACAAAATGTAATATGAAACTAGCTTTTATTATTTATTGATATAAGGCATATGTCTTTAAAAAATGAAACATTTGTCTACTTAACAAAAAATATATTTAGAACTGATTTTAAACATGATTCTTATCCGCGGTTGCTTCAATTACAATTAGTTTTAAAGACAACGAATATTATTTATCTTTCACATATTTATCACAATTAATCTTAATTAGTATTTATTCCCTTATTACTTAATACTAGTGAGTATAAGATTTTATCTGGGGGGGTTGAGGCTCGTTTTGCTGGTACTTTTCAAATTTCATAAGTGCAAAGAGATAGATGGTTTTACCTTTTAAGAACAGTTTCTTATTGTCTCTATTTTAATACGAATACGAAGATTGAATTCAATGCGGTGAAAGTTTTTAAAATTTATTAAAACAACTCTATTAAGTTCAACTCTCAAGTAGGACTGGATGTTTTTAACGCTTTATGTTTTAGATGGATTTCCTTGAAATATATAAGGGCATAGCAAACAACTTTTAGAGGGAAATTATAAACAACATGGACATGTCAGTCAGTTACCATGTTGTTTAAATTTTTTCAAAAATAAATAAAAACCTATTTTGAAAATTTAATAGTGCAATTAGATTTAGCTAACAAGAAAGCAATAAACTGGGTGGAAAATATTTTTTTAGATTTATTTTTGGGCAGAAAATTACAAATTACTAAGTGTTTTCTTAAAAATGTCAGTCAGTTACCCGTGCCCATGAATAAATGGGTGCTATATTGCACTCGGGTGTCACTCTTCTTGGCGACTTTTTAGCACTTGGCATCATAATCTTTTATCCAGTTTACCCACCGGGTTGCTAGAAATTGAATTATCACTCTAGTTGGAAAGAAAAAAAACAAGTGGCACCGGTTGTAGTATGAAACCAACAGATGGACACATACGAGAGTAATACAATTGTAGCTTTTCAATTTGGGACTCGTAACACCAGATGAAATATTACAAAGTATTGCGCAAACACTTTAATTCGCATGTTGAAGGATAGCATTCCAATAAATCCACCCGAGTGTTGCAAATGTGCTCTGCAAACAGATTTTAAATCCGACCGGCGAATCCAAACACACGCCATCCCTACCAAACCATTCCCAGACAATTGTTAAGGAATTCTTCTGTATCGCCACGAACCGTACTAAAGAGAAAGATTTTGTTGGACCGACCGTAAAACAAGTGTACATTTGCCTTGCTAATTGTTACAGTCTCGGATATCAGTCGATTTCCTTGTTCTTCTCTGCGAGCCTCCCGCGGATTCTCTCCTTGGAGCGTAATGTTTGCAATTCGCCCCTATTCTGATAGTGAATAAAAGAAAGATAATCAGATGGTGTTGTTGAGTTTCCTATGCCAAGTACCTGATAATGGCTGGTTGGGATTAAGTAGCGAATGGGCTGCATAAAACTAATGAAGTGAATGTACAACATGGCTAGAAAATGTGCTGAGCACTTCCTTTTCGGAACTCCCTTATCAGTGGAATTATTTTTCATTTGCGTTTAGGGCGTATTGTGCTCGAAAAGTCCTAGTTACGCTGGCTTACTAAAGCGATTCATTTCATATCAAAGCTCTTATAATAGTGTCTTTTGTACTAAATGATAGGGATAGAGTAAACCGGTGTGATTCTGAAAAGGAAATTAAATATCAAGAAAATTGCTACAGGAAAAACGTTATACGTTCAGAATTTAATACATCAGTGTGAAAAATCATGTTCTTTTGATATAACTTGTGTTGTGATTCATTTACCGAGGATTAATAACCGTATGTCTAAATATTACCGTTTTCCGTTTGAGTGTGCGAGATAATATGCTTTTAAATATTGTTTAAGCAGTATTATATCTTATTTAGTCTCTTGGGATTAGTTTATTTTCTATAAATGTGGTAGAATATTGTATTTAAAACGCTAGAATACTTTCAGAAATAATATTTAAAAGGGCTAACAATGAATTTGATGGAAGTGATTGCTTTCAGATTATAAATAAAATTTGAAATAAGATTAAGTATTTTAATAAAAACATACTAAGATATAAATACAAATACAAATACAAATTAAGTAGACCAACTACAGGCGTAAGCCCAGCAAGGTTGGTCCAGTCTTTTTAACCCAAACTACCGGAATCCCAGTAACTGTCAATTTTCCTCTTGAACTCGTTTACCCCACTTGAATTTACAATTGTTTCAGGCAACGCATTCCATCTATCCACTACCCTATTAAAAATAATGCTTTCTAAAATCCGTCTTAAATTTGAATTTATTCAATTTGAAATTGTGACCCTTTGTTCTATTACCTGTATTGAAATCTAGTCCCTCTGTGTCCCCTTGCTTTACCATTTTAAAAAGTTGAATCAAATCCCCTCTAATCCTTCTTTTCTCTAGAGTGAACATATTTAGCTTCTTTAATCCTCCCTCGTAACTTAAACTGGATATACCCTTGACCATTTTAGTAGCCCTATGCTGAACCCTTTCAATTGAATCAATATCTTTTTTTAAGTATGGAGACCAAAACTGAACAGCCTACTCTAGATGAGGTCTCACCAAGCCTCTGTATAGTGGCAAAATAATATCCTCGGACCTTGAAGAAACAGTTTTTTTAATGTAACCCAATATCCTATTAGCCTTTTTACTAGCAGATGAACACTGATGAACCCATTTAAAGTCCTCATTTACTATCACCCCTAAATCTTTGATCATATTACCTTCTTTTACTTTGTCCCCTTGAAGATAAAATTATACCCTTCCATTCCCCCGACCTATATGAAGTACCTGACATTTACTTATGTTAAAGGACATACCCCATTTTTCAGCCCATTGTGATATAATATCGAGATCCCTTGGTAAATTTTGTACCTGCTCCTGAGTATCTACCCTCCCCCAAATTTTTAAGTCGTCAGCAAAGATACTGATTTTGTTCCTAATATCCTGACTAATATCGTGAATGAAAATTATAAAGATAATTGGCCCCCATACTGACCACTGTGGCACCCCACTCATGACCTTTGCCCACTGAGAATAATTACCCTTGACTTGCACTCTCTGTTTCTACCTATCAACCAATTCCTAATCAACAATAGTGTTTTACCTCTGATACCCAATTTTTCCAATTTGAGTAGCAATGCCTCGTGTGGAACCTTATCAAATGCTTTTTGAAAATCTATGTAAAATATGTCTACACTATGTTTTTGATCCAACTCCTTTGTTACTTTAAAAGATCTAATAAAGATGGAAAAAATTACTATCATAATTTATTACTAACAACAAACAACATTTTTGGAAGCATAACTGTTTTTCAATTTAGCTGAATATATATTTAATTCGTTGATTTAGGATTTTTAAAGGGGGCAGATTTTCAGTTGAAAAGGCCCAACATACATTATCTATTTAAAAAAAACTGTTTTCCATGCATAACATACAATCAAATAACTTCCACCGTGTTTGTCGAAGAGAAAACTTATTTAACCTTTATTTTAAACTAAAATAAAATTTTAACAAAAGAATATATATATTTGGTTAAAAATTTCTCAAAAATATGTGAAGTGAACGGGAGAGAACTCCAAAGAATTATACTGATTTTCCAAAAGTTCCGGCTTGATGGATTAGAGGAAGCAGCGGCATGACCTAGCTTTTATACTCAGGTGTCAACACCATCTGTTAAGATATTGATTTTGCATCAAAACATTCTGTAAGTATTGAAGCGAAGTTAAAAAACGGTATAACTTCCTTTAAACACATTTAACGTTCGATTCCCCTCTATAACTTATTTTCCGAGGTGGAAATAACCCACAGATTCTGGATCTTTTGTTGGGTGAAAAGTTTTTATACAAATAGGGAACAAATAACTGAATTTATTTCGGAAGCGTATTTTTTGGGTCATGTGGGAGTTTTTTGATATTGTGTGGTGACAAAATACTTTGATAATAATAAGAGGGTTTCAAAACAATTTTGTCAATCGAGATGAATGTGTTTTGACATTTGGAACGGAATAGTCTCACTAGTGTTATTTTTGATGTATTAAAATGGCATATTACTTAGGCTTGATAATAAAATGGATAAAATGTAGATAGATTAACACAATAAAATTAACGACTTTTGTTTGAGAATTAAATATGAATATTTTAATTTATAAGAATACATATTAATTGATTATTAAAATATTCTTATAAGATTTTCTTATGGAAGTAAGTAGTAGGGAACCCACTAGAGATAAAATTAAAAAATACTTGCGAGCATCATAAAGATAAAAACAGATCATAAGGATGTTTCTGTCTGAAGGTGTTGAAATGTAAAAGTTGTAGAAATGCTTTTAGATACTTAATTCTGCATTAAGTTTAGTCTATAGAAAAATATTGATATTTATGAGTGAATATAAAACTAAAACTACATTATTTTTTCACATAAATTTATACAAATAAAAATTAGTTTATTTTCAATTAAATGATTTTTTAATGAATTAAGATTATTTTTACTATATTGCACTGTTAAATAATTGTTCTTCTCAAATAGAAGAAATTTTATTTATTTGACTGACAGTTTTATATTAAAAGTTTTGTAAGAAACATTATATATAAGACTATAAAATAATTTACTTAATTATTTTTAATAAAAGATAACTTAGAGGGTTATTTTTATTAAACTGGTTCAAAAAATAAGGAAAATAATTAACAGAGCAAAATAATGTTCCAAACAAATCCAAATTTTTATAGAACGGAATTCGAAATCGACTGGTATTGTACGGAAAAGGTTATAAACCTTGAAGATACCAAAATGCATGCCAACTACACCCAGGAACCATATGAAGCCAGGTGTAGTAAATTTGTTCTGCTGTCCATAGCTAGGAAAAAAGTAACATTCCCTTTCTCGCTTGACGTAAGAATTCCGATTCTTTACGATTTTCCATTTTACACGATATGAACCCTAGAATAAAAAATATCATTCCATTTAGAATAACTCGGAGCTTATTCTGAAAGAAGAGTCATCAGAGAGGTAGAATACTGCGCAGTAAAAGTTTTCGATATGAAACGTTTTTTCGATAGAATGCACTTTTCAATAAATCGATATCTTGGCTGCTCACGAAAATTGAACCTGACTCAAGACGGTTATGAAGAAAAGAACAAAAGCACGCAATGTCTTAATAGTAAGACAAGTTCTCCTTTAACTTCTCATGACAGAACTTACAGCTGTCGAGTGCTTTGAGGAAACATCTGCGCATTCTATCGCAGATAAATTGGAAAAGAAAAGTGTAAAATATTTGCGGTGGATTTTTTTTTTCAAAGTTTATTTTTCGTTCAGTTTTCATGAGTCCCTTTGCTACTCTTTGAGGAAATTGCTGAAATTTCGATTCTATTAAATGATGTTAAAGGCTATTCGGAAAGGTTTCATTTCTAACAAAGTATTTTTCTAACTTTAAATCAGAAATAGTATTACAATTAAGTAAGTAGTATTAGTTACGAAAAATATCTTCCCCCTTGTAATTAAGTATTTCTCTATTTTTTCCATGTTATCTCGAACACTATCTATCTAGAAATTTGATCCAGTTCCCTTTGATTTTGAGAAATAGAAGTCCACATATTTTATAACCATTTCGCTTCAGTATGGAATTAAATTTGGTTTAATCTAATGCAATCGTATTTCTTACATTTAAAATAAAGTAAAAAGCATTGGGTTATTGTTTTAAAACAATATTTAGAAAATCGTATGGTATAAGATGTGATTGAATTTTTGTTGCTGAATCATGCATAATTTTCAAAAATTAAAACAAATGTTATTTTATACTTATTAGTTTTAATATTAAATTTATCGCATGATTAATTATGTTTATTAGGACAATTAAAACCAAATGATATATATGTGGCAATTTTGTTAATTTACAATTTAAAAATATATTAAAACTGAATTATTTTAGTATTTTAATAATCAAATTATGGAGTATAGCATTCACTAGTAATTTTAAACTGTATTTTTAATTTTTAACTATTATCTCCTTTATATTCATATTCAGCTAATAACTCCTATCTTTGAATTTTTCTCATTTTTTAAATTGAATATGCGTTTTATTAATAAGGTAACATGGCATATTGTATTTCTTTCTTTTTTATTTATATTCAGGGAAGGCAAAATTTTTTTGCTTTGAAATTGTTATTAAAACCTTGTATGTTCTGTTTCCTTTTAAATTCTTAGTTAAAGGGTCTTCGCTCTTTGACTTTTAAATTGAAATCAGTTTAGGAACACAAAATATATCTTTGCTAAGTAATATTTTATTTTTGATTCAAACTTTTAGTAAAAAATAGTTTTTTACGCGTTGTTAAAACTAAGTACCTTAAAACTTTTTTACTCAGACCCCTCATAACGCGTTTACTGAAATTCCTTTGAAGAATTATTTTAAAAACCTTTAATCCCTGAACAAAGGGTGATTTTAAGCCCTATGAAAAAATGGCACAATATTATGTTTACGTACAAGAAACCAATAAAGGTATTACTAACTTAAAATATATCTTTAGTTTTCCATACTAGAAAAAATATTGGTGTTTTTTTCTAGTTATGTTGGTTTCATATAATATACAAGGTCCCAAATTAAGTTTTTTTTTAAATTAAAAATCAACCTATTCAACCCACAAATAGAAAAATATGAATAGATTATGAAAAAAATGTACTTGATTTCTGAAAACGGAAACTTTTCAAGCATTGAAAAGTTATAAGTACTAGTTTAAATGCAAAAATAAGTAGGATAGCCATACTCTTGTACACTATAGATTTTTATGCCACGAATTATTCATAACTTTTATGAAACAATGAGTGAATTGGGGGGCTTAAAAAGTTTTTGTTTTTAACATGCATACCATGAATCCATTGAGAAACTTCAATGACTTTTAGTAAACTAAACATAAAAAAGTTGACAGAAACGAAGTTTGAACTGTTGCTATATGTTGGTAAAATATATTAATGATTACAGTGACATACTTTGGACAAAGCACAATAGAGCTCTAATGATTTATGTTCTATAGATTCTCAACCCTTTCTATGCATTTCAAGTCCCCTTACTGAGAATTATGAGATTTAATTTAATCACATAGTCTGTAATGATGACGTTATTCTGAATAGTTTTGGACCCAGATTTAACATTTTGGACCCTTCCAACTTCTGAACATGAGACGGAGTTAAAGTAAACGTGCAAATGCAAATAAAAATAGTATGTGAAAAAGTGGAAACAAGTCAACTTTAAAAAAAGAACTAAAAGTCAACTCAAGACTTTAATTACGCAGAACAACACACAAAAATATTTCAGCTTCAAGATATTATTAGCTTATTTTGCTTTTATTGGATGATTTAAAAATATTCTTGCATGAAAATAAAGATTATTACATTGTAAATAGCTTGCTTCTATAGAAGTCTGTGTATATCCTATAAGTTCACTTAAAGCAACGAATTCTAAAAGAGAAATAGTTCAAGTAATCCTTTCCATTTACAAAAGCCTCAAGGATCCAGATTGGTCATTAGAAGAAAAGGATACATCATTGTTAAGGTGCACCAATGATTGTTTTAAATTTTATCCGAAAGTTTTGTTTTCTTTAAGTGTTTGAACTTTCATTAACTACTCAATTTACTTGTTACTTTTAAAGTGAAGTGTTTTCCAAGTGTACAATCATTACTTAAATATTGTGCGTGTATCACCTAACACGATGAAGTTAAGACGAGAAAAAAGGAAACAGAAGACAGAAGAAAAAATACTACGAAGAGACAAAAACAAGAAAGTCTAAATGAACTATTGAGAGGAGATTATGAGTTTCAAAACCTTTATTTATAACACATAAGGTGTTAATGAATGGAAGAAAATTTACGATAGGACTAGTATATCTAAGATTGTATCATTCAGATTTTATAAAAAGGGTAGTTTTCTAAATACCTATACAATGGAAAAAGACTACTACTAAAGCGTTTTAGTACAGTGCCTTAACTACCAATAAAAACAACCACATTGCACTTTTTTAAAGAAGATAAATATTTTTTTTATTTATTTAAGTCTTGAATTTTATCTTTACTTTATAAACGCAGTTTACTTAAATCCCTTAAAGTTTATACATGGTGTATCTGAAATGGTGCAACAAACTTTCAGGGATGATAGTAGACACCTAGAAGAGTCAGAATCACCTAAGATTTGGGGTCCCAGATTAAATCCCAGGGAGTTAAAAATGGAGCGACACCCCAAACAAATCTTTGAAAAATTCAATTTGTAGAACTACTATTGGTAAAAACTTAATTATGGTCTCAAAAATTGTGGTTTAATATGATCTTTAAAATTATCTCAAAAGTCTTCACTTTAAAATTTGTTTTATTATGGAAAAAGTTAAAAAACCACAAAAAAATATGAAAACTCTGCCAAAACCTTAGTTTGTATTTCGAAATCCTTTCTTTTGATTTGATAATCTGAAATAGCATAATTGAAAACCCTTAAGTCCAAAGTTTCATGTAAATACAATCAATATTAAATGCTTGAGATCCTGTTAAAGTTTGTTTTTTGCGTGTGCAAAGAGCTGTTCTGGAAACGGCTCTAGAAAACTGTTTGCGCACGCAAAAACAAACTTTAACAGGATCTCAAGCATTTAATATTGATTGTATTTACGTGAAACTTTGGACTTAAGGGTTTTCAACTATGCTATTTCAGATTATCAAATCAAAAGAAAGGATTTCGAAATAAAAAATAAGGTTTTGGCAGAGTTTTCACATTTTTTCATGTTTTTTAACTTTTTTCATAATAAAACAAATTTTAAAGTGAAGACTTTTGAAGTAATTTTAAAGATCATATTAAACTAAAATTTTTGAGACCATAATTAAGTTTTTACCAATAGTAGTTCTTCTACAAATTGAATTTTTCAAAGATTTGTTTGGGGTGTCGCTCCATTTTTAACTCCCTGGGATTTGTTCTGGGACCCCCAAATCTTAGGTGATTCTGACTCTTCTAGGTGTCTACTATCATCCCTGAAAGTTTGTTGCACCATTTCAGATACACCCTGTATAATAAAACCGAAATTGATCAGATCAAATATTGATATCAAATTACAAAGTATTTATTTGAATTTAAGGTTTAAATTGCTAAAACCTCCCTTGGTTTCCAAGTTGAAGCAGTATTGACATATAACGAGAATTCATTATATTTTGAGTTGTTTATAGAATAGAACGGGAAGTTTTTAATCTTCTTTTTATTTTCCCAAGTACTTTTGGAATCTCGTAATTAATTCCTGCTTTTGAAGATTGGGATATGAATCTTTTAAATCTATTTAATTATAAGACTATGTGTCTTGTAGAGTCGAGATTTTGATGAAAAATTTCTGCATTATCTTCACAATTAAAGTAAATTTACTTGTTAAATTATTTGCATACAATTAAACGAAAGACATGTTTCCTACCTTCTTAAATTAATTATTTAATGCATATGTTTCTGATGTTTTTAATTTAATTCCATTACATAAGCATTTTATTCAAAACACTATGGACATAAAAGTAAAATCTAATCAAATAATCCACTAACCTTAAACATTATCCAACTTTGGTCTTCTAGATATACAATCATATAGGATTAATCGTCTTTTTAATTTTAAACTAAAGGTGAGGGTAATTTTACGATAGAACTTTATACTTACAACTTAATCCAGAATACCAATTATTTTTAAGTGTGTATGGAGGGCTATTACTTACTACTTTCATGCAATTATGAGGATAATTTTATTTTTGCTGATAGCCCAATTTAGTGTTAAATCTATTTAGAACAATACTTAGTGCTCGATGTTAGATCCTTAGCAATAACCTAAAATAAAATAAATTACATCCCTTGAAGTTTTAAATATTTTAAACTTTTTTACTGTTTCTGTCAATGCAATTTTGTATTTTTGGATAATCAATCAAAATCAAATTCTTCCCATGCCTAGTGGCCTATCAGGCGGTGCCCATCTCAGTTTCATTAACCTTATTTTTTCTTTTTTCCCTTTAGCCTTTTAATTTTTATTAGTCATTAGCCTATTTTAAGATAATACATGCTTCAAAATTAAATTTACTGATGTAAAAACTTTGACTTTTTTTAATTGCAACAACTTTATATAAATATATTACTGTTTTACTTTTATTGGAATAGAAAGTAGAATTGTGAATAGTCATATTCTGTGACTAATTTAAAGCATGCTTCATTTTTGCTCTATGCGCATTAAAGTTTTAGTTTATAAGTCCAACTTGGATAACCTCGGAAAAATAATCAACGTAAGTAAATTTTTTTCTATTTTATGCATAAGAGACAATTGCATTTAGTTAAAGGACATTGAAAAGGTAAGTGTATTAATACTCTCAAGTTATTTTTGAGGAAGTGAAAAACAGCGCCAAACTTCAAACTTAACTAAGGTATTGTAAGATTTTAAAACTTTGCTGGATCCTATTCAGGAACTCGATGTTTTAGTCGATGAAGAACATAATCCACCAGATCTACAGGTTCGTCCCTTACCTTGTCATAGGATTACTGATGTACTGAAATAATGAAGTTATAAAAATATAATTGAAGAAAATAATAAATACTTATTATTGCAGAAAGGTGAAATTTACCTATCCTTGGATTACACAGTGAAACGTTGGAAATGTTAGAAATACTGAGGAATATAATCTCCCGGAATTTTTCCTCTCAATGTTTTCAAACTACCTGTTAAAGTGTTTTCAATGTAGAAAGATATTACTTGAGAAGACAATTGAAATTTCAATGGGAAATTTTGAAAATTGCAACAAGATTGTTATAACAGTCCATCAGGCCAGTGTAACAAACTACTACAGAACATTATGAGCAGCGAACAATATCATTGTGGATATATTTTATTCAAAGTTAACATCGAGTAAGTTTCTTTATTCTAAGAACGCCTTTAATTCTATAAATGCGAAGGGTTGCCTACCAGCCTAGTTCAAAGAGAAAAAGGAAGAAATCGGGACATTTCTAAAATCCTAGCACGGTAAATTTTTATTTGTTTAATTCAGAAATTTACTCTCGATGGCATGAAGATAACGGTAAGCAACCCTTCTCATTCAGATTATAATGTCATTTGATATAGGGGTGTAACTTTTTTTATTTTATTTTTTTATTTTTTATTTATTTCTTGTTTCTTTTTAGTAGTTGCAAGCAATTTTATTACTTAATTTTAGTTAATGAAATTTAAAAACGAGCTACCTCTGATCAATTTCATTACAATACATTGCATTAATTTCCAAATGTTTCATTGATCCATTTTTAAATAATTTCCCTTAAGTTTATTATGTAATTCGTACATAAATTTGTTATTTACTTTCTGTAATATTATGTTATAAATTAATCAATTAAGCAAATATTTCAATTCTTCATTTATAATTTTGAAAAATATATCAAAATTCTATTTTGAATGATGTCAATATAATATATTTAAATTATACTGTCTAAAACCATTGATTTCACGTATGTTGTAAGAATCCCAATTAACATTAATTTCCTTACCATAAGACGCTATTATGCTTACTATTCATCAGTATTATCTGGGGAACTAAGCTAAAAAATTGCATCTCAGGCATTCCCATTTATCATCAAAAATCTAATATAATTTTTACATTGCTTTACAAGTTTAATTTTTAGCTACAAAGACGTGCATGTGTAAAACTAACAGTTTAGTAAGCACAACCTCAAAGAGATTAACTATCTCAATGGAGGAAAACCGTCATAACCAAACAATTTTTTATATATATATGGCAACACTGTTAGGGAAATTTGTTTTTTATGCTGAGATTAAGATGCGGAGTACACCCTTAATTAGAAGAATGGAAAGATGTAATTAGCTTCTCTAAGCATCGTAATTAATTAATTAGAATTTATGTAAGGCTAAAGCTGAAGTATTTGAAAGGAAAAATTTAATTTTTGTGAGCTTAAGGGCTTCATTGCAAATCAAAAAAGCCTACTCAACCTTTGCGTGCGAAACAATAATCGTCATTCAGAGGCTCCTTAGTATGTTAATCTATTCATACAATTGCTTTCTTTTTAGTACCCTTCATGTCTGGAATATTCTAATTGCTCTTGGCTCTACCCCGCAGCAATATAGTATAATTAAACAGTGTCAAGTTACTTAAAACTTTTCTAATTTCTAATTCACTAAACGGTTTACCGTCAATATTAAAACACCACTGCTGTTTGCTGACCATGTTACGCTTTTTATTCATTGCTCCATCGAAAATTTTGAGTGCGGAATAGCTTACCTTGTTATTTTCTCGTCACTAGTCCAATTAGACGGCCGTAAAAATACCTCGCTCAGAAATTTATTATGGAAAATTAATATTCTGACATCTTGCCGGGTATGGGCGCTTTTATCTTTATCAGCAGCGCTGGTGAGCGATTGACTCTAAAAAAGGCGCGGAGACTTCGCGTTAACCAAAGAAAATGATGCAACTTTTAAGTCGCGGCGAGATTAACTGGTCCCCTAATTAACAGAGGGGAAATTTAATAAACTTCTAGCCGCTAATCTGTTCGATTAAAGATGAAGGCGCCGAAAAAGAAGGTTTTTCTAGCGACCGCGGTCGGGCAGTGTACGAGCGGAATTAAACCACGCGCTTCTCTCTGAGCCTGCTTTTCAACAAATTATGGAAGTATGGGGCTAATTCAATATCTTTAACGAAGTGGATATTTTTTGCTGTTGCTGGGGAGGGATGATTGAATAACCCGAGGAAAATAACATCCATTTATTATTTTCAAAAGTTTTTATTGTGGATGTTATACGTCTGTACTAGCTATCTCATCAGTGTCGGTAGATATTAAAGATGTGTTTAAGTAGATGTCCGATGGTTTATGGTGTGGGAAAAGGAAATAAAACCAGATTATTATTTTCGAATACAGGTTAGGAAAGTGATTCTTGTTTAACTGTTTCAGACCTAGCCACCCCAAGTTTTATATAGGATTCTAAGGCAATATCGGGCGATAAAATATCCGAAATGAGCAAAAAATTTAGAGAAATTGCTTTTCCCCTTCTTTGAGCAGCAGTTTTTCGCATCTATGGTCCCAAGTTTTTCCAGGTCTATCAATTTTTCTTAGGATTATTTTTCCTAAAAATCATTCTTTGGTCTTAGTTTCATGAAATGAGAAAATTTTGAAATTTAATTATACACTCAAAAAATTTAAACAAACATATTACTTTTGCTGTAATTGATTATCTTTACGGTGTTTAATTATAGATATTAAAGTATTATACATAAAAACATATAATTGAAAATATTATCTAGCCACCTGCTTTTATTAACTTTAATTAACATTTTTCAAAATATAATTATATTGGGGTTACAAGAATTAAAATAATAATAAAAAACAGCATTTAGTACAATAATTGAATAGAGTTTTATTAATCCTGATATTAAAGTATTAGAAAGGAAATATATTATCAACTATGTAAAAAAATTTTAACAAAAAAGCATCTCTACAATTTTCGAATGTTTGGTAAAATTAAAAAAAAAGTATTGTTGTAACATTAAATATGGTACAACGTTCTTAAAATATTTTCTATAACATCGATATATTACCTCTTAAAACCTTTTCTTCATTTTTACGACACTATTTCCTTTCAAACATTCAAAAATTTAGGAATCCAGTGTTTCTCTTACACCCTCCTCTCATCTATATTTTGCCAGTTAGAAAACAAGTTTAAATTCTCAAAAAAGTGTTGAACAATAAAACGAAAGCCATTTTATGAACAATTCCTCCCATTCAACGTCACTTCATCCTTTCTCAATTCCTTTGTTACGAATAAAAAGCTACAATTCGAAGTATGCATTCCAACATTTGATTGAATAAAATCCCGTTCAAAAAACATGCAAATTTATGCTCATTTAGAAAAATGTTCCTTGGTTTCGCACACACTCAAAAAACTGTTTCGAGATTCATAACTCGGACCAAAAGCAATCCCCTTGCAAAATAAATGCACCGCGAAACATTCCGAACCTAACTAAAAGCCAGAAATCTTCTCGGCAACCGCGTTAAAATTTCTTCTCCGCTTTCATTTCATTTGAACCATTTATCATGATATTCTTTTCTGGTTTCCGGGCTGGACCCAAGAGCGAAGCATTAACTTCTGTACATTTCTCATGAACTTCATGTTTAGAATTGACACTTGGCGCCGGGGATCCTCCGTCTTCCAGCTCTGACCCAGATATTACGTGGTATTCCGAATGGCTTTTGGCATCGTAAGAACCCGCCGATGAATGGGGAAGTGATTATGTCCCTCTCTTAATTCAGATTCGGATGGGGATTGGGGGTAAGTGGGTGGGGATAGAATGGGGGAAACGTGAGGAAAAGGCGGTTTGGGGAGGAAGCAAAAAAAGGGGGGATATGGTAAACAGGTGAATGGTTTTTCCAGACTGCGTGTCTTGATCTAAGAGGAGGGGGTGATAATTAGTAAGGGTGCGCAAAAAAATGAGTTCTTTTTAAAAGTTCACTTATAGTGGAAAGGAGGGTACGAGTGCGCACTCGGGTAAAAGTATACACAATTTTTCCCCTTTAGGCAACAATATAAAGTGGATCATGTTTGATGACATGACATTTCTTAAAGAAATAATCTTATTTTTTTTAAATTTAGTAAATTTTTGAGGATCTATCTTTTAAATTCTTGATTTTAATGTTCATAATCATTTTTGCGCGTACTCTTACCCTCCTTTCCTCAATATCTTTCATTAAATTTAAAATCAAGTAATGGTACTTGCTATAGTCTGTTCATTTGGAATAGGCGCCTGAGACGAAATGTATTATAAGCAATTTCTATTGTAATTATCATCGAAAAATTTTTCTTGTGCAATGATAAGGCAGCCTAAGCAAACGTAGTTAAACTACTGTAAAAGAATCGGTCACTGAAGTTGCGGGATGAGGTTTATTAGGCGTTATTGAGCGTTTTTGATCCTATTACAGGCGTCAGTTCTAAATGAACAGACTATATTGGATTACACCACATTGAATTTTAACGATATGTACTATGGATAAAACAATATATCTTTCACGAACTATCAAGAAAGTTAATACTAAAAGTAAGACTTGGGCAAATGTAGGCGAAATGATTATTTATAAGTAACCTGTAAAATTTTTATGTTATAAATGATTGATTATAAGTTTTGAGAATGTATAAAAGCAACTCATGTATGAGAGGGTTTTTCAAAGGTGATTGAAGGAGTTTTTACGAAAAAAATGTTGCATCGCAGAATATGAAGTAATAGTTAAAATGTGACATTTCGAAGATGAAACAGGACACACCTCGTTTACCTCTTCAAAGACGTATAATTGCAATTATTTGGCATTACAGACTTTTTTTTCATTTCTCCATTTTTCTCAAACAAAGTAGTACACAATTAAATATGAGAGGTAGTACTGTTAAAAAGCTGGTCATGTATATTCAATTATGTTGTATTTTCTTATGTTTGTATACTGAGATAAATGTATTCTAAATAAATTACAACATGTTTACATACTTTCATAATTATAAGTCTGTTAAACTCCTTAAAATATAAAACCTTCTTACTTAGAAAAACAACATTCATTTGGATTTCTTCTATTGAATATTTTCACCAAGTTATTTCCAACTTTCCGTGAGTGGCGAAATTTTAACAAAAATCCGAATGAAAAGCAACAATCGTAAATTTTTATGACCCCGCAACTTTTACATCGCACTTTCCCTGGTCTTATTTACACTTTCAAAGTGCTCAGTCCAATGAAGCAATCCGAAGCCAAGGCTGTAATTCATTCTCGCTGCCTCTGAAAAAAGCCAAACATCTGTCTTCCAGCAAAAACAAGTCACATCGAAATGAATTGCACTTTCCCCCGTTTTTCCAAGCAAACCCTGCAAATCTCATTCATAACCTTAAGGGATAAGTGAGCGAAAGAGCTTTCGTCTATCTTTGTTGAAATGCTAAGTAATACCCTGATCCGTTAAACTTATAAAAACATCTTATCTACATTCTACTCGAAATGGCTCGACTTTTTTTTAGCCCGTCGTCATGCATTTATCAAATGCGACCGTATCAGCGATCCTGTCCTTTATCAGACACTATAATAAGGTTTTTTCATTCTGAAACAAGATCTAGTTATTGCCCTAGGGATAAAAATCTTTTTCCAATTAATGGGCAAGTCTTTTTCTCTGTGGAACCATTTAATCTGGAGCGAGGGAGGATAGCGTAAAAAAGCAAAACGAAATGAGGAGGAAATATCAAGTACACCTCATTAACGTGGGCCCCTCTTTTCTTGCGCCTTCTGTCTTTAGAGTCCGATGAAGATATCAAAGATTGCATAAAACGGGACCTCCCTATTTCACGATTTATCTTCCATGCTTAAATTGATTACATGAAAGGAAAGATTGCGATAGAGATCGGGGCGGGACATTTGCATTTGGAGATCTCGGAAAGTAAAGATATTGAAATGGGACGGGCGCGAGAATAGGACATATTCTTTTAATGAGGCTTACATGACGGAAAAAGCTGATCATGAGTTTATTTGGATATAAGTAAGAAAGGAGATGTTTTTCGTCTGGGTTTGTTACTTTCCCCGTTTGATTATAATATCCTACATCACTTATTACATTGAAAAAATGGACAGGCTAATAATTTCAATTACTAAGAAAAACAATTTGTAAATAATATAATCAAACCTTAGGCAGGAAGAATACAAGAGCAATTATACTTTCCAAAATGTTTTTATAGCATTTCGTAGCTAATAATTACGCGTGTTGCATTAAGCTATTTTTATAAACATTCATTATGGAGTTTTTTTTATTAAATATTTAATTTATAAATTATAATAGATTTTTTTGGCACAATATAGTTTATGTATATAATTAAAAAAGCATAATATATATTTATTACCTAGGAAATAGATCTCAGCCTATATGTGTATCTCTATTTGTTAAACAAATTGACACATTTTATTTTAAATAATTAATATTATTTTTAAATACACATTTAACCTATCAAAGGTTGCTATAATTTAAGTACAAACTATTTACTAAGTGAAATAGGTATGAATGATTTTTCACAAGCCTTTAAAGAAAATTTCAGGAAATATATTTTAGCGTTTACTCTGAAATATTATTAAAATATACTCCTGGTTAAAATGTTTTTGAAACTGCATTGTTTCACTTAGAAATTCAAGAGTAGTCGCAAACTCAACCGTTCTAGTAGAGATACTATATAAGGGGAGTTAGTTAAAATTATTTTTAGTGAATAGTGTTAACAAGATCCTAAAGCACTGCCTTTCCCTTCAGTTATGATGCACTATTACATGTATACTACATTTGGGTAAAATATCTTATATATTTATTGTAATGGTTTTACACTCAAATCTTCTTAATCTAGTAGTTTTTATATTCAAACTCAGATTGAAGAATATGAAATGTTGCCCCTTTGTAAGGTTCTTCATAAGTAGAAAACAAAATTGATACACTTTTGCACGCTTATGGACAACTTACGCTTAACACAACTTTCGGCCTCTTTATTAAACATTCTTAATTCCTATTTAATGTATAAAGGTACTATTCTTTTGTGTTACGCATGTTAAATATGTTACTAAGAAGTTATTCACAAGTTAGGCAACTACTTAGGCGAAATTGTTTTCAACCCCTTTTTTCAATTAAATAAGTTTTTCCAATTTTATAAATAGAAAGTCAATAATTTTCAAGGACCTTAAACCTTTGTAACGTCAAGTAATTTTTTTCTGTAAAAACTTTTACATTTAGTCATGCCTGTTTGGTTTTAAAAGTTTAAAACCGTAATAGATTTTATAACATTTTTGTGTCGATACGTCCTTCTGGTTGTTTATAGACAATTTACTTTTTTATGTTCAGTCAATATCATTATTAAGAGGGGGAGGGCGTTAATCAAATACTATGAATTTATAATTGTTTTGTACCGGAAATTTACATTTGCTATAATATTTACATTTCTACTTTAGCAAGTTCTTAAATAAATTAATAACGTTAGTAAAACAATAATGCAAACGGTAAAGGTTGTTTGCTAAGTTTTATTGCTTTTTATTTCACTAATATACGCGCTTACATTAAAAAAATTTTATACACAAATTTGTAAAACGCCTAAATGCTTCCATTTCTCAAGCCTTACTATTTTGAATCTTATCAATATTTTATGAATTTCTCTAAATTATTTTTGAATAATTTATAGATAATTATTTTCCTTACATAATCGATTCGAAATGTTTTTCGATCTTACAAAGGAAAATATTATTAATTGTATCCTTCACTTCTTTATCAGACATTAACCATAATTAAAATCATATAGACACACTATATTGTATTGGGCAAACTGCCCTTAGACAAGCAACATAGTCGTATTTCCTCTTTTTTTCATATTAGTGGTGACGATATTTCTCGGTGGAATATTTTGAGTAAGAGTTAAATTACAGATATTACATGATTGATGTGTGTAAATTATATATAATATCTGTCCTTATCTCTTCCTTACTTAAAATATTCCACACGGAAATATCACCAACACACACATGAGAAAAAAAGGCTTCTTATCAAATGAATATAGCCTTCCGCAAATATAAATTCATAATTAAAAAACTAATTCCCAAGTTCAGCCTTAAGTTAGTCACAAATAAATGAAACGGTTTACATCAATTGTAAATTTTCCTTTTTTGGTATACACTATACAACCATTACATTTGCGTGAAATACATATCTAATAATTTATTATAAACTCCAGCTACAATGTGTATATCTAACAATTAAATTTTTTAATGTCAGTTTGAATGTTTAGTAAATGACGTATTTTCAGACAGTGAGAAAGTCCACTTACCTTCTTCCAAATACTAAATAATATTGTGCGAGTAAGGTGATTTTACATTTCTAACTATCATTCATAAAAATGGAATTACTCACTGCACTTTTGTAACAATTTTCACAAAAGCTAAAGATATAAAATATATACGCGCAAAACTAGATACGCTTATAGCACATCGTTACCACCACGCTAAAAACAAGAATCTTCTATTATTCACGAATGCAGATTCACGTTTTTGGTGTTTTGGTAACGATATGATTATACTTACAAACATAACTTCAAACGAATCTACTTTTGTTTTAATAAAGAACAATTTTTCTAATTCGCTCGTTTTTATACTTCATCATACCTGACTAATTTAACCATCTTTTATTCTAAACCACCTGGTGTAAAAGCTGTCAATAAGACACTCATAACAAATGAAAAACTATTCCCTCAGCAATCTATAAAGAGATGCATCTGACCAGAATAAACAAATTTGGCGACTGTAAAATAAATTGAAACAGGACGCATTCCGAATGCATCAGGCCCGAAGGGGCCAACAAAAACTCCTCTTCCCCTAAGAATCTCCCTGACTGGTGTGATAACTGGGTCCTCTCCACCATAAATGTCTCTTTGTCGACGTACCTTTAT
Organism: Tetragnatha versicolor; assembly: GCA_024610705.1. Classification (NCBI taxonomy): domain Eukaryota; kingdom Metazoa; phylum Arthropoda; class Arachnida; order Araneae; family Tetragnathidae; genus Tetragnatha; species Tetragnatha versicolor. The sequence continues at coordinate 33,521,081 of JANDEH010000009.1, read as the reverse complement.
AATCTGATCAATAAAGATATAAAACTGTTAACGGACAAAGCTGACGCAATCTTCGCGCTATAAACGGCTGCAATAATGGACCGGTTGAAGAAATTTATCGCCCCCTTTGTTTTCTCGTATTATGACTGGGAACCCGTGTTCCCAATACTATAATTTCAATTTGCTGTTCAAGTCGCTCGTAAAGGCGGAGGGCCAATGTTTTTTATCTCTTTGGAGCCAGATGTGGGGAATAAAAATAATGTTTTGCGCGCCACGATTAATATGTCGTTTGAGGCACAGATGGGTTTGACAATGCGGCCTCGTCGCTCCCGATTTGTCATCGGGCCTGACCTCGCTGTTCAACACCCTCGAGTGGAAGCAAGCGTGTTCACTTTTTCCTGCAGCGTTTGGCTTGGCCTGGAAATTGCCGAGTGCTCTGGAGCTTGTTCCGGGGAGGGCTGGCGTGTCGCGGGGAATTTCGCTTATGAGAGGTGTGTGTGATGGTGTATGTGAGTTCGGTTTTATTTTGAGATTTGTTATTCTCGAGAAGTGAGGTGAAGATTGTTTTTGCAATATTTTTGATGCAATATTTTGGTTTGCAATGTTTTTAATTCCAAGCATCGGTTTGCTAAAGCGGAAAAGAGGTTAAGAATACGCACAAAAATAATTTTTTGGCTATAAAACTGAGAATTTATAAGTGGCAGCCTCAAAAATTCACTGAACGTAGGTTCAGTGACTCAGATTTCAACCTACATAAATTAAAAGTCCTAGCTTTAACAAAACTATGTTAAAAACACAGAGAAAACAAACAATTAATGCGTACTTGTAGAACCTTGCGATTGCATTGCTCAGAATGACTTAGCCGATGGTTAAAAATGCCAAATTTAAGATGATCATGGATTTGGGATTTTTATTTTCAACTTGAAATTTGGTAGTAATGTTCATTTTATGAGTCAAAAGGCTTTTAAATTTTTTTCAAACAACTTTTTTATTAATTTTTTTTCACTTTTTTTAAATTTTGAAAATTGTGTTTTTAAAAATGATGGTCATGATGCAATCAAATGAAAGACAAATAATTTACGAACAGAATGGGACTAATTTCAGGTTTTTAAATTGTATAGTTCTAGAGTTATTAGCTTTTTAAAAATGCAGAATAAACAACTTTAAAAGATTTCTTTGAACATTAAAAAATTATATCTAACGAAGCAAGAGTGATAAAAGAATGGAACCTGAAACATTATGTCTATAACTGTATTAGTTCCTCATAAAAAATCATGAACAATATTTGAGAGTTTAATCTTTGATTTTTTTGTTGTTTTGTAAAAAAGTCACCCATTTTTTCGAACTTCAAGTGCGATGCGGGAGCCTAAGATATTATCCAATCGAAAAAATATTTTACACCCTCCTTATTGGACCCAAGTGGCACCCCTTCCACGCTATCAGAATATGAATAAAAATTAAAGTGTGTTTTCGGCCCACCCTATTGTACAAGTCAAAAATTTAATAAAATGATGGCTTTCAAGAGCCCTCTAAAATGTCTTTTTCCATAGAAATAGCACGTGCAACGTTTAGTATACCTTCATTTTTTTCTCCAAACCTAATTTAATGAGACTTGGATCACTGTCATTCTGTGCTAATTAATAAGTCAGTGTAAATATGTTGAATGAGGTATTTGCATGAGTGAGGGATTTGCTTGATTTTATACTTTTTCGATACATTATGGTCTAAAACTCCCAAATTTCTGATATTTAAGTTCAAAAACGTGTTTTAAATAATTAAAAGTTCAATTTTATTTTTGCCAAAACGTCAGAAAAGTCACGTTATCAGAAAACGGGCTTCTATTGGATGTGACGTCACAGCGCATGAAAACCATTGTGTTTTCTGTTTTCACGTGATAAGAAAACGGGCTTCTATTGGATGTGACCTCACAGTGCATGATTTGGGATTCGAAAGTGTTTTCGCGCCCAAACAAAAAACGAAATTTCAAAAATTTATATCTCAGAAACTAGGCTACGGAAATACTTGATGTAAACGTCATTCTTCATGGTTTTTTATCTACTATTTTAATAAAATATAATATCAAAACGTGAGAATACCTCATTATAAATTTAATTTTATTTTTTACTCTAATTAACATTCCGTGAGTAGGAAGAAAAACCTCAATATTCTGCATTGAAATTATTTTGCAAAAGGGACGATAATTATTTGACTCTTTTTACCTTATTTCCCACAAACTGAACGTCACAATGCACTCAAATTAGTTACGCATATAAGGATGTCAAGAGAATAAACAGAAACTACTCACATTTAAAAAATACAAATTTCTGTGAATACTTATTAAAAAATAAATGCTTCAATTGAAACTAAGCCATAGAGAACATTGAATAAGCTAAGTTAAACCGTCTGTATATAATTTTTTTCCTAAAAATGTAAATGAGATCCTCAAGACCAAGTTTAAAAACTAGATCCATTGTTTCTTTTGTAGGAGTTATTTAAATAGATTTTTTCTATCTCCTAGTATGTTCATTTTTTTAATTTTTTGCATCTATTGTTAAGGTGAAATCTTTTAACTGATTTTTTTCTTCAGGTCGTGATTCAGCAAAACTGCCAGTTCTTGTTTTCATCCATGGGGAATCTTACGACTGGAATGCTGGAAACCCGTATGATGGAACCATTCTTGCGAGCTTAGGAAACGTTGTTGTCGTCACAATCAACTATAGACTCGGGATATTAGGTGAGCTATTTCCTATAAAAAAATACATAATGTAAAATAATTTTTCTATGTAAAATATAAACAAAATGCATAAAGCATGTCAATTTCACGCACTCTTTTCAACTATATATACACAATGTTCTACTAATGAATAGGCTTAGAGTGTCGAATTACAAATTCGAATAAAATACGTTACTTGAAAGTTGTGGTATAACGAGAATTATGTTTCTTCAGAAGAACTAAGCATGTGACAATTTTGAAAATTTGACAATTATTTAGCATGGAACTTTCTGTTTTAAATGCAGTAAATCCCGTGTCTGTAAACAGATTAGTCTAGCTGTAGTTAGGTTTATATAAAAGCCTATTGTTCTATTTCACCAGAAAATTTTGCCAGTGTGTTGTAATAAAGCAACGAATTTTTGTTAAATGTCCCCAGAACTTTAAAAAGCTTACAAAAGCTTCCAGATTTTTTTCAAACTACATAAAATTCACAAAAATTGGTTTAGGGATAGATGAGGGATATCTATTAAAGGGGATAATAATTAAATACATATAAATTAAAAATATTATGATTTATGTCATAAGCTTTGTTATTTATTAGTCGCATCTTGTATTTTACTCTTCAATAAAATAATGACGCTAAAATGGAACATAACACAAAACAAAGCACATTTGAACAAAATATAAAAGGACTGAAAGAAAGACATTGGCGATAAAAATAGTACATCTCAAAGTTCAATGAAAGGAACATTTAAACAAAAATTGCAAAACAAATAGGTGAAAAATAAGACTTTCGAAACCTGAAAACTAGATGAGTATCCGTTAAATAGCACATACAACTTACGCAATCACGCTTTAAAGGTAACTGCCTCAAAAGAAAACGCCCTTACAAAGGAAAAAGGAAAATCCTCTTGTAAAGAGAAAAACTCCCGCATCACTATAAATAATAATAATAATAATAATAATAATAATAATAATAATAATAATAATAATAATAATAATAATAATAATAATAATAATAATAATAATAATAATAATAATAATAATAATAATACAGGGGAATATTTTCCAACACAGACCTTGCACCCACTGTTTTCTCTACCTCTTCCATTAAACCAGCCAAACAAATCTCATTACACGACACAGAGCGGCAGAGCAGCCTATTCAGCATGCAGGAGTATCTGGTTCGACAAGAGCCGGGGTCAAGAGCCGCACATTAGAGCGCGCTCTGGAGAAAAGGTTCTCGGATGTCAGCAGCAACCTCTTCTATTAGCTTCTTCCCGCGAGGAGTTGTCAGTGTAGCCCCTAAATATCACTTTAAATCCCTATAATGAGCACTATTTTCCCTTTCGTGGTACTCCAAGAAGAAAATCCCATTAGTACGTTCGGCTGAATTTCGGCTAAAGTATCAGCTGGAAATAATATTTATCGGAAGGGGCTCCCCTTTCAGCCAGGAGCCTGGAATGAAGATGGAGTACCCCATTTCGGGGTGGGCTGCCGCGGCTAGGAATTAAAAAGGCGCTTGTAATGGCTGGGTTTGAATATGGAATGAGCTGGACGTTCGATCGACAGAGCGAGTATCCTCTGAGTAAGCTGTGTCTTTTGAATTAACTCTGGAGGGGGGGGGTCGACCGATATGTTTTGGTTAAGTTTGCCTTTGATTGCTGGGTCAAGAGAGGTTGTAGGTTTCACCCACTTTTGACGATTATTTATGTTGTTAAGAGGCAAAATTAATCACGACAAATTAAAATCAAAATTCAACTTGTTTTATTCAACTGTAAGCCATATCCAGAACAAATCAACAATAAAAACAAAACATCTTTTGTTAAAGTTAAGGAAAAATTGGAGGGCTCAGAATTAAAATGGACCAAGTCCACTTTTTGTTATTTTTGAGTTAGCAACGCTATAACATGCACCAACTATGTAAAATTTCAGTGCAATAATGAACCAAGTCCTAGTTCTGATAATATCCACTTGGCAGCAGCCAGTTCTGGTGCGTTAACATGTAATTTCCTATGAAGCTTTAACTTTAAACGTTTGTAGCTCAAAAGTAGCTAAAGTGGACATGGTCCATTTCTATTCTGAACCCTCCTATTGAAATTCTAATTGTAATTTAAGACTAGTAATTTAAATAAAAGTTCTTTTCACCGCAGACTAAAATAAAATGAATTTAAAGTTGAAGTAAGTTGTTTCGCTACAATGTACAGTTGGGGAAATAAAAAACGACTCAGTTTTTGCGATTTCTGACGAACCACGTGGGTTTGGAAGACAAATGAGGTGTCATTTTTCATTGTGTAAAGTATTCTTTAATCAAAATAATTTTCAAATCCTTAGGGAGTCGTCTTCATATTAAACGAAACACTAATTTTTTTTTTCAATGGGGACCCCAATTATTCTGAGGTTTTCTGAAAGGTTATCCCTTCAAACGCTTAAATACCCAGTTTCATCCAGATTGATTCACAAATAAAAATTAAAAAAAAATTAAAAAAATTAATTTTTTAAATCGTGAAGTATTTTTATGGTAGTCGATTCAGGTAGTAATTTTATTTAGAAAGCCAAAATTTCAATCGATTTCCCAGAATAGTTTTTGATAAAACAAACTTTAATCTTAAGGGGCGGTATTCCGTTGCCGAATGCATACCGCAAATGTTCTTTCTCGTTCGTTTTTATCAAAAACTATTCGGTGAAATTGATTGAAATTTTGGCTTTATACATAAAATTAGTACCTGAATCGATTACCATAAAAATATTTCACGATTTTAAAAATTAAATTTTGTTTTATTTAAAAAACATTTTATTTGTGAATCAATCTGGATGAAACTGGGTATTTAAGGGTTTGGAGGGATGGCCTTTCAGAAAATCTCATAATAATTGGGGGTCCCCATAGAAAAAAGTTAGCATTTCGTTTATTATGAAGACGACCCCCTAAGGACTCGAAAATTTTTTTGATTAAAGAATACTTTAAACAATGAAAAATGACACCTCATTTGTCTTCTTAGCCCAAGTGGTTCGCCAGAAATCGCAACTGAGTCGGGTTTTTTCCCCAACTGTACATGCTCTCTCTTTGAAAATCCTTTTGAATTATGTAGTTAATTATTTTTAAATTTATGATCCCTATCATTATTGCCCACATTGAATCCCCCATGAATATTGAAACAAGCCCTCTTGACCTTTATCTTTTTAAAAACTCAATCACGAATTTATTTACTTTCATATCAGTACATGTTTCCACATGATTAAGCGAGGGCTTGCTTTTTACTAGGAGTAAAAATTGGAAGAATATTTTAAAATTAATATTTAATAAAAATTCGGTGAATTGAAATGGGCCTTAGAAAAATATGATATTTTGTCTCTATAGTTCATTATTTTATACAGGAGGGGACCCCTAGAGTCTAGTCTTATGGAATGCTTACAGCTATAATCATAAATTGGTGTCTAGGTAAACAAAAGTGGCTATGCGTTATCTAATAGGATCTCCTAAAAAGCCTTTATCCGTAAAGGTAAACGTTCATGCCGATATCGAACATAGTTTAAGATATGTCAATTATAAAGTTATAGAGCTGCATCGATTTAGTACAAAAAGACACTTTGAGCACATGGAACGCAAAAAATAGACGAACGCGTAAAACGCTCGTTTTTTATTCGCGTTTTTCCAATACTTTTCCATCTAAATGCGTTGCCTGATGCGTATGTGTAAGTAATAAAATATATTGAGAGGCCGTTCACGAATTAATTTTCACATTAGGGGAAACAAGGGGGTCTTGTGTGACACAATGTGACAAGATGGGTGAGGAAATTCAAATTTAGTGATGTATAACCTTAAAAAATGTTCATTCCCTGCAATTAAAATTTAAGAACAAGCATTTTCCCCTCTCTTTTTTTATTTAGTAGTAAAGGGGAAGTATCTAGAAAATAATATAAGAGAAGTAAATAGGGAAGCAATAACTATATTACATCAAGTTAAGTATGATATAAATAATAATATACTAGTAATCCAAAATATCTTCTTGTGTATGAGAAGTAATAATATAAATTTACTTTAATGTTTATTTTAACGAAGTTACATACTAATACTCACAACCATAATTAGTAATTACCTGGTGTAAAACTAATGATTGCATGAATGTTCAATAATCTGAATTATAGCTGTTTAAATATGCAATAGTTGAGTTCAAATTGTTCTGTAGCGAGTTCCTAATAATAACTTGGAGTTCAAAATCTAATCGTTAGACAATAGTTGGTTTGACATTAATAGTATTGACAGGGCTTAGAGTGTTTTGGATGTAATATATTTTAAAAAGCTTCGAAATGGCTCTTAAACCCAAGAGATGTTTCATCGTAGACAATCTTACGTATTTAAATTAAGAACGTAATAAATTTTTTTAAAGCTATTTAAGGATAGTTTTAATCCGACTACATCACTAGAGTAATTTCTTTTGTCAAAATACATTTTTAAATCATTTCAATGTAAAGAAATGTTTCCTTTTAAAATCATTTGTAGGATCGAAAAAAAAACTTTCGCAAATACAATGCTTAAATTATTAAAATTTATCTTCAAAAAATATTAATAAACCCTTCTAATATTAGCGCATTAGCTCGCAATGTGTTCGTAAACGGGTTTATGATTTAAACGTATTATATATTACTGTGGAGATTCAATGCATTTAAAAAACGTTATTCAGACGTTAATTTTGTCAAAATTTATATTTTAAGTAACAAAGCACTTAAGAGTAGATGGTTTAAATTGGATACTTTAGATCATAATTAGAAAAGAGCTAAGCACAAATCGTATGTGCCTTCTTTGTCAATTATAATTTTTATCTGGCTCCAGAACGAACTTCATTCATTCAACTTTAATGATTTAAGGGCATGCATAGAAAATAATTCTAAACTACAGGTACATTCATTTTCGATTTTAGGGCATTAAATATTTGATTTCTCGACTTTCGTAATTCAAATTTTACTCCACTGTCAAATTACTCTCATAAAAGACTTCGAAAAACGTATTTAAGTGACTGAATGCAATACACAATTGTAATTACGTAATCGCATCACAAAAAACCGCCTTCGCTTTGGCTAAAAAGGCTTGTGTCAAAAACAATTTTCTCTCGCAACGTTTTTAAATTAGTTTCTTAATATCTTCATCCTTTCTAATCCTGCAGAATCTATCAAAGGCAATTTATTACACTCTTTAATACGAAGAAAAAGTGACACCAATTCAGATAATTTGCTCCGAAGTTCGAAATATAACTTTATTAATGAGTGTTTCATACAATATATTTCTCATTTCTAAAACACATCCTAAGCTCTTGACGCTGTGACATTTTGACAATTTATCAAAAAGTGCTTCATTTCTAAGCAGAGAAAAAATGCAAATCTGAGGAAAAATTGTTCCACTGATGATTCTCCTGAGCACCTGTTTGGATATTAATGCGAGGCAGATCCTTCCAAATCAGATCTCGATATATGATTGCTCCCAATGAGTTGCGAAATTCATGAGGGAACACTCGGAGGTTCTTTTGATAAATGAGTTAGGGGCGTTTATGGTGTTTAGAGTAGATTTGGGTCCTGCTACTCCAAATTCTGCTTTTTTCTCTGATGTCAAAATGATTCTTATCATGATGTTTGGAGATTTGAGGAATCGGGATGTTTAATGCATGTTTTGTGAGATACTTATACAGAAATAAACGCTTTGAAGATTCTTTGGAAGATGTTTTGGAGGGGAATTGAAAGATTTTTTCTTTTGAAGTACGATGTTTTGAAAAAATCTTTGTTTAGCTTTCATATTTGTAGGAATGGTTGAAAGTATTAAATAATAATATCATCATTATGAGGATGTGTGTAAGATTATTCGTAATGTAAAAATTATCTTCATGACTTTGAGCAGCTTGAGAGATTTAGATTTGAGAGATTTCGTATACTTTTGCAAAAGAAAAACAAAACTGAAGAGAAATTGTGTGTATATACTTTGTGTAATTGTTTAAAAATAATTATGTACATTATATTTGCAATCTTCCATTTTGATTTAGGAGATTTCGTTTTTGTGAATGTAAAATTGAAATAGATAGATCGGATAATAAGGCTCAAAGAGGGGGATCTAGCGGTTGATTTTTTGGAGATTATTTGGGTGAATTTCATGAATAAGCAAAAGAAAAGACAATGAATGAAAACTGTAGCTTAATCTTTGTTAACACTTACAGATATAAAAACTTATACAGGGTGTATCTGAAATGGTGCAACAAACTTTCAGGGATGATAGTACTCATCAAGATGAACAAGAATCGGTATAGAAAGGGGGGTCCCAGACCAAATCCCAGGGAGTCAAAAATGGAGCGCCACCCCAAAAAATCATTGAAAAATTCAATTTGTAGAAGAACTACTATTGGTAAAAACTTAATTATGGTCTCAAAAATTGTGGTTAAATATGATCTTTAAAATTACCTCAAAAGTCTTCACTTTAAATTTTTTTTATTATGAATAAAGTTAAAAAACGCAAAAAATGTGAAAACTCTGCCAAAACCTTATTTTGTATTTCGAAATCCTTTCTTTTGATTTGATAATCTGAAAGATCATAGTTGAAAACCCTTAAGTCCAAAGTTTCACGTAAATACAATCAATATTAAACGCTTGAGATCCTGTTAAAGTTTGTTTTTTGGGTGCGGAAGCAGTTTTCTAATGCTGTTTCCAGAACAGCTGTTTGCGCACGCAAAAAACAAACTTTAACAGGATCTCAAGCGTTTAATATTGATTGTATTTACGTGAAACTTTGGACTTAAGGGTTTTCAACTCTGATCTTTTAGATTATCAAATCAAAAGAAAGGATTTTGAAATACAAAATAAGGTTTTGGCAGAGTTTTCACATTTTTTTGTGTTTTTTTTAACTTTATTCATAATAAAAAAATTTTAAAGTGAAGACTTTTGAGGTAATTTTAAAGATCATATTTAACCACAATTTTTGAGACCATAATTAAGTTTTTACCAATAGTAGTTCTTCTACAAATTAAATTTTTCAATGATTTTTTGGGGGTGTCGCTCCATTTTTAACTCCCTGGGATTTGGTCTGGGACCCCCTTTCTATACCGATTCTTGTTCGTCTTGATGAGTACTATCATCCCTGAAAGTTTGTTGCACCATTTCAGATACACCCTGTATTATCTCTTTGCATTTTGTATGGTTTCATTACTTTTTATATTACTCTGAAATCGCGGCGCGGCTATTTATTATTATTCATCCATTTCCTCGGGCTTGGATTATAAAGGTAAAATGACATAATCATTTTTACTTAGTTTAAGAGGAATACAATTTTATTTTTGTGGATTGTTTAGCTATAATGTTTGTACATTTGTTTGAATACCGCTAAGTAACCTATTTGTATCTTCAAAATATTTTAAAGGTAAATACCAAGATTTGCCACACCACTGTTTTATTTAATTCTTTAGAAACTGAAAAAAGAATCTTCGTATTTTCTTAATCTATTTAAAAAATTGAACGAGTTCATGTGTAATTTTTATTATTTTGATGACTGTTTACGCAATTAAAACCGGTTTTTATCTGCCCAATCTTAACGTAACTCCCCTTCTTTCGAAATCTTATATAAATCCTTTCTTTCATTCATAAATCTACTCTAAGCCTACTATATCTATTCATCCCTATGCTTTCATTCACATTTTAGCACTCATTCTCATCAAGATAGCCGAATTATGCACCCCTTAGTTTGCATCTCACGCCCAGTAATTTTTATCCCCTGGGTAAATTTAATCAAGAAAAAGAGCCCAAGGACGAGAAAAAGACTAAAGCTGAGTGAATTTGAGCGGCGCGGGCGGCTATTTATAAAAGTGGGCTCTTGTAAGTCTCGCTTAACTTAAACCCGAGTGCCCCGAGGATAATAGTTTCTGATATCAAACCAGCGAGAAAGGAGATCCCCCGAAATAAGGAAGAAAAAGACGCGAGGAAAAAGGCCAAGAACAAAACCAGCAAAAGAAAGTGCGACCAGAATCGAAAAGGGAGAGGCAAACTGAAGAAACGAAAAGACATTTTTCGAAAGCCTAAAGACAAAAGCATGATTCTAAATTGAATTATGGAGGACTCGTAGCAGAGCCTCAGTTAGGACAAATGGGAGCTAAAAATCGTATAGCCAAGGCAAATCAGGTCGAATTCGTGTTTCGCAAAGTATTGTCCGTAAGAAGAGGAGGCCGGCTTCTTCTCTAAGGTCCAGGGGAACACAACAAATGATGGCGATGGGATTCTTTCCCGGGAGAATGGCTTTCTTTCAAGAGAAGGAAAGAACAATCGTAAGGGGAGATTTTACAGAATGGGACGTTTTGGCACGGGTGCCAAGCGAGGGTTTCGCCTGCGAATTATCCGCCAGATTACGGGGACATTAGAATGGGATGCACCTTGCCCATTTCCTTCATTATATATTTTGAAGTTAAATACAGTCGGCTCCGCTTAATGCGATCACTTTTGTTCAAAAGTAGAATGATAAAAATATCCGATTGATGATGATAATAATAAGCTATTTATTTCATAATGGAATTTTTAAATAGCGTTACTCGAGTGTTTGCTTTAAAATGAAACTATATAGTACAAATTGAAGTAAACACGACTGCCTATGTATTTTGCAACTTTTACCTTCTTAAAGAGAAATAGGAGAGGGGAACATATATGACACTAATAAACTAATGACTCATTTTGTGTGATTATATATTAAAATTGGCATTTAAATGGGGGAAAACGAGGTTTTTAGGGTATTTCACTAGATTTTGAAAACATTAAACGATACACTGATCCCATAAAACGATACAGTTTGCGGTAAGTTAAATAGGAGTGATCGGGACCGGTCCATATCGATAATATTATCTGATTGATGACTTTAATCGTGATCGCAGTTAGCGGGGTCAACTGTAGATGCAAACTGTTTTCTAGAACTGATAATTTTGTCAATTTTTTAATGTTGTATCCAATTTCAAATTCTACTATTGATTGTTTTAAAATTTGTTTGGATAGTTAATGAGATTCATAAAATTAACAGCTCATATTAATGTAAAATACCTATTACCTAGTAAAAAGCTATGATTATTTAAATTAATTAAATAACTTAACAAATTACATAGCTATTTAACTGTCTTTATTGTGGAACGAGTTTCAGAAGTATGTTTTCAGAAGTATATTTTAAATTATTTATAATAACTACAGTTTTATAATCCAATAGCCGTAAACATAAATATAAAACCTAAAACAAAAAACATTTTTGTGTAAAGTTATATGAACATCTTGGAATAATAAGTTTCCATCTCTTTATTACAACCCTTTAGTTTTAAATGTTTTGAAAGCTGCTTTATCTTTTCTTTAAAGAAATGTCAAATAGTTTAATTCAAATAACATATTATAATTGAAGAGAATCGAATTACTGATATTTGTAAATAAAAATATTTCCGCAGTTCTATGAATTTTGATATTTCTGACCTATATAGAATCCCTTTAAACTTTATATTGAAAAAATAATATTAAAAATGTAAAACGATCTGATTTATTGCATTTTCTTAATACAATAAACGTTAATGCTTTGTTTCGAAATGATGAAAAATATAAATAAATATTTGGTATTAGTATTATAAATAGAACAGTATCTTATATTAATTTCATAAAAGCTTTATATTTTATACTTTTAAAAATGCTAAACTAGTTAATTTCACAATAAGATTAATAGAAGTAATTGATAAACAAAACCAGAAAAAAGAGTGCAGAAAAAGGGATTACTCAGTAAATTGGTAAAAAAGTATTTACAATTTTATAAAACTTTTCAGTTTTCCGAAACCTAAAAAATGTTTTTATACAGAATATAGTATTTGTTTAAATGAAGTTGATCATTATAAAATAAAAATAGTTTTCAAGAAAATGATGGATTATATACTTGATTCAAAAATTAAAGTAATTTATCTAGTCGTACATAAAATGATTTTTCGAAATAATTGAAACATCAAAAGATAAAAAATACAAGATACACATTTGAAATTCAATGTTAATGCTAATACTTCAGTGTAAATCTTTGAAAATTTTTAATTTACTTTACATCAGAATTTTTACCCATCCCTATATAAGTTAAAAAACACCCTTTTCTCCGATTTATATTTCTTATTGAAAACCTTTTGATGACTCCATTCTTTGAAACCTAAAACTCTCCGTATCAGCTTTGACTAAAACGACCTGCAGTAATTCAATGCTAAATGGACACTCAAACAGAATCCGAGATGTATCCGGCTTAAATATTAGAAAATCTCTCTCCAATATTTACCCAGTTTTTTATTGAATGAGCAAACGTTAGGATTCATTTGTTGATTCTTTCGTCAAGTTTAAACCGGTTAGTTTCTGAATAAAACGTCAAGAACACATTTTCTAGGGAAAGAGAAAAATGTCACCCATACTTGTTAGGGTATAAAATGAAATACCGAATTTAGAAATCAATATGATTTGTTATCGCTGCACACCGTCTGCTTCAAGTTATGTATCAGCTCTATTTCCTCAATTTATTGTTGTTTCCGGAGCTAAGGCAGATGCTATTTTAGCATAATTCGATAGAGCCATCGTATTTTTGAACCGCCTTATCAGGTTTGAGAAGAATTCAAATGTGCGGAAGCGAATACAAAATGTCGGAAAGTATGGATTTGGGGGATGGTTCGTTAAAAATGACGAATGTTTGCAGGAATGGACCTGGCGAGCGAGCCTACTTTAATGACGGTGCTTGGGTTGCTTGTTTTTGAGGAGGTGGAAATAAAACGCTGCGGTTTTTGTGCTGGTGTAGTGACTTTTGTGGGGGCTTGGAGGGATATGAGCTTGTTTGTGGGATAAAAACCGGTTTATTGTGTGAAGTCCTTGGATCACGTCTTTCTGAGAAGAAATTGTGGGTTAAGTCATTCGTATCTTCTTCTGTGTTACTGATAGATAAAAACGATAAGGTATCCGGTAAAACCTAATTTATTATTAACTTAGCATAAGGGTTATGTATGTAGGATATCTGTCTTTTTAATATAAACAATAATTTTTATTAATATTGTCGATTTGTTAACTAAAATTAGACGTTTAAAATCTACTAGTAACGATATAATGTGCTTATTTTGTGCTTATTGTTACATAATATTACTACACAATATATTATGTCCATTATTTGATAATTTAAACTTTTTAAGGTATTAATAATAGTATTTACACTCAAATGCTCAATGCAACTGTAATGTATTTTAAGATATACCCTTATATAGTATTTATTTATGTAAGTATCAGAATGGAATCGTCAGTATAAAAAAGGGAATAAGTCCAAAAAATGGCAAATTGTGGCTTTTTAAGTTAACATATTCTCCAAGTTTCCCTTTACATATGAGTTAAAACAAGAGAAAATAACAATCCTCTATACAGGCAGATCTAGCTCCTTGAATTTGGCAAAATCGATGGGCATTTATTGTATTTTTATATTTAATTTCAAATTCAAGTTAATTTGTCTTGTCTTTTTATAATTCTTTCTGTTGATAATAGAGAAGAAGGTATTATGGAACAGTGGGGTAATATGGAACACCTAAGTTTCTGCTCCTCCTCGTGCTGCTATTACGTGGTAATGCCACGAAAGTCTTAAGAAATTCCCCATAATGCATTGCGCAAAGAGTTTAGCTTCTTGTTGTTGTCTGATCAGTCACAGCAAAGCAAAGTGTGTTTTAGGATTTTCGAAAGTTTTTGACGGTAAAAGTTCAAACCTTTACCAGTAACTATGATACTTTGATTTTGTTGTTAAGCATAATGTACACTAAGAGGTCAGTAGTTTCTTATACTGCAGTCGTTTTTTAGCAATCCATGTTTTATCGGTCAGTAAAAGGGTTCATAGTACAAGATGGTCTGTCGGGTATTATGGAACAATCCATAAGCAAAGGGTCTCAAAAAAAGATGATTATATTTGTGACTATTGTAAATAGACTCATGAACAAAACTATTTGAACGTTGATTGTTAAATATATTTTTATAGTTAAGATTAACTATGTTCTGTAAGGTCTAATTAGTTTTAAATAGCTGTAAATCCAACTATTCCATATTACCCGACTGTTCCATATTACCCTCCATTTGTAAATTTTTCTTTAAGTACATTTTTTTTTGATTAAAAAAAAACAAATGCTGATTCATTTGACCATTGGCCCTTCGTTGTCATTAGTTATAGTATGTACTTAAAATTATTTAGCGGATTTTAATTAAAACCTAATAGAGTTATTCTTAAATATATAAAGGGTGTTCCATAATACCCTCCTCTCCTCTAATAATAATAACAATAACAATAACAATAACAATAACAATAATAATTTTTTATTAACATCTAGAATCATTTTATACATCTTTAAAAGAGAGAAAAAAAACAATACATTTTAACTATATACGTTAACTCAAATTGAAATTTCAATTTAATTTAAAAGTTTTTTACCCTTTTCTAGTTAATCTTGGAATCCATTGATATTCTTTAAATTGCCTAGTCATTTTCATAACACTTTTAAGGTGCCTGCCTACCTAAAAAACGCCGTTTTGGACCCAATATTCAAAAAACATTTTATTATCTTATTTCAAAAAACACATCTTTAGCTTTCCAAATCAGTTTAAATTTTGTCTTTATCTTTCCTAGAACTAAAGTTCTTCTTCTTCTTCTTCTTCTAGAACTAAAGTTACAGAAATTTTACTTACAGCTAAATAGGCATTTTATTAAGGAAAAAATAAAGAAATTCGCGTTTTTCTCAGAATCACATTTTTGCTATTTCCCTTCTCCGCAAAACTGCATAACTCAAAATATTATGAATGAATTTCTATAAAACTTGGGCACAGTACTTGACATAATATGATTTAGGAGCCCTACTATTTTTTTGGTTGTGGGTGTAATATTTTTTATTTTATGAATAGTATAACTTAAAACTTTACTGAATTTTGGTGTTTTTTTTTTTCATTTTTCACGTTTGGTTCTGTAACTTTTGATATTAAATAAATTTAGACATAAAAGTAGTAGGCCTCCTAAAATATAAGTTCACGAGGATAACAAAGTTTACAAAACAAAAATATCTTCATATGAATTTGAGTTATGTTGATTTGCGGAAAGACGTTTTTTTGTGATTTTCATGCATAAATTCTTCAATAATATGAAAATTTTAATCAATATTTAAATTTTTTTTATGTTATTCATAGTTTTTAGATGCATTTAATTGTATTAACCACAAATTAGGTCAAAATTTTAATTATTATAAAAAAGCCTCTATAGGTAGGCAGGCACCTTAAATTTTATTCGTCCTAATTTTTTTATTTTCCACTTTTTTGCTATGGAATAGGCATATTATAATTTAATTGTCAATTTAAGTGGTATTCAAGATTTTTCATTTTGTAACATCATTTGTTTTCAATTGTTCAATATTTTTGAAAATATTTATATTTTTTCGATTATTGTTCTGTAGAATTTTAAATCTGGTTCTGAATTTTACAGGGTTTTTTTCGATTTTCTCGAAACTTGGTTGTTCGACTTATTCCCTTTTTCAAAGCGACGATTCAGTTTGAGTCGAAGTTCATTTTTAAATTGAATAAAAATATTTTAATAACATCTTTAACAATTTATAAAATTGAGCATACATGAAAGAAAAAATCCTTGGGTGAGTTTACTCTTACATGTAGTGTAGAAGACTAAAATACAAAACTCGACCAATGTTATACGCATTGACTAAATTTCTTTCTTTCGCAATAAAATACCGGAGTAGTGAACACTTTGTAGTAAATGTAATTTAGATCAAGCACGCGATCAAGAAAACCCAAAGCAGAGCCATTTAAAACTTTACTTTAAACAAGCCAACCACTATAGCTCCACTCGGTGATAACAATTTCCTCAAGTACTTACATCGAAACAGACATTTATTTCCGTATAAGGCATTCTGGAAGAACCAAAAAAAGCTGGTCCCCAGTCCCTGTTTAGAGCCCCTTCGCTTTGGGGACTTTTTCTCCTATGTAAGCAATTTCCGCCAGAAGGAATCAATTCTTGTTCCTCAATTCTTTTGAAGCAAGTACATTAATTAATGGCATGTGCAGTTTTTCCCGGAACCACAGAGGGCGAGGTCTCAAAAGATTTCTACTCGGTGAATTTCAAAGAGAGGGAAACATTGTCTTCCTCTTATGGACTTCTTTTCCTTTGAGTAAATAATAGCTTCTTCTCATTTACTTCGTCTTCTAATCATTTAACGGTTATTATTTTTCCTATTATGAGGGAGAGGTTTCAGGGTAGCTTGCCTATTGAAAACTATCTGGGTTCTTTTTAATTGACGAAGGGCTTCGGCCGAGGCAATAACCTTAAGAGAAGATGGATTTCCACGGAAACTAATAAGGTTGGGTTTGGGAATTTTTATATGCATGAGATAGTTGGGTTAAAAAGATACCGTTTCCCTTTTTGATGGGAATGTAAGAGGGTAGTAATTAATTTTTAAATGGATTTTAGCTACTGCAACGTTTTCAGAATTATCTCAATCAACAGACTACTA
Source organism: Tetragnatha versicolor (assembly GCA_024610705.1). Taxonomy (NCBI): domain Eukaryota; kingdom Metazoa; phylum Arthropoda; class Arachnida; order Araneae; family Tetragnathidae; genus Tetragnatha; species Tetragnatha versicolor. The sequence continues at coordinate 33,503,855 of JANDEH010000009.1, read as the reverse complement.
TAAAATTTTAAACATAAACTTTATTTTAAAATTTAAGGTACATTAGTAAAATTGTTAAACTATGCTAGTCTTCAAAAACTGGAATTAATTGGCTTCCTGGCACACTTTACTATCTCTATCTCTCTGACTTCTAACCTTTTTTGGTTCTTACGTATTATGCCGTCGACCGTGCCGCTGAATCCGAAAACGTTATCAAATCCCATTGACTGTTCTATTACTGTACCGCTGAATTTAACGGCTTTTTTAATGGTCGACGGTATAATACGTAAGTTACCTTTTTTATATATCTCGAAAATCACGGTTAACCCGTCACAAAAACTCTCCAGGCAATCACAAAGACTATAAAGAACAAAATTTTATTGTAATGGGCGGGTGCCCGTTTACACAATAATAGAAAATAGTACAAAAACAAGAAGAAATAAAGTAATAATTTAGCATAAGTAATAACTTAACATGACCACAAATACTTTGCGATCTAAACACAATTACAAAAGATTTAAAATTTTGATATGCATAGTACCAACCTTTAATACAAAAAAGGGAAAATAAAAAATTGTGAAATCGCAATCACAATTAACGCGTCACAGAATTTACCAGCTAATCACAGTTAACACGTCACACTGCTACTGATCAGCTAACGATAGAAAAAGGGTCACGTGATTTTTACAGACTTTGCACGGCCGATAGCTGGGAAACCGGTGATAGTTGGGGTCTTGCTTCTATATACAAGCAAATGTCTCTTCCTCTTTCGATCAACTGCCCCTCAACTTCCAAATGTCTCCCCTCCGAAATACTAGTTCCAGCGTTGTCAAAATCGCTTGACCCTTTTACTATCGTTGGTTCAGCAGTATATGAACTCTGGGCAACTTTTAAAAAATAAAGGACGAAACACAAATATGCTAATGCTATACAATCCAACAATCTTGAAGAACAATCCATTTTTACTAAATGAAGATAAGAGATTTAACTACTTGTGATGATTAGTTTTGAATTTTATTATAGTTAATTAACACATCCTATATTATTTTTTATTTATTATATACTCTTTAATTATATTCTTGTGAAACTTTTCAAGTATACCTTCCAAGAACCTAAGAATTTCCTTATTGGAAGAATTACCATAATAGTTGCCAGAAGTAACCTAGTTAAAACTACAGTGGTCACGAAACACTTTTTCTTGCAAATATTTACCCACATACTCAAAATTGCCTGTGTTTGTTTATAAGTTATAGCTAATACCAGATATAAATTTTCATTTAAGGGGACTCAGTACCTCCAAATCAGTCAAAATATCAAGTTAAGGATTTTGCTCTCAAATCCATGTTCATACTCATAAATTGATTCAGAAAATTTCATAGTTATGCGCGAATTCTAAGCATAAAAAATTTTCTATGTTTATTAAGCATAGTTACTACATATTTTTTTAATAAATATTTCTCAAAACTACTTTTTTCGCACTTAAAACCCTAAGGCTTTTATTCTACTGAACCAAATGTTATGAAACTTGGTATTTATATTCAATAGAGTAATTTTATCAAATTAATGTTCAAAAATTTAATGATTTCGGTCCAGAATTTTTTTATCACGCAAAATAGGGTAAAAATCATAGAATTTTCACGTTTTTAAATGGGAATCACCGAAAAGTTTTTTTTTCTCAAAAACTACTATGATTGTCTAAAATCCCCCACATCAAATTATACTACAGAACATATTTAACATAAAAATGAAATTTAGTGAAATTTTTGAAATTTTTGTTTTTTAATATTAAAAATAATAAATTTTTTTAAAAACCTTTTGAGTTTAATATTCCATTACATGATGGTAACAGATAATGTGGCACCAAAAACTAATAAACTAATAAAAACTAATAAAAAAACTCAAAAATAAAAAGTTAATTTTTTCGGTACCGAGTCCCCTTAAAAATTAAGTAGTTTTTTAAATGAAATATTTTTAAACATTTTATTAAAATTTCAAAACGTTCCAGGCGTCATAATGTTTTTCAAACTTTCAAATTTTTACTTTATTTTATTTATGTAGTACACGACTTAAAAATTCTTGTAAAATGGCACTGTTTTAAAATATATTTAAAACAAACTTGACAAAAATGTACTTATTAATGAAGAAGTTTAATTTAACAAGTTTATTGAAATAAGAAGTTTAATTTTTTTTAATTTCCAACAATTCAAGATTAAGTACTTTTCGCAGTCAATTAAAACCTGGTTAATTATAAAGGAATAATTTTTACCTAATCTTTAAGTGAAAAACATAAATTAAAAATAACGATGTTTCTTTAGTAACTTTTACCTCATGGACTGTATTTTATTTATTCGATATTGAAATGAGCCCCAATTTAGATCGAAAAAGCATTCCAAACACATAAAAAACCACACAAGCACTCTATAAAAATACTACTAAATACTCGCCGGAGTAATTACACTGTCTTTATACTTCGCTGATTGTCTTTTAGGATCAAAGGAACACGAAAACTGCTCCCACTAACTTCAACGATACATTAACTCACAGATGAGTTATTAATAGCCTGTGTGTCGGGAGTGTCATAGCCAGCTCTATCATTGGCGATTTACTGAACCGCTAATACGAGGGTGCGCTCTGTGTTGGGCATTGATCCATAATTCACAAAACACACTGGATCATCTCTGTCTTTTATCATTCTCTGGGAAAATCTAAAAAAGCGACAGATTTTAGACGAAATTGAAGGTCTTGGAAATAAGGGAGGTAATAGACTCATATATTTGTGTTCGTAAGTGGTGAGTAGAGTTGGGGTGTTTGAATTTGGGAAAGCTTTTCTGCGTGATTTTCTTAGTAGTTTGGAGTGACAGGGATGTAAGTATACCTAACTTAGTTTTGAGTAATTGAAAAGTATTTTTTGTGACTGTTCCTGTGTTTGTATGGAGTAGGCATTTTTTGAGGAACTCTTACAGGTAATTCATTAAAGTTATCAAGACTTAGCACTAATAAACAACACTAAATATCTGATGTAACTAGAAACACGTGAATTCGTTGTTCATCTCACATTTCATAATTTTTGTACTAAACACCATGATAATTCAAAACTACTACTTATAAAATACAAAAAAATACAAATACAAATTAAGTCGACCAATTACAGGTTATATTAGTATTTAAAGGATTTTTTTTCTGAATTAAATATTAAAAATCACTTAATAGTTCTTATATTAAAAAAATCTAGAAACCAAAGAGTGTGACTGAAATAATTTTTAAAAAACCAAGCAAATTTTTAAAAGTATTTCAGTCAAACATCTACTTTGTTTACTTTTTTGAAATGATTTAAAACAAACTGTTTTGAGTGCTTATATTATCCTTTATTACAATTCCTCTCTTTCTGTTTTAAAAGGATTTTTACCTGCGACTGAAGGGTCTGCAAGAGGAAACTATGGTCTTATGGATCAAGTTGCTGCTTTGCACTGGGTGCAAGAAAACGTGGCAGAGTTTGGAGGGGATTCTAAAAATGTCACAATTATTGGGCAAGGGCATGGAGCTGCATTTGTAAACCTACTTATGATATCACCTATGGCCAGAGGTAAGTATGTTTCAGAAAATTATGATGTAGTAATTAATAAACTGTTCATTAAAAGGAAATGGTGTTTAATGTATGTTCTGCCTTTACCCCTTCTTTGCTTTTTAACTTTGCTAATTGCTTTTAACCCTTTTTTGTGTATTAAATTTTAGATGTTAAAAAGTAGGGGAGGGTGGGGACGATAGTAACAAATTTTTTATTTTATCTCAAACTAAGCCATTTTTTATGTTAGAGTTATGAAAATTGGTATGAAAATAGGTTAATACATCCCAATTACAATTTTGTAATGAAAGCTGTCCGGTGGACATGTAATATATACAGGGTGTATCCGAAATGGTGCAACAAACTTTCAGGGATGATAGTACTCATCAAGACGAACAAGAATCGGTATAGAAAGGGGGGTCCCAGACCAAATCCCAGGGAGTTAAAAATGGAGCGACACCCCAAAAAAATGATTGAAAAATTCAATTTGTAGAAGAACTACTATTGGTAAAAACTTAATTATGGTCTCAAAAATTGTGGTTTAATATGATCTTTAAAATTACCTCAAAAGTCTTCATTTTAAAATTTTTTTATAATGAAAAAAGTTAAAAAACCCAAAAAATGTGAAAAATCTGCCAAAACCTTATTTTGTATTTCGAAATCATTTCTTTTGATTTGATAATCTGAAAGATCATAGCTGAAAACCCTTAAGTCCAAAGTTTGACGTAAATACAATCAATATTAAACGCTTGAAATCCTGTTAAAGTTTGTTTTTTGCGTGCGGAAACAGATGTTCTGGAAACAGCTCTAGAAAACTGCTTGCGCACCCAAAAAACAAACTTTAACAGGATCTCAAGCGTTTAATATTGATTGTATTTACATGAAACTTTGGACTTAAGGGTTTTCAACTATGATCTTTCATATTATCAAATCAAAAGAAAGGATTTCCAAATACAAAATAAGGTTTTGGCAGATTTTCCACATTTTTTGTGTTTTTTAACTTTTTTCATAATAAAACAAATTTTAAAGTGAAGACTTTTGAGGTAATTTTAAAGATCATATTAAACCACAATTTTTGAGACCATAATTAAGTTTTTACCAATAGTAGTTCTTCTACAAATTGAATTTTTCAATGATTTTTTTGGGGTGTCGTTCCATTTTTAACTCCCTGGGATTTGGTCTGGGAGACCCCTTTCTATACCGATTCTTGTTCGTCTTGATGAGTGCTATCATCCCTGAAAGTTTGTTGCACCATTTCAGATACACCCTGTATAATATATATACACAATGTAGTAAACAAAACACAATGGACAATATAGTAAATAAAACATCGAAAATCGTTACAATCGACCCCGTCTCAAGGTTCAAATGTAACACACTACAAATTTAACACAAATTCGTAAAAATCAATAGAAGATCATACAGATTTATTAAAAATATATCTCTTCTTTCTAAATAATAATTAAATACATAGACTAGAATGGCAATAATAAACATTCCACTCAAATAATGAGTTATAAATTATAATGAATGAATATGAGTAAATAATATTGAAAAATTACTCAAAAAGGCAATTAGGGTATTTATATATGAATTCCTCTATAGTACAACAAACGTGGGACCATTTTTTGCACTAAAAATGGTCCTGTGGCATGTTACAATCGTCCCTAGATTAAGTGTTACAATCGACCCACCGTCGCCATTTTTAATTCAACCCTCGTTTTCTACGAAACTAACAACAATATCATCTTGTAACAAAGCAGGATAAAACTAGGATACATGTAAATACAATACATAAAATCAGTGTTGTTGTGCTTCATACCTTCAATGCAGGAGATGGAAAGTTATCCAAGAGTAGAAATTCACTTCGATGCTCGAAAAACACTCTTTTCTCAATTACACAGCCACAACTCCAATATCAGCCTTGAAAATATCTGATATTCTCTCATTCACCAGCCTTGTACGTACTGTCATCTCTTTTTTGCCCAGGCAACCTCTCATTTTGAGGAAATCAAAGTGTTACAATTGCCCCGTGTTACAATCGTCCCCACCCTCCCCGACTTAAAACATACACTTTATGTAAAAACTGTTTTAACCTAAAATAAAACTAACATTTATACTTTGGTCATATATTCTTAAAAAATAAATTTTATTTTTTTAATAAAATTTAAGGATCCATCTTAAAATTAGTTTTCAAAGTTTAGATTCATACACATGTAATCTCTGTTAGAGATCCATATACTTTAACCTGTTTCATATAAGTACAAATCACTTAAATATTTAGGACATTAATTTTTATTAAGCGTAAATAGCGTTTAAATACGTTAAATTTTCCTTGAATAATTTCGTTAATTTGCAATGAAAACCAAATTATAGTAACATAAGCAGAGAACTATCTTGAATACTCTATAGTTTGTTGGTCCTTAAATCTGTAAATAACTAGCAATTCTGATGCTCCGCTATCATCTTTTGTTTTCACCCATAAAGTAATAACCAAGAGAATTTGCATATACTTATTTAAGTTTTATGAATAAATGGATCGCATAAGGAATGACTAAATCTGAAGAGGTGAATGTGCTTGCTAACTAAGTTAAGAGTTCCAAACTGAACATTTGCTCTTATGAATTATTCATTTTAAAGGTGAGATTCGATTTATTCTTTGCTCACTCTGGCCTTTTTTCCAAGATAGTTTCATATCTATCACATTCAAATTTTTCCTTCGGCTGAAATAAATCCAGATTTTACTTCATATAATAATCCTTTTTTTAATACAGCGACAAAAACCGGTGTTCTTTTGTTAAAATAGCTGTATTTGGGACTTAATAAAATATGCTATTGATAACAAAAAAATTAATTTTAAAAAAATAATATAAATAACATTCTCTTACTCCTTCTTATTATTTTGTTCACTCTTTAATAAACCTTATTTTAAATTATTCGCCAAATACTACTATGAATTATCATTTCAATTACATTTTAAATCTTTTGTGAAACCCTGACTAAAAGTAAATAGAATATCTCTAGCAAATTTTATTAACATATTTTGAGATTAACTTGAATCCGGGAATCTGTTGCAATTTCATGAGATATTTTTGAAGTTTCTAATTCATTGAATTAGCTTTTTTTTTGACAATGTGAGGATTTCAAAATATCAAATTATGATAAATGATATCATCATCCTTTTCTAGGAATCCTACACCATATAATTCCTAATAAAAACTATCTTTTGTGTTTGTTGTAACTTTGAATACAAAGTTCTTCTAAAAAGAAGAGTTTCGTGATGTAAAATTAATATGAGTAGGCATATTCTTCAAGACATTTTTAAAATGCGTTTAAAAATGACGCTTATTTTGGCTTGGGATTTTATTTATAATATTTAAAGTATGTATTATTTATAAATATATTAATCTGTTTTAAATATATGCTATCAATTTAAAATCGGTCTCAAAGCCGTTTTAAATAATTTTCAAATAACTCATATAAAAAAGACACCTTTGTATATTCACTATATCTTTCTTCTCTTTCTATTACTACCAAGTGTATTGAATGACCAGAAAACTTCACACTTCATTCAAAAATATGGAAATACACTCCAAACATATTCCTTTGTACTCATCGCAATTTCAAACATTGTGCTTTTAACTTTTATTTCTTTAACTTGGCTTTTTAAAAATTAAAGCTTTTTTATTAAAATTTAATTTAATAAGCATTAAAACATTTTAAGCTCCATAATTAGTAGTTTTTAATCATAGTAATTGTATGTCAAGAATATTTCTCAAAATTATTTTTTATAGCATAACATTTTGAAAATTCACCAACCGTTTGAAAATAAAAAGAATGGTTCAATGCAGTGATAAAAAATACAGATTACGATACTTTATAGTCGGAAAAAACTATGACGCATTTGTTAACACCAAAAAGAGTTCGATATATCTTACTCAATATCTTATTCATAAATCTTTCCCTTAACACTGCGCAAGCATAAATCAAAGCGAGATGCTTTTATTCCATAGTGGGTTAAATTTAACGGTTCTATTTACAAATGTTTTCCCACCAAAATCAGTCTTATAATTATGAAATGAATAACTAAAGTAGTATTTTGTAATTGTGTATACAGATACTTAATTTGAGCTTTATTTCAAGGGCTATTCCAGAGGGCAATCATGCAAAGCGGATCCGCCCTCAGTCCATGGGCGATTGCCCATGACGCGCTGACCTACGGCCGACAGGTGTGCTCCACCCTCAACTGTCCAACATCAGAAAGTGCTCCGATGCTGGACTGCATGCGACAACGCTCCCTATCCGACATTATGAAAGTCCAGGTAATGGTCCCCGAGCACCTCTCCGCCTTCGGACCCACAGTGGATGGTATCGTCATCCCTGTTGACCCCTTGACCCAAATGAAAGAAAAGGAGTCCCTCTTCGGCAACTACGACCTTCTCTTCGGGGTCACCAAGATCGAGAACTTCTACCACTTATCTTCCATGGAGGAGAAGCTCGGCATTGACCCAGACAGACGGGACAGACTCCTGCGGACTTTGGTGAGGAACCTGTTCAACTACCACATGCAGGAAATCTTCCTCACCATCGTCAATGAATACACTGACTGGAACAGACCCGTGCAACACCCTGTGAGCATCCTGGACGCTACACTGGAAGCCCTTGGGGATGGGCTTACTGTGGCACCGCTCATCAGGACTGGTAATTATCACTCAAAGACGAGGTCAAAGACTTATTTCTATGTGTTTGGTTACCAAACGGAGAATGGAGACTATCCGCAAAGACTTGGTGCTATTCACGGGGAAGACTTGGCCTATTTGTTTGGAGCTCCGATGGTGGGGACTTTGTCACATTTTCCTAAAAACTATACCAAGTCGGAGATGTCTCTGTGCGAAGCTGTGATGTCTTACTGGATAAACTTTGCCAAGTCTGGGTAAGTGGGCTATATTTATTTTTCTAAGTCATTTACGATGCAGTTAGTATTGCTTAGTTAATAAATAATGGATTTAGCATTAATACCTGACCTTTTTTATACTTAATTTTTCAATTTTAAGAGCTTAGGTAAATATTTATACTGATTTCCCATATTCAAATTAGTGAATCAACAGTTTTATTGCTTTAAAAACTGACTGTACCAGGAACTATTTTATGCATTCGTTTACTTTTAGTGTTTGTGCACATTTAAAATGAACTATAAGAAATTTAGTGATTTAAATATTTGATACTATGTCACATCATTCGAGTGATTTCCATAGTCTGGTTCTAAAGCAATGAAGGGTTTTTAATCATCTCAAACTCTAAAAACTTATTTAGTACTTATCAGCAGGTTATGTCTCCCAATACTTGAACATGATTGTAGAATTCGTTGCTCCTACTTGACGTAAAAATATATTTATCTTGCACGTAGATATATCTTGTTTAATAAGAGCTGAGTGATGATTCAATTTTTTTTAATTTATTAGTATTAATATTATACAAGACAATATAACTACTGAGAGACAACTTTTTCTTATACATTTTAAATATTTTTATTAAAAAAATCTTCTAGAAGACAAATACTAAACTTAAACTTAAATACAACTAATTAGATCAGCTTAGACATTTAAATTTATCTCGAAAAATTTACAGTAGAATTTTTAAACTAAAAAGGGAGCATAATGTAAGTACAGTAAAATCCCGTTATAACGAACTTCACGGGACCATAAAATTTCTACGTTGTAACGCACATTTCGTTTTAACGGAATTTTAATAATCCAAATTAAATTGATTAGGGACTTTCAGGACTTTAGTAATAGCGGGATTTTTCGTTGTATCGGTATTAGTTGTAAGTGGATTTCACTGTATATAATATTTGGAACATTTTCCTCATATTTTTAAGAATAATAACTTAAGTTCAATATATGGAATATTTCAACTCGTGTAAATATTATAATGATAAATCTGGTTAGCACATAAATATACATATTATCCAATTTTCATTGTGAAGAAAGCGTTTCATGTTACCCTTGTTTAAAAAAACTACGATACGATTTTTAATTTAAAATCACTAAAACAACATGAAGTCAAAAAAATTATACTCATAAAATAAACATTTATCACGAAACAACTAGAAAAACACTTTCAGAAGAGGAAAAATTCCATAAACTCCCATCCCACAAAGTTGCCTTTAATGATAACTGACATTGTGTTTTAAAAGATTTTAATCGTTGAGAAAAGAACGGAGGATATTATTTTGTAAACGAAAAACCATAGCTGGAATTGCATTTAAGTGAAGAGCAAAAGGAAAAACAATGGACATCTTTAAGTTAAAAGGAAGAATGAACTGAAATTGTAACGCCGTTTTCAAAATCTGCAGATATAAATGTGACTCTTTCCTTCATCCTCTCTTTTTTGCTTTGACTTAAATTCTGTTCGGTTGAGGTAAAGGACTAAATTCACTTTTATATAACTGTAAAAAACTAAGTGTTGATCATATGAAATGCGTGAAACAGAAATAAAGATAAATAATTCTCAATTTGGGACATCAACCATTTCTTTCGTTTTTAGAATGTAAACATTTCGTTTCATATTAAGCATTTCTAAGGATTTCAATTGAAAAATAAAGCTCTATTTTTATTTACCACGATTATTTATTTATATATTAAAAAAGAAAGTTAACTTTACTTTATTTTACAAATACCATTCACGTGTGAAGCTGTTAGCTTTTTTACTATAATGCTGTTTTTAATCAGAATATTTTAATTAAGACACTTCGTTTGTATTTCAAATTTTCTTTTCACATTCACTATGAGATAAGAAACAAAACTTAAACTCAAACTAAACCAGCCTCTTAATGAAAATTTATAGAATTCCTACTGTAAAACATTATCTTAAATTTTAATGGCAATCAACATCATAAACACATATTTAATTACAGGACGTAAGAAGTTATTTGAAATTATTAACAAAAAACATTCAGTTACATGGCCGTTTCTTCTAAAGATTGTTTTATATCCAGTTTTATAACACTTATGTTCCATTTAGTTTGAAATCAGTTAGAACACATTTTTAATAGAATAGTAAGTAGTTTTAATGTATAGTTTTTAATGAATAGTTTTACCTGATATAGTAACAGTCAAATTTTTAAACAGTTATAAGATAACCTTTACTCCTATAATTCGGATGAATGGAGAACTTGAAAATGTGTTTTATTCTTACAAATGTACTTGCGTCTTCTCTTATCTACTGCATGAAAACCCTTTACGTTACTTACGTGTTGATATGTTGCTTTTTTCTAAACTGCCAAGAAATACATAAACGTGAAATGTTTAAAAATAATTTGTAATTTTTCCCAGTTATTCACATTCGGGCCATCATTAATTACAAAAACACTTACAAAAAAGTTGCAAAATAAACATGCCCTCTTTTAAAATTCTACATAATTGCATAGAATAACTTATTTAAATATGTAGCTGGGGTGGTTAAAAAATGTATTATATCCTTTAAAATGTTTATATTCAGACTGATATTTTTCATCAGATATATCTATCCCTCCCGAAATGAATTCATTCATTTATTTCAAGAGCAGTAGCAGTTGACAATCCGTTAAACGCTAAAAATACTTATCGCCGTCGTTTTGTTTGTGTACTTATCCCAACCGCGATACATCTCTGGCAGCAGAAAAATCCCCGCGTCTCGCATCAGTAAGCCAAATACTCATCGCCATAAAAGTTTGCGCTGATATTTCGCCTCGACTGCCCCCTTTCAGGCTGACTTCCAGTCCAATCCTCGCTGACAGAGAGCCCCATTGTGATAAGGATCGCTTCCTGATTGTGCACAGGCTCATTGTTCCCAAAAAGAATTATCGCGCTGGAGACAAAGGATGTGGGGAGGGCCCGCCAGAAAAGGCCCTCCATCTTAAGTGGTCGCGCACCCCTGCCCAGGGCCTAACTCGGTTACGCCTCAGACCGGAGGCCATTTATCATTGCTTTCGGATGCACAAAAAATTTTTCAAGTAGGTCAAGAGGCATCGATTGTGGTGAAAACAAATATTTGTTTTTTGGGGCATTTGTCTTTCGCTTGGGAGCGCTGTTGTAATTTGAGCGGTCGTCGGTTAATGGCAGGTGGTTAGCGGCAATTGATTTAGGAACTGTTGGTTAGGCTAAAGGCAGTTAGTGCTTTGAAAGAAAGGGATAGTTAGTTGTCTTAAATGTTTATATCGTATTTTACGCTTCTACGAATCCTTAGAAAGTATTAAATAAAGTATTCACACCAAATGAATATGCTTATATCGTTGTTTAAGTATGCATTATATAATCCGACCAAGGACTAAAGTTTGACCATGTCATGGAGAAGGTATAAAATTTCTAGTTACTAAGACCAGGATGTAGGCTACGAACTTAACATTTACGACACAGTATTACCACAATACATCGGAATCGAAGGGACCCGGAAAAATTACGAAGTACCAAGTTTTCAAGATAACAAGGAAAATGGAGAAATACTTAATTTTAAGGTGAAAAAAGTTTTTCGAGATGTTAAAGTACTAAATAACGAGAGTATACTGCATTAACATTTAAAGAGGGAACTAAATTATTTTTAACAGGGTAGTTTAAAAATTATTCTTTCTCCCTTGCGCAGACGCAACTCTGTGAATGAACATAAAATAGTACTATATAAGTTTTAATTTATAACTTCATTATAGAAGATCTGTCAAAGTTACCTAATATTGCGATGGCAATTACTCACAAACAGTTTGGCTTCATCATCTCTTGTAAAACCTGCTTTGCAATTGTTACAAGAACTAAAAATACAAAATACAACATTGTTTTACTTTTAAATTCTTAAATGTAAAATATTTCGTTCATAGAGTTTATCAAGATAAACGCTGTATTTAAAAATAGAAATTAGAAACTTCAAAATATTTTGAATAGTCAAAGTGGATTTTTCGAAACGTACAATAGATATTTTAAAAGCGTGCTTACGTATTTTTCTACAAATATTCTTTATAATTGTTTTTATGTAACAAAGATGTTATTAATATTGCTATACTTATAAACACTCGAAGAATTAAAAATAATATCTTTATATAAACATTATTTTAACAAAACAATATATTACTTTTTTAGTAAACGTGAGTTTTACAATAGGAATAAACTGATTAAAAGTTTTACGGGAAAATAATATTATCTCTCCACTCCGCTTTACGAAAGATTTTTCAAACAACTAATATGGAACTTAAAACCTAATCTCATAAGCTTCTCCTTTAAAACTACAAGAATTATTAAATTGCTAGAGTGTAACGCTTACAAGCGGAAAATACTCTAGCTAATACCTAAAGCTCAATAGAGTTTACATACGAAGAAAAGTAATTTAAGCTGAAGACGCAAGAAGTGTAGTTAGGTCGAGATATTCTAATGATAATTAACCAGCAGAAGAGTCTGCAATGCAATTTAAAGACAGATTAAACTCAGACAACGGGGATTAAAAACAACCCTTATTAATTGCATTAACGATTAACAAAGACCATATTTCAATTCCAATTAAGCTGCGCTCTCAGATTCTCTGTCAATTATGTTCGTTTTTCACCTGTCAAACACTAGATTCCAGCCACTTAATTATCCTTCATTTGATCCATCGTGGGCTTAACTAAACCCGGTACAAAATTAAAATAATCACTTTCCGCGGAGTACAGTGATCGGCTCGTATATAAATTCCCGTGCACTTAACACTGACGTTGATTGATGGTCTGGGCGTAATGAATGCTAGGCCTCCGACACACTTTCAAAATGCGGGTTCAATCGCCTGGTCGAGTGACGCGACACTAACTGGGGGAGAGACAAAAGAAACTGGAGAGGACCTTCCTGGGGGAAGCAAAACAATTCCCATAGGGGATCACTGGTGGTAGTGAGATTATTTTTCTTGTAACCGCCACTTGTGTAAGACCGTTTTCGCGTTAATTTTTTAGTTAGAGAAGATGACTTTGATAGTATGCATTTGGGTAAATTATTCAAAATTGTAAAGTAAAAATACTGTGATGTTAATATCAATGAAAGTTACTTTTTTATGTTGCAGAAGTAATTAATAATAATAACTTAAAGGAGAATATTTTTGTGGACGAGTTTTTTTTAAATATAAACATTGTTTTACTTTTAAACTTCTCGTATAAGTCACAAAACAAATTAATTTTAATTTATTTTTATTTCATTTCAATTACTGATTTAATTAATATAAATAAGAGTAACTCCTGCACATCATACGTTTAGCAAAATTACAGCCTTATATAATTCCAACCACTATTAAAACTTTAAATATTACATCGGTTTAAATTCCCTTAAATTTCAGCATTGAACCTAGCCACTTGGGCTGGACACAAGACACAAACTAAGTAAATTAGCACCCTCCCCCTATGGTAACATAAACGGTTATCAACACTACCTATTGGGCCAATTTTCGTCTAGGCAAAATTCGATTAATTTGATCGAATCCCTTTCCTTGATCATTTCATCAAATCTCCTACTAATTTATTTATTGTTGAAAAATAATTTTATTCCATCCAATAGAGCTGTAAATACTTTCATAAATGATTTAAAATAGGCAGAATTTTGCCTTGAACCTTGAAAATGCTCACGTCAAAAGCCCAAAATTATCAATTTATTTTATCATTGTTTATGCAAAGCCTTATTTACGCTCGTTCCCTTTCAATATCCATCCCAAGTGATTATCTCCCATGAATCACTTATTTCTGTACAAAATAGGTTGAGTGAAGAGCGAACAAACTGGAATATGAACAACGAAAGCGAAAAGTCTAAATAAGCCTATAACAAATGTACTGTTGTTTTCACAAACATACACGCTCGGTGATGATAACACGATAAGCGAAAAGGGTGTTTTTCCGCATCAAGTCTCCTATACCAGGAAAAAGTGTTTTACAGACTCAATAAGTGGAATGCAGTGAAAAGAAGATAAAGGGAAAAATTAATGATAAGGGGAAAATGTGAAGTCATTTTCAAAGATAGGTTTTATAATAGTACATGTTAAGGCACAGGCAAAGTGATAGATTCGATGGTATTTATAAATAGGTATTTACCAATTTGCATTATTAATAATACGGACATAATTAATAATGAAAGGAGAATTTCACCAATTATTGCTGGTTAAGCGGACAATAAGTGTAAACTCACAACTCTCAAGCGTCACCTCCAACCGTGGACCGGTTTCGTCCTTATTTTCGTTAAAGGACGAAACCGGTCCAAGGTTGGAAGTGACGCTTGAGAGTTGTGAGTTTACACTTATTATTAATAATGTTTTATCACATTGTCCGTAACATATGTGTTGGGGGAAAGAAAGGTAAGAGTACGTAGCAAAAAGATTTTGCGCTATAAAATCAATACTTAAAAAGCTTGAGACTACTGAGCTTGAGATATACTGAACGTAAGTTTGTTGACCCGCAAAACATCCTTCAAAAAAGTCTAAGAAATAACGAAAATATGTGTTGAAAATCAAAAACCAAATAAAGAATTGAATGCGTACTTTTACCCGACTTGGCGAGTAAAAGTACGCAGAACGTGTGGCCAAAAGTAAGCGCCTTGAAAACTTCGTAAAAACCTCAAAACCACTGTCAACCACCGTACCTTCCATATTAGAAGATTTTTCCTACATGTTCCCTCTATTCAAGTATGACCCAAACCGGATTCAATCTTCTTGAAAATTCATAAAAAATCCAAGTGATACTTTTCCAGGATTTTACATGAGCTAGTCTTCAGTTTCCTAGGGGATGAAAGCTTTCTCGCAACAAAAAT
This sequence comes from Tetragnatha versicolor, assembly GCA_024610705.1. Lineage (NCBI taxonomy): Eukaryota > Metazoa > Arthropoda > Arachnida > Araneae > Tetragnathidae > Tetragnatha > Tetragnatha versicolor. The sequence goes on along the minus strand of JANDEH010000009.1, from coordinate 33,488,534 downwards.
TTCAATTATCTTCTTTGTGCGCAAATTAAGTATTAAGAAAAACATTTATTCTGATTTAAATAGGTAATTAAAATAAATTTTTCTCTAATAGGACAAAAACATGGTTTTCTTTAAGGACATTTTAAGTAAAAAAAGAAATTTCACTAATTAAATGTTTTAATTATAACTTCATTATCACTCGCGTATTGTTTGGTAATAGAAAATGAAAAAATCTAGCCAATTAACTCCCCTATGAACTAATTTCAAAACACTTTGAATAACACAGTGGTATACAACATATAATGTATTAAAATATGTAAATAAATGTTAATATAATTTACAAACAATACGCATTCATACATACAAAGGCAAATAAACACTTATTGTGTAAACATAATACCAAGTAGAGGAAAGTATGTGAGATTATTGATCATCAGCCTAAACCGATTTTTCTCATCTAACTCGTTATTTACGAGACTTGTACTGCAATTCCTAGTCAGAAATCCTCACTTAACTTCCAAGAGATAGGAAAAACTTAATTTCAAGAAACATTAAATCCCCTCTCTACGCTTATTTGCATAGCATTTAGCCAAAGCACATATTAATTCCTGAAAGGAAACCTTAATTAGGTCCCAACCTTTTCTCCTTATTAAACTGTGATTCAACTTGAAAAGGATGCAGACGGCCAAAACGACGAATTATTTACCGATATCTCTGTCTTGTCCATCGATTGATGGGAATGTCGCCTAAACACCGCAGAGACAGTTTAATTACTGGACTAATATACGGAATTGATGATGCGGATGTCTGTCTCAGATTGAATTTACACATCAATAGAGATTCCAGGCTTGTATCTTCAGAATAAAACTCGTATCTAAACAAGCATGTACTTCAAAGGCTATTAAATAATTTATACGGCTTGCGAGTTTAGGGATTCGTGTCAATCACAAAGCACGCTTGAGTATGTTAAGGGCAATGGGTGATTTGTACGAAATTTTGCAATTAACTTTTCTGTGAGGGTGATTGGATAATGTTCAAAGGTGGGTTAAAGTGGGGAAATACATGGGTTGCAATTTAGGTAGAATTCTGTGAGTTGCAATTTTGAGAAGCTAGACTGTAATGTAAAGTTCCAATGTTATTTGAATTTTCAAAATATGATTTATGGTTATTTATACATAGCACATAGGTTTCGTAGATTTAGTATAAAACATCTGAAGGGTAACATGTGCATATATTTTAGTTTAATACAAGATTGTAAAATCTATCTATATTTGTAAAATTTATTGATTTTGATCAAATTTTTATTCTCAATAAGGGTAGTACATATTTTATAATGCGCCAACGGTTGGCATATGCTGTCTGTGATAAATATAGACAAGCCATAACGGTTTTTAATAAATCAACCATCGTGTAAATACACTCTCACTACCAAGGGTAAACAATTTAATACTGGAATCAATAATAAAAATTACGCAACATTCAATTTTTTAGTACAAAATTATTGATTTACCAAACAAAAGAAATCAAAACTAAATATTTCTTAAAAAAAAACCTTCTTAAGATAATAAGAGTAAGTGATTAACATGGTTTTAATTTAGAGTTTTTATAACATTTGAAACTTTTAGTCATCTATACTAAGAGAAATTACAGTTTCAAATTTGAGTAAATCAATGTTCTCATTTTGGTATGAAACTTTTTGGTTCAAATATGACGGCCCAATGCTTTAAATTTTGAAACACCAGACATTAGGGTGTCCCTTAGGGTAGGTGGGGGCAAAGCCACGCAATTTTCAGTATTTTTAACCCATTAAGGACGGTTGGCAAGAAAAGTTGCCAAGGGACATTTTATTTTTTACTGACTCTAATAGAGGATATTAAAAGTTTAAATGCATGATAACAGCTTCTGAAGAATGTATTTATTCAGATAAAAATAGAAATTTATACCTTCCATGCCGTTTTGGTGGTAAAATCGCTGTTAGAATGAGAGCGTTTCGCTACATTTTGGAGATAGCTGGGAGATCATTTGGAAAACGCCAAAATAATCTAATGTTTTGGTTATTTTTGGGACTTGTTTCTTTTGCAGCATATTCCCAAGATCCCATTCTAAATATTATTACCAATTACAGTTGGAATGAGGGTACTATTTAAATTGCCAATAGCAAGGGTTTTCTTGCCAATCGTCCGATGTGTGGTCAAAACTTTTTACAGTTACTTATAAGAAGCTTCTGTAAATTAATTACTTTTTATGCTTTTTTGAGTTCTTATCATAAATGTAGATCTTATGGATACTTTGGCATGATGAAATGTTTCTCTTGGATCATAATTTTTGTGGGTTTTTTTGTAGATTTTAGATTTTTACCCATTCCTAACACATTGATTGGTTCAATCTCATACTAAATCATTTCTGGATACATTTATTTTCCTTGGAAGGGTTTTCTGGAAACTTACAAAAGTTAAAAATTAAAATAAAATATCACTAGAGTTATTTAGCCCATTTTAAATAGGCCAATACCTAGTTTTTATCGAGTTGATGAGTAATTTTCAACATTTTCTGTGGGGAATATGCGAAATCTGGAGCCATTAAGATGAATATTGCAATTATGATGACTTTTTGATACAGAATGACTAACAAGAACATAGAATCCCAATAAGAGAAAAAGCTTTGGAAGGCAAAAAAATTAACCAAAGGTATAAAAAACGATAGTTGAGAATATATAAAACGCTATAGCAGGTAAAAAAGTCCCTATGTCCCAGACTGGGAGATTTAAATAAAACTATTTTAACCTGGAAGTTAGCTAAAGTACAGAAATCAACAGGTTCCGACTTAGAAAGTACTAGTTCGGCTATTTTTAAAGCCTGAAATTAGGTGAATATCAATATTTCGAACTGAACAGGCCCTATTCAGGAGGGGTGAAATACCCTTTCTTGGACCTCCCATCAAGAATATAGTCCCCATTCACCTTTATTTATGTATTATTTCTTTAAATTATGTATGAAAACATTTTATTATCAAATTCGTAAATATTCTAATTAGTTTTTTCGACTTTTCATTTGTCATAGTTTGGACCCCACTAAGGACGGTTGGCAAGAAAAGTTGCCAGTTAAAAAATCATAAAAATTATTTTTTGAAAAATCTGAAAATGGGCATTTCTTACTATATTCGGTCCAAATGAACAAAATATGAAAGAAAAAGTTAATTATTTTCATTATTTTAAAGTCGTCCTTAATGGGTTAACATTGTCGTCGAAAGGGGGTAGATAATCCCTAAATTTCAATTGGAGATGTTAGATTGAGATCCTACCTACAAAACCAATCCAAGTTTAAACACTTCTATTCATTCCAACTAACATTTCTACAATTTACAAATCAAGTAGGTACATTTATTTAAGAGATGTTATGATTCACCTAGATTTGTACGTGAATTTGTGAAAACTAAAACATAAACATGTATATATATCTAATCTATATATTCTATTAAGAGTAAACTAAATCATTTCCAACTTATATCATAATCGTTTGCGAAAGAAAATAAGCCGCGGGCACGCTTACCGATACGCAAATAAAAGTTTTGCTTATTTCAAACGCATCCTCGTCCTCTATAGGTCATTTACTTTCGAACCCATAACATTAATGGTCGTAGTTAAGCATTTCCCCCTCTCCCAAACAAGTCAAGAGCCCTGGCGCCTCGTTTTCCACGAACAAACACTCGGTTCTTTTATTCTGCCGCCCAGTCTTTGTTTCAAGCACCCAACTCGTATTTTCCATTTGGAAAAGCATTCTCCCCAAAGTGGCCCATTCCCCTTAGCACAGCAGCGGAGAAGTATTTGTATTTCCAACGGGCACACCAATCACGTTTTCCCGCCAGCGAGAAATCGAATTTCAACCGCAGTCCTGAAAATGATTAGGAAAATGAAATTCCTCGAATCATCAACATCCAAGCTGCGTGAGCCGAATTCCTGAGAGTCCCTCCCTTTGTTTGGGCCAAAGAAACGGCGAGCGCCGAAGACACCATTAGTGGCCTTTCGAAAATAAAGTTCCTCTGCGGATGGCCATCAGTTCCATTTAGCGGGCCGCATTAAGCCATCAAGCGGGCGATCAGAAGGGAAGGAATCAGAATTTCTAATGAGGCCCGCTCCGAGTTTTCAGGAGGCTTCGTGCGTCTGTCGGGCCGCACGCCACAATTAATGAAAGGCGTCATGTATGAAAATGCCCACTTAGGGCAGCCATTGTGGGGACGTTTTAACATAGAAATTGCTGCGTTTGTGGTAATCTGACGGAGGAGCTGAATCTATTTGATACCTTGGAGGAAGCTTAGCTACTCACCTGGTTAGGGATGCGTGCCTGACTTATCAAGTGTTGTCAAAGACACCCACAATCTCGAAGGGTAAAAAGAGGGTTGCTTTTTGATTGCGTTAAAAGTAAGTTTTTACTTTTGCTTTAAAGAAGGAACGGTGAAACTGCCATTCTTTGAAAGGTTTTTTAACGTAAACCTCGTTGCCGCTAATTGTTACCCCTAAAAAGCTACTGTAGGTAAGAGTACGCCCAAAAAGGATTTTCGAAAAGGAAGAAAACAGAGGATGCTCGCTGGCGCTTGCTGCGGGAGCTGGATGAAAGCCTCACATGGGGGTTTTTATTGAATATTTTTCCTATTTTACTTCAGCTGGCATCATCTGATAGCCTTGTATCTCAGCTTTGGGAAGTATACAGAGTGAGAAAGCCGCAGTCATATATTCACCCAGGGATATTTTTAACGCCTTTAAGAGCGTATTTCATGCATAGAAAATCGGAAATACGCTTTAAAAAACTTGCCAGGAGTGTTTTCACGCTTTGAGTTTTCAACAAAGGTTTAACTTAAAAAATGCATGAAGCCCTACCGAAAACAACTAATATTTTTTGTCTACTCAAACCACCAACTTTTATATTTTCTACTAATTGTTTGTTTGGATTGTTTTGCTTTTTATTTGTTTTAATTTTTCTAATTGGTTTTAAATATTTTACAAATACTTAACATATTCTTTAATTGTTAAAAACTAAATAGCATACTCATTTTTTTCTATTTCATTTTTGTCCATTAAAAAAATTAGTATTTTTATAGAAAATTTGTATCTGTATGTGTAGTTTATGTTATTTCCATATTTCACTCCTCCTAAAAAAGACAAGGAGTATTTTACTCCTCCAAAAAAATCCTAGGAATAACACTGTATTCACCAACTATCCATCGGAGTTCGCCTGCGAGCCTCCTTTTTTTCTCGGTGAACCGTGAAACCACCGTGGAACTTCCCCCATTAGGTGCCATTGAATGTTTTTCTGATAGGATCTTGAGACAATGATATCCCAAAGATGATGTATAGGTTTAAATTCGATATTTATTGCGCGTTAATTGTCAGATTATTTCTTATGTCACCTCTCTTTAAGTATAATCCACACACGATTCAATCTTCTTGAAAAATCCAATTTTTTTTAAATTTACATATGAGCCAGTTTTCAATTTCAGGTGAATTTTAAACTTCCAAAGGGAAAATAAAAAAATCATTCACCACCCCTATATCATATCCTATCATGTGTTTAAAAGTAAGCTGCGTTATATGATTCTATCTACATAAATCCCAACTATCTTGTCTATGCGTACTCATGCTCACGATTGAATTAATTATTTAAGTCGCCCTTGAATCTCTACCCTAACTTAAAATAAATTTTAACGATGCCAAGTTGTTCAAAAGGAAGTATATCTAATACTGATGGTAACTTTGTAAGCAATAAAAATTTCTTTATTTACCAAAAGAAGAAAGTTCTTTCTTAGAAATCTTAAATATTAACTCAAAGAAACCATGCTTTACCTGATAAATGAAATACAGAATGTTTAAAAATGATGACAGTCTTTTAAGACAGCTTATGATACACATGCTCATGTGATATTACTATCTCTCCTTTATGTTGTTATCAACAGTGAAAAACTCCTGAGTACTTTAACCCGACTGCTCACACTCTTACCCTCTTTTCCCCTAATAATTGTATAAAAAGTCAGCTGAACATATACACTGTATTTCTGACATTAAACATACTTAGGGTTATTTTTAGTTGACACTAACAATCTATAGGTATAGTCAACCTATAGGGGTTTTTTGTGTGGTTTCCTGAAAATATGTTTCTTTGTTTTCTTTTATCCTTTTTAATTGTGTGTTAATTTGTTTGTACAAACAAATTAACACAATCTTACACACTTAGATTAATTAATTAACACAACTGATTAATCTTATTAACAATTATATTTTCTACTATGAAAAATAAAAGTAAACTTTTGCAGAATGAACACTTGCATTTAATTTATTAAATACTTATTAATTTTACCATAAGAAAACCAGCATTTTCCTGTTTTATATTTAGAAAATTTAAGATAATTAAGAATTATATCATGATCCTTACAAGTTGCAAGTTTTGTTAAACTTACCATTTTAACTACTTAAAAGTACTATATACCGCGTTAGGATTTTAATGTGTGAAAAGTTTAACGATTAGATTGTAATTTTTGCCTACTTAATGTTATTTAATGTTTATATATTTGTTTAAAATTATTTGTCAGAAATTTATTAATAACAATGAAAGTATAATTTTAAGATTCAAGTAAATTAATTGATGTTGACAATAGGGATTTTAACAGTTAATAATTATAGAATTTAATGTTGTTTGGAATTTTGATTTTTTTAACCTTAAGAAAAATCAGCTTGCCAAAATCATTAAATTTTATGAATATAAACTGTTAAAAAACCTATATACTTTTTACCTCCTATAACAGTTTTTCCCCACCCCACCCTACTCAAATTATATTTATATGGATTGCCATATATGCTCAATTTTTAATGTACATAAATCTTCGATTGAACCTCTTAGATAGAAAGATAGAATTACACTTCCCTAGATATCATGATCCAAATACTCAACAAATGACGGATCCGTTCCACTAGATTCTTTTTCCTCGAAGAAAGAGAATGGGAAAAAAGAGTTTTGCTCATTTACCTTGAAAGGAAGGCTCCTCCCCTTGATAGCGGACTTAACTGTCTTAAGTTGTAGAAAGAAAAATTTTGAAATCTCGTCTTTGTCTGGCGACTGGTATCTTTCCTCCAGGGAGAGAGAGATTCCAGCTCCAATACCCAGTGGGTGCAATGCGCAAAAAATAAGCAAAATCCTTCAAGTCAGGTTTTTGGCAAGATTTATTTTCTTTGAAGATGTTTCGCGGGAATCTGGGTGTTATTCGGCGATATTTTTAGAGGCAGCTTCGTACTCTGAAGGAAGGCTTACTCGATATTGTCACGGTTTGTCATTTAAGGAGGGCCTCTAGGGCCTTCTATCGATACAGCCGGCTTGATGTTTGTTTGTTTTTCTGGAGATATTTGGACGGTGTAACTGTTTTCTTTCGGCCAACAACTAAAGGCAACAATGAAAATGGGACGATATCGCTCTGATATGGGATATATGTATGCGTAGCCGAAAAGTTCTGAGTCGTAAGAAAGAAAAGTATGCTAATGCTTTCGATATCTTTGGCTTTTCAATTTCCTCATAGTTGTTGGTGTTGGTCTTAGGATCATTGGGGATAGAAGATTGCATTTCTTGGAATTTTTTATAAGGAGTGATATGAAATCACTGATACTGTAAAGAGACGGCCTCTACACCATCACCTTTTGACGTTTAGAAAGACTCTAAGCTATTAAAAAGAATGCTTGGTTCTAAAATTTTTTAAATTTCATTTAAGAAATAGATTTGGTTTTATTTTATCAAACAGTTCGTCTTTTTACACTATTTTTTATTTTTAGACGAAAATTTTCCATACGCCTAGAAAACCTTAGAAAACGTACCTTTTCCGTGAATTTTCCCACAAAGCGAATTTCAATTTAATAAAATCACCCCTGAAAGAATAAATTTTAAAAACAAGCATGTGAAAGTCAAAATTTTTTGTAGTCATTGAGTTAAAAAGAGGCTAATCTACATTTAGCTACGTCTATAATATGTTTGTAGGTTGTGTGTGTAACAATGTCAATGTCAATTGTAACAATGTCGGGATTATGAAATTTGTTGTTAAATTGATTCTTATAAAGGCCACCTAACATATTTGATAACATTTCCTTACTTTTTTTCAGATATCCTTCATTCAAATTGTTGTTGTTAGTTAAATAAATCCTTACTAAAATAAAGCTCGACTTCGTTTCCAGGCTTGGAGAGCCCCACCCCTTCCCCCAAAAAAATTCACATCAAATTCATACCTCACTCAAATTTGCTGTTTTGAGCAAACAGCAGTAGGGTAACAGTTAAGTAAGTTCCCTTTCGAAATAAAATATGTTCTATTTCATGGATGTATCTTAAACCTACTCTTTTAATTTATTCCGTGACGCTGAACAAAAGATTTGCGACTACTAATCTCCTTATCCTTAAATTAACGAGAATACACGCAAAGCAGAGTAATTGTAATTAGGGAAGAGGACTGATTTTAAGCTTTGCTCTCCTTCTAAGAATGGCAATTATTTATTCGTAAAAAGTATTTGCATCTATCTAAAGATCTTGTTATGTAGTGAATTATGTGACTTTATACGAAGTGATAATTAAAATTTCAATCTATAAAAATAACTAACTACGTAATATACTCAAGTGAAAAAGCAATGTTTATTTGCACAATTTAAAAATTTAAAAACAACAGACAATTGTTTCGGGGATCAATGGATCAATTGTCTGCTGTTTTTAAATTTTTAAATTGTGTAAATAAACGTTGTTTTTTTCACTTGAGTATATCAGCAATTGCACAAGATTGTTTCGCTAATTACGTAATAATTATGTAGTAGGTAGCTCAGTAGTGTCCTTAGTTAGGACTTGAAATAAAAAGCGATGGACTGTATAACACAAGAAAAAGGCGTTTTATTTAGCCTAGACGGCTGCGGAGAGGAATGTACAAGACTGCTCTCGTTGAGCGTCAAGTAGAGACTTAAGATAAATTACAAAACCACATAGAGGGCGCTACTGAAACAGTGAACAGTTCCTAAAAGAACTCTTTGTGTTACTATTATATGTATGTAAATACTTTTTAATCTTTCATTCCATTCTTTTGGAACTAAGAAAAGTTTTTACTAAAATTATTCTTTGAAATGTTAAGATATTTAAATAATCAAGGGGGGATGAGGGAGTACCTAGGTCGGAAGACCTTTAAACTCCTGTGTAACTTGGCTTCACTGGGTGAGGCCATTTGCAGAGCTGTTACAAAACATGTGACTGAATGTCACGATCAGCTGAGATCGCTAGCTTGATGCTAACACCATCTTGATTTCCCCAAGTGAAATTGGTACTCATTATATGGAATCCGGAGAGATGAAAGGTTGAGTCTGCCTTGTCTGCAGGCCGGGATTTGAACCCCGGACCTGTGGCATGGGAGCGCGAAGCGTTACCTCAAAGCTACCGGCCTTCATGTTTAAATATACCGGGTAGAATAACTATTATTTCGAGAAACTGAATAATGATATTATTAACAATTTTAACCATAAATGCATATAAATATTAAGTTTATTTAAAAATTGCCAACGACATAATAATATTCAATATATGGAGAATCAGTTTTTTTATCTTCAAAGAATTTGTATTCAAACTGTTGGATTGAAATTACCCAATATGTAAAAAATCGAAGCATTACATCTATATTATGATATAATACATGATAAGCTAATTCTATACGTCGTATAGTACTATATTATGGTATTAATATTAAAATTGAAATCAAAATTTTATAATATTTAAAATGTTTTAGAGCGTGTATTATCAAAATAATAATTATTCATTAAATGAATTACATCAAGTGTAAAAAATAGAGTAAATATGCTAAAATTTATCATCAAATTCAAGATTGTGCAACACACTTTAATAGAATAAAAAAAGCTTTGGTTTTTATAATTTTTACTAAAACTGTTACTCGACGGTTATCTTTATTAGCTTCAATCAGGCTTATCTTCATTTTATATCCATCCCTGTGTATTGCAAGAGCAGTCTCTCTATCGCTTTTCTGATAGACATTAGATTTTCCGGAAATGCGCATAAAGCAACTGGGTTCGGAAGTGATAAGATTAAAGTTTGTGTGGCATCGAACCTGCTTATAACTCTGTGAAGCGTGACTTCTAACAGTACCTTGGAGAGCTGGTGTTATTATGCATGAAATGGCGATTTCAGCCATTTACTTTGTTATCACGAGCCCGCCTAAGTTTGGTTAAATAGCTTTGTGAATAAGAATCTTATTGGTCTGCTCATTGCTAATTTTTACGATGTATTTCCCATGGCTTTGAAATGGAAGGCCCTTTGAAACGCTTGATTTAATTCGATATAGCTTTTCTGTAAGGGAAGAGTATAATCCTCATCTTATCCGCGATTTTTTTAACTTATAGGAGGTTTGGTTTGATATAAGATTAGATAAAAGTTCGTAGTTTAGAGTAATAATTTTTGACTACTCTCTAGAGAACAGTAATAAAAGCTTAACAAATAATACAAAATCTGTACATGACTAAATTACATTTCAAAATAATATATAAGACATATAACAACAGTAAATGTTAAAAATATTAAGACCTTAATATAAATTTAAAAATTGATTTTTTAAATAATTTTATTCATTATTAAGATTTAATTCATGTATCAAAACGATTAGTTTTGGAGTGTAATCTTATTTTTACGCATATTAAAAATAAATCCTGCAGTTTAACAAAAAGTCATTCCAATATTTTTTATTAATGTAGTAAACAAGAACATTCAGTAATCAAATTCTCTGATCTTATTTATTCACATAATTTATTGGTCACGCTCTTGAAGTTTTATGTATTTTTTTAATAAAAATACGAACCTAAAAGTTTTCTTTCGTATATATGATTTAACTTTAGTTTTAATAAATAACCTTCCTTTTTCATCATATTCATAATAATACTCTTTATGAACAAAAATGTAAATTCAAATTCAAATTTTAAAATTAATACTAAAAGTCATATGGTAAGACAAGGGAAATTATAAGATTTATCTGAATACTAATAAAAGTTGAACACCGTTATAATGAGTCTCAAGGAATTCAGAAAATTTCACTGTCATCTCTGAATTACATCTAAAAAAAAGATCTCAAAATTATAATTGCAAAAGTAACCCAATTTAATAATATTAACAGTGTTGAGTTTTTAGCCCTTTTTTTGAAAAACAAACAAAAACCCAAGACGAAATCCTCACTTTTTTTCTCAATTTTTTTTTGACGAACTTCTATACCGTAGAGAGCCTGTATACGAGAGAGAGAGACGACAACTCGCTTAAAAGCGTCTCTGCGCATCCAGTTCTGTCCAAAATTCTGTACAAACTGTATCATACCGCTTGTCTCGGGTCCAATGCTAATCCTATGGAGGGAACCGGCTGTGGCGAACAGAAAAACTGTTTACCGATCTGCGCGCGCTATACTGAGATGTCGCCTCTCTCTCGTATACAGGCTCTCTACTATACTGCCGTCCTTAGAAAAATGTAGTACATAAACGAGTTTTCTTAAAACTTCATTTTCTTTCTCCCTTGGTGCGTTTTTAAATTGGTGAGAATGTATCTCGCTACTTCCAAGCCGCTAGAATGGTTGGCAAGATCATGAAAAAACTCCTTAAATTTCAGAATTGAAAGCAAACTAATATTTTTGTAAGATTGAAATTAACATCAATTTAAATTGAAAAAAATATTTAAAGTAAATCGGAATATTTTTAAACATACTGTTTTATTTTTTTAAGAACATAATAATATATCAATGTTATTATTACATCTGGAATATGTGCGACTCGCTCGAGTTTGCAGCTGAAATGCTAATAACTTGTAATTGTGTAATTGAACCCTGCTTTCCATAAATATATACGCATTCTGAACCCTATCGCAACCCAACGCTGCAACTGATAACATAGGTTTTTTTTGGGCTTAGCTAATATTTGATCTTAAAAGGAGGGTCTACCGCATAGAATTAAAAATCCGCCAAATACTCTTTTGGCGAGATTTTTCTCAAAGTAAATCTGTGAGAAATTGCGTTTGTGTACACTTTCGCTTAGGACGGCAGTATAGTAAGAGATATAATACAGATTTTTTTAATCACCCTCATTTTTGAGTAGTATATTTTTTAGTGTTACACAAATATGTAAAGTTATTTTTCTGCATAATGAAAACAGCTGATACTCTACTACCCCTTGAACTTACACACTTGAAATTGGGCTAATTTTGTCCGTAATTGTATTCCCTTTAAAGTGATATGCATTAAAAAGAAATTACTTCACAAAAAATTTCAAAATTTTTAAGAAAACGTGAAAACCACTCAAATTTTTTTTAAAAATTAGAAGTTTTAAGAGATGTTTGGAACAAACAATTTTACTGTTCTTTACCTTCTAAAATGTGCATTTTACCAAATATCAAGTCGTCAATTGGATTTTTATCACATTGGGAAAAATGAAATTCACCGTACAATTGCTAGGTTCCTTATTAATCCCCAAATCTATAAGTAAAATAATGATCAACTCAATTATAGTTCGTAAGATCCCTTGAAAGGGTCCATATGATTCAAAGACATGTTTAGCATTTAACACCTATTAGATTAATATCTAAATTTTAAACTAGTTTTATTTAAAAAAATAATTTAAGCTTTCAGAATCGAGGGGGAAGCTTATTAAATAAACTATTTGTCTCTGTGCAGAAATGGGTGTAAAACTGATTTAGAAGTATAATAAAATTCTTTCGAAAAGAGAAACTGATGAAAAACAGTTTGTTTTACAAATTGTTGCTGAATACCAAAAAAATATCCATCTGCCACCAATTTTCCCCTTGGAAAAAACATATGTAGAATTATTAATATTTCACAGCATGTTAATATTCGGAATAAAAACTTATTTTCCATAAAAATAGTTTGATATTGAAAGAAACGTTATGGTTTTCTATTTTATAAGATTTTTTAAGACATTTTCCAAACTCCAACTTTGAGGATCTTGTAATTCCCCAAGGGCTGACAATAGAAACCAAGCCTAAAAGCAGGTTTGATTAGAAAAAACAACCTTTATAATTCTATTATGGTTAAATGGTTTAGGAGTTTCTAATTCAATATTTCTAAATAGTATCTTTCAATACTTCAATATTTCTAAATAGTATCTTTCTAACCTTAACCACCCGCTTCGCATTAGCTATATACATTTTTAAATGAACAAAAATACTTAAAAAATCAATTGAATTTATGAATTCTATGAGCCACACACTCAAGCCTTGAAGTTAGAAAAAAGCCATTAAAACTAATAAGTTGGAATTTGAATTACTTCTTTGAATAGCAACACTATTTTTAGACATATTAATTTTTATTCACTAAATATTAAAAGTTTAATTAGTTTTAAACATAATTTAATAAGTAAGATTAAGGATTTAACAGTGTTCCTCGCATCTACAGCTCCTTGGGAATTTTATTTTACGGTCAGCCCTTGTAATTCTAAATATTTTTACTTAACTTTTGCTCAAAAAAATTTTCTTTCTTTTTCAAAAGTAATTATATCTACCTATGGTCCTATCTATAATTAGAAATTTAATCAACACATGTTAGAGAATTCTGCAGCAAAACTTCTGTTTAGTCCTTAAATAAGCCATATTAAATTTAGAACTTGTAAATTTAATTCCAAGCCTTTATAATATCTCACTTTACATGCATCGACATTTTTTTATGCAAAAATCTGAATTCCATTTTACATGAAGTTATACTCTGAGCAAATTGTCTACTGTCATTTTTGTGATTGCTAAAATACATTAATATTTAATGAAGCACACCATTTCTGTTTCAATTATTGATCGTAGTTTGATACTTCCTAAAGTGCTTCTTCTAAACTACAAAGTTCTTCCAATTGTGCGCTGGCGGGCTACCAAGTGTTTAATCAAAGTCCTCTTTCTGAGACACTGGCCAGTAAGACAAAGATTGAATAACGGGAAAAGACTTGTCTTTTTAGTTAAGGGTTTTATAGTTGCTGAGAATCGAATTTTGGCAATTTTCCAACTAACGATTCTAAGGACTAGTTTTAGCTTGACATGTTCTAAAGGTATTTTGTTCAACTTATTTAGAAGCGGTTTTAAGAATCTGAACTAAATGCTTTGACAAATGATCGAGCTAAATATGTTGTGGGATGTTTGGCAACCAAGTGGCCTTTATTTTTTGCTATGAGCTTTTATGTGATCAAATTCATCAATTTAACCTTTTATATACAGGCCAATGTTCCCAATTGGGAACATCGTGTTTGAAAAATCATAAAAAATTAACTACTATCAGTATACTGTTGAAAAATTTACCATGAAAAGTTGAAAGATGACTTAATTTTTTAAAATTCAAACGAAGTCGTCGATATCTTTACAGGAAAAAATTACAAAAACTCTTAAAATCAGCCATTTTTACGCTGTTTGAGGCCCACAAAACCATTCATGAAAAATCAATTGTCCTAAGTTTACAAAATTTGGTGAGGATATTGAAAAATACTTACCTTAAAAATATATCCTCAGTATTAATAATAAATATTAAAAACACGCTTGACGCTTGTAGTAACTTGCGAAATATGCATGTTCCCAACTGGGAACAATGGCCTGTCGCCGCTATACGTGGGAATCCGAGTTTCTTGTACGGCGTTATATCATTGAAACGATAGAACTGGTGTGTATTTCTTGAATTTCTTTTCAGAAAGAATTACAAGGTTACATAATTGTTAAAGGGGAATCCCCTTTAAAGAGGAAGTAGCTGGTTTGAATGTTTTTTATTGAGCAATTGTTTTTTTATTTGAATCTAAGCTTTGAGAAATGATGGATGTGAATAAACCACGTTCCAAAGTTCCCAGGGATTTATTCTTGTACAAATAAAAATACTTAACCTTTTACCTGCCGATGTTCCCAAATGGGAACATCATTTTAAGGAATTTTTTCACCACTTAATTTTTCATGCAAGAATTTGATACTTGGTAGAAAGCAACTCAAAGATATGAAGTTATTTTACATGCAAAAGTTTTTTACGTACAATTTAATCCTTTTTGTAGAATTTACATCAAAATTAGACATTTTTGGCTCTTCCAAAAGTTGCACAAGTTTCAACTTGTGAAAATTTTAAATAAATTTAGTTTTAAATAATTTTGCTGTGTTTTGGTAGCTTAAGTACACATCTTCCCATTTGGCTTGACAGAATAGCTTTACATTCTAATTTTGGAGAGTAATTACCAATACAACGTATATGTTCCCAAATGGGAACATCGGCGTTTGGGGTATAGTATTTGAGGGGATTTTTATAACATGCAAAAATTCAAGTTATTTCCTATTTTCTTAAATTTTTTGAACTTTTTTTGTCTCAAAGGATCTAAACAGGTTAAGAATGATGTTTTAAATTCAAAAATATGTGATTTTTACTTTTTCTCCTGATTTATGGAGAAATAAATTCCAAATCTTTATAGCAGATTCTTACACTTGTATATTTTTCTAACACCCCGATCGATTAATTTTCAGTAATTATCAATAGGGGTTATGCAAAGAGCATATTTTGAGTGCTTCTGATGATTTGCGTTTATATCTTTGTTCAAGAACTTTTTTTACATAAAAATTTTAGGAATAAAATCGAAGAACTTTGAAAATAAGGAAAAGTGCGTACATCTAAAAACACTCTTCTAACGTAAGTTGAATGTAAGATATATGTGGTTCAGTTCGGAATCTTCCATGAGAAACACAGCTTTAATGAGTCAATGGAGATAATTATGATTATCACTTTTGAAAGCTAATTAGATTTGAATGCAATTAGTGAATTTTATGCTAGATATCCCTATAGAACCGTAATTAAAACTAATTTTTCTCACAGAAACTTAACTGTTTAGCCTTGAAGAGCATGGGAACACTCTTATGTATTTTTTACACCAAAATATTACCCATAGTGTTAGAAAAATTTACGAAAAAGCTTCGCGTACGTAATAAACATGTCAATTTTTTCTTATGAAAATCTATAAAAATGTTACTTAATCGTCCAAGTATGGATAATAAAAATGAAAAAACCGTCCACAATCATAAAAATGTTCATAATTATTGAGTAGAAACCTATTTCAAGCATTTTATTTGAATTAATTGTAAAATATGTGCATTTTGGAAATCCCCCTAAAAACTTCACCCCAAACGCCGATGTTCCCAAATGGGAACATCCTCAAAATCATACTTAGGATTTTTTTTCGGCCAAAAAATGACTTGAATGGTTTTAGTAATGATAAAACCAGCCATTTAAGCCAAAAACCAGAACCTTTAATTCGAAATTTGAATTGCGGCGTTTAAAAGGTTAAATAATAAAATACTAAGAGGAAATACTTTAACGCTCAGTGGGTGCTTCTAAATGTATAGTTATGATTTGGCCTGTATTTATCTATAACTTTAAGAAACACTTTTTAATGTTCCTTAAGGTTAAAAGCGCTCATTAATTTCTAGTTGTGTTATAATGTTTAGACTTTCATCCACTAATTATAAATTATTTTTTCATATTAATTTATTTATCAAACAGATTAAGTCTAACAGTTTTTAATATTAAGAGTATTTATTAATTTAACACTAATGCTGATTCATAGATTTTTATTGTTTTTCAAGTTCCCGTCATGGGAACAAATTCAAACCTTGTGACAATATATTTACCCTGGTCAGGAATGTTTGATATTTAAACAATTAGTAACTAATGTTTCCTAGAAACTTATTTTATTAACTAAAAATTTAGACTTTATTACTTCCTTTCTTTTCTCAATATTAAAGTAAGAAATTTTGTGATTTTCTTTACAGTGACCCTAACATTACGCCTCACCAGGAGTTGGAAAGTTTAGCTTCTGATAGGTCAAGGGGCCGTTTTGAAAAGTCCGTCTGGTCTCAATATGAAACAGTTCATCAAAAGTATTTGTTAATAGGTAAGTCCTTGAAATATATGAATAATGAAACAAAAAGGATACATATTATGGTTAAAACAATGATTTTCATACTATCTTCCACGACACAGTATGTGTTCTACTCGATGTTTCTAAACGCTCCCAGTCGATCTTTGCATTCCAAAATTTTTCTTCAGAATAGTACTAAATCTTAAGTACTCCTTGACTCAAACGTTTGAGAAAACATCAGTTGAAACATTTTAATCTCATGGGGAACTTTTTATTATTAATTTACCTTTTAATATTAATATAATTTACATTTATTCATTATTAATTTAATTTACTTTCATTTATTATTAATTACTTTACTTTTATTTATTATTAAGTTCATATATATGCTTTTACTTATTATTAATTTAACTACATTTTCTGATAAGGAAAAAATATTAAATTACTCCACTAAAATAACTTCTAATTAAAAATGATTTTCTAATTAAAAATATTAAAATAAATAAAAGTAATATACTAAAATGGATTTAAAAGGGAAAAAATAACTAATGATTCGATAAGCAAACTGGAATAACCCGAATGTACATGGAAAAATTATGTCTTCAATAACGGGGAACTTAGAGGAAATATCTGTTTTAATTTTATTTTTTACCATGAGGGAAACTTTTCGTTATTTTAAGAAACCTTAGTTCTTTTATATTAGCTACAGGATGTGGCCTTTATAACAATTAATATATTTATAACTAATTTTATAGACCCAAATGACATTGTGATGTCACCGGCAAACATATTATACACCTAGTTAAAAGTAGATTGACCTTCTTTTAAACAAACTTTCTCGAGTAGTGGACAATCACACAAAACCGAGTAGGTGGACAAAACAGGGATTTGTGCTTTATTCATTGATTTAGAGGGATATCTATCGAACACTGCTAGAACTATTTCCAGACATGAACCCTGACGACTTCCAGTAAACAAATAAACCAACCCATTTTGTAGAGGGGATAATTTTTAAGTTTCATGAGAAAAGCTCACACCATTTTAGCGTCTGCAATATTACGCGACCAATCTTAATTACCTAAGGATTAACTCTCGGTAAGTACAGCGTACGATACCTGATTATGTATTTGTTATCTTAAAAGTTTATATTGGTGCCTAAGAGTTGATATATTAACACTAGATAAAATTTCTTGAAAAAGGCACGATCGGAAAAAACCGGGATGTGGATAAATTCGGATGAAGCTTGTATCATTTGCGCATGTGAAAATTCTAAATCTAGGGATATTTGGATGCAGTGGATTTCACAGCAAAGGGTGGGCACATGAAATGATGAACAAGACCCTACTTTCATTTAAAATTTTTTCCTAAAAAGTTTAACCCTTAGATTTAATGAACATTTTATTTAAATTTGAATTTTAGACGTTTATTATGTCATACCACATGCAAGTTTTCTTATAGTAAACAATGTTTTTATGAACTTACTTACGGTAACCGTGAAGTTTTACTCTTCTAAAATATGTGCTTTTTTGACCTATCTGCTATTATTTATGGTTAATTTATATTTTTTCTTAACAGGAAGTTTTAGCACCAATTTTTACTGTTTTAATCACACATCAAGTGATTATTAAAAAAATAAAATTTGGGTCCCGGTTTTGCCCGACCGTCTCTACTTTTGACTTGATGCACTGGTTTTTAAAATTTATTCTTTTAGTGGTAATTATATTAAATCTTAATTCTTTTGTGAAATAATTCACGTAAAAAACACGATTTCTAGGCATACGAAAAATTTTCGTAAAAATACAATGAAAATTTACTGTAAAAAGACGAATATTTTTTACAATGTAGTATTAAAAGAATTTGGTCTATGTTATCCCGTTTTAAACTTTCATTTATTAAAAACATTAATTTGTTTTTTAAGCGTAGCAAAATTTTTCCCTACATGACCACTTTTTACTGCTTCAAAAGTCATCCAAATCACGCTTTCTCTTATTTACTTCAAACATCAAAACTTTAACTATTCCCACGCTCTTTCTATTTCATTTCCATTTTCTACGAAAAAACGAAAAGACGAACTTTTAAAAGTTTTTCGGCATAAAACTCATCACGCATCCTAAAAACATGCTTACTTTTACGTTATTTTCTTGGAATGCGACAATGAATCATTAAAGTTAATCTTAAGCATTTTAATTTTTGAAAAAGAAATTCTTGTTTTCCTAAATCCTATTATAAAATGTGGTGAGAAACATGCACGCTAAAGGAGTTAATGATATTTCTTCGTGTTGAAAATGTTATCACATACACATTAAGCCATAACTCGTTTTAAAAATAACGCGATGAAAAAAGATTGAAAATTAACATATAACCTTAATCTTGATATAGCGTGTGCAAAGTGTTATAATGGAAACTGCATCATAATACAAAATAAAAATCACCTCTAATGCTTTTAATAGAGAGTATATAAAAATTATTTGTGGAGTTTTTATGAGTCAACATATACCTGCAAATTAGCTATAATGTAGCATACTTTAACCTTCCAGTTGGCGCGCGTATGTGAGAGATACTTAGGTTGGATTTGATTATCGAATATTTCAAATATACTTAAATTAAACGTAATCATTTTAACCATAAACGGATCACATCTTTTTCAAAACTTGTTATGGTTAAAAATATAAATTTCCGATTGTTTATATAGGAGATACAAGTATCCTTTTCTTTCTTTATAAAAAGCTCTCCTGCTGGAAGGTTAATGTAACTTGCAAGTAACAAATTGTGTTTTTTAAAGAGTTGATGATTAGTTTATTTTAAACCGTCTAGATACTTTAAACATTGTTAAGAAATACTTAAAAAATATAGAGGTGCCAAATAAAAATTTTCAAATTTGGTGGTGTCAAATTTTTATAATAAATTTAAAAAAAAGAAATTTATAATAATTGTTTACCCAAATTTTAAAATTCAATTTAAAAGTTGGCTCAAGAGTTTTGAAAATATTTACTTAGAAGTATTTGTTAATAATCGCACCCTTGCTACAAAAGTGCCACAACTCAAAAATTTTAATTTTTGAGTTACGACCGCCATTAGGCGTAGTTTTCACATTTCTACCAATCTTCAAAAGAGCCAGAAGTTGCAATGAAAAATCATCCGCCAGATCGCAGTTATGGCGTTTTGTTGTTATCAAGATGGCTATGATTCCTTCCCCTGAAATGCCACATCTTGAGTTGTCGTCCAGCCAGGGAAAACTAGAACAATGGCTAACGATCATAGTTTGAGATGTATCGTTCTTCGTATTGACAAATTCAAAAATACTAAAATGTGCCAAGTCATCCCGGGAACAGATTTTTTCAATTCCTGGAAAACATAGTTTTTTGAGTTGTGGCACTTTTGTAGCAAGGGTTCGATATATGAAGTGATATACATTACTAAATAATTTAGAAAATAAGTTTTCTGATAACAGTAATTTAGATCAAAGTGAATTTATCTAGTTTGAAATAATTGACATACACTCATTGCCATAAAAATAGCGCACCAAGAAGAAAAAGGGATATCAAAGCCAAATTTATTTCCATGATAACCCATAGTATGAAGGTTAGTTGATAAAAAATTCAGCCTTCGTCGATGTTAGGGGGCCGAAAAAATCAGTAAAAAGTGTTGACTCCATAGGTGTCCATAACCGCCACCACAGACCATGCTATTGGGTGAAATGGGCTCTAAATGGGCTTTTGGGGATTCAAGGACAATGCTGGCTCCCCACGTAGTTAAATTTCTTCTGGTGCACCAGCGAACGTGGCATACCAGACGTCGCATGCTTTTCCTCAAGACCGGACTTGTTTTGTGAGCATTGGTTCAAGAGAAAGGGAGGGTGGGGGTAAAAATGCAACATAGGGGGGTAAGAAGAAAGCTTGGACATTGCGTGCAACATGTGTTTGTGTATTTTTCTCTTGAAACTTGTCCGCAGACCAGGCCTGAAGGTAAGGACAGACAACCAGTTGCAAAACCTCAACCGTTCAGCTCTGGTTGGTCAATGCGCTGGTAAATCATACTTAGGAGTTGCAGAAATGGAATCCAATGCACCACCACCCCGTTACCTGGAATCGACACTCTGTGTGATGATTAGAAAATCCACAGCTGTGCGTGCTCTCTCCATTTTGTCTTCGAACTCATATCCAACCATCGATGTGCTGTAGAACGAAGTGGGATTCTCTCATAATCACAATTTCGTTAAATTGAGATGACAATTTCCTTATTTGGTGCACTATTGGAAACAGAAAATCCTATGGTATGTCCCATGATTATAGACAAAGATGTTCGAAGCTATGCGGACCAAACGGACTACCCACAGTACTGCAAACGACATCCATTCCACTGCCGCATCTCCTGAGTATGATTTAAAGGTAAATTGACCAACCAGAGCTGAACGGTTGAGGTTTTGCAGCTGGTTGTCCGTTCTTACCTTCAGGCCTGGCCTGCGAACAAGTTTCAAGAGAAAAATACACAAACACATGTTACACGCAATGTCCAAGCTTTCTTCTTACCCCCCTATGTTGAATTTTTACCCCGACCTTACCGTTCTCTTGAACCAATGCTCACAAAACAAGTCCGGTCTTGAGGATAAGCATGCGACGTCCAGTATGCCACGTCCGCTGGTGCACCAGATGAATTTGACTACATGGGGAGGCATGGGGTCCTCCAATCCCCAAAAGCCCAATTAGAGTCCTTCTCACCCAATTTCATGGCCTGTGGCTGCGGTTATGGACAGCTATGGAGTCAACACTTTTTACTGATTTTCTCGGCCCCCTAACATCGAGGAAGGCTGAATTTTTTATCAACTCACCTTCATACTATGGGTAATCATGGAAACAAATTTGGCTTTGATATCCCTTTTCCTTCTTGGTGCGCTATTTTATATGGCAATGAGTGTAGTAAAATGTCTAGAATCAAACTAGTTGTGAAAAGTCAAAGAATAAGAAGTGAATTGTGTTTTAATTAAAATAATAATTTTCCAGACAAAAAAAAACGGGATAGCATGGCTTTGAAATAAAACCCTTGGAAAACCATAGGTCTTTCAAAAGATATGAAATGTGTTAGCACTCAAAATTGAAAATAGTTAATTTAAAATTGTTGATTGATTCCAAATTCCGACTATGAGTGAATTGAACCTTCAACTTCATGTTAAGGCGTTTTTCACATCTTAAACAATTCCGTTTTTTGAACTCACAGCAAATACACATATATTTGTTTCTTAGTCAGCTTTTGATATTAATCAATATTCTTGACCGACCACGAAAGCTGTGATCCATTTCAATTGAATTCATACGAATATATAACGCATTTTAAAAGTGGTGAGTGTTTGATATCTGTCTCTTGTTTTTTGTTATCAAAAATCATCACCAAGTGGGACGTACTGAAAGTATGTAAATCTAAATCATAAATTTGGCAGGTTTCATTGTCCGGTTTCAACAACAGGCACACACAGTTCACACATGTACTAACACTTTCTTCATTTGCAAAAATTAGAGATAACAAATCATTCCTAAATCATTCCTGTATTTTAAGTAAACAGTTTCATATTCCCTTCACTAAATTGAGACACATAGAAAAAGTGAAGGAGGATCTATTTTCCGCACACGAAACGCAATCATTCTACGGGCGTCAACTATTGTCTGTTCATTTCGAATATACCGGTCAGACGGAATGTACTATAAAAAGTAACTATTGTAATTATCATCGAAACACTTGTGTTGTATAATTACTAGGCAACCTAAACACAAGTAGGAAAAATACAGTAAAAGAATCGGTCACTGAGGTTGCATGAAGAGTGTTATTAGGCGTTATTGAGAGTTACCGCTCCTGTTTCATCTGTCTATTCTAAATAAGCAGACAACACTACCATCCTTTTGCTGGTAAACTAAAAATAATTTATGATTTCAAAAGTTACTGATTAATTTTTCATTTTCCCCCACCTAGGCATGAAGCCAAAAGTGAAGGACCACTACCGCGCTCACCGCCTCTCCTTCTGGCTGAACCTAATCCCCCAGCTGCACCGACCGGGCACTGCATCGGTGGTTCCGCAACATCACCTACTAGACGACCACAACAATCCGCTCACCTACGACGGTGTTGTGCGGCCGCTAGCCGACGGTGAGGAGTCAGGGGGTCCCTTTATCGGCGGGCCCCACCTATCCACCACAGTGTCCCCCGAGGCAGCCCGCAACGTCACCACCGAGGCTACCCCCGCCACCACCGATGCTGCTCAGCGGGCCGTTAAGAAGCAGCCCACTGATGAGAGTGCGGTGAATATCACCACCGAGACGCTGTCCGTGTATCTGCAGGAGAGTACCTACTCCACGGCGTTGAGTGTGACCATTGCCGTCGGGACTTCGCTGCTCGTGCTGAATATTCTTATCTTCGCTGGTGTGTATTATCAGAGGGATAAGAATAGGATGGAGATGAAGCTTCATAAGAGGAATTTTAAGGTGAGTTGAAGTTTGGAGGAATTTTCACCTTTCCAATCTGTGGCGCTACAGAAACAGTATTTAAATTTAATAAAAATAATAAGTATAAAAAATCCAGCGAGATCGATTGGGCGAATCCTTGAATGACAGTTTTTCCCCTATTTGTTGTTGTTTTCGTGTGCCACTTGAAATACCCAAGCTCCATAAGGATTGAATGCACAGGATGCGACTCCTGAGAAAATTAGGCCCATAAATTCCCTTTTTGTGATTTTTCCAATAAGCTTCACCGGATCACCCTAATGCAACAAATTGGAAGTGGAAATGATATTTTAGTTTATCCATTCCAGTTTGTACATGCCTTTTTACAATGACCTTTTTACAGCATCTCAAATTTTTCTCTTTAGCACTGAAAAATTTTTCTAAACATTTTTTAAGTCTCGATATTTGTATATGACTAGCTTTTTAAATTTTAGATGGTATTCAAATTTCTCTACTTCTATTTTAAAACATATTTATTTTTTACTTTACAAAAATTTAATATATATTTTTAGTTTTTTATAATCAAGTCATGATGGGTTATTTTTAGTACGCAATTGCTTTCTGATTATAGTATTTTTTCAAATTATTAAAATGCATATGTTTTGATTTGAAATTTTATTTTTTATACTACTCTGTACATAATTTTAAAGAAATTAAAAACCTATCAACCTAAATTTATTTTTAGAAAACAAATTATCCAATTGAGAACAAATTTCTTAATTATATAAATAGCGTATATAGGTTAAACAATTGTTGGTTATTTAGTTTTATAGGTAGGTACATTATTTAGATAGTTCGGAAATCCCTTTTTAGCAAATAAACTTTTGTATTTTTGACTGAAAATCTCATCATGAAGCACTTTGTAGGAGATATTCCTTAGAAGGGCATTTTTTCCCATTACGCTCTCGGCTTCCTTTCAAACCAACATGAAATTGTCAGAAAGTGAAACTTATCACTTTATAAAGGTGATAAAAATGAAAGAGTATATGAAAGAGGCACGTCTTTAACCCTTTTAGTTAAGACCGCCCAAAGTTTCCATAGAATGTATTAGTAATACAGCGCAGTCTAGTACTGAAAGGGTTACGATAGTTGAAATAGCGGTGGCATTTTAATCGAGCTAAGATTGAAAGCTTAGCCTGAACTTCTGCAACATCAGAAGAAAAACCCACTTTCCCATCCAGACTCCAACACTCTTCGGAAGGCATATTCTTCCCACGCCCACCGCAAAACAAAAATAGAGTCCGCCCTCAAAATGGCCCCGGGCTATCTGTGATCCAGAGTTCGGATCCGACCTTATCGGATGATCATGGCCCCTGCAGCACTCCATTTGGACCGGGTGTAAAACAAAAGCTGATTTAGTTCCGTTTTATTTCCCCTGAGCCATCTGAATAAGGGCCACTTTAAGTTTTAACTTTGGAGTGTTGATGGGCTAAGATTTCCGATTAAAGTTATTTCCGTCGTTTAAGTGTCTTGGTCGTTAGTGGGGATTTATAGACGAAGTAGTAATGCGTCATAATGTGTTGGAAGAAGTTTCCCCTTCCATGCTGAAGGCGAAGAAACTTCAGAGTCCCTTGTTGGAAACGGGAGGGGAAGGCACTTTTCCTTTTAATTGTGGGGGCTTCTCAAGGTTCATTAGAATCTCTAATTCTCAGTCTCCATTTTTTCGAAATTTGCCTCCATGATTTCGGCGTTGTTTGTTTAGATTGTTTGGATCGGTAGATGTGTTTTTTTAGAGTTGGATTTGTATTTTACGATGTGCGTTGGTATAATGAATTGAGGCAGTTGATTTGAATAATATTGAGAAGAAACTTGGGTATTGGTGATTTCTGATTAATAAGCGTCATGTTTGAAAACAAAAGTCGTTAGAATGTAGGCAAAAAATTTTTAAGTGTACGTCAGGTTTAATACATGTCACTTGTGCTTGTTTTATTGTCAATAATAATATTCTTCTAGAATTTTTAAAGTTAAGTTTTGCAAAGGTTGGTTTTTTCTGTAGTGAAATTTATGTTAGAAAATATGCAAACTGTTTATTAAGAAATTTGAAATATCTTATTTTAACTATGTTTTATATGACCTACATAAATAAAAAATATTAAAAATTGAAGGTGAATAATTTGTGAAAGAGGGTTTAAACATAATGAATGTTTATTAATTCTTTTAAAACAAGTAATTAGATGGAAATATAAGATATGCCGTGTATTTATAATTCTATTACTTTTAAAACATGAAACATTTGCTTTTTAAAGAAAATTTCAAAATGTTTGTTTGCCTTAAAATTAAAATATTAGATTTAATGTTATACTCATATGGAATTAACATTTTACAATTAAATATTTAACTACCAATTAAATATATTTAAAATTATTTTTTTTAATTTTCAAAAAAACTAAAAAAGTAATGGGTTTTAAAAATAGTATTTGAAGACACTTTTCTTACAAGAGGCTATTACTTTGCATAAATAGAGAAAACAAGCATTTACAAAAACACCATCAAAAACCATGAAAGGTTTAAACCCCAAAATTTCCACAAACCATCGATATATATCCGTTAAAATTAAATTCCAAATAACATTCCAATAGTTTTGAGAAAATTACGAAAACAAATGTTAAAAGTAATTTTTAAACCTAAACCACTTATTGTTAAACATAAGATTCTTATTTCCAATAAGCTGGTATTTTCAATGCAAATGGATATACAACATAAATAGTTTTACTATCGTCTTATTAATTGACTCAAATATTTAAAATGGTTCTATTGGAATTACTTATATCACGAGAAATTCTATTTTAAAGAGAATTGTAAACTGGTTCTTATTCCATTAATTTGAAAGTGTAGAAGGTAAAGCAAATTAAGAACTGAAAAAGTATTTAACCAATGAAAATAAAGAGGTAGCACATCTAAAAACAATTAATTGCATTTCCCATTTGTATGTTTACATCCTCATCATTAATTGATCCCTACAAACATTACCTAAACAAAGTAATAAAAATTTAAACTCCTTTATTTTCCGTTTGAAAAACTTAACTGTCAATTACACTCTACAAAAGCCCTGACAGTACTTTTGTTTTGGAAAACTGTTTGTAAAATATTTACAAAAGTAATGAAAAGAGAATGTGCTGTTTGCCTACCGAATCTAAATATATTTAAGTAAATGGATTAGAGTCAAAAGCAAATTCGTAAAACTCTCATTACTGATTATCTTCTCTTTTTCCACAAGTTTTTAAAAAGGCCTCAACAGCACACAAAACATTTGGGAAGATAAGTGTTGGGCTAATGACATGAGAAAGCCATCCAGAATTTCCTTAAAAGCTTTCTAAAATGGCGCAAAATATTCCTAGTTTATTAAGGCTTTCTTAGTCATAAGTGAGTAGCTTTTAGTAGGGTGCCAAGTCGCTAAAAACAGGTTTGGCATAATGGCTCGGTTTTTCTCAATTACATGTCACGCCAGACTAGACAATGGTATTTAGTGGAAAATTTAATCAGTCAGAAAATATTTATGTATTAGGTTCCTGATGAAAAGATAGTTTTAATTGAAGCAGATTTTTCTATCAGGAACGGGCTTCAATAAGATGTCACATTTTATGAAAGCTTTTACAATGGATGATGGCTGGTTCCATTAAGAAGCTTGTTACGAGAAATTTTTTGAAGATTAAGCTTATCCTGGGCATAATAAAACTATTAAGATCGCATAATCAATCAATCTTTTCTAAAAATACTATTATATCATTAATGTAAAATCATAATTACCTCGAAAGAAGACATTTTGAGGGCCATTTCTTTAATTGATAATTATTTTTTACAAAAATCACCTGTGTGGTTGGTTTTAACGTAAACAATTATTTTAATTCATACTATTTTGATTATTCCAAATCCCCAACTAGAGTGGGATTACCCATTCTTATATATATTCAATTGAAAATTTAATGCATCAAAATGTTATTCCGGAAAAACATTGGAATTGTATAATGATTCATATAGTCTGTTTTAATTTAACAAAATTTGAATATCTATTCCAGGAAATGCAATGCTCATAATGATGATTTTTTGTATTTCTACGAAATATCTGGCATTTAGTACTCTAATGATTAATTTACAAGTCTATTTTTTTGTAAACATTTTAAAATTGAAACTAGATGAAAAAGTTTTCCGCACTTAAAATGAAATACTAATACTATACGCACATAGAAAGCTCATATACTAATAACTTTCCCGAATTTTCATGTTAAATTAGGCTTTAAATATAATTATTTTCATATTAAGTTTCTTGTTATTTTATTAGAAAGGAATCAATTTAATCAGACGTTTCAAAACGGCTAGGAGATATCTGAAAAGATCTCTCTTTAGTATAAACTAAAGTAAATAAATACATATAATAGATATATTGCTTTATACAATTTAAAACTTATATATTTTAATCCGATGAATAGTGTTAAAAAAGTTTTCCAGGCAGTTCCATAACTTATCGTTGAATTTAAGATAACATTCTTCGAGGGTTGAGAAAAATACACCCAATATCTATAAAGAAAGATTTACCTCTTTTCATAATATGCAAAAATACCAGCTACGTGTGCGTGTGTGACGCGGGTAGCAGTACCTCCTCTCCGAAGCTGCAGTCCACAGGTGCCCGCTTGTTAACGTTGAGTAGGTAAATCTTAGGGCTGTTCTAACGTTAAGGATACTAAATCCAAATAACCCAATTGGTTAAACTAAGTAACTGTTTTGGAATTACTAAAGTTGTACATTGATCGTAAGAACACCTCTTCCGCGAAATCCGCTTATGGGTACTGGGATTTTTGGCTAAATTGCTTCACTAAAACGAATAAAAATTCCTGCTCGATATGAGAATTCCTTCTGCCGCCGCATTTTCATCTCCAAGTTTAAAAAATTTTTTAAATCTACTTTTGAATGGTACGGAATTTTAATTAAATAGCTTAACCCTTTATATCCCAAATTATGTTTTTCAGAAAAATTGTGCTGTATTTTTTATACGTTATACACCTATTAGGTATATTAAGTATATAAGCTTCATATTACCTTAGTAGCATACCTCATCCAAAATATGTCAGGTTTACGTAACTGCAACTAGAAGTAAACGAAATTTGGCCCTACATGACGAAAATAAGACGAATCTTGAACATTAATGGTGCTTGGACAGTTGGACTTACAAGTCCCGTCGGGACATAAAGGGTAAAACGTGAAAAAATATATTAGCTCGATATTACAATTGAGGCCGTTTTGCAAGAACCAGGTACCTCCACTTTCAATGGACCATATTCAGCCACGCCCATATTAATCACGTGATCGGGGAAAAAAAAACTCTCTATCAAATCATATCTCACTACAAACTCTACTAGTGTAGTATCTGTGGTAACCAATTGCAAGCTCAGTAGGTCACATGATGGAGAAAATGTGACGTCAGTAGGATATGGTCCATTTAAATTTACTTTAGGAGGGGATCTTTGGCGTTCCATATCCACATATTTAGTAAATAAGAAATAAACTAAGATAATTTTATATATATATCCGTTACTACCTGTTGTGTACTTCAGACCTATCTGCATTGATTTAAACTTTTGCTTATTATGTACAGCTGAAATACTCCAATTAAAATTCCTAGAAATATCCTGTGTATGAAAGGCTAAAGTATCGAGAAGAAATTTTTTCATCAGTTTATTTTCAGTAAATAAAAAATAGGTCCTATTTAGACGACCTTTCTCTATTTTTAGTTTTGAAACGACCTACTTCCATAACATTTGACAGCAGAGTTTTTTGGGGTATCCCTATTCAATATTCTGAAGTAGTTTTATTTCTAGGAAGGGAATGTTTACGGAACAGATGCAGAGGAACCTGGCGATGAAGAATCGTTCCATCATCAAACACACGGAGACAGTGATAAGGACAGCAACATTGATAGGGACAAGTATAATCTCTGGGAATTTGAAGTAAGTACAATTAAACTACTTCTTTGCGTTAAGATATTTACTTCATTTTTTACTAAGGAAATAAGAGTTTCGTTCTAAATCAAATATACTTTTTTTGTTAACCCATTACTGCCTGACGTCCCCTTTTAGGGACGTTTTTTAAGAATCCTCCTATTTCTACAAAAATTGTTCCTTTGAATCAAAATTTGCACTCATGTATCTCTGATCTTCATAGAACATAAAGAACACAAGAAGAAAACAGAGTTTAAAATTTTTTTTTACGTTTTTTAAAGTTTGAAGATAGAATTTTTCAGAAAAGTGCTTTTTTAAAAATTTTAAAAGAAAAAGCTAAAAAATCCTAGTTTTTATTTTTTTAAATGTTCAATGCCGATATATATATTACTGTTTATACATTAAATCAGTTGGGGTGTTTTTTTATTTTTCAAAAATATTTTATCTTGACCTTATTTTGGACCATCGAAAAGCGTCCCAAAAAAAAGGGACGTCAGGCACGAATTCCCCCGTGGTTTTCCCGTAGTGAAATGCTAAGTGTTTCCTTATTTATTTTATAAAAACGCTTTCGATTATTATGAAATGAATTAAATAACTGATATTTATAAAATTACTTTCATTTAGCTAATAAATTCATTATTTTTGTTTAATTTTTTTTGAAAATACTGTTATTTCTGCTAAATTAATGGAATAAAAAGTCTTAAATTATAAGGAATTATTTAACTTGTATTAATTAAAAGGAATAAATTAATTATTTTACTATATTTATTACTTATGCAAATATATTCCGGTTATATTTTAATTAAAAGTTTAATGATTATTAGTTATAATGACTTTTTTACACTAAAATTGCCAAAAAAGTTACTTTTGTGATAAATTTTCGGCTTTTTTTCTAATTAGATGTCGCTAATCATTGTGTTCTATACTGCAGATCAATCTATATCATGTGGCTTGCTAATGCACATCCCACTAATGCTTGATTTTTGGGGAGAAATTTGTGTTCCGCACAATAAAATTAAATAAAATGAAAAAAGTATGGGCATTTGAACGACTTAAACTTCTCAAATTGAGATATTCTGATGGATTTGAGGTGTGTAAAAGTAATTATTACTTAATATTTGGTAACATATAAACAAAGAATGCCTTTTTCAATTAAACATCTTAATTAATTTTAAATTAACATAGATTTGGGAGGAAAAAACGTGTTTTAGAACATAAAAATGCTCAAATTACGTTAATTAAGGTTTATTTTACAGTTAATTGGATAAATAATTAATATTTTTTGTTCATATTCATGTTACAGTATGGTTCCGATCACTTTTTCTGCACTTGAAAAGGTAGAAGTTGTTTTTGAGGCTTTAAAACAGTTTTCTACCATGCGTTTAGTATAGGGGAAAACCACGGGGGCATTCGTGCCTGACGTCCCTTTGTAGGGACGTTTTTTAATTTTGGTGTAGAAATTAAAATTTTAACCTGGAGTTTTTTTCACTATTTTTCCAGTTGTTTTGGGGCTATTTACTATGTTTTTACCAAATATTTAAGAAAAATAAAAAAGTTGGGCATTAATGGGTTAATTTTAAAATTATTTTTCTGGAATAATAATGCTTGTAGAAAGTACCCTAATTCTTTTTAAAACTTGTTGAATCCTACTTTAAAATGTTTCTGTTATTACCAAGTACGCAAGTTTATTATACCAAATTAACCCAAATTACAAAAGTAAAACAATTGTCACATATTTTCTCTTCATTTTTCTAATCATTATGAAACCAAAGTGTATCTTCATATGATCTCTCAGGTGTGTTAAAATTCTACATTGTTTTCAAATTAGCAGTAATGATATTTTCCTCATACTATTCGTTTCCTTTGATTCTTGGAATGTATGCGAAAAACTAAAAATATTAACATAGGATCTCTGATAGACCTTCAAATTCTACATATACAGGGTGTCCCATAAATAATGGGCCACACTTCTAGGGGGGATAGTAGACACCTAGACGAGTCAGAATCACATAGGATTTAGGTGTCCCAGATCAAATCCCAGGGAGTTAAAAATGGAGCGACACCCCCAAAAAATTATTGAAAAATTCAATTTGTAGAAGAACTACTATTAGTAAAAATTTAATTATGGTCTCAAAAATTGTGGTTTAATATGATCTTTAAAATTATCTTAAAAGTCTTTACTTTAAAATTTGTTTTATTATGAAAAAAGTTAAAAAACCACAAAAAAATGTGAAAATTCTGCCAAAACCTATTTTGTATTTCGAAATCATTTCTTTCGATTTTATAATCTGAAAGATCATAGTTGTAAACCCTTAAGTCCAAAGTTTCACGTAAAAATCATCAATATTAAACGCTTGAGATCCTGTTAAAGTTCGTTTTTTACGTGCGCAAACTAGTTTCCTATAGCCGTTTCCAAAACGGCACTTTGCGGACGCAAAAAACGGACTTAAACCATGCTTTAACAGGATCTCAAGCATTTAATATCGGTGATTTTTCCGTGAAACTTTGGACTTAAGGGTTTTCAACTATGATCTTTCAGATTATAAAATCAAAAGAAAGGATTTCGAAATACAAAATGAGGTTTTGGTAGAATTTTCGCATTTTTTTGTGGTTTTTTAACTTTTTTCATAATAAAAAAAATTTTAAAGTGAAGACTTTTGAGATAATTTTAAAGATCATATTAAAGCACAATTTTTGAGACCATAATTAAATTTTTACCAACAGTAGTTCTTCTACAAATTGAATTTTTCAATATTTTTTTTGGGGTGTCGCTCCATTTTTAACTCCCTGGGATTTGATCTGGGACCCCCAAATCCTATGTGATTCTGACTCATCTAGGTGTCTACTATCCCCCCTAGAAGTGTGACCCATTATTTATGGGACACCCTGTATTTCTTGGTTAATTTCATTCTCATTATTCAATTTTATTAAAGCCAGGATCCTCAAAGTATGTAAATTTTAGGTTCCCTTTTCTCCTTTCTTGCTTAGCAGAATATCATAAACTTTCGCTCCCAATCTGTATTTCACTCGTAAAAGGTAACAAATACTTTTACCGTTAAGTAGGCAAAACCTCTTCAGAAGACAGAGGGAATAACAAAAACCCCGATCGTCTTATGCTCCAAAGCTTTACCAAACTTTTCTAGAAGTAATTAAGGAAATGGCTGCTACATTTCCTTCCATCTTACATAGCTTTCAGTCTGCATTTCCACAAAAGTAAAGACTTGCGTCTGACAGTCTCCAAAAGTGA
Organism: Tetragnatha versicolor; assembly: GCA_024610705.1. Taxonomy (NCBI): domain Eukaryota; kingdom Metazoa; phylum Arthropoda; class Arachnida; order Araneae; family Tetragnathidae; genus Tetragnatha; species Tetragnatha versicolor. Next base: position 33,455,978 of record JANDEH010000009.1, on the reverse strand, counting down.
TTGATGTTTTCGGCATCTTTAAGTAGGGAAGAGCTCCGGTTGTGTATCTATGCCAAAGTTCTTGATCCAATGCCGAACATAAAATAGGTAAACAGCTACCGGTTAGAATTCAACTAAAATACTTATTTTCTTCATTTATAGGATTTCTAATAGTTTGAGTCCTATTTACTTTCTTTTGAGATCCTATCCTGCAGTATAAATACTTAAAACCACATTGAATCTAAAATTTCATTGTTATATAACAAAAACATTTCTCTTAGTCTAAAAATATTTTCGAAGCATGTTATGTCATTGAAGATCCTATTTCCTAAATATCTGTAGTTAAATTTTTAAGTAAAATAACTTTAAACTGTAGTTGAATATAAAATAGAATTTCACCGTATATTTTAATGATTGTTAGCCATGAACAAACATTCTTCCCACACAAGTCACTTAATACTGAGACGACATGTTTTTTCAGCGAGGGATGTTTTTAAAATACTGTTTTTTCACTAGACGCTTGTTTAAGTCTCGAAAGCCAAGTTTTCAAGACTTTGGTTCTATATTCCAGTTGAATTGAAATTTTAGTATGCCGCACAAATTCTATCGTCAGTTGGAAGAAGGGAATAAGTCCAAAACCCAAGTTTTGAGAAAATCGAAAAAAAAACTGTATAAGTAATGAAATTTTCAATGTATAACTACCAAAATTTTACTGGAAGTTTGGAACCCTATTTAGAAAACAGAGCAATCATCCAAACAAATATAAGTGTATTAAAAAATATTTTACAGTCAAAATAAGTTGATGGACCCTTCTTCCACCTTATGAAATTTTTCTGATGAAAAAACCTTTAAAAAACCCTTAAATTCACATTTAAATTATATTTCTCGTTAGGTTACACCACAAAAGGGTGAAATAAAAAGAATAAGACAAATATAATTCAAAATTATAGTGAAACTGAGTTATTAAAGCAGTATCAATGGAGTGAGTGAATATAAATGGAGTCAAACATTCCCTGCTTAAAAAAAATTGAAAAACATTGAAATTAAGAGACAATTTTATTTTAACTTAATTTACAGCACAAAGAATATGAAAAGAAAGACAAATTAACTTTAATTCCAAATTAACTTAAAAAATACAATGAATGGAGATCGATTTCACAACTTCAAGGGGCGATATCTCCCTATAGGAGTTAGTTATTTTCCCCCTCTTTTCACCCATGTGTAGAACAAAGCTTGGAGATCGTTTTGAGCACAAAGAGTCAATTTGTCATTTTTTGGACCCTTCTTCAAACTGACGATTCAGTTAAAAGTAGCACAAAAGTATCACAAATAAAAAATCGCACTATAAAGACCGCGCTGTACTGAGATTGTTCCATTCTGTTGCAGGTTCGCCGAGAGCGCGACGCGATTGTGATACCAAACCAGAGCAAGACTTCGGGGGCCAGCGGCTCCTCCCCGATGACCATCTGCCCCCCTGGCCTGCCCCCCGACTATACCCACCACCATCACCAGATGATCCATCCCACGCAGCAAGGGGTGCGCATGCTGCCACCCAAGGTGCCCCCCAAGCCCCTCATCGTGCCCCCTGAGGCCGAGGCCCAACCCTTGCTGCCCCACTGCCCGCTGCCCAAGAGTCCGGCTGTCCCCCAGCAGACCCAGGAGATGCCCGTCTGAACCCCACCCGCGGCCGGACTCGCCAGCACGGACGGACTTCTCGAACAAAGTACATTTACACTGTCTGTATTGTAGAAGGAGGGCCTTCGACGGACGAAGTTTATACGCCATTAGGTACTGCGGTGACTGGACCGAACTGACCCCCTGCCGAGAGTGGAGGTCCGGAAGGGCCGGTGGGAAGTGGGGTGTGGTTCCTGTTTTTGTGTGAAGCTGTACACTATTTCATTTGGATCATCAAAAGACTGTCTTCCTGATTATTTATTTCTCGAAAGGAAATTAAGTATTGTTGAAAATTCAGAAATGTCAACATTGGTGTAGATACTTAAGGGGATTTTTTAAGTGGAGGCCTAGAAGTCCGAGGTAGGTTGCAAGAAATGTGAAGAGGGTGGATTCTCAGTTAAACGACTATCGTGGCGACCGTTGGAATGTATGGTGCTTTGCTTCCTATGTATGGTTATGGATATTCCAAATGCGATTTTCTACATAGAAATGAATGTTAAATATGTGCAAGGAGCTTAATCGGTACTTTCCTTTAACGCTCGTCTGGATTTTAGTTTATGTGTTTGTTGAATCTCGGTCAGATCAATTCAACTACAATAATAAAAACTGAAAAAACTAAATACCCTTATGTGTTAAGCCTAGAGCATCCCTAACACTTTGACCATGCAAAATAATAGTGCATTGAATTCTCTCAAAATAATCAACCTTACAATACAAAAAAGTAAGACAGCTGACCACAAACTGAAGACATCAACTAGTTTCTTCCGAGTTAACGGATATTTTTGAGTGAACGTAGAGAAGTATTTGAAACGAGGTTGTAACGAGGAAAATGCAAGCAAATGTCTTGAGATTGTCTGAAGTTAATTCATTATATGATATGCTCTCAAAATTTCCAACGTCTTTAACCATCTAAGAACTCATCCGTATTTTATTCGATTCCCGTTGAAGTTACATCGCACATTCTTTTACGTTCAGATTCAACTGCTGTACCAACACATCCTTCATGTGGGTAAAACTGAAGCCACCTTATGCGGTAAAAAGGATGCAATATCGATTGGCTGAGAGTATTTCCCGTGCCATAACATTTCTACCTTTCTCTTGCGACTCAGGTCTTCCCAAGAAATGTCCGTAGTCATTTTTTTTCGCCGTTCTGCGGTCCCTTCCGAGGCCGTTCGAGCTACCATTCTTTTCTACTCAGATGGTTAGAAGGGGAATATGTCAATTTTATAAATGTTCGTAATTGGTTGAACTTTGTGTAATGCATATTGTACTACAATTTTTTGTATCGTTCTCTTTGATGAAACATTGTTGTTGCGTATAATAACTCTCGACCGACTGAGGACTGATTCTTAGAAGTATCTGCTTTGTTTCCTTCTTCTAACCTATACGAGCACCTTAAACACATGTGGCAATCTAACGCTGATTTCAACAGAGACGTATCGATGTTGCGTTAGAATTGTAATGAGGTATTGGAATGTGTTCTAAATTTATTATTTTACAGTAAATAAAATGTTTGACACCATGTAAGAACAGTTTGGAATATTTACTTTGTGTCTTGTATTTCTTCCCTAGTAGCTCAAGAACATATCAGATCAGTATTGCAACGATATTGGCCGACTATCGTCATTTTTGAACATTTTATTATTGAAAACAATGTTAACATTCTAATTAACGCTATCTGAATATAGGTATAACCATTAAATATATTCAAAAATATGTTTCCTTTTATTTTGATAAAATGTCGGAGAATTGGTGCTGTCCAACAAAACCTGTACTGGCAATGCCATCGGTGATTTAAAGTAAGAAGAGAGAGATAGTCACTTTGACAAAATCCAATATTGACAGAATGATATTGATCGTTATTTTTTGTTGCCTGATTTAAAAATGACTAAAAAAGTTATTAAACTTTTTATATTTTGTAAAAAATTTACAAATCTCAATTGAAGGGCTTGGTGGATGAAGAGGCTATGTTACAAGGCCTGTCCCGAAAGTAACGAGACTGAATTCCTTTCTGAATTAGGGAATTCAGTCTCGTTACTTTCCGGACAGAACTTGTAACTTAGCCCCTTCATCCACCAAGCCCTTCAATTGTTAGAAGAAAAACCTACATCAGGGTATTTCTTGTAATAAGCCCTAAAAAACCCTGAAAAATTCTACATCATGGCCCTAAACAAATGCTTTGAGAACCAAAGTAAACCGTAAAATAAAACTCTAAATGTAAAACATAATTTCATGTTTTTAAAGTTCTGTGAAAAATACAATCGTAACCACCACTTTATTTACGAGAAAAATATAAACTTAATTTTAGTAGCAATAACTATAACTAAGACACCTGACGGTTCGATGGTTTTAAGTTGAAAGTACTGCAAAACTATTGTTATGAGTTTTAAGGATTCTATTAAACGTGCATCGAATACAACTATTTTAAGTGAAACAGGATTTCTTCATATCAAAAATGCAATAGGATTTACAGGTAAGCAAATTTTTTATAATTTAGTTACCTAATCAGGGAGAATTAATATAGGTTATTTTTTTTACCTTTTTCTGTTGGATCATGTGTTTGGAAACGTACCGTCTTTTTTTGTCAGTGGATCGTCTCAAATTTCACAACTTTTTGGTCTTAATCTATTATTAAACTTAAACAAGAACTACTCCTTTTTCAACTTGGCGGCAAGTTTTTAACTATTCCGTTCCAAACCTCACTACAAGAGTTCGATACAGAAAGACCAATTACTCTCACTCCGAAAAGGAAAGAGTTGAAACATTCTTTTCTTTACTTCGTTCTCTGATTAAAGTAGGAAAAACTATTGGAAAATTCCGTAATCGCTAAACATTAACAAGTTCCCCCATGCTCGTAAAGACCTCGAACATAAACCCTCTCCCGTGTAACGCACACTCCCCATTATGCGATCTTTCACCTCTGTCAAGCGTAATTAACAAGCAGCCCCCAGAAAAGGAGATTATATAAGAAACCCTGCGCACGAGGCTGGGAAACCGAAACATCTTCATTTAGAAGAAGCGCTTCGTTATCGCGGAGATATTGCATTTAATAAATGGAAATCGATTCATCTGCCGAGATTATTAAATGAGTGCGAAGAGAAATCCTAGAATCCGATTCGATCTAGATAATGAGCAAGAATTCGATATATTTCAGGCCGGAGGTTCCAGGTAATTATTTTAAAATGTTCCTATGGATGCATGAATATGCATATTTTCAAACGTCGGGGATATAGTCGTTTGAAATCGGGCATCTAAAAACGCGTTTGAATAATACGACTCATTTTGATACTTTTGTCTGGATAATGATCGCTCGGTTCAGTGCCCTTATAATGTTCGCGTCTTTCGCAGACATTCAAATTGGGGTCGAAGAAGGTTGAAGCCTATTGTACCAAAACTACTCGGTATTAAGATAGCATTCTTAATGAGAAGGGGTCCTCTTTCAAATCACGCGCAATTAAGCACACTTAACAGTAGCTAATAAGGGTTTGAAAATTGTTCGTATTTTTAAAGTCTGGAGAGAACTTGCTCTCTTGAATAAAGTTCGACTGCCTGTTCTCGCTTTCGCTTAATTTGGAGTACAAGTGCATTTCGTTCGGTTCGAGAAATTTGCTTTTAATATTTATCTTCAGTACAAATGGATATAAAAGGGTTAATGTTTTTTTATGAAAATGTGGTTTAACTCAGTATTTCAATGGAAGCTAGTTTTCTTTTGGTTCTATGTAATGGCTGTTTAGGTGAAGCGAATGTAAGGATTTAAAAGAGTGTAGTGAAACTTCTTAGGTTAAAAATAACGCCTATTAGGGTTATGGTTCTAAGGCATACATAATAGTAAACAACTAATTTTGCTGAATCCATTTCCTATTTTACCGATTGAAGCATCTTACAGCGCTTTAATTGGTGAAATAAGAAAATTAAAACTGTTTTAAAAATTAAAGAAGAGATAGAACAAAACCTTCTGGTATATTATCGTAATATAAGGACTGAAATATATGTTTCATGGATTATTTTGAATAATTGAGGTGATATTAGCTATTAAAATTAGTATTTTTTAAACATTAAGAAAGGAGCAAGATAACAAATTATGAAAACTTTCCTATTTTGTGATGAAAAATGGCACATCAAACGAATTTCAGAGTGATGCTTCTAAACTTGTGGTCGGACCCTCTTTCAAGGTTAAAAAAATGCTAGCTTTGATCTCTAATATCTCTTCAAGTCTTTAGGATATTTCCTGGAAACCTTCACTGTTTTTTATGTTGCACAAAATTTTATAATTGCAGTTTTGGTGGTACCTCCTTTAGTTTTTATAATTTTTTATTATATTATTTAAGTGCTAGGAACTCTGCTAGCTGTCTCAGTGGATTTAGCATATTCAGTTTGCTATGAGCACACCTTACTAGCATTACCCTAAAAAAGGTTATTTCAAATCTAAATCTGTGAAAGGAACTCTCAAAACATCCTGTGTGAGTAGGGGAGAGTGTTGTACCTGTGGACAAAAATCACGTTTGGATTTTTCTAAGACAGGTAAAATCACATTTTTACCATTTAAAGTGCCCAACCTATAGTCCTAACCTTAGCAAAGAGGGTAATATTTTTTATTAGCTAAAATCTTCAAAATTGGATTTTTAATTCATTTTAAAAACCTGACGAAATTTGTGTCCATAGGTACAACAACGTGTTATCCCTATGGACAGACCCAGTTGTACCTGTGGACACCCTTAAAAAGAAAAGTTTTAGTTGAAAAAAGCTTAAAATGAACATTTTTATTGGTGTATTACCTTTTTATAAACTATTTCAAGCATTTTTAAAATTGGAAATAGATTTTTTAAAGTAATGTCGTTTTAGATCGTAAATGATCATTAAAACGAAGTTGATTGATAAAAGTCTTGAATTTTTACCAAAAATACATAAATCACATGGGATTCTCAGATCGAAATTTGAGGTAATAGTTTCATCAATCATGCTGATGAAGGTGATCACTTTTTTGATCCCAAAAAACAATTCGATCGACACTTAATTGTGCAAGCATTTTGAGGTAATAACTTTCGCAAATCTTCTTCTATGGAAATTTTAAGTTTTTTGTAATCATCATACTTAAATGAGGTAGAGTGCTTAAGATTTTATGCCATATTTTACATTAAATGCAAAGTAAAATAAAAAATTTTAAAAAGTAGTTTAGATCACAAAATATTAGATTTTTCATCCAAAATCACTTGGAAAATAATCGCCGACAAATGGATAACCATTTAGAATTAATTTAATATGCATTAAAATGTATACACTTTAATGAAACCTGATTCAAAAACACCGATTAGCTAAAGACACACATAAAACGTGTCCGTAGGTACAACACTTATGATGTCCGAAGGTACAACACCAGATGTGTTTGAATTTAAAGTTCTATAAAACACAAAAAAATTGAGATCTGACGATTTCTAATATCAAAAATAAAAAGTCAAAATCTCGGGAATTCGCCCCTTATATCTCATTTTATCGTATTATAATTAAAGAGGAAGAAAATATTAATGTAGTGATGCATTAAAAAAAAACTTTGAGCACCTAAAAACAGTAATTTTATTATATTAAATTTAAATATTATTTTAAAGAGCTGATTTCACGTTAGCAACTAGATAGCATCTGTTTACATTCAAATTTAACCACAAATTCAAATTTCCATTATTTTCCGAATTTTAAAACGTGGTGGCTGAAGGTACAACCGTCCTTAGGTACAGCACTCTCCCCTATACATTGATAGGATTAAAAATACCATTACTGACAATTTTGAGTTTCGAATAATTTTCAATTTTTTAAACTTGTACTTAAATTGTCGGTATCAATGAAATGAGATGGATGGGTATTCTTGTTTTTTAATGAAATTAAGTTCTTAAACGCGATAAATGAAACTGATTATGAAAGTAGTGTAGTAGTATGACTATGATAAATGAAAGAAATTAATTTCATAGACAAATACGTACCTGTTTGAGTATCGTAAAATGGGGTGAATCAGAAAACTTTTCAACTTAAACGTAAAAATAAGTCATAAAAATTATTTTTTGTTGTAATACGTAATTTGTGACTAGAATATTAAGTCTTGTTGTGTGACCAAAATCAAAATGTTTTAAAAATTGAATATATTTTTTATTAATTTAAATTGTGTTCTTATTCCCCTCACAGATAGGGATGAATCGGAACACCGGCTCATCCTTGACATGTCTTTGTGTATACTCATACAGCTAATACAATTTCAATAGCAAATCTTGAATAGGACATTGCATTACATCTTTTTCTTGTTTATATCACGGAATTAATTATAAAACTAATAATCAAACACTTCTTAAGTTTTTTTTGGCTAATATTAATGGATTATATCTTTATAATATTACTTTATTGGGAATTCACCGTGACAGAGTTTGCAAAGGAATTGACCCTCCGTCGGTTGCAATACGAAACTGACGCGTCCGGTCGCAATTTGCCAAAACGCACAATAAAAAAAATCTCTATTATTTTCCTTTTAATTTCAATGATAGTCTTAAAAACAATAAGATATATTCAAAGTTATTCAGACATAAAAAAATTCATATTTGTTTTTAATAATTTAGAAAGAAAATTAAAAATAGCATAAAATTAAACTTACATCAGGATAAGTAATTCAATATTTTAGTCAAATATTATACTCAATGATGTGAAACCTGAATATTAATTATAAATTATTGTTTTTAAACTCATGTCCAGATCATAACCATTCACAAAATCAAATATCACAGGTAATATTTGCCGATCCTAGGCTAAGGCATATTGACGGCTGATAGTTCCCTGTAGCTAATGTAAAATAACTCCAAAATATATTATTTTTGCTGGAAACTATTAATCTACAGGTAGTAGCCGTAGATTTGCATATTGCACAATTTAATCTTTTGCTATGTAAGTGTAACGATTTTGTACGTGTATGTTCAACCGCAATAAACCAAAAATAATTAGAAAAATTACATTCATATCAAGTGAATTTTAATAATATTGATGTGTAAGCACTCATAAAATATATAAATAAGCATCAGGGATTACAAAAAACATTATTGCGTAAAGAAGTTATAAACACCATCAAACACAATGTGTCAAATAGTGAAATTATGATTACCAAAACAAAGCGCGCTAATTTAATGAATTGGTTGGCGCCATACATCCGGTAAAGATAGGAGAGTACCCGGAATTTCAGACCCATAATAACGGAAAGGCGGACGAAAATGTATGAGGTATGCGAAGTACAGTTGCGACCGACGGAGGGTTAAAAGCAAAAAATAATAGGTACAGTATAATTCAATGTTGACCCCAAATAAGATATACTGAAAACATTTCAGTTTCCGGTTTGTCGCATGGATCCATGGATCTCTAATTGTTAAATTTTAAAATTACCTCTAAATTTTGAACACGAGTCGTTATAGAATAAAACATAAATTGGTTCAGGTGTAGTAAAATGGTTATAACAGGGTAAAATTATTGTACGGATTTAAAAATTTTATATATTTATAAAATTTAATTTATATTGAAATACTGATTTTTTAGCTTTAATAAAAACCGGCATGCAAAAAACATTAAATTTTTAATATAAACTGTTAAAATCCCTGTATCCATTTTACCCCACCTGACCCTAAGCTTAAAAAATAAATTTAATACTCTAAATGTGTGAATTTTCATTTTATTGACACAAAGTATGCAATGGGGAAATATTTTCAGCTATCTAGTAAAAAATTAACTTTTAAGACCATAATTGCAAACAGTTTTCACTGTTTCTTTAATACTTTTCTTAACCCATGTGTGGTTTTTCCTATAAAATAATCAAGTGAGTTTATTTTATCCGGTTTCACATACTTGAGGATTCCTCTACATGATATTTATACTCTACCTATAAAGAAACTTGTATAGTTTTTTTTATCATGTATTGGGATAAATCTTCGTAACAAATTATGTTGCAAAGAACATTTCTTTCCCCAATGAATACATCCTTTTCTACATGCCTTCCCTTCCATACTTTCTCTTCTATACCTATGTAGTCACGTATATCATAGCAAAAAGAATCGGTATGTTTATGCCACTTCCTACTTCTACTCCAATATAAATTCTCACTAATTACGCAGCTTCCTCCATCATAAAGCTCAGGCGTATTATTAGGGGTATATATAGCTCACTCTCATTACAAAGAATGGGTGTCATATCTACACAGTTTTATGGAGCACAAAAGCATTTGAAATAATGGATGCCATGAATATTTTCCAAACATGTTTTCCTATAGAGCTTGTTTTCAGATAAATGTGTTCAAGAAAAGAATATTTTTGGGTTTTATGGGTGAAAATTTTTCAAAGCGTGGATAATTTGTGCTGTTTTCTTTAATATTCATCTCGTTATAATAAAAGACCATAAAGTTTCCATTTACCATTCTTGTTCAGACGGGGGCGCAGTCAATGGGGTTCCAGGTGGGTCTGAGACACACTTAGCCGAGTCATTTACCCTCCAAAAGATTAAAAAGACTATTAGAGTTAAAGTACTGTTATATTAGGTATGTCTTATTTAGAATTAACTTAGTTATTTTCACAATATATAAAAGATAGGGATTATTTGAAAAACAAAATTTGAGTTGGCAAGTATAACATAAACATTCCCCTATAAATTTTTTACTACCATTTTATTTTGGCGGAGTTTTTAAGATTAAACAAACTTCCAATTTATGTACAATTCGTCTAGTTGAGATTTCTGTTGAAGAAAATGTAGTTTATATTACATACTATTTTACTTTCTTAAAAGTGTGGGAAAGGTTTGGGGGAATGGTTATACTGTCCTTTTTAATTAAAATGCTTAATATTTATTTAATACAAAATATTAATCAACAAAAATATTTTTTTCAAAGTCAATAACTAAAAGCTGTCATCTTGAAAGTGCAATATAGCTTTTCTTTAGAGCAAATGACAATTTTTTTATCATTTGCAATAATAATCAGAAGAACTGTAGAATGTACGAAAATTATGTTTCGATAGGTATTATAAACTTAAAAACAATAAAAATGTCAATTTATTTTATTTCTTTCACGAATTTTTTCAATCGACTCCAAGCATTTAGATTAGACATTAGTTAGAAGGAGGTATGTTATGGGTACAGGTGGTATATATGTATAGTATAGAGGATTTTACTATCTATCCATTCTATCTAACAAACAGTAATATATTTAAACTGTACACTTTCCTTCCTATATATTTTTATGGTATGCATAAAATGGTTTACTTTCTATGTTAGCCAAACTCGACCAGCTAAAACGTTATTAACAGGCTTGAGCTTCTGTTATCTCCACCGTCGTAAAATCATATCGATGAAGTGCAGCCCATCTTAAACCGGGTTCAGCTGAAATTTCCCCGGGGGTAGTTCTGGACTGTCACCAACCACCCAAAAATAATGAATCCTTAATTAAATTTAAAGATAAAACATTCAAACATGATTTGGATCTAAATACCCAAATTGATTTCGGGATTCTCGCCCCTCCAGGGGATATAACACAGATTGCGAAAGAAATATTAAAAAAATCACAGCCCTTTGGGGACACGAATGCAAATTTCTCTCCCTAAAGAAATTTCCCATGTGGCTCTTTTTCTTGGTGAAACAGCTCTGCAACTGACGATAAGGAAGTTTGGGAAGTTTGAGAAAAAAATATCCAGCTTCTCTTGAAATCGACGACTTTTTGTTTTTTAATTATTAAAAATATTGCTTCTATTCTCCCCTTCTTGGTTTTTGTCTACTAGAACTTCATTTCTTTGATATAAAAAACTGCGCAAGGGGATCCTGGATAGCCAAATATTTCATTCTGTATTTTATGGGATATTATGAATGTCTATCGAAAAATTTAATTTTTAGTCAACAGTATATTCGAATACAGTAGAAGCTCTTTTAAAAACCAGATGCTTCATCTTTTTAAGAGTTTGGTGAAAGTCCTTAGTGGGTGCCAATTTTGCACATTTTGATTACCAACGAATATTTGAAATTTGTTTTGTTTATTTAAACATAACATAAGGCCATCTTGGCTACCGCGCCCGATATGGTCTTTTCCCAAACTGTTTCAAGAGATGATACAGCTGGTTTTTATGTAAGCCTCAACTGGTAGTGAGAGAACTAATCATTCTTCCAAACTGGTATATTTTTATCCTAAATAATCCTATTTTATTCAAAAAATTGTTTTTGATATTTTATTTTTCACCAACCACTTTTTGATAGTTAGTTTAAAAGGAATTTGTCACGACGATATTTATACTAACAGTTAGTCATGGACCAAGATTTAAGTATTCTATAGCTAAAACTTTAGTTAAAATTGTACTAGTTTAATATCACAGGTTTAAAAAGTGTGTGGGGAGAAATATCGGTGAATTGGATGAAAAAATTAAAATAATTTATTTTGAAATCAAATACTTCAATTTATAGAGTGTGATAAATATATTTGAATAACTCGTTGCCTTCACAAGTGGTTCTCAACCAGTTGCCCAGGAGAGTCTTGGAAGTGATTCGTGAGATGGGCCATATTTTTTTCAAATAAATAGATTGAGCGCATTGAACGAGAAAGAATTAAATTAGCTGCCCTATCTGGGTGTCGGTCTTCATCCTTCCGGGGTCGATAAATGAGGACCAAGCTTGCTTGGGGAATTAACTGGGAGTCCAGCGTCGGGCTAGCCACTCGGCCTGGACACACGCTAGTAATTTGCACCCCATGCCCAAAGGCTACAGAAACGGAGATGGGCACCGCCTGATGGGTCACTAGGCCCGGGCAGACTTTGATTTGATTTGATTTGATCTGGATGTCGGTGACTTTTCATATATGGGGTTAACAGTCACCACTTAATTATTAACAATATTTCCACTACTCTAAACGTATTAAAATCCTCTCTTTATCGCATGTTATGCTTCTTAAGCGAATGGGCTCGTTTTTTTTAAACTGTCTCACGTTATGCGACGGGCTGAAATCTCACAACGCTGTTAGTTACTTCTTTGATATAGTTGTCTCACTACACTTTCTCATCTCATTCCCAATTCAATACGAAAGGAAAAGAATATAAGTGGCGGTGGAAACAGGATCTGGAAAATTACATGCAATAGAATGGCCCGTATAAAAGTTCCGATTTAAGGCAATTTCAGTGGTCTACGGACTTCTACGAGTTGGGAACTTGTGAGGTTATCATAAAAGAAATAACGTTAGAGTTTTATGTACAAATAAATTCGAAAACTATCCCTAAAAATTGCTCTATAGAAACTCTCAATACTTTTTAAAAATATTGTCTTAATAAATGTATTTAAATTTCAAAATGTATTTAACATAGAGGAACTAAGATGATTGATTTTGCTTTATATAAATGTTTTTTAATATAAAATTCACTAGCATTATTTAAACAGTTATAAGATTTTTAATAAAATTTCAACGCTCAATATTTCTTTTTTTAAAAGAAAAACCATAATGTATTACTTGCAATTAGTAAAAGAATTACCCATTAAGTACGTTTTAAATATGCTAAAAACTGTAGTATAATTGCAAAGTAAAGGATATCTTGCATAAAGGAAAACCAAATTTATGGAAAACCTCCTTCAGACGAGACGTAAATTGCCTTAATTAATGATTAAATAAAGTGGCTCATTCATTTTATTTTTTTAACGGTTCTTTTTAAGAGAATCAACCGAATTTTTTGCGTGATTTCGCACAGTTTTACGTCGAACAAGGGATGGGGAAATATTTATTGCTGTAATTTAAAACCAAACTCGTCACTGATAGCTTCCAACAAACCTCATTCATTGCAATGGAACTAGTTGGGTCAAAGGAAACCAATCAATGGATGAATCAAAATGAACAAAAATATCGACAGAAATAAATTAAAAAAGAAAGTATAAAAATGACTGAATATGTATATTTTTCAAATTAATTTTTACACTCGTGTTAATTTATCTAAGTTTGTTGTAAGGAAAAGTCAGTAGCCTATTTGTAGTCAGAGGTCCGTAAGTAGTCAGATAATATATAAGAGGCCATTCAAAAATTTCGTCGCTCAACTTTTAGGGGGTTTACCTATTTCTATATTAAACGTTGTCAACAATACCTACTCTTTCCCTCCAATTGTTATTTTGAACTTTCGAAACTTAAAATATCAACATATTGAAGAATAAATATCTTTTCACGATTTTCATTACGCGTAAGTTATTTATATTTTACTACTAAATGGTGGAAGAAGTGCATCTTTTTGCATTTTAACAGCAGTGAAACAACAGTTTTTAAGGTGCAAAGTCTCAAAATTTGAACTGGCCCTTAACCCTCGAAAAATTGTTTTACTCCACATATGTGGAACCCCTCCCCCAAACATATGATGTAACTTGTGTATGGGCTTTTATATTTTTATATAAATTAATCAACTTTCTATGTTAAGCTTATCTTGAATATCAATTTTAAAATATGCATGAAATAGTTTCGTTGTGGAGTGAAATTTTGGAATAAATTAATACTTATTTTAAGGAATAATGGTTTCCAAGGAGAAATTTGGTAAAATAATGAAATCATAATATATTAAGGGGGTTATTATTAAAATAACATTAAAAATATTAAAGTAATACTTTCTACTTCCTATAAAGACTGATTTTTGCTATAGAGTTTACTATGAATGGTTATGAAATCTGAACCAAAAATAGGATAAACTTTTTTTAGATATGCCCCTAAAACGGAAGTCAGAGAAAAATCACTTTTTATAACCATTACCCAAAATAATTCAGCTATGCTTTCTTGCTATAAAATTAAATTTCTACGTTTGTAAAAATCTCTTTTGGTTCGCAAATTATAATCATCCCACTCGGTTTAAGCGAGAAAAAAGTCAGTCTAGAATAAATATAACCCCAGAAGTTTCCTAAGCAAATTACCACTGGCTCTTTTCGCCCCAGTTTTTCTTCCGTTTATCATCGATTACTAATCGCGAGTAAGTTGGGTAGATGAGGCAAAGAGAAAAGGCCAAAATAATCATTTCTTCCGAGGCAATCGCAAAGGCCTGTTCAAACACCCCTGTCTGCCTTACTAATAAAAACGCCCTATTTCACTTGAGAACATGCATAATTCCTTTCGTAAACAATATAATAAAGGAAAACAATTTTACAACGAAAGAAACGAAGCAGAAAATAAGACCCCTGAGCTGATTGTGTTAGTTGGAAAAGAAATTCGGTCACTTGGGGAGTCTACGGCTATGATGTTCAACGCGATCAACTGCTGCCATTGTCGATTTTTCTTCGTGTTCCAGAATTAAAGCTCTATCCTCGCCTTTTAATCTTTTGAAGACTTTTCTTCTCAATGGTTGCTTTAGCCTCTGGGAATTGTGAGAGAAGAATCGGATTTCTTTTGCCCGGCCATTAAGGAAATTAAATAGAGTGGCTGGCAACTACATTAATTATTTGAAACAAAAATTTGTGAGATCCCAGATTTTTAATATTTTGGTTTCTCCGAGACAAACTTAGGATTAGCATTTCCATATGTATGAAATTTATAATGCGGAGTGATATTTAATACATGTAAATCAATCTATGCGCTTGCCATTTATGAAATTGAATGCTGGAATGTGGCTTAAGGGCTTTTCGGCGATTTTGAAATTGAAAACTTTTCAAAATTATTAGGTCGATGAATTAAGTTCCTTTAGGCCTGTTTAAAAGTTTTAAGACTTGCGGTAATTTAGTACTGATTGACTCTTGCTTAACAAAAATGTGTATGATTCAAAAGCACTAAAATTAACCCGCGAGGACGCGCGCGGGGTCTGCGGGACCCCAACGCTTAAATAAACCTTCATAAAAACTATAATTTTTAATGAAAATATATGAAATTCCGTGTAGCTGCCTAAAAGGTTTCCACCTATCACCTCATGAAGTTTAAATAAAGTAGTTATGTTATTTTCCGAGTTAGGTTGTTGTTTTTAAGGAAAATGCTTCCAAAACTGTGAGGATTGGTGCGAGTTAAATAGCCAAAGAGGTTTCCAAAAGTAAGGAAGGGGTAACTATAATCCATAATTTTTCTTGCAAAAAAAGAAATTAGAAAATAAAGGATTTTAAAAATAAACATCGGTTCAGTTTAGCCAAAGAAATTCGTTAGCTCCGCTCACATTCCATTGCATTTCCTGTTTTCCTAGTCTTATATTATATCTTAATAAGAAACAGTCAACTAATAATGCACATTGAACAATTAAATTATATATTTAAACTATCCGTGATAAAAATTTTGCATGCACTGAACGTTTAGAACGGAAAACGGATTGTGGGGTCTGAGAGACCCCGCGCGCGTTCCCGTGTAACAGAAAGTAGCGCGCGTCCTCCCGGGTTAAACGTCAACTACCTAACTCGAAATATCTAATTGTAAGATTCAAGTAATGATTATGATATATTCAAATTCATGTAGTATTGCACCATTTATCAATCTTGTAATGAATATCTAATATTTCTAAACAATAACAGTGATTAAAGGATACTGAATAACTTTTATTTTTATTTTAAAATAGTATGTTTAACATTAAATGGTATATTTTTAATCTCAAAGAGCACCTCAAGTGTGCTTATCCAGCTACATAGCAGTTCATATAATTAAAACTATTTAATGCGTGTTCAAATAGTACACAATTTAAAGTTTATAAATTTTTTAATTAAGCATAGTAATAAAGATTTTCATTATTTATACTAAAAAACAGAAAAAATAATGTTTTTCAAAACATACTTTTTCAAAATACTTTAAACTTTAAAGTAAATGCCTTGGTAAATGAATACGATTTATTTACTTCTATGAGCTACTTTTGAACTATATATTTACAGAAATTTAAAATTAGTTATCATGGTAATATTAGTTAATTAGGTGAAATACGAGCTACTTTTTTATATTGAATAGAAATTAAAAAGTGGCTATCAATCTATATCCTCATTTAGCTAGTTAAAAATATACAGGTTGAACCAAAAGTCCTGCCCTGTTTTTAAAAATTAATAACAAAAAAGGTAAAAGTACACCGTCTGCTGCATCCTACTTTATATAATCTGAAATTTTTTTACACAAAATTTTGAAAAAGTGTAGTTCTCGATTTTGCACATGTGTCCTATTAAGCACTATCTTAATCATAGAGCCATCTTCAGTAAGAAGATTGGCATCTAGAGCTGATGTCATAAATTTAATTAGTTCATAACTGGTCCACATCCATCCCTTATTCGTATTATCTTTATTCGATAAGCATTAGCAAGAAGAATGCTTCCAACAATGCTTTTGAACTCCCAAAATCTATAACTATGCACAAGTCTCTTTGTTGATTGGTATGAGTCGAGTTTTGTGGGCGAAATCTCCTGGATCGATGTAGACATATCAGTGCAGAAGACGAGATCTCTCAATATTTACAGCCGTTCGCAAAAGCCTCCTTGATTAATACTAAACCTTCGGGAGTTCGCACGACGGAGACATATATCGATCATGGTTGATGATATTGTGCAATATCTTTCTTGTCAGTTGGATTTCTTTAGTAATTTCTGGGACATTGCTCTGGGAAGCTTTGGCGCGATATCGAAAATGAATTAAATGGAAAGGCGATTGATGTATTAAGCATCTTAGGGGCATATAATGAATTAAGTTAAATTGATGGATTTTTGATTTTTCTTGGAGAGAAGCAGGTAGTGTAGAGGAAGTAATTTTGTTAAGAATGCTAGAGGCGATTGTCAATATCTGTCATGGGGATAACTTGTTCGGAAAAGCCTTTTATTTTATGTTGATTGATTTAATGTCTAGTATTTGTATCTTATGAATGGCTAAAAAAGTACTTGTTTTTTATCATGCTCTATTTGTCATACGTAATTTCCTTGGGGCCTACAAATTAAAAGATTCTAGTATTTATCTACTTAAAATGGTCCCAAACTGTAGAGGGTCACTTGGGGTAAATGGGACCCCTTTTGGACTAGGGCATTTTTGGAGCTCAATAGAAAATTTTTGAAAGGGTTAAATTTGAACTTATTGACTAATTTCGTTAATGACAATATCCATAAACAAAAATTTATTAGTAGTTTCTAAAATAACCTGTCTCACTTACCCCATCACTTGGGATAAGTGGGACACCCCCTCTTCATTTACATAGGAAGTGAGCAAAACTTAAAAAGGAAGTAAGTGGGTCTTACTTGATAAAGTACAGTCGTAGAAAAAAAGTGAGACAGTTCGAATTGTGAGCGAACAACTGGGGTTAGGATGATAATTTTTGTGTCATTTTTCATGATTTAACTTCTTCTTGAAAATAAAATATAGTTTATGTCCTTAGGGGGCCGTCTACATATTAAACGAAGCACCAACTTTTGTTTTTCCTATGGGCGACATCAAAAATCTTTCCAGATTCTGAAAGAGCACCCTCTAAAACCCCCAAACACCAAGTTTCGTGGTTTTTGGCCCACAAACAAAGCCAGGAGGGGGGTTTGAAAATTTTGGGAAGTTGACTTCCAATAGGAAAGATTGGCAAAAATTTTGCTAAATTCCTACGAAAGTTAAAGCAGATTTGGCTACTTATCTGTGTTTTGGCACAATCCCTACAAAAGTTAAAGCATATTTGGCTATTTATCTATGTTTTGGCGCAATTTTGTCTTCCAAATAGAATACCCTCAAGTGGTAGCCCAGTTGGTAAAGTAACAGGCTCGTGATCGCTAGGTTGCAGGTTCTGCCCCGTAATTCCGCATGTCTCATTGTTCAAGGATAGGGGTATTCAGGCAAACACAAGTATGAATAGATGTTGAATAATTGTTTTCAAATCTAAAGCCTTTAAAACAAATTTATACAATTTTTATTGCCGTTTGTTTTCAAATAATAATTAATTGAGAGTTATTATTTAAAAATAAAATTTTTTTAATTCCGAAAAAGGAAACAAAAATCTTAATAAAGGTAAAAAATAATCACGCTAAATTATGAAAGTGGTTTTGTTGATAAAAGCTAGAAATTTAACTAATTAATGAAACAATAAATTAGGCTTTTGCGCCTCAAAAGTTTCTATAAAAATACTTAAATACAGCTAGTTATATATATAGTTAGCTAGTAAATACAGCTAGATTGACTTTTTGAGGTATTTTTAGCATTAATATTTAATCAATGTTTCTAATAATTTTCATTTTCCACTTACAAAAACTAACTTATCTTGAAATTAAAGCAATTACAAAGTTTAAAATTTGCTTATACATATAGGAATAGAAAAGTTTTCAGAAAATTTTTCAAATACTGATTTTAATGATTCTGCAGTCGTGTTTTTAATAATTAATTACGAGTTATTTTCATTAGGTTGGATACAGAGTTTATTTATTTTTAAGGATAAACATTGAAGTTTCTGAACCTATGTCCTTGATGAATAAGATTCCAAAATATAAATATGAAATATGTTGACTAGTCAATCATTAAATTTCAAAATTAATAAACTTGATGATTTAGAATTAATTAACTTGAATCATATCGACTATTTGAACATTTTTGATATTTTAAACAATTGGGGATTTAAGGAAAAAAATTTATTTTATTCTTTTTAAAGCTTTTAATAATTACCATAAAGAAAAAAGTAAGAATATGTCTTTATAATCATGGGTGAGTATTTTTAGGGCGAGGGGAATCGAGAACGGTTTTTACTGCCGAATATATGGGGGGGGGTGATTGGAAAGGGATATGGGAGTTTTATTTTAGGGGTATTGGATATTTTCTTGTTTTTTTCTGTTTGTGTTTTTAAATTTTAACAATAGGCTTCTGATTTTTCCTTGAGCTTCAAAAAAAATTCGCATACTAATTAACGTTAAAATTTAGTATCACAACCTGTTCGTCCCTATTTCTATTTAACCTCATCCATCCCACTTACACTAGTTTCTAAACTGATACCGGTAAGAACCCACGATATCTATATGTTTAGTAACAACAGCGGCTGGATCTGATCTGCTGTGCTTCCAATTCCAGGTTGAATGCAAGAATTGATTGACTATACGTATAAGAAATAGCATTAAATTAAAAAGTGGTAGCTAAATTGTTATTATAGTGTTAATCTTTTCTTTTCTAGTCACCACTATTTTATTGATTATTAGTAAATTATGTTAGTCAACTGAAGGTAGGTATAGCAAAACTCAACATCTCCACTTTCAGAAATTTTTCAGGAGAGCCCAAAAACGTGATACAGAGTCGCGTTAGCTTTGAAAACCAAACCAACGCCATCAAAGAGTTTCTCCCACCACTCTTTAAGTTGACCCTTAATTATAATTTATTATCTTGAAACCAGACGCAATAACAGGGGAAAATGTTTTGGAGATGTTTAGTTTTGATGCAATCACATGGAGATGTTCAGTTTTGAAAAAATCACAAAAAACTTTAGCATTTTTAGCAACAGAAAAATAATTTAAACAAGTAAGAACATAATATTTATTTTAAACATGTTAAATAAAAACAGTTACAGACTTCAATAATATACTCCGTTTTGTTTAGGAGATGTAGATGCCAGGAGAATGACGCGCCAGGAGAATTTGGCCAGGAAACGTTTCCTTAAAAACATGAAATGTTTCGCGTTAAACTCAGAAATTCGTGCCGCAAAGTAAAACTGGGTGACGTAATGCAATGAAACACACTTTAGTGTATAGACAATAAACCAATGTACTCTATTGTCAAATTTTACAACAGTTCCCTGTTGTAGAATTTCAAAAATAAGTAAAAAATAAGCGTTTTTCCAAAAAGTGGGGGGATGTTAAGTTTTGGAAAAATCAGCGCATATAGCTATGCGAAACTGAAAGGAGATGTTTAGTTTTGATCAATTCAAACGTGCTTCTAATAATGATTTTTGGGAGTGTGGAGATGTTAAGTTTTGATGAAATCACTAATTTTCACCCCGCTCTTTTGAGGGGAAATACCCACTTTTGGAAGAAGATATTTTTACCTCTTGTGTAAACCTGGAACCTCAGTCCAAAACAATAATAAAACCTATTTTGGTCGGGGGTGGAGATGTTGAGTTTTGCAAAACCCACCTTCAACTTTTATTCCAAGCATTGAGCCCACTGGCAGCGTAGGGTAGTTTAATGCGCTGCTTGTCTTACTCCTAAAAACTACTTTAGGGGTAGGGGAACGTACCCATACTACCTGACCCATATTTGACCCCCTCACCCCCTTGGTGACCATCCGTAGTATATACCAAGACCCCCTCCTTCTATAGTTTTCACTTAGTAATTGATATAAATACGGTTTTCAAACACATTTTGCAAACAGAAAGTTTAAAAAAATTAGTTTGGCTTAATTTTTATAATTTTAATAATTAATTTGGCAAATTTCAATAATTAATTTGACTTAATTTTGTCGTATTGACTAGAGGACTACGTGGCGAAACCCTAAGCCCCCCCTGTGACCGAGCGTGGTATTTTGATCAGCATCATGTTAATATTTGTGTGTCATTGTTAAATTAATTCATGTCTTGATAACATTTATTATCAAAGATAAAACGTTGAATTCCTTTTAATAAACAATGCATGTAAGATGAGACCGTCCTTATTAAGTGACGACTTTTCTTGACATTAGATTTATATTTATAACCACAAATATTCAATTCAAAAACATTTCAAATTTATAGCAGGTGAAATTTTTAGTCGAATAATGTAAAGTTGTAAAATATTGTTTGGGAATTTTTTCATCTGAAAAATTGCAATTTTAAAGTTTTTTAATTTCTAAACTTTTATGTAAAAATATCATCAAAATTTAAAAACAAATAAAAATATTACATGCACACAAAAAACAGGTTAATTTTCACTTTTACTGAAATTAATAGTGTAAAAAATAAGAACGCATTAATTCTAACTTGATCGGTAGTTTAAGTTCGAGGCATCCACAAACTTCCAAAAGCAAAACAAGAACACGGAAGCGATGCGGTTCAAACTTGGCTCTATAGATTAGCGACCAGGCACACTAACCGTTAGGCCACACGGCTACGTTCAGCAGAGTTTTAATAATAAATGTGTTGATTTCAGTTAGTAGAATATGGTTACCGTAAGGTTACTGTAATTTTCATAAGCTGTATGTCTTTGGCGATATGAGACTGGCGCAAATTTTTCTAATTGAAATTTCCTACAGTGTGCGCGGGGTTAATGGTTGTAAGGATCAAAATCTATGAAAAACGAGATTTCAACGTAAATTCAAAGAACTTCAACCCCCACTCCTAGCTTTGTTTGTGGGTCAATCGACACAAAATTTGGTTTTTGGGGATTTTAGAGGGTGCTCTTTCAGAATCGGGAATAATCTTTGATGTCGCCCATAGGAAAAACGAAAGTTGGTGCTTCGTTTAATATGTAGACGGCCCCCTAAGGACATAAACTATATTTTATTTCAAGAAGAAGTTAAATCATGAAAAATGACACAAAATTTATCATCCTAACCCCAGTAGTTCGCTCACAATGCGAACTGTCTCACTTTTTTTTCTACGACTGTACAGAACATTTTAATATAAAATATTTTATTGTAACTTTATCCATGTTTGAGAAATCTACTCACATTACAATCAGTATGACATGGTAAGAATAGAATGAAAAACAAAATAAGTTTTTTAAAGAATGTTTTAAAAGACAAAAGGAATATGTTTTACTTAAACATATAAAATATTGTGGAAAAGACATAATAAGGTTAAGATTTATTTTGGCACATTAGTAAACATTATAAGATAAAAAGGAAATCGGACACACTAAATGAGAAAGAACATTACACTGGCACACAAAAAAAAGAAGTGGAATGTACTTTGGACCGGACCTACCTACCTACATGTATTTTGACCCGCTGAATCTGAATTTCAAGTCCGTTTGACCCGGTCACCCTCCAGTTTTGAGTAAAATGCAAAAAACCTCAAAAAAAGGCCAAAAATTGCAAAAAACTGCAGTCACAGCAATGAAAAAATTTTTGTGGACCCGGATCACGTATAATTTTTGTGTATTCTAAATAACTGAATCTAAATCTAAAAGTTAATTAGCCCGGTGAGCCGTCCAAATTTGAAAAAAAAACGAAATGAACCATGAAAAAATGAAAATGAACCATGAAGTTAGTCACCAGTTGAAGTTTTTGAGAAAAATATACAAGTATGGTTAATTAACATACTTGCCACTTTTTTTATTTTGTGTGCCGGTGTTATTAATGAGATAGTTTACTTTACTCACCATAACATAAATTAAAACCCAAATTTGATGAAAATATGTCGATCAAACTATTTATAAATATGCTAAGAGATATAAAAAGAATTAAATGATTAAAGCCAGAGAATAATTCGTATTTTTATATCTATTCGAATATCTATTCTCATATCTTCCATCAGTTTGCAGCTTCTAGCGCAACTGTTGAATTAATGTTATAATCATTAACAATAGTCTGCTTCATAAATTATTTTCCAATTGTTTAAACTATTTATAAATTTTATAAAGTGGTGAGTAAAAGGTCTTGCTATACTATAAAACGAAATTTTCTTAAAAATTGGGGAAATTGTCCCTATAATCCCCCTAAAATCCTCCCCGGCCTTCAGTAATAGTTCCTATATCATTTGGAACCCTCTAGAACCACTTACATCATAATAAAGGGTCCCATTTACTCCATAGTGAGGGGTCCCACTTACCCAAACCATGCTAAAACTATATGGGGTGAGTGGAACCCCCTCTTAAACACTTCAAAATTTAAAATTTTGAAAAATTTCAAATTGCCGTATGTATTTTAGGTCAAACTCTGCAAAACAGTTCAATAAACATTAAAATGTAATGAAAACTTACCTGGAAATACTTCTTTGAAAAATGAATCTTGATCTCTCCAAAAAATCCCTTCTGGGAATCTATTTTAAATTAGTTCTATTATCTTAAAAATAAATTAAACAAATCTCAAATATATGCAAAACTCATCGGTGTGACAAGCTGTAACATAATCAATGCGAGTGAATGTTAAATTTCCTGTACATATTATAGTTTAAGGGGGGTGTCCCACTTAACCAAAGTAACCCTACCTACTATTTAAAAAAATCATTTAAGTTTTGACCCATCTAACTTTTAGTTTCCGATTTTTAAATGACATGCCAGAGAAAAATAAGTTTAAACTCTTCTCCTTTCTATTCACAGTATTTAATAAATGCTCTTCGTTTTTAACCTAAATCATTGTGTCTTCTAAATAAAAGGTTGTTTTTATTATTTTAAACAAAACTTACCAAAATCAAACTCTTCACGTGTAATTTAAACTTGTTACTCCTAAGCCGCTCGAGATTGCCATTGAATTCAAAGGGAAATTTGGGGCGTCTAGGTCTGAAAGGGTTAATGATAGTTTTCATCTAGTATCGCTAAAAAACTAAAACTCTAAGGAAAACAATCCCAATTCTAAATCCATATCATCACAAAGGCTAAAAACAACTGCACCTAACCACCACGGTATCGATCAAAAAGGTCCTGAACCTTGCTAGAGACAAAGAAATAGAAAACTCAGCTCATCATACTTAATATTTCGCATAGAAAAAAGCGTTAGCTCATTTAAATTATAGCTGGAGTAGTTTTTACACAGTTCATGTGGTTTTCTGCGCGCCTTCTCGGATGTGATCGAAGCAAAGTAAAAAGCGTTTTCTTGAAACAAAATTTCTTCTTGGCCCCAATCATAATAGATGCTCAAGTTGATATTCGCTGAAATTATGTTCATCAATTTTCCCCCTCCCCTTCTAAATGCAGATTGTTTTTCGATGGAGCCTGCTTGCGAAAGAAAGGCACAGCTAATCAAAGTGCCGCAGATTTCCTGTTATTCATTAATATTTAAGAAGGAATTCTAAGGATGACTTTTTTCCATTTTAAAAACGCTGGATTTGGAAACAGTGTTATCAAGACTACTAGCGTAAAGAATATTGTTTGACACCATTTGAGAGTTATTATTTTTGCAATAATTTGAAAAAAATTCAAAAGTATACCAAGGTAACTCTTTTATCTACACAAAATTGCTTTGAAAATTTCAAAAAGTTGTTTATGTTATAATATCAGTAGTTCTCTATTCTCGTTATAAGAAGAAATGTTTTACCAGATTTGATAATAATTCAAATATTTATTTTCTGGGGTTAAGGATAGATATATCATTGGTGTATTTTCCATGAAAGTTTATTTTTTTCATAAAGGTAAACCTACTATTAAAAAATAAACATATTTTGAATTAAGAAATATGAGGTGCTTATTTAATAATAATATTACATTAATTTGGATTTTTGTACGATTTGAACTAGTAGGGTTACTTGGGGTAAGTGTGTCACTGGGGTAAGTGGGTCACACCCCTAAAACTTTAATATGTACAGGAAATGCCCCTCTTACTCGCATTGATTATGTTACAGCTTGACACACCGATGAGTTTTGCATATATTTGAGATTTGTTTAATTTATTTTAAGATTATAGAACTAATTTAAAATAGATTCCCAGAATGGATTTTTTGGAGAGTTCAAGACGTATTTTTCAAAGAAGTATTTCCAGGTAAGTTTTCATTACATTTTAATGTTTATTGAACTGTTTTGCAGAGTTTGACCTAAATTACATACGGCAATTTGAAATTTTTCAAAATTTTGAATTTTGAAGTGTTTAACAGGGGGGTCCCACTTACCCCATAGTTTTAGCATGGTTGGGGTGAGTGGGACCCCTTAGTGTGGGGTAAGTGGGACCCTTTATTATGATATAAGTGGTTCTAGAGGGTCCCATATGATATAGGAACTACTACTGAAGACATGGGCGGATTTTAAGGGGGTTATAGGGACAATTTCCTCCCAAAATTTTCAGAAAATTTTGATTTATATTAGCAATTAGCAAGACCTGGTACTCACCACTTCAAAATTCATTAAAATTTATAAATAGTTTGATCGACATTTTATATCAAATTTGCGTTTTAATTTAAGTTATGGTGAGTAAAGTGAAATATCTCATCAATAGTGTTCATTCTCATTTAGTGCGTGTGATTTCTTTTTCATCTTACAATGTGTATTAAAGTGCCAAAATAAATCTTAATCAACCTTATTATGTTTTTTAAACACTATTTTATATGCTAAAGTAAAACATATCCCTTTGGCCTTTCAAATTTCTTTAAAATACTTATTTTGGTTTTTATTCTATTCTTACCTTGTCATATTGATTTTGATGTGAGTATATTTCTCACTCATGGACACAGTTACAATAAAATATTTTATATTGAAATTTACTGTACTTTATCAAGTAAGACCCACTCATTTCCTTTTAAGTTTTGTTTGCTATAAATATAAATAAAGAGGGGGTGACCCACTTACCCCATCTCTTGGGGTGAGTGGGTCACCCATCTCATTTTTTATAAAAAGACCAGTTAAGAAAAATATAAAGCTTTATTTTAGAAACTACAGATAAATTTTTGTTTATCGATAGACTCTTTAACGAAATTAGTCAACAAGTACAAAATAAACCCTTTCAAATTTTTTCTATAAAGCTCCAAAAATGCACTAGGCCAAAAAGGGGTCCCACTTACCCCAAGTGACCCTATATTTGAGGGTTCAATATTAAAGAGTCTGTACCATGAAAACAAAGGAAACTATATACAGGGTGTTTCAAATTTGCGTTCAGACCCCTTAAAAATTGGGGATAGATTTTTAATCAAGTATCTTTCCATTCTAGCGCTAGAATATTACATACTAGTTGCAAATTATAGTCACCACTCTCAAAATTATGGGAAATATTATAAGTTCAACATTATTTTCTTACTAGGCTGTTGACCAGGTTGTGGGATATCCTTTCACTGAACTTTATTTAATCGATTAATGGACTGTCCTAACCATTATTAAACAGCATTTTCGAGTGAAGTCAATTATGAGAGATCAACGCACTTGATAATATTTCACATTTTTATTTTGAGGAATTTTACTCACCACTCAAAAAATTAGGTTTAAGATTTTAAGTCAAGCATCTTTTCGATCTATCTTAACCATATCTGCTCTTAAATCACCGCTCAAAAAATGATGCAAAACTTATTAAGTAAAAATAAATCGCGCAGGGCAGGTGGTTGGGGTTTGTGGATGGGTGGAAATAAATATTTCCTAATAGTCTTTCATCCACACTTTAAGATTCTAAATTTCCGCTAAAAGCAAAGAAGTAATAGACTTGAATTATACAAAATAAACATTAAAGTCTCGAAAAATAGTAATATTTGCAAAGAAATTGACTGAAACGGTTACAGTTAACAGTTGAAGAAAAAAGTTAACCCCCCCCCCTTGGAAAAGCAGGAACTAAATTTATAAATGCCCAACTGCATTTATTTCCGAGTACTATACCCGGGGAGAGGCTCAGACTCGAACCGAGGGAGATTCGATATGAGGGCCTTTGTGATGGATAATAGTACGTGCACAAGCACACCAAGCCATCGGTTCCTGCAACCAGGCAGCTTCTCTAACTAATATGAAGTTGATACTACACTGCCAATATATAAATTCATGAATGAAAAAAAAATAACTATGTAATTCAATACAGTGGCAGCTGGGGTTCGATCTGAGGTCCTTTGATTAAGAAGCATAACGCCTTAGCACACCAGGCCATTCATTCACCTGCTGCTGTGAGTTTATAGACTAAATTATGTCATTGAAATCTATTTATCTTCGTAATTTAAGCATTGTATTCTTTTCAAAACTCACCACTTATTTAAATATTACATTTTTTATATGCTTCCAGAATAAGAAACTCACCAAGCTATTCGTTCCTACTACTGGTCTGTTTAAATTAATTAAAAGTTGATATTACACAATAAAAAATGCCGAGGACCGAGCCGCGAACCTCAAAAACGGGATACCGGTGCTTTAACCAACCGTGCCATCGGTCCTTTTATCGACTAGTTTACCCCTTTAATTTATATAATTATTATTAAAGCCACACATAATTAGATGATACATGATGAATACGGTCATTACCTATTAACAGAATTTGTCAACCTAGAAGCTCAGATACCGTTACACGGAAATGTAGAATGCTGAACTTTATTTACATTATTTTTCAAATATTTTGAGTGGTGGTGACTTTTGAACTTAACAAAAACCTGTCTAGTTGAAATTCGTCAATAAGTACTAATTTCGTTACTTATAATTATACAACAAGAATAAAAATTTTTAGGTCGTTTTGATTAAATTGTTTAAGAAATTTTAACTTTTTCTTTTTTATAAAGATAAAAATACCTATTTCTCATAGATTTTAAGACGCTGGACATGAAAATCACCATTAAAGTTCTCAATCGACTCAGCGTTTCAAGAAATTTTGCTGTTTACACTTTGTGCATCGGAAAACTTCAGGTTTTACTGTGTGTTTTTAATAAAATATAGTCCAACACATTAAAATATACTATAAGTCATTTTATTGAAAGTAATAGAATAAAACCTTCATAGAAAGTAATATGTCTTGATCTTCTTGACCAGCATAACATAAATAGTCTATCAAAATCAATGGCCAACAGAAAAATCTAGACTGTGAATTCCAAGTATTAGTGAAAATCTCCAAAGATGATTTGTTTCTCTAGTTTCATCAGTATGACCTTAAACCTGAAAAAAAATTAAACCAAAAAGATTCAACTCTAATTTTGTTAACTTATTACGGTAGATTTTACAAACATAAATAGAAAATTTTGCCCACAAACTATTATGGTTTCACTTACATTATAAAAATATAACGGCGACATGTCAATTTTCCGGATTGGGAAGATGCATGTGTAACAAGTTAAAATAAGTGCGTTTCCAATTGTTATTTAAAATACTATGAAAACTGTTTTCAGCATATAAAATGAATTTTAAAAACAATGGACATATTTTCAAATTATTGGGGAACCATCATGCATTTTTCTAATCAATTTAATAGTTTAGTTTCTCTTTTTGAAACCAAGTCATCTTTCAACTCTATATTGAACTTTTTTTCAAGTAGAATATTCTGATAATGTAATTATTTATGAATTGAATCGCTTATTTATGAAACAAGTCAAACGCCACTTTCCTTGTTTTGAGATAAACGAGAAAGAACTGTTACATTTTTATGAAGATGTTCTGTAATTTTTTTTCTTAAAGTAGACCTCATTTGGATATGTTAAAGGCAAAAAGAATTTTTTATGTGTTTATTCTTTTCCTAAAAAAATTATTGAAATATTTGCATTTGACAGGTTTTTGCGATAATTAGCCTATTCAAGCCAATTTTCATAGCTTAACTATAATTAATTTAAGGATTTGTTAATAAAAGTAGGAGTATTAGTGGATAATAACACTTCCTTTTTAATATATATACTAACCCACTAAATTATATTATAGGTACTTTTCTATTTTGGTTAGTAGATGTATATAAATACCTTTTTCATAAATGATTTCAACTCTAGACTCAAAAAGAGTGGTCAGCCAATTCAAAATGTTAATATAGGCATATTCGAAGTCAATTAGATAGTTGTTTAGATGAAACTTTGTGGACAGTAAAACGATTTTGCTTCAAAAGCTTACAAAATCAGGTAATTTAGTTCAATATTATGATCTGGGGTAAAGATTTGATGTCCCCTTTTATTAAAGTGATTAATAGATCCAAAATCTCAATCACATGGATCCATTAAGGGATCACAAGCATGTAAATTTTAAATATATAGCTACCAAAACGTCCTTAGTCTTGAGATTCGTACAAAAACGTAAAGATGGTTTTTACTGGGGCTTGATGGATCTAACCTCTAAAGAATGACATTTCCTATCCCATATAGTGTTTGCATGCGATTAAATAAAAAAAGCACTCCTAAACGAGCTGCAGGTGAGACGTCATGACATAATTCCCCTCAGTTAAGTGCAGAAACTAGTCAAGCGACGTCGTTTGGCTTGTTTCTCCACTAAAGCTGAAATTTAACGTGCTGGAAAACAATTTTAAAATCACGTTATTTTTATAATTCTTCAAAATATGCATTTACCCTTACATAATCCCATGACACCAATAACTCATTTTTGAAAAAAGTGGCGTTTGACACGTTTCAGAATATTAAGCAATTCAATTGTCAAGCATGATGTTCCCAATTTGGAATCAGATTAAAAAAGTAAATTTGGTTTTCGAATCAATATGTTTCAAAGTTATCATTTTTATAAATACTTTCATTTTTATATTATAAACTAAATTTAGCATAGATTATGTAAATAAACATAATATAAAGTAAATATATTTCACTGAAGCTAGACTTACTAAGCATGTTAAAAAATTTATGTTTTTATGTTCTTTTTGTGTTTACCGAAGCACACTTTTTAATCATATGTTCAGTAACAAATGGGGTATATTTTTTCGTCCCTTTATCCTTGTTTTGCTTAGGTTAATCGTTAGGCGCGAGCAAACTACTGGTATTAGTTTGAACTAATGCTCTTACTGTTAACTTCTGTAGTTTTTACTCCAGACTGGGCCATTAAATATAACGACGAATGCTATCATTATGTGCCTTCACTTCAAAGATGACGAAGGTGATCCCGATAAAAGAAACTGGTATAAATAATGATACCCAGTTGACTCATTAAGTTCTCTGGAAAAGATTTGCAAATTTATCACATTTATGTCGGAATTCTTCGAAGGGGTATTCGTCTTGAGAAGGATGGTTTTTCTACATTGGATGTAAGGAAGATATTTATTTTATGATGCCGTTGAAAATGCATAATCACTAAAAATGATTGTATAAACTAACTAAAAGAAAAATATCAATCTTCATTTGACATAGGAATTATTCTGAAGAAAGAAATATTTGTAAGTTTTAATAAATGTACTTTAAATTTAATTTGTTAAGTGTTAGCTCAACTTCATTTGAATGGAAAATAAAAAAAAAGTGTAATTCCGAATTCCAGATATTGTAAGTTTTAAATAAAATATTTAATGACTTTATATTTAACTCACTTTGCTTGAATAGCGTAAACCCATTTTTCCAGGTCTTTACCATTTTCAAATAATGAATTTAACTATCTCACAACACACATTAATGGTCTTATTAAAACTGGTATTTTTCCAGATTTTTGGAAAATTGCTGTCGTTACTCCCATTTATAAAAAAGGTGATAAAAATAATTTTTCTAATTATAGACCTATATCTGTTCTTACTGCATTTTCTTTAATTGTCGAACACAGTATAAATACGTCCCCAGTCAGCATGTAACCTTACGAGAACATTTAATTTGAATTGGTATAGGCTTTAAAAATGAACGTTTGCCTCAAAAACCTCAGAACTGTTATTGCATCAAGGTTACTTTTGCAAATATAACTAACGTAACCTTACAATACTGTTCACATATTCTTCTCACAACAACTATCAGCGCCATCTAACGAGTATATCGTTAACTAAATGTTGAGTGTGCTCCTATTGGCGCGAATGACTTACTGACGCATGCGCAATACTAGAAAAAGGCTGCGAAAATCACTCAATCACTGAGTTCAAAGCTATGAGCTACGAGGACATCAGAACATGGGAAAAATGAGCGGCGTTTTAAGTGAGTAATAATTGTTAACATTTTATTCATTTTCAATTATTTACTTACACCATGTCGTAATGCTGTGTGCTTTTTTCTAGCGTTTCGTTCGATGCATGATGGGCATTGATTTGTTTACGTTATCTATCTTTGTTGTTCTAAAAATTCCTTTTCATCAAGAGTGTTCGTTTTCAACCGACATTTTGACTGAAATATTCCTCTTTTTATTTTAAAGTTTATTTTTTTTCAGCTTTAGAACACATATGATCCCGATTTGATATGTTTTGTATGATTATCAGACGTTCTTTCTCTGCATTATTCCGGTATATGTTCTAGTTATGTGTTTAGGCCTTGTTTTATATGTTTTCGGTTGTTAGAATTCCTTTTCAGCAAATGTTTCAATTTTGGAAGCAAAATTCATTTATTATTTATTTATTTTAATCTATGTATACCATCTCTTTCAGCTTCAGTTCTGATATTGAAGGCTGTGATTTCGACCTGATAATGAAAACTGGAATATCTAAGGTATGTTTCAACGATATTCGTACCTTTCTAACTTTTAAAATTACCGCTTTAATTCTTCATGCTTAAAGACACTCCTTTCTCTTTTCCCATCGCAACGGTTCGCTTTTTGCATCACGCGCATTCATGAATATTTCTGAATCGTAATTATTGGATTGCTGCGGCCGTTAGATTATAATTCTGTCAACATTCCCATGCTTTTCTTCTCTCTGTCGCCGGCCGAGACATAACTTTTCCATTCCAACGTAATCTTACTATTGCCAAATATTTAAAATTAAGTAGAGATAACTTCACCATTTGGTAACCTCTCTTGCCTTTTCTTTAATTAGCGCTTGGCTAATTGTGGTTTTTATGGTGATCGCCATCCTTGATTATGTTGTGGTATTTAACCTGCTGCACATCATTTTTTTAGACACTCTCCGCTCTCTCCCATTTTTCCCCAAAACCTTTGCTGCTCTGCTCGCCGAAAAGACCCACGCGGGTCAGCCGAGGAATCCAATGTGAGGTGCTCGCGCGGTACTGTCCGCGACCTCATCCTGTCAAACATATGCAATAGTCATCAGTATCTTCTCATCCCATTCCGCTTCAGATCAGATATCCCTACAAATACGTCCTGCGACAGTGTCACAATATAGTCATCAGTATCTTCTCATCCCATTCCGCTTCATTCAGATATCCCCAAAAATACGTTCAGCGACAGTGTCACAAAATTTCCAGTGCTTGTGCCAATTCTTCATTGCGACTACATTCCTACATATATCTTCTTCATCGTTATTGTGTCGTTCTCGTGATTTCTTTCTACATGTGTGTCATCTGCAGTGCATCGTTATTGTGTCATTCTCGCGATTTCTTTCTACATGTGTCATCTGCAGTGCATCGTTATTGTGTCGTTATCGCGATTTCTTTCTACATGTGTGTCATCTGCAGTGCCTTCTACAAAATAAATGAAACTAATTCTTAGTGTGTGTATGGCCTTTTTCTCCATCATCTACGTCAACAAATTCTTCGATTTGGGTGCATTCATCGATTTCATCTGCAGGTATTTTTTGACTAAGAGTTTTTAATTATAGAATATAACTATTTTTAATATTTAGTATGAGATTGTACTTTGGGTGACCCCACTACTTACGATCATTTCATTTCTTATTTTTATCGGCCACAACATTAACTATAACTAGTGCAATTTTGTCTTTATTCTCCGGCACCATTAACTTAACTATTTCCCTCTTCTTCAAATTTAATTAGTAATTTAACTTACCATTTGAATAATAATTTTGTATTACCTTATTTTGTTAAGCATCATTAATTTTTACCATAATAAGTATATAATTTTAGTATTTAATAATAAGCATAAAACAGTATTACCACACCATCCTAATGGTGAATGACCAATTATACTATCAGTTACTAAAATTTTTATCTTTTCTATGTATCTATTTTTGCCCAATTGTGAAATCAATATTAGCTTAAGAAATTGTGACTGATTTCTAAAAAAAAACCTACGCCTCATTTTGGTGTCAGTTAAATTAATTTTACTAACAGTATTATTTATACTTATTTCTTTAAAATAATAATTAGTAATAAAAATAAAATCAAATAAGCAACTAACTGACAGTCATGGTGCATATAGAGAATAGAGCTATATTCACTGTAGTTATGTAAAAGAAAACAATAGTTTGGAAAACATGACTAACTATAAAAACAAGCTTACGATAAAAATCATTCACATGGTTGTATTTTAAAATATTGATGTACCAGATAAAAAAATTAAAATATTTTAATTCTTATTCAGTTTATCACAATTATTGATTCCAAACCCTGCTATTTACCCCTTTTCGTCATAAGGATTTTTGTTGGTAGTAAAATTTGTTCTTGAAATATCTCAGTTTTACATATTTAGCAAAATTTAAAAAAAAATTGTAATGCAAATAATCTTGCAAACCATTGTAAAGCACACAACTAATTTTTTTATTTAAATTGTCAGTTAAACATTTTTATTTATATCAATGGTTTTTTTTTATGAAAAATCAAGTGATTTAAACCAAACAACCCTGTTTGGTATATTTTAGGATCTAATAATGGGGGGATGATATTAATAATTAAATCTCTATGGTTGTCAGACATGCGGCTGGTAGACTTATCAAGACTGTGCCTTTTTTATCATCTATTTTACAAAAGTGTAAAAAAAACTTCATCGTTCGTAGGTACCTCAGTGTTTTTCACGACATGGAAATTTTAATAGCTACTTATTTAGGTTTAATTAAGTAAATAATAATCTTTGTACCTGTGGTCAAGACAATGAAACTGTAGAACACATTATATTTTATATTTATTGTATAATTTATATTTTAGCAAAAAAAAAGTTTTAAAAGGATTTGAGAAATTTCGGTTTTTCTTGTGTACTGCTTACCTGTTTTGCCATTGTTTAAAGTATACCAAAAATCTAAATGTTCTGTGCAGTTTGATTATAGTTTAATATTTTAAATCTTGCTCTGCTTCTTTTTTAAAATGTATTTTGTACTTAGCCCACTTATCTGAAAACCTCTTCTTATACCATGTGGAGCATGATGAGTTGTAAAATAAATTTTAAATAAAAAATATTGTATTTACTTTTGCATTTTCTGTTTAAATAAATTGCTAAAAAATCCCATTGTGTCTCATTCAATGAGTTTTCTTTCATTTGAAATAACTAATAATAAGAAATAATTAAGTTTGCCAGTATCTCTTTTAGCTGAAAGAAGAATATTTCAAAGGTAAGGGTTTTCTTTATCATTGGTGAAGATGTGTATAGAAAATAAAAAAATATTTATGTGTATTCATATTAAAATAACTTTTTTTGTATATATAATCACGAACTATATAAACATTAACTGTTCAGTCTTTATATGGATCCTTAATATTTAAAAGCTTTTCTTGCCATTTATTCAAACCTGATCTAATGTTTTTTAGAATCGCTTAATGCTAGTAGTTTTGTTTGTATGTTAAAAAATAATAGCGGAAAATGTACATTTTTACAACCTATAGGAATAATATTTCTAAAAGGAACACCTGGTAATTATATTAGTGTAATACATTGATATTATTTCCAGGAATACTTTTCACAACAGATTCTTTGAGACTTGAGAACTGTTTTAAAATATTCCTGTTTGTTGTATAAAATGCATATTTTTAGCAGTATTTTTTATCATACACAAAAAACTGCTGCTAGGTATAAAAATTGTTATACCTAACTGCAGTTTTTTTGTGTATGAATAAAAATATTGCTAAAAATATGCAATTTATACAACTAACAGGAATATTTTAAAACAGTTTTTAAGTCTCGAAGAATCTGTTGTGAAAAGTATTCCTGGAAATAATAATAAAAAGTGATTCATAAATCTCAAAAAAAACCATTTCCAGACAATGATTAGTTAACCTTGCCTAAAGGTTCCTCATACCTTATAACAACCTGAAATAACCTAAAAACAGCCTGAAATTAACCTCCTTTCAATGTTGGATCTTAACATTTCTAAAACGTTTTTTCGCTAACCTTACGAAAACCTAATCCCTATGCTTGTATCAAGCTTACGTAAAGCTTAAAACAATGTTCGCTTAACCTTGTTTTAAGGTATGAACAGCCTTATGTATGTAAACTAGGGAACCTTCGCATTAGGTTGTTACACTGTTAGCAAGTTTTCAAAACAACCTTGGATAAACCTGAAAGGAGGTTGCGCGGCAACATTGTATTAAGGTTGCTGCATCCTTACAATGCTATTTGGGTCTGCTTAATCATTTTGAAAGCTTCAACTTTTTTTCACCAAATCAATATGGATTTCTGCCTCATCGTAACACTGAGCTTGCTCTTATTAAGTTCACTAAATTCGTTTACAATAGTATTGACAGAAATAATTTTACACTAGCAACATTCCTGGACATTTCAAAAGCCTTCGATTCTGTAAATCACAAAATTCTACTAGACAAATTATTTGCATATGGAATTCGGGCTTCAACTCATACTTTTTTTAAATCCTATTTTAAGTAATCGTCGTCAAGTAGTTAAAATAAAAAATAGTGTTAGTCCCTTTTCATCGCTTAAAAAGGAGTTCCGCAAGGTTCCATACTTGGTCCTTTATTGTTTCTCATATATGTGAATGATCTTCTAGAACTTAAACTTCATGCTATTATAATTTGTTTTGCTGACGATACAACCATTTTATACTCCAGTCAGGACCAAAAAGATTTAAACTATAACGATAAAATTCAAGATGACCTCAATACATTTAGAACTTGGTTCCACTTAAACGATTTAGGTATCAATATAAATAAGACTAAATATATTTATTTCAGCTTAACTACCCGTGAAAATCCTTTTAAATTAATCTTTCACCTACCAGACTGCATAAATCAACCAAATTGTGTTTGTACCCAATTGGAATGTGTAAATACTATTAAATATTTGGGTCTACACATTAATTCAAATCTCAAATGGAAATCTCACATCAATTTTTTATCAAATACATTAAGATTCTTTTTATATAAATTTTATCTAAAAAACTTGGTTAATCACAAATTCTTAAGAAATTTATATTATGCCTGGGTTCATCCTAGAATTTACTATGGACTTTCTGTATGGGGCGGAGATTACTCAACTAACATCCAAATTATTCAAAATCTTCAAAATAAATTTTTAAAAGTTATGTTAAATTCCACTAACCAAAGCATCACATTCCTTTCCTATAAATCTCTGGATATACTTCCTCTGCAACATCTATTTTTTTAGAAGAATTGTTACAATCTTTTTTTAAATCCTAACATATGTATAAAAAAACTACTGTAAATCCTAGACGCCCTGGCATGATATACAATATTCCTAAATCAAATAAAGAGATATTTCACAAATGTTTTTTTTACTTATCACCTAAGCACTACAATAGTTTGCCAATTGATATTCAAATAATATCTAAAAAAACTTTATTCAAAAAAAATTAAAGCTATTTTTATTTAACTCAGAAGATTTACCTATTCCATAGTTTATACGTTTCATATAATTTTGTGGTAACTACATGTCTTATTTGGATTTATTCATTATCACTGATAAAATTTTTTTAATTGGGTTCAAATATACATATATATTGCAACTGACACCATTGCCAGTCCTGTAATTTGTAATTTCTATTTAATATTGTTTTCTTGAAATGTATATGTGTGTATATATGTGTAATTATATACTTTTTATTTTTTCTCTCTACGTAAGGTATTATTATTTTAAATTATAAATGCACTTTTAAGGGATTATAATCCCCTTAGTGTCAAATTAATAGTTCCTGATGTTTTTTCCCTCTCTTCTGTAAACTGAAATTAAGTATTCCTAATAAGTTGTTGTTGTTGTTGTTAACTTCAAGAAGTATTTATTTATTTTAAGAAACTTCAAAGTTCAGTTTTTTCATTTGCACTTTTCCGAAAATAGTTTAAAATATGTAAATAAAATGTAAAATATAATCCGAGGTTTTTGTTCGTATTTTACGAAAAAAACTATAATGGTACCCATGTAAAAAATTAAAAATTTATTGCTGACTTAAAAAGTGTCTTAATTTATAGCACTAAAGAAAAACTTTTTTCATGTCAAACTAACCTCTCAAAAAGATAAATTTAAAAAAAAAATAGATATAAGATTTAAGATTTATAGATTTAATTAAATTTTTAAAAAATATTTTTAAATTTTTTTTAGAAATTACTTATTTAAATAATAAAAAACTTTAAGGTTTTTAAAAAGAACATTAAAAATTTTACATCATATTTTTTATATTTATTACACGTTGAGTGAGAAAAATTAAAAAAAAAACTGATCTAACGTCAAGTAAATTCATTTTTAGGCCCACAAAATAGATTTCCACTTCTATCATTGAAGATTTGTAACCATTAATTTACTTCCAAATACAATTTGATCCCCTCGAATCAATTGGTTTTAAGTCATCATGTAAATATAATGGCCTCAGGAGGTTCCGGTGATCTCCCAACTACGTGAAAATATCGAAGTGCAAAAATTAAACCATCATTATTTCTAAAGAGAACAATAGAGAAAGAGGATTAGACAAATAAAAGTTTCATGTGTGTTTTGTTGAGAATGCTAATTAAAAGCGACTTACATTTCGCCCACGGTGTTAAAATACAGAAGAGAAAACCTTTTCACTCTTAGAGGATTGTCTAATTAGCAGTAATTAGCAGGATTACTGAATGACTTGTAAACGAGCGCCTTAGTTCTTTTCTTTAGAGCGTTGTTCAAAATTATTTTCGAGTAATGGATTGGTCTTGAGGCTATTATTATAAAAGTGGTGGGGGTGCTAGACATCAAATTATTGATTTTAAAAATGCCACTTTTGCCTTTTGAAAAAATTATTTGGAAAGTGTTGAAGGTTTTGGCTTTTTGAAGATGTTAATATTAGTTTGAAAATATTTTTTGGAAAGCTCTAAAAGTCAGTTAGTCTGGAATACTGTAGGTAATAGTTTATCCTCGGAGAAAAATGTTGGGATTCATGGTGCAACGAATCACAATTTTTTTACCACAAGCTTTTATTGGAATCGGTGAACCGACAGTGTTTTTTGCGGTACTTATAAGTATTGAACTTATTATAACTTTTAGGTTTTCAAACTTATAATCATAAGTGAATTTTTATTAATCCAGTTGAAAATCAGCTTATTCAATTTAAGTGGTTTCAATAATTGAATTAGTCCATAATTTAAGCTCTTTAATCCAAGAAATTTTTCCACAAAGAGAGATCAAATTCTTCTGAAAAGAATTATTCGTTTTTTACCACTATGTTATCATATATAAAAAGGTGGAATATAAAATAATATGGACGGAATTTATTTTTATTCCTTTCTATTTAAGAGCGTTTTGAAACTCCAAATATTTTTCATAATTAATTTAAAGGGATTAAAAATTTAGTACATTTATTTAGAAAACTTTAAAGTTTTTTCGAATATATTTATTTTAATATAAAAAAGTAAGCAACAGTTATTTTGATATTGATGGATTATTTCCAGGGTAATTAGGAGGTGTACTTGATAACAGCGGTTATTGAAAACATAAAGTAAAATCAATTGAATTAAAACTTTAAATAGCATATCATAATGTATATTCCGTTCTTAATTAAATAAAAATACTTTTTTGCAATACAGTCACCGTTTTCTCTATAAAAATTTAAGAAGTATTTGTTAGATAAATTTATTTTTACTTATTTAGAGACAAATTCATTCACTGGATTGATTCAATCCATTTATTTAAAAAACTGTAAACACTTTAAAACATAGAATGCATTTCTATATTTTAGATTATGTATTATTATTTTAATCACTATGATATCCTTAGTAATGTTAATTATAAAGATGTAAAAAACATTTATAAGTGGTAAAAATTAAATACGAAATTCGCTTTAATAAAATGAAAAACACAATGCGAGTAGATGGTACGTAATCAAAAGTTAAAAAATCGCAGACACGAGACCAGGATACATAATTATGTAGATTGCTTAAAATTACACAGAACCTAGAAACGAGATCTGGTAAAATAGCAAAATTGCATAAAAAACTTACTGAAAAAAAGCCTCACTTCGGTTTTTCTTAAATGAGAATAGCTGGAGAATTCAAATGATCCAATCAGGCGTCGTCAGTATCATTAGAACACTTTCCAAACACCCCAGAACATTCCAGTACTTGCCTCTAAAAACAAAGCCGGATCAAATAAAACAGCAATTTTCATCAAAGCCAGAGTTCAGAAGTTGAACTTCACTACATAAGAGTGATGGAAAAAATATCAACCGTAACAAAGCAGCGAAAACAATAGATAAATGGAGCTTAACCGCGAAAAGCAAAAGGCGTAAAAGCGATCCACTAAAACGGTTTTTTCGGTGATCTCTAGAAAAGGCAGGCCATAAGAACTGTCGCAGCTTTTTTCTTTTTTGCCAGCCTCCCTTGCCATCTTAAGGGACTCGTTAAAGAACTTCGTATTCCGTTGCAGTTTCGTTTTCCTCACGTTTTTTGACCACTTTCTGCAGTGCAATGAACATGGACAATTAAGCACTTTTTGAAACAATACATGCTTGTTAAAATCGTTTTTTTGTGGGTTAGTGATTGTAAGAGGATTTAAGTCTTGGGCAAGGAAGAAAATTGGGAGAACCCGCTAGCCAGCCTTCTTTGAATGGAGGTCCCTATTATTTTGCTACAAGAAAGGCTATTATTTGAGCTATTGTCAGGTTTAAAAAATAACAGCTCTTGATAATGTAACGATTTTAGAATATTTAGTTTTTCCTTCCAATTATCGCGACAGCTCTTTCAAATTAAAGAAAATATTTGTATTCTGTTAATAATGCAATGTTGGCGCAGCTATTTCACAACTCATTTTATATAATGTAAGATAAATTTTAATTTTTTCAATCATACGCCGCCAGAGATTACCATTGAATCCTATGGAAAATTTTGGGTGTGTAGGACTGAAAGGTTTAAAAGTAAAATATTCATTTTCTCTCTATATTGTGAATAAAATTTGAAAAGTTGTTTTTATTGGTAAAAAGGGTTTCAATTAAAGTATTCTGATGCATGTAGTAAAATATATATACAGGGTGTATCTGAAATGGTGCAAAAAACTTTCAGGGATGATAGTACTCATCAAGACGAACAAGAATCGCTATATAAAGGGGGGTCCCAGACCAAATCCCAGGGAGTTAAAAATGGTGCGACACCCCAAAAAATCATTGACAAATTTAATTTGTAGAAGAACTACTATTGGTTAAAACTTAATTATGGTCTCAAAAATTGTGGTTTAATATGATCTTTAAAATTACCACAAAAGTCTTCACTTTAAAATTTGATTTTTAATGGCAAGTTAAAAAAAAACAAAAAAATGTGAAAACTATGCCAAAACCTTATTTTGTATTTCGAAATCCTTTCTTTTGATTTGATAATCTGAAAGATCATAGTTGAAAACCCTTAAGTCCAAAGTTTCACGTAAATACAATCAATATTAAACGCTTGAGATCCTTTTAAAATTTGTTTTTTGGGTGCGCGAGCAGTTTTTTAGACCTGTTTTCAGAACATCTGTTAGCGCACGCAAAAAACAAACTTTATCAGGATCTCAAGCGTTTAATATTGATTGTATTTACGTGAACCTTTGGACTTAAGGGTTTTCAACTATGATCTTTCAGATTATCAAATCAAAAGAAATGATTTCGAAAGACAAAATAAGGTTTTGGCAGAGTTTTCACATTTTTTTTGTGTTTTTTAACCTTTTTCATAATAAAACAAATTTTAAAGTGAAGACTTTTGAGGTAATTTTAAAGAACATATTAAACCACAATTTTTGAGACCATAATTAAGTTTTTACCAATAGTAGTTTTTCTACAAATTGAATTTTTCAATGATTTTTTGGGGTGTCGCACCATTTTTAACTCCCTGGGATTTGGTCTGGGACCCCCTTTATATAGCGATTCTTGTTCGTCTTGATGAGTACTATCATCCCTGAAAGTTTGTTGCACCATTTCAGAAACACCCTGTATTTTTATTGGGTTATAACCTCAATATTTTCTATTTAAATTTTCGAAGTTGCATTTTAAAAGAAACAAGACGAATTTTAAAAGAAATTAGTAATAGTTTAGAATGGAATTCCATGAAAAAATCGTTGTTTAAGTCACTCAAGTTTTCAATTTTATTTCGTAAAAATACGTTTTACCTGCAATTAAAAATAATATGAAATCCTTTTTGGGCCATCACACTCATAGAAATGACAGTTTCAAATTTGAGTAATTGGATGTTTTCATTTTGGTATGAAACTCTTTGTTTAAAATATCGTACCCTTGCCAAAAGTGCCACAACTTAAAAAACTATGTTTTCCAGGAATTGCAAAAAACTGTTCCCGGGCTGACGGCACATTTTAGTATTTTGAATTTGTCAATACGAAGAACGATACATCTCAAACTATGATCGTTAGCCATTGTTCTAGTTTTCCCGACGGCTGGACGACAACTCAAGATGTGACATTTTAGTGGAAGGAGTCATAGCCATCTTGATAACAACAAAACGCCATAGCTGCCATCTGGGGGCTGATTTTTCAATGCAACTTCTGGTTCTTTTGAAGATTGGTAGAGATGGGAAAACTACGCCTAATGGCGGTCATAACTCAAAAATTACATTTTTTGAGTTTTGGCACTTTAGTAGCAAGGGTGCGATATGATGACCCTATGCTTTCAATTCTGAAACACCAGACATACTCAATTTCAAACAATTCAATGGTCACCACTCAAATTATACTCATTTTTAA
Organism: Tetragnatha versicolor; assembly: GCA_024610705.1. NCBI lineage: Eukaryota > Metazoa > Arthropoda > Arachnida > Araneae > Tetragnathidae > Tetragnatha > Tetragnatha versicolor. The sequence goes on along the minus strand of JANDEH010000009.1, from coordinate 33,414,047 downwards.
CTTATGATCGAAAATTATAAGTATTGGGGAAATTGTTTGATGTAATTCCATATATATTTGGGGTGATAGCACGCGATATCACACCCAATTCATACAACTATTTAGCACGTCATAGTTACACTCTTCACACTCCTACTCATGACAATGCCTTGCACTAACTCAAACATAAGCTCAGTGTTTTAATTTGAGTATCTGCACATTTTCAGAAATGAGTATATGCATGTTTTAAAATTTAATTAAATTGGAATCGGAGCCAGTCTGAGTGTGTGCCAAACTCAGATTTGAGAAATTTTTACTCATTTTTGAAACTGTCGTTTTAATAGTGTAGTTAAATTTGTGTTAGATATTCAAAATACAAAAACGAATTTTACCCATTTCAACAAGAGTAGTCATAATAAGTTTTGTATTAATTTATAAGGTATTAATGGGTAAATGGTAAAAAGGTATTAATGGGTAAAAAGGTATTAATGGGTCTTTTAGTTAAGCATACCCCTTTCGCTACTAATCATTAAGAGCTAAATATGAGTTTTACGCTTTTTTATTGCTTGGTATATTTTATTTTAACGCTCAAATAGACGAACCAACTTTCCGAATAAACCAACAAAGACAAACTGTACCAAGCACGAATAAACAGTACTGCCGTAGATCCGTCTTAAATCAAAGTTGTCCTGTTATCTGGGTTTCGGAGGTTTCAACTAAAAGTAAGAAACGGAACTTTATCGTATTACACGATTCTGTCGTTAGTGTCAGCACCAATTTGGTTTGTTTTTAGGACATAATCAAATATAACAGTAGCATTTTCTACCGTGACTTAATCCACGACTTTTCGTAAAAGTAATCTTATTACACCGCCTTTCTAACGTTGTTACGCAGAGTAATCTAATTCTAGGTTAATAGCGTGTGCAAGTCAACAATTTTTATCAATAGGTGCCCCTTTAAAAAAATAATGCGCTTTTAGAAACTTTTATAAAAAAAGCTATTAAAAATTTTTCAAACAAATTAACTAGAGAAACTCTGATATCAATGTTTAGTGTCTGTGTCTCAGAGTAAAAAATATTCAAAATTTATAGCTTACCACTACTGAACTCTACTCTTTTATATTTAATATGCTGTTTACTTTTAATTTTATCATGGTATGAACATATAAATCCAGACAATTAAGCCTTTAATGAAAGGTTTTCCAGCAATTGGTATTACAAAGTTATATATTTTTGGCTGAAATACTAATGTGGAATATTTTATTTGAAGCTTCATTAAATCCACTGTGTATTTGAAGACACATTTAGAAAATTTGCTATATCTTACTATAATTAAAAAATTAAATAATACCATAGTATTTGCTATTAAATGCATGAAGGAAACAGAATTAAACTTTATATTTTTGTAATGCTAAAAAAGGGAGAACATATACACATTGCACTTGTTAGAAATCTATTGATATTTAACTTACAAATTTCCGTGTCAATAAAAGTTATTAATTAGAAATGTCGTGAACCTTAAAACAAAGAAAGGAAATAAACAACTACATTTTAAACAAAGGGTTTGAGAAAAAAAAAGTAAGTTATATGAGTAATTTAAGTATCACAACTCGTGACAAAACTGTTTTATAAAATATTGATTTTGAAATGTTGAATTCATATAAATGATTTTAATACACTATGCTTAAAATATCCAACTGAATTTATTTTTTCAAGCATGATGTCTTTTTATGGTTTGATATATAACAGGGTACTTTTATAGTACACATTTTTAAATCCTTTTGAACATTTCCTAGGCTCTGAAAACTACAGCCAAAAAGGGCATCAGATTGAAAGTACGAAAACAAGTTATTAGTAGCACCTTAAAGAGAATAAAAGAATCAAAAGTGCAATTTAGTGGGCCTTTCAAAAGCTCCAAAATATCCATCTTTTTTATTTTTACTCATTTCTCTTGAGAATGACCAAGCTGAAGTTGATTAAAAAAGCTCTGAAATTTGAACAGAGATGTGCTTGAGAAAACTCATCTCTTGTATATGAGCAAAGAAAAATATTCTCTTCATATCTCACATTTACAGCCCACATTTTCATATTTAAAGCAAGAGATGAATGTCGACAAGGTACCAATATTTTCCACAGGGTTCTTTACAAGCTTGGTTATTATTTTGAGCAAGTTTTTAGTGTTTTAAAATGGGCAAATGTTTTTAACAATAATTCAATTATCCTTAAATGTTGCAATCATACGAGTTAGTGTACTTCTTAAGTGCTTTTCGATTTTTAACTAGACTGGGAGCCTAAAATCAAGACATTTCCTCTAACCCGGGTTGAAACAAAACAACAGGTAATATCCTTATATCAAAACTGGTCTTTGAAAAAAAATCCGTCCGCAACATTGGCCAATATTAACAACATTGCACGGTAATGGATATTGTTGGCGAAAGGGAAACAAATCCAATTTCATTTTATTAGTTTTATTTAATTCAAATAGAGTTATTTAGAATGTTATAACCTTATTTTATTATAAATTACTGATATTAATTCATATTCACGATATTGGTCAATATTGTTTCAACACTAATGGTAGTCCCTGTGCTACCTGTGAACAAACCTGCGTTTAACCGGCCGTAATAGATCTCAAAGTAATAAAATAAAAAAATCATGCAGTTGAAATTTATGAAGTTTTTAAAAAACACATTTAATAAATGCATGTTTCAGCTATGAAAAAAAGTTTATTTAAATCAATTTAGTTTTTTAATTCTTTGTTTTAACCACAATTTCGCTAAAGGTTAAAGAAAGAAAATATTTAAATTTTTACATTCATTTTACTTAAAACTTGCATTAGAATTATCTATAAAGTTATAAATTGTAGTTTTCCCACCAATTTTCAGTCTTTATTAATTCCCAAGTATCAACTCTCTCCAAGCAAGTTTAAAATAATCTTAGTTTTAAAATACGATAATAATACGATAAGTTATACAAAGTCAATTAGTTATAACACACACAGTAGTTATTTATGTAGCAATTCCAAAATATATGTCATCAGGTAGTACTTTTATGCAACCGTATATTTTGTAATAGCAATAGTATTACATATTAAATAAAGTTTTCAATAATTTTTATTTTATGTAATTATAATTGGGTTGATAAAAGGCCTAGTGAAACAAATTAATGATATTCAGTTGTTTTTTTCTTATTTAGGGTAACTGTTCATTTTGGGCATTACTTTCATTAATAGTCATGTAATACTTCAAATTTTAGGACGTAAACGAAAAAAATTTATTTAAATTTAAACAAATCAATTCACTTACTGTTTAACAAGTGTCCCAAAACCACGATCTAGAACACGCCTGGAATAAGTCTAAATTTTATAAACAATTGCAAAATATTTCTTAAAACACTGGGTAAGTTTTTAAGGATTGCATAAAAAATCATGAAAAAAATGAAGTGTCTTATCAGATCAAAAACTAAAAGAGCCACCCAAAAATAAAATTATCAGAAAAATAACCTAGCGCATAAAATATAAGCTAAGCCGCTTAATATTCTTGTTCTCATCATGAATAGTGTGTGCCTTAATTCTTGCTATTACCTACACTTAGTCTTTTTCTTTGAACTTTTGCTGACTCAAGCCAATCTATTGTTCCTTAAAACGAGCAAATTGTCTCCCGATAACCGAGTATTATCCTTCCTCATTAAAACACAGCGGGCACTGCTATTGTAGCAGCACCAATAAGCCAATAAAGCGGCTTCTATTTAAAGAACTCAGAGATTATATCTCTATTATTCACTCCTTACACAGACAGGGGTTATTTCATAAGCATTTCTCTCCCCCTAAGCTGACTATAGAAATCCTCGAGAACATGTTCCTTTACTGGTTGGCCAAAAAGGTTAAGTTCGCTTTCCCAGTGAAAGGTAAGGAAACACGTTTCCCCTTGGTGCCAAAAAAAGACTCAAATCCCTTTTTAAAAGGTCCCGGAATACCGGAAAGTAAAAATCAGTCTTAAAATCCAATCGGGAGAATCATTAAAAAGATCGATTCCTGCAAGGTGATTAACGAAAAGGTCGGAGTCACTTGTGTTCCCAAATAATGCTCCCTAAGGCGATCTCCCCGAAATACAGTTCCTAATGGCAGATTAACGTTCTTGCTAACAATGGTCCTCTATCGAGTTTCCAGGAGGAAAAATTTTTTCCTCTCCAATTTTACCCCGCACCGTTAATTTGATCAGGAATCGCATTACTAACATAGAATGCAACAACTCGTCTTTTCACAAAACTCCTTATTATCGTGCTCCCGATTTATTTTTCCTCCCTTCTCTTTTCCGCCGCTAATGACAGCCTGTTCTTGACCACTCTCTGCTAATCAATTGCGGGCTTTTCTTCCAGATTCCATCGATTCACATCATTAGGAAGGGTCTGTCTATCCGGAGAAACTGGACACGCACTCCTAGCCAGGGGATTTTACGCCTCAAGGCTCTACCTGCCGGTCACTCCACCTCTATCTCTCTTTACGCACTCCCGGTTCCGAAGAATACAGCGCTGAGTGAAATATTTGAAACTCGTCCCCTTAGGTCCCCTTAATTATCTCGATATACCGGTCAATCGGGAATAGATTCCTGGATTGGACAATATTCATTATTGTGAGTAGGCAAAAGAATCCTGAACAAACAAACGTTTAGGCTAATTTAATTTTATTCTGCTAAAAAGAGTATTCCAACAATTTCGACCATTCTCTGCACAGAAAGATTCCTTCCGCGGTGTAGATAAAGTTGCTATTTGAAACAAAGCTTCCTTTAAGTTTTGACTTGTGGCATCACAAGTTTGTTGCCCCTATATAATCATGTTTGTTCTCTCAGTCCATGTTTTTGTTTTCCTCTGATGAAGGAGGCCATTTTGGCTTCCGACTTCCGACACAGCTCTAAGGTTTTCTATATTCGTTATTTGAGCCCCTTAAACGAAATCTTTTTTATATTTTATAATGATAAAAAGCTTTAAATAGTTAGCATAAATCCTTAATTCAGAAAAATCTTTTTTAGGGGGCTACAATTTGAGGTCCACCCTGTTAGACCTTGGTACTCTTACGCAATAAAAAATGCAATATTTCTCGTAACCCAAAATTGTTATTTTCTTTCATTATTGTTCAAATTTTTGAATTATTACTTTGTTACCATAATAGTTTATATGAAGGATGAAACTCAACTTAATTTTAAGGTATATTACTATTTAATTAATCTTTTCAAAATATTAAAAATATTTTTGTAGAGGAAAACTTGTTTACCCATTTTTATAATATTTATGGAATAATTGGAATAATCATAGTAAATTAACATTTATATATTATTCAATAATAGTATTCGTTTTGGATTTAACAGTATATTTAAAAATTATCAAAGTTCAGAAATTGTTTGATGTTACTTTAATATAAAAATTTAAATTTTAAATGATACAGCAATGAATATCGTTTAAATTACCGAATGTTTTAAAAAGTGCTTAAAGTTTACATCCAAAAAGTTACTACCAGTAAAAACCAAGTTCTACAAATGTGAACCTCCCTTTGCCTAGCTCTTTAACACTCAATTTTTGAGGTATTTTTTACAAATTATTTTATTCTACTTATTAGGACATCATAAATAACACAGGTCAAATTAAATCGCATAAATAAATTAATTAAGGCTTAAATATATTAAAATTCCTCATGTTTTAGACAGGAACCCTTTTTCTCCTAACTGCTCTTTTTCAACATTCCAAGCAAAATTTTCAAAGCGGAGAAATCATCTAGCCCGATATACAACACGCCCGGTGGTGTACCAAATAAACTCTGACTAAATGGGTTGAAATCATAAAACGGCGGGGGGGAATTTCATGGCAATATCTTCAATATTGAAGAAGATATTGGAAAAATAAAATAGTGCTTTTCAGGCATTAAAAAGGAAGAAGTTCCCGAATTTGCAAGTATCTTTTTTAAAAACTTTCTTTATTTAGCTTAAAAATGCAAAAAATACATGATAACACTGAAAATTTTGCAAATTCGCAAACTTATGTTTAGACGACTGAAAAAGTACTGTTAATAACTGTTACTGGCCAATATCTCCTCGAATAGCCAAGCTGCAATTTCTTTTCTGTGCTTTTCTATGATATTAACAAAAATACTCTGATTTAAGTTTTGTTCTTCCTCCTTTTGTTTTTTAATTATTCTTTTAACTCTTTTATTTCACAGCTAAGTCATCTCAATGGATGTTCTATGGTCACATACCTAGGACCCTACCTAGGCATGTGGGTTTCTAGGATACCTAGTATACCCTACTTCCATGAAACTAGAAGATATTTGTTTCCAATAAAATCCACTTTTGAAACACCCTGTAAGTTTAGAAATGCACGGTATCAGTATTGCTTGTTTTACTGTGCACATTTTTACAAAAAAATACTTCAAATTTTTTAAAAATTAATTGAGCTTTATTAAAAACAATTTCTAAGTGCTATTTGTAGCTGATGTAACAAGGATAAAACGACGGACTGGTTTAGAGAAGAATTTGTCCCCTAAACTATCTCTCTGATTATTAAATTTCTAACACATTTATTTCAAATTCAAAAATTATGTTAAGCACTAGTAGCTCCGGCTACTGCCCTCACATTTAGGGCCCTCGGAGGCAGTCAATTTGACTGCTAGGAGTTTCTCAGCAAAAACAATCTTTTGAACACGAAATTTAAAAAAATAAATACTTTTTGATAAATTAACAGGATAAGCTATTTTAGGCTATTTTTAAAAATTTTCAACGTTGGTTTGGGTTATAAATTCCTGAAAATCGATTGTTTTACAGTATTTTCTCAAACTAGTAAAAACCTAAATATAAATTTCAAAACCTTATCCACACCCTTAAATTTTATAATCGATGCATAAATCTGGAATAAGAACAATACGATGCATAAATCTAGAACAGTTGTGGAAAAATTGAAGCATAAGAAACAAAAGTATTAAGAAAAATGCTTCAATTTTCCCACACTTATTCTAAATTTTATTAAAAGGTATTTCGTCTTTTTTCAATTTATTTTTAAAATGATTTAATACCGAATATTGTCAAAATATTTTGTGTGTTACTTGATCGAAATATCTAACTTTAACATCCATGGAAAGCATAGAAACCCATGGTATAACTACAACATCAATGGAAAAATTACCTTAAAAAATGTCCTAAGCCCTTTTAACAAGAATTTCAAAAAGGTGTATTTTTAAGGCCAAAAAAATTTTAAATTTGAAAAAAATTATTGTTTTAATGTCGGATTTCCTTCCAATTTCATTATTATTTTTTAAGTCATTTCTAATTAAAAACCGTTTAAATTACTTCATTTGCAATTATTTCGTGGTTTTGAGCGATGTTTTAAAATTTCCGACTTTCAAAAGAAATTTTAAATTAATTTTTTTAAAAATGGTAAATTATTTTTTTAAAATTTAAATTGAATAAAAGATTTCTTCCCTTTTTATGGTAGTACACACGTTTTAAAACCGATTTTATTCACAATTAAAGCTCTATACATACATTAAACGATTGATCAAAAGTATCTTTAAAATTGTTAAATTCTGTTTTTTTAACAGCGAAGATATTACCATTCTAACTAAGCTATCTTCCTTTACATGTGTGCTACTAAGGACACTAACTTCAGTCATATAATGCGACAGTTCTTTAAAAAAATCATCTGATACACTTTTAAATTTTAATAACACTCAGCAACTTTTATAATGTATTATGATATTAATCGTAAAATAGACTAGTAAAATACTAAACACTTTTATTTTACAACAAATAATGGAAATTACTAATTGTTATTTAAAAAAACAGTAGGTTGTGGAAAACAGTTAAATAAATCTGAAGTCTTTTTAGTAAACAGCAAGACTCATTTTGTCCCCGTAGCTTAGCAATCTGTGTTTCTCACTGTCCTAAAACCAGCAACTTTGTTGGTACAAAAACTCAACTACTTCAATTTTATTATTTCAGCTGTAACATATAGAGGAGTTTCATCAGCCTTTATTTTGAAAATTAACAACCCTTGTTTTTACTTAAACCTAAACCAGATCAAGACCTATAGTTCTCACGGTTTCACTTGGAGAACTTTCACAGCTAGCTGTTAAATTATTCAAATCCACACCTTGGGCCAAGAAAAACTTAAAAATATAAATCTGATTCGCTTGGGCTGCAAAAAAAATTGGTGAAAAACCACGTTCTTACATAGAATCAGTAACTGGGCCATGTTCTATTAATTTTTTTACATTTCCCTATCTCCCGAATCTCACGGCAGTATGAAGAGGAGTTTCTCCTTTATCTTTACAGCATTCTAATGTGCACCTTGGGAGATCAAAAAGTCAACTACATGATAAACTTTAAGCTTTACTGCATAATGAAGAGGGGTAAAACCATCCTTATTCTTCACATTGACTAAAGCACCCGTTTCTACTAAGACTTTTGCTATTTCAAACCGCGTGTATCTTCTGACCGCAATATGAAGTGGGGTTTGACCATTATTGTCTTTCACATTCACATTGGCTCCCCTGCATATCAAGAGTTTGACTGTATCAATTTGATTCCACAGCACTGCACAGTGAAGTGGGGTTTGGCCATTATTGTCAAGGGCATTCACTTCCCCACCTTTGTCTATCAACAGTTCAGCCATATCAGGTTCTTTCAGTCGCACTGCATAATGAAGAGGGGTTTCATCCCATTTATTCCTTGCATTTACTGCATCACTGTTTTCTACTAAAGCTGTTACAACCTCAAAACGATTGTCAATGACTTCTTTATGAAGTGGGGTTTGGCCATTAATGTGAATTCCCTTCATATCGGCACCTTTTTTAAGTAAATATACAACTACATCAATCTGATTTCTTAACGCAGCCCAATACAACGGCGAAATATCTAGTCCCTTCTTAGGATTTATGAAAGCCCCATTATCTACCAATATTTTTACCATTTCAAAAGATTTATTCATCACTGCTTTGTAGAGCAGAGTTTCTTCTTTATCCGCAACATTAAGATCAGCACCTTTGCTGAATAAATATTCAACGAAGTCAATTTCGTTGTAGCCTACTGACAAATAAAGGGGAGTTTCACCAAGTTCATTCTTTTCATTTACAGCAGAACCAGATTCTACTAACACTTTTACAATTTCCAACCCCGCGTTACCAACTGCTATATGAAGTGGAGTCTCACTTTTATTATTTAAAGCATTCAAATTTGCACCTTGGGTGATTAGAAATTTTGTAGTATTAAGGTCGTCCGAAATTTCCACAGCATAATGAAGAGGAGTCACACCTTTATTATTCTTCACATTTACTAAAGCACCATTTTCTACCAATACCTTTGCAATTTCAAAACTAATATATCCTAATTTACATGCTATGTGAAGTGGGGTTTCGCCAATATTGTTTACCGCATTTACGTCTAAACTTTTGCTGATTAAAAATTTAACAACATCAATACTATTCGCCATTACTGCCTTATGAAGGAGTGTATTACTATTTTTCTTGTTTGACATTACAAAGGATTTATTTTCCATTAAAACTTTTAAAATTTCAAAATGATTGTTTTCTACTGCTGCATCAAGAATATCATCATTCAAATCTACATCTTTGCTAATCAAGTATTTAACTGTATCAAATTTATTATCCTCCACTGCAATAAAAAGTGGAGTTTTACCACTTTTTTCACTTATATTAAGAGCAGCACCATTCTCTACTAGAATTTTTACAATATCTGAACTTATCAATGTCACTGCTTTATGGAGGGGAGTTTCACTTTTATTGTTTACATTATTTAATTCCGCCCCTTTGCTGATTAAATATTTAACCATTTCATTATGATTTTCTCCCACAGCAATATGAAGAGGAGTTTCACCATCAGAAGTACTTTTAAAATTTACATAAGCACCATTTTCTACTAGAGTTTTAATCAACTCTAAATTCTCAAATATGATAGCTGTAAAAAGTGGGGTATCACCATTTTGGTTTACAGGATTAATAATAGCCCCTTTTGTGATTAAGTACTGAACTATGTCTATTTTATTTTCTTTGACTGCAATAAATATCGGGCTTTCATTTTCATTATTTTTCACATTTACATCAACATCATTTAATACTAAATATTTAATCAACTCCAAATTCCCGTTTCCGACAGCTGTAAAAAGAGGACTATTCCCATTGAAGTCTATAGAATTTAAATCAGCGCCCTTTTTAAATAAGTATTGAACTACATCGATTTTATTCTCTTCAACTGCAACACGAAGCGGTGATTTACCAAATTTATCTTTGATATTTATGGCTGCTTTATTTTCGACTAAAAGTTTAATCAACTCCAAATACCCGTACCTGATAGCTTTATGAAGGGGAGTAGTGCCATTTTCATTAACACTATCCAAATACGAGCCCTTATTGATTAAGTAGTGAACAATATCAATTCGATTCCCGGAAACTGCAATATGAAGTGGAGTTTCATCTCTATAATTCTTAATATTTAAATCAACATTATTTTCAACTAAAAGTTTGACCATCTCCAAATCTGAATCGTAGGCTGCTATTCCAAGAAGAGTATCACCCCATTTGTCTACAGAACTTAAACTGGCAGCACCCTTTTTTATTAAATATTTAGCAATGTCTATATGATTCCATTTCACTGCATTATAAAGTGGCGTTTCACCTTTACGATTCACGGGATCCAAATTCACACCTTCGGTGATTAAAAATTCAACTATATAAATTTTATTTAGTTTTACTGCAATATGAAGTGGAGTTTCATCAGTTTCATAATTTTTTACATTTACAGCAGCACCGTTTTCTCTTAAAAATTTAATCAACTCCAAATCCCCGTTCCTAACAGCTTCAAAAAGTGGAGTTTTTCCATATAGTGTAGCAGGATTTAAGTAGGCGCCTTTAGTAATTAGGTATTTAACGATATCGATTTGATTTGCTTGCACTGCAAGATAAAGTGGAGTTTCATCTCTATAATTCTTAATATTTAAAGCAGCACCATTTTCAACTAAAATTTGCACAATTTCTACACACTTATTTCTCACCGCATCATGAAGTGGGGTATCATCTCCTTTTTTAAACACGCCGTCGTCGTCATGCCTTTCTGCGATACTCAAATCCGAATATTTGATTAAAAATTTCACAATATCAATTTTATTCATTTGCACAGCAATATGAAGAGGAGTTTGGTTTTGATCGTTCATTACATTTACATTAGCTCCACCGTTTACTAATACTTCTATCATTTTGAAATGCGTATGCCTCACTGCTTTATGAAGTGGGGTTTCGTGAAGATGGTCTGAGGCATTTATATCCGCGCCACTGCTGATTAACAGTTCAATTATATCCATGATTTCTCGTTTTGCTTCGATATGAAATCCACTGTCACTTAACTCACTGTTCTTTTTTAAGTTCGGGCTCCATTTATCCAAACCATCTTCCCAGTCAGTTAAAGAAGCTGCTAAGTGTAAAGCGGTTTGACCGTTTCTTCGACACATACCGTTTACATCAATGTTAGGTAAGCAAGATGACAACTTCTTAACCATTCGATGGTTCATCTTTATCACAGCTAAATGTAGTGCTGTGAAGCCATCTTTGTTACTTGCATTAACTGAAACACCAGCAAGTGAAAGCAGGATACCGTGAATGTAGTTTTCATTTCTACAATCGTTTGGTTTACAGTTATCTAACACAAACTGATGAAGCAAATTGTTTCCGTTGAAATGCCGTATATCAGAGACTAGAGCTTTTAGTGACTTTGGTTCATGCAACTGATCCATCCCTGAAAATTAAAGTAAAATTCAATTATTAAATAGTTACAAGTTTGAACTTTTTATACTTATTTCCTAATTGGAAAATTCCTTTCTAGGGTCAGAACAAAATGGAACGATGTATAAGAAAATAGTATAATATATTTGTCTGGAAAAGAAACAGATGCATTTTGGCTTGGAAAAGGTTACCATGTACTCTCAAATACTGATTCCTTCAGATTTAACTTTTCTCGCAGACTTTTCTTAAGAATAATAAGTTATACTTCAAATTTTAAAGGAAAGGATATTTTTTTCTGTCGCATTTTAACCCCTTTATCTACTTTTTTATGATTTTCTGCAATTTTATATGTCAAACAAGTCAGTAAATTAAAAATTAAGGGATATACATAAATAAAATAATCATCTTTGGAAAGGTTAATCCGTTAGAGCTGATACTGAAAGAGTGTTCCTGCAAAGTGTCGTAAGTAATTGCTTCCGGTTGGTTATTCTATGTACAGTTTAAAGTTGATCGGACTTTTAAGTACCGTCAGTAAATAAAGGGTTAAATATCTGTTATAACGAGACAAAAAAAAGATTTGTATGCGATTTCTTTTATGCGTTCCCTATCAACCACACATAAACAGGTTTGGGTGTTATAGGTTTTCTTCAAAAATATACAGGGTGTATCTGAAATGGTGCAACAAACTTTCAGGGGGGATAGTGGACAGCTAGACGAGTCAGAATCACATAGGATTTGGGGGTACCAGACCAAATCCCAGGGAGTTAAAAATTTAGAGACACCCTAAAAAATCATTGAAAAATTAAATTTGTAGAAGAACTGCTATTGGTAAAAATTTAATCATGGTCTTAAAATTGTGGTTTAATATGATCTTCAAAATTATCTCAAAAGTCTTCACTTTAAAATTTTATTATGAAAAAGTTAAAAAAAAACAAAAAAATGTGAAAACTCTGCCAAAATCTTATTTTGTATTTCGAAATCCTTTTTTTATCATAGTTGAAAACCCTTAAGTCCAAAGTTTCAAGTAAATACAAACAATATTAAACACTTGAGATCCTGTTAAAGTTTGTTTTTGCGTGCGCAAACAGCTGTTCTTGAAACAGCTCTAGAAAACTGCGCAAGCAAAGAACAAACTTTAACAGGATCTCAAGCGTAAAACAAAATAAGGTTTTGGCAGTTTTCACATTTTTTGTGGTTTTTTAACTTTTTTCATAACAAAACAAATTTTAAAATGAAGACTTTTGAGATAATTTAAAAGATCATATTTTAAAGATTAAACCACAATTTTTTAGACCATAATTAAATTTTTACCAATAGTAGTTCTTCTACAAATTGAATTTTTCAATGATTTTTTTAGGGTGTCGCTCCATTTTTAACTCCCTCGGATTTGGTCTGGGACCCCCAAATCCTATGTGATTCTGACACGTCTAGGTGTTTACTATTATCCCTGAAAGTTTGTTGCACCATTTCAGATACACCCTGTATATTTAATCGGGTAATTAGGTAAAGTTTCGCTGATTTTGGTTTCATCTAGAATGAGAAAAAATTAAATTCATAGAACACCCATTTGCCTAACCAAACATATTGTTACTTTAGCCTTCAATTTTTGTATTGTAACGTGTCTTTTTGAACTAAATCGATACTGCTCTACAACTTACGGCTGTATTCACCACTACTTTGACCTAAGGTTAACCTAGAATGAAGCTTTTTCGACAAACTCTGATTAGCCTAAAACTTGTTTTCCTTTTCCGACTACCAATCAGAAGGTGAAGTCCAGGTTAACCTTAGGTTAAGTTAGTGGTGAATACGGCCGTTAAGTAATTGACTTATTTAGAAAATCTATAAAAGTTTTTAAATAAAAACTCCTAACATTGAGGGACTTGAAAGTTGTCTCATCGGATCGAGCATGGTCACTTCTCTATACCTAAACAGTGTTTAGGTATAGAGAAGTGATAAAAGTGGTGTTTAGTAAACACCACTTTTATGACTATATCTGAAGGGGTTCAAAACTTAAAGGGGGTGGACAGTTATTTTGGGGCCCCCTGTATAGATAAGATACATCAGTCTGATAGATTAAGGTATTTTAGATTCACGAATGAAATGAGTAGGGTGGGTTGGGGTAAAGTTGGTCTTGGGGTAAAATTGGTCAGTTTTAATTAACTCGATATAAATCAAATTTAAATTGAATTATTTTCACCCAATTTTTATATTATAATATTTTTATCTCTTGGCAACATTTCCCAACTGTCAAAAATTTAGATTTATGAATTTGAGAACGGAAAAATATTTAATTTGAACGGTAAATGGTATTGTCAAAAAACAGGATTTACCAACTTCCAAATATTATATATTGAAATAAATTACAGCGGACTTGTAATTTTTTCCATAAAAAAGTCTGAGAGACATTTCAAGCCAATCATATTTTCTCTTTTATAACAATATTTTGTACTTGGGGTAAAGTGGGTCATAGTTAGGCTTAGCCGATCCATTTTTGTCTTTTTGGAGGAGGCTTTCTGTAAAAGGTTTGAACAATGTTTCCAACTTATTTCCTTGAATTGAATTGTGAAACAGTTTTACTTTTTCCTTTAAATGAAATATTTTGATTGCTACATTTGAACAATGTTCATTAACTTTGGTAAATGTTTACAGTTTAATTAAGTAAACGATTTTATACTCTATTGATTTTGAATTGGCACCTGAGTAAATACCTTCCCCATCCACTGAATCGGTAACCACGTCAAAGGGGTGAAGAAGGCTTACTATTGGCTTCGAGAAGAGCGTAACAATGGTTACGCTTTTACCGAGGAAGAAAGCACTATTTCTCAGGCGCCTATTCAAAATGAACAGAGTATAATTATGTACTAGGTTTGATAATTTGATTTAACGAATTTTTGCGTGATTATTAGGAATTATGCCCAGAATACATTTTTTAACCCTACAGTGCATACTGTTGCCATTTGGCACCACGACATTTTCCCCCATTTCCTACTCGAATTTCCATTTCCAAACGACAACACCATTCAATAAGTACAATAGATATAACATTTCATTGTATTAGCACTTTAGACTGCCAGTAGATCACAGCAGGGGTACTATTTTGAGACATTTGTTAGTAGCTAGTTAGACGAAAGTCAAGACACAGAAAACTCCAAAATAAAAGGACCATATAAATTAAAATAAAAAATTTTCCAGCTTGAACAAAAAATGTTCTGGAAAGATAAGTTGTTTTTTTTATATTTTTAGAGCATTTGGTTTTATTTCACTTCACAATTTATTTCACAAGAGACACAAATTAATTTCACAAGGACAACGTTTTTTGCCAATAAAAAGTAAAAAAAATTAAATTAATTTTTTTAGTATTTTTTTACTAATTTACACCATAATAGAAGTCACATATTTGATTTTCAAGTGAATTTAAAAAATCATGCATTGTAGGGTTAATTAACTTCCGTTTTGCTCCTTTAAAAAAAGTAGTGAGAATTTCGAAATAATTTTGGTACTGGTAGATAGGTACATCCTTGAGGATCAATATCTTTTTTTTTGGAAAAAATTGGACATTTTTTTTCTATTATTTATCGAATTTACAAGCGCGCTCCTCGAACTTATTTTCCGCCGGCCCATAGAGAATTTCTCTTCCTTTAAACTCTGCTCGCATTAACAATAGACAATCGGCAGGCAGGTGATTTTTGCAGCATGCTATTGTGCATGTTTAAAACCAAATGTTTTTCATCTGCCAAGTTCCAGGCATTGGGGATTCTGGAGTTACAGCCATAATAAACAAGGCAACATCGATGGATTCGCAGGCAAAGTGTGCGCTGAGGGGGAAAACGGCTGTCCGAACCGATGCGAAGCTCAACGAAAAATTAAACTTTTCATGAAGCGGAATCGAAAAACTTGTGAAATGGTACGGTAAATGGTCTATTTAAAGATGATTAAGTTGAAGTAATTAGAGATGTTTGTAACCTTCCGTAATAACCTTATTTTTAAATATTTATTTGTTTTTTATTTTTAAACTATCGAAAAAGGGAAAATTTCGAAAAAGATGATTTCTCTATGAGTTGGCGGGAAATAAGTTCGAGGAGCGCGCTTGTAAATTAGATAAATAATAGAAAAATGTCCGATTTTTTCCAGTAAAGAGGGAAATTGATCCTCAAAGATGTACCTATCTACCAGTAGCAAAATTATTTCGAAATTCTTACTACTTTTTTTTCAGGAGCAAAATGAAAGTTAATTAAAAAAACACCCTCGTATATATTAAAAAAAGAACAGAGGGATTCAACGAAGCATGCAATCAATAGGCCTTGAAAAATGTAAAGAATAAAACACCTATACGAACTACTGCAAACAAGTAAAGTTTCATAGAATACACTATAAAACTTTAGTTTATTAAACTTCCTGTTTTTAGGCTCGGCACAATCGCCAGTTTTTATTTGAGATGAAGAACACTGCATTGCAGTTGCTCTAAAATTCCTTGGAGACTGGGGGCTCCCATTTAATGGCTAAGATGTTTTAAAGATTGCGCACCAATATCATTGAACAGCAAACACTGTCATCTAAAGTTTGGCTATGAATGGATCAGAGATCTCGAAAAACGATGAGAATATCAGAGGTGGCAAAGCGGAAACCGGAACTTTTGACAAAATCAAGAGCAGCAGCTTTGTCTGCAGAAGTTCTGTGAAAAGCTTTTTATTAACTTATAATCAAAGTTCTAGATAAAAACGGCTAAGCTTATTATTGCCCACAGAGAATTTTTAATCAGTATTATATTGGTCTCGTTACAGACCTTAGATCAAATAAAGTTTCACACTGATTTAGTTGGAAAGCGTGATCCGTTTTGTAATAGTGTTATGATCAGTATTTTTAAAACTTATCAATAACAGTGACACCATATTTTTCGGTTCTTACGTCTTATACCGTCGACCGTGCCGCTTATTCAAAAAAATTATCAAATCCCATTGACTTTTCTATTGATGTACCGCTGAATTAGACGGCTACTGAACGGTCGACGGGATTTTGATTATAAGTTGGTGAAACTTGGCATTAAAAGTAATGACCTATTTTACCCCAACCTGGGGTAAAATAGGTCCATCGAGGAGTGAAATGGGTCACATTGCAAAATGATACCAAAAATATATTTATTACTAAATATAGATGAAAATAAGTTTTAATTTTTTTACAATAATTTTTTAAAAATATTCTTGTAAAAAATGTCCCATCCCTCCCCGCTTTCCACCACCTATTTTTAACATAACTTAAAATGAAATAAACATTTTGCGTTATAAGTTTCGTGACATATTGTAAAACGTTGTTATAAAACCTCGGGTAATCCAAAGAATTCAGGCCTGTCGCCAAAAGTCGCAATGGAATAAAGAGTTCGGTCAATCTACTTCTGTTGGTTCACTCTTCAAGAAATTTCATTGGCAAAACCTTTGCGAAAAATTTCCCTCAGGCCCTGTTCGTTTAAAACTCTTATTAATAAACTTCAAAGCATAATTGCACAAAATTAACATACCTTAAATTATATCAGTCTTGGGAACTAAGAAGAATCCTTCAATTTCACATCTGAAATTAGCTAAGTCAATGTAAACAGCTATTCTTGGTAAATAACCATCAGATTTCTAGTTGCCATCAATATTTCTAAGAGCATAAAATATGTACATGACAATTTATTTGGATTGGTTGGTTGGTGCTTTTTGCAACAGAAAGTTCAATGGTTCAATTGATTTTTAAGATGTAATGTAGTAACAAGGTGGTCATGAAATAACGTGCCCATCAAGCACAAAAGTTCAAGATTGATCCAGTTTACGTCATGTACGGCCACATTTCGTTTATTTCTAGTTGCAATTACCTAATTTAAAATTCTCTATTAGGTCATCCCGACAGTTTTGACGCTCTTGGGAGCATCTGTATATGAGATATTTTTGACACTTTTCCATTATGTGATACCAATATAAACTGTAACGTTATCTACCGTCAACTTGGCATCTTGGCTTGATTTTGGGGCTGATCCCGACAAGTAGGATTTCCTTAAATCTATGATAACATGTTACTTCATTTCTTTTCTGCTCAAAATTTTGCAATTTTCCTAAGTTCAGATTTTCAAATTAAAGTTACGAAGTGTATATTTGGACGGCCCAAACGGCCCGTGGCGCATGCGCTGTAGGTCTCGTGGTTACGTAGCAGTCTCGGCGCTTAGTGATGGAACCAATGGAACGCCGGGCCGTGGAAATTAGAGTAGAGTTTAGTTGAAAAAAGGCCGTCCAAATATACAGTGCCTTAAAATTAACTGGCTACATCCATAAAAAAATTAAAGTTTTAAGTATTTTTAACACGTGTGGAAAATTTAACTTAGATTTAAATTTTTTCTGAGGCATCCAGAGAGTTTGATCAAAATCCTTCATATTGAATTGCTGGATTGCAACTCCTAACCCTCTATTAGGAAAGATCCGGATGGTCATTTGCAGGAATCTAGTTCACTGGAAATTCTACCAACGCTCTTCAAAAGTAGTATAAAATGAGTTTCAATTCATGAAATATATAAGATCTTCCATACAATCTTAATATGACTTAAAATTAAAGTTAAATTCTTTTGAATTTGAATTTTGAAAGTTTTCAATTAATGGCAACTCGAAGTAAACAAAATATTATTAATCGTAGAAACTAGGAAAGCTGGAAAAGTGAGACAACAAAATAAAGAGCCAAAATTCGCCAAATTGGCTTTAGATAGAAGTAGAAGTACTTTACTGGTTTACCGTAATGGAAAAGTACCAAAAAATACATTGCATACAGATGCTCCCAAGAGCGACAAAACTTTCGGGATGACCTAATACTGACGGAAATATTGGTAAAAATCTGAAATATTAAAGAGGGCATATTGAAAGGATGAGAAATTTTTTAAAAGAAAAAATTTGTTAATCAATCAATAGACAATATTAGTCATGACGTCACTTGCTTGTTTGGATACGTTGATTCCATCTGTGATTGGTTCCGTGATTGGAAGTAATTCCGTACGGAACCAATCACGGATGGAATCAACGTATCCAAACAAGCAAGTGACGTCACACTAATGTCGTCTATTTACTTAAATTTTTGGCCTGGATTTCGAACCATCACCAGTAATGTAAAGGTAAATAAGGTAATAAAGGTAAATGTTTATTCAAACTATCATATCAGACATATATCAGAAAAAAGAAATTATAACTAGTATCTCCAAGTAGCACAAACGTGCAAGATTCGTTCTATTTTTGTTGTGTGATGGCCAAATTTTGTTCACTTCTTGTAGAAGTAACGTTAAGTTGATATATTTGGTATGAGCTGTGCTACTAGGGTCTTTTGCTCAACCGAATTGCGTACTTTCTTAGGGATAATTAAAAATTTTTTCTTATGTGCCTGATTTGATAGTTTGAATAAACATTTACCTTCTAACCTTCTAAGGACGGTTCGAAAACTAAAGGCAAAAATTAGGTTAAGCGCCAAATATAAAGGGTAAATGAACTATTTTTTTTGTTTGAAAAAAATTCAATCCCTTCAGAATGCTATCTTTAATATTTCAGATTTTTTTACCAATAGTTACATTCAGCCGCTAAAAAGCAGGTAATATGGCATATTAGAATCCTTTGAAAGTGTTCAGTGGTTTTTAAAATGATATACGATTCAATAAGTGGTCGAAATTATTAGGTCAACTATTCAATATTAGGTCGGGCCCAGTTTTCGAGCTTCCCCAGTTTCTACGATTAATAAGATGTTGTTTACTTCAAGTTGCCATTAATTGAAAACTTTCAAAATTAAAATTCAGAGGAATTTAAATTTAATTTTAAGTCATGTTAAGATTAAACGGAAGATCTTATTTATTTCATAAATTAAAACTCATTTTATACTACTTTTGAAGATCAGCGGTAGAATTTCCAGCGATCTAGATTCCTGCAAATTGCTAGACACTTCCATAATGTAATTGCAACCTCCACAAATGTGCCCACATGGCGTAGGCGTACCCAAGTAGCACAAAAGTTCAAGATTCATCCAATTTTTGTCATGTACGGCCAAATTTCGTTAACTTCTAGTTGAAGTTACGTAAACATGACGTATTTGGTATGAGCTATGCTACTAAGGTAGAGTAAGCGCAAGCCAGAAAAGATCCCGGGTGTCATCCGAGATCCGAGAGTGTCATTGGTTAATTGGTTATTCCTTCCGTGATTCGAATTAACTTTAATAAAGAATTGAGTTTTTATTTAAATAAATGTCATAATTATTTTTATTTGATTTTTATAGATTTTGAGAAACGTTTATTATTTAATTTCATTAAGGAATTGAGTTTTTATTTAAATAAATGTTATAATAATTATTTTTATTTGACTTTTATAGACTTTGAGAAATGTATATTATTTAATTTAATTAAAGAATTTAGTTATTATTTAATTTAATGTTAATTTATGTCGGAAATTTTTGTTTATTATATTTAGAAATTTTGATAATTTTGTAGTTGGTATCGAGCTCTGTGCGGATGTGATGTGAGCGGACATTGATAAAAAATCGAGATCGAATCAGTAAGTTATGCTATTTGTATTCACTATTCATATTGATGTATGCTATGTACGTATTATGCTATTATAATGTGAAATGTGTTATGCTATTTGTATTCATTTGTATTCATATTGTATATTTTTATGCTCTTTTTGTCTAACATGCATTGAAATACGGAATACAACACTTGTGGAAATTTAAGATTTCGACTATTGGAAATCATTGATGGGGTTATAAAACGCATTTCCTCATATTTTTAGGTTTTTTATCAATAGTTTTTTTTAAATTAATTTTCCAAAATTACGCTCGCTAGAATCGGAGGTGTGGCCTGCGTGACGTCACCTCTGCTTGCACTGAATCTTCAACCAATCAATACTTTCAAAGGAAAGGATTTAACCAATGCCGAATACGCTTTCGTACAAGTGTGACGTGCCGAAGACAAAGTAACGTCATGCACCAAACCAAGAACCCTTCTGCGCATTGTAGTTTTTAATTTTTAAGAAATTAACTAATGATCAGTTTTCAAAAAAAAATTTTTAATTATTTTTTAAAGAAGCTCTATCGAAATAAATTAAATCTAAAAAATCGTTGTATTCCACATTTCTTTTTTTAACATTATTGAAGAAAACAAAAAAATAAATATTAACCAGTAGCTATCTAAGAAAACTTAAACCCGGTTTTGCATCAATTTCTAATTGAAAACTACTTATATTCACGCTAATTTATATCCTAACGACTTAAAGCTGTATACCAATAAAACAAAAAAAATTAATTTATGTATTTTCTGTCATCGATGTCTTAAAGAATTATCTTATCAGAACTGAAACTCCTTAACCAGTCAAATCTGACTTAAGCCAAGCAGAGTTCTAGAGCAATAAAAAATAACATGAAGCAGCAGTTAGACGAATACCGTACATTTATTCTTTTTCTTTTCTTTCCAGAGTTCTTTAACAGCACTCTAGGGTGTTATTAGTGTAAAAGCATCTGCCCAACAAACTTAGGGCTCTAAAGCAGTAGATTAAACTGTTATCGTCTTGAATTGAATTTTCTTCCCATTAATCGAATCCAGTTTTTTTCCGCTGATATTAAGAACGTAGATTTTGAAGCACAACTTCTGTTTAGGGTTCAAGATGTTTTTTATTTGGATGGTATGGCTGAACTAGTAATCACATAAATAATCTCCTTCGTGAGTAATAAAACTTTTTTTAAGTGTAGCTTTTAGGGTCATCTCAGAATTTTGAAAATTCGGTAGCGTTTGATTTAATATTCAGATGTGTTTCCTACAAGGCCTATATCAATGGAGAAGACGATAACTCCTTTAACCTTTTCAGTCCTAGCTGCCTCAAATTTCCCATAACATTTGATGGTAAATCATGGGCGACATAGTATTGAAAAGGTTAAAGTGAATAAAATTAATAAAATTTTAAAATTTAAAAGATTCTAACAGAGTGAGTTATTAAACTAAAATGTCTAGGAGGAATTTACCAACTTTTTACATTTTCCATTAAAAAGTAGCGTCTATAACCTTAAATTTATGTGCCATTGGTTCTAAACAGGAAACGTAGTTAACGTAGAAACGTTCTTTTAAATAGATTGCCGTTTTCAACCTAAATGAGAAACAATTCAATGTAATATTTAAGTTCATAAAAACGTATGACTCGAAAGTAATCATGCATTTTTTAATCCAAACAAAAACCCAATATATCTACAATGATATTAACGGGGTTATCAAATTTAAACTCCAGTTTATGTTAGAAAACCCTCTCTTAATCCCAGTGTTAAAATATTTCATTCAATCTGGGGGGAAGGAAGTAAAGAAAATTGAAACTCTCGTTTTGCTTTTCACCCAACCACTGGGCCAGCGGAAAAACAATCCCAATATTTACCGACAGATACCCCACAAGCGGCATTGATTCTGAGAAAGCCCCAAGGAGGACCTTTCAGCTAGTTCTGCGCATTCAATTAACTCTAATTCTCCAAGTAAGGTTGTTCGCATTAACTACACCTCCTGGCTTAGATCTTTTCGTTTACAGACTTTTTATTCACCTACAGAGAAAGTCGATTTGCTCGAGTTTTTTTTCTGTTGCGTCGCGATCTCTTTAGAGAACTCGAGTTTCTGGGGGAGGGTCTGCTGGATTTTGTTTATTTATTTCAACACACGAGGAACTAACGAACAGCTTAGATAAATTTCCAGGCTGTGGTCATGAATTCTTCTTTGGGAAGAAGTTTGGATATTGAAAGTGTGCCATTTTGGAGTTGAAAAAAAATATTTTTTTATTCTACAGTCCTTCCCCACCACTAGAAAAACTGACAGAAAAACAAAACCTTGAAAAGAAGTTCAAATCTAATTGATAGTCATGCCGATTTGCATAAAATGTTTTTTCAGCGTTTATAAATTACTTTCCTCCAAAAAAACTGTGGGTTTTAACCCTTTATTTACCAACGGTACTTGAAGTACCACTTTCCAATGTTCCAAATTCGTCCAATTTTCGTCATGTAAGGCTAAATTTAGTTTACTTATAGTTGCAGTTACGTAAACTTGACATATTTTGGATGAGGGTGAGAAAAATAATTTGGTAGATAAAGGGTTTTAATCAGTTTCCATAACAATTGCCCCAGTAATTGTACGACGTCAAAGTTTTTCTTGTGGAGATTGTGGAATGATTGACGAGGTTTCTTTTACCATAAAAGAAACGCACTGTCTACACATTCTAAATTAAATTTTATATTATATATTAAAACTATATGGGTCATTTTCACCATACGCTTACATTTCAGAATAAAAATTCTTTTTCAAACTTCATAATTTCGTAATAATATTAATATAGGAGTTCTTATATATGTTTCAAGTATATGGAACAGCAGTTGGTCATACACTTTTGCCCATAGTTTAGTCATGAATACTTTAATATGAATGAATTGTAGAGTATGAATCTAAGAGTAAACCAGACCCGAGCCGTAATAAAAAAGGCAGGTGAAGGAAGCAGCCGGTAAAATGTAAAATCCTATGAAATCAGCTGCTCTCTTTGAGTTCGAGAAACAATAAAATGAACCTTATGAAAATAAATAGAGTATTTTACTTCTAGAAATAAGTTTAAATCCGACCTACAAAATTAGTTACAAATCATTTTTAAACTCTCATTGTGCTGTGCAACGCGACGGAAACAAGACCTAAACTAAAATAGTTATGTGTATTATATCAAATACAAGTAGTTCTCTTTAAATGAAATATGCAAGACCCTATTTTTAATGAAATTAACGATAAATCAAGCGAGAAATGTCAAATCCTTCGTAAAAAGGGAAAGTTGTTGATACTATTTTCAAAATCAATGACATAATAGTAACGGGAGTTGACAGGTAACGGGAGTTGACATTTTTAATAAAATGACAGAATAAAACATACATGCATGGTTGGAAACTGAAATAAATATCCATATATCCTATTTATATCAATAAATAACTATATTTCTGGGGTTAAAATTTCCAAAAAAGTTTATTTAATATTAAAAATTACCGTAACGGGAGTTGACATTAATAAAAATACGCTACCTTGACGACAGATAATTTCTTCGAAAACACGATAGTTTTCAAGCCAAAGAATAAAAACACGGTTTAAATATATTCTAAAGTAAACAAACAATCGTTTGGAATGTGTTTCTACATTTTTAAAGCATAATTATCATTATATTTTTTAAAATTAATTCGCCTGTAACGGGAGTTGACATAAAGTGAGGGACAAAATATTTTATTGATTTGTAAAAATATTAAATTCAAAAAATTAATTTTTACAATTATAATAACCTTTTAATAGTTCATAATTTTGTTATTTATCGTTTTTTCTTTCAAAAAGTCAAATTAAATAACAATAAAACTACTTTTAATTTCGTGAAAATCGTTAGGGACAAGCGTTTTTGGCTATTTTCGTATTTTTAAATATCTTTATTTACATAATTTTAAAGCTTTTTTTATTAATTAAAAGCTAGAAATATTGCATTTAGTCTACTTTACCTAAATCAAAGTTTAAACAGAAATTTTAATAATGATTAATTGTTTAATTTTCATGTTTTACCTTCGGGACAGCAAATGTAAGCAAATTTTGAAAATGACCCATATCTTCCTTTGAATTTAGATATTTTTTCAGAAAACTTAAATTCTTACTCTGGAAGACAAATTCCTTTGTATTGAGTCTCTTCGAGATCGGCCAAATACCTGGAATATCGTAAATTACTTTCAGAGCAATAACTTCACTTAACATTTTGAAATTTTTATGCATTTTAATTTTCTGTATCACTATCTAACTTACAGGGGACATCCCCTACTTAAACTAATACTACCTTTACTTAACCTACTGACAAAAAAATTAACGGATCGACCATTTATCGTACCAACCAAGTTCAAAATCAAATTTTGAAAATGTGATATTTAGTAATTTAAAATAACTTGATAAAATTTATATCCCATAGGGTAGGTATAATAACATCTTCTCACAACGGACAGTCTTAGTTGCGCCTGTTGACATGGATATAAAGTGGAATTATAGAGTTATTTTAGTTTTAAAAAAAGCGGAAAACGATAATGAACTCGAATGTCTTAATAAATTGCCAATCATTTTTTTAATGTTAAGTGCTTTAAGAGCGTAAATAATCATTGAATATAATTCTTGATTTCTTATAAAAAATATAAATTACATGGAAATTTTAAATCAAAATTGAAGTTAAATAGTTTTACTCACACATCTTGTTAACCCAATTAAATATCCAGCAGAAACTCAAATAAAGCCATAAAAAATTTGATTGGCGCTCAGCTTTGGCCAACATTAGGGGAGAGTGTTGTACCTCTGGACAAAAATCACGTTTGGATTTTTCTAAGACAGGTAAAATCACATTTTTAACATTTAAAGTGCCCGACCTATAGTCCTAACCTTAGCAAAGAGGGTAATATTTTTTATTAGCTAAAATCTTCAAAATTGGATTTTTAATTCATTTTAATAACTTGACGAAATTTGTGTCCATAGGTACAACAACGTGCTCTCCCTATGGACAGACCAGTTGTACCTGTGGACACCCTTAACCCGGGAGCACTCGCACTGGGTATGTCATACCCAGGCGCGAATTCTTAATCTCATAGCGTTCCCCCCTTTTCTTCAAAATGTGTGGGGTCTCGTGTAGCTGAGTTCAAGGTCACATTCTTTAAGTTTCAAGGTTAGATAAGAATTCAGGAATACGCGGTTTCCGGGAAATGAGGCTTTTGGGTATGAGATACCCGCGCGCGTGCCGGTAGAGGTGTCAGTTTTGGCTGTGGATTCCGTTCGATTGGTCGATATGGCGGCTTTTTTCTTTGCTTGAGACAGTTTCTACCGATGATTTTGATTTTTAGTGAATATTAAGAGGATATTGGAGTTTATGATGTTCATTGTGATGAGTAAACAATTGAACTGGCTGAAGAATATGTGATGAAATCGATGAAGAAAGTTCATAAAGTCTCGATTCTCCGGAAAATAGAGAATATTACCTCTGTAAAAGTGGAACAAAATGGATAAAAGGGAAGTTTAGAACCAACGTCAGAGTGGCGTTGAAAAATATTATAAATAAAATTCCTGAAAATACAAGTGATTATCGAGCGCCTACTAAGAAACCATCAAAAAATGCTTTTGATACATCATCAGAAACTACCTCAGAAAAAGGAAACAATGCCAAAATTGTAGAAAAACGGGATACAAAAGATGTAGGGATTACTTTAGCAAAAGGGACTTGAAAATAAAACGCTAATGTGAAAGGTTCCAGAAATATATTTGTATATGGAACACAGAACTCCAATTATGTAAGGATTGCACGAATAAATGTGAGTAAATTATATTCATTTAAGATACACAAATGATAGTTTATTGTTTGTCTTATTTAAAGTAATATTATTTGTAAAACTAAGCAGGTTGAGTGCTAAAACGCGAGAATCCATCCCTGGGTATCACATACCCACCCGCGAGTTCCCGCGTTCGTTTCATAGGTGCGACTGCTCCCGGGTTAAAAAGGATATTTTTAGTTGATAAAAGGTTAAAATGAACATTTTAATTGGTGTATTACCTTTTAATAAACTATTTAAAGCATTTTTAAAATTGAGAATAGATTTTTTAAAGTAATGCAGTTTTAGATCGTAAATGATCATTAAGACGAAGTTGAATGATAAAAGTCTTGATTTTTTACCAAAAATACATAAATGAAATGGGATTTTCAGATTGAAGTTTGAGGTAATAGTTTCATCAATGATGCTGATAGATCTGATCACTTCACTGATCCATAAAAACAATTCGATCGACATTTAGTTGTGCAAGCATTTGGTGGTAATAACTTTCGCAAATCGTCTTCGTTGGAAATTTCAAGTTTTTTGTAATCATCATACTTAAATGCGATAGGTTGCTTAAGATTTTATACCATATTTTACATTAAATGCAAAGTAAAATCAAAAATTTAAAAAAGTAGTTTAGATCACAAAATATTTGATTTTTCATCCAAAAAAACAAAAATCAAGCCGACAAATAGATAACCATTTAGAATTAATTTAATATACATTAAAATGCATTCACTTTAATGAAACCTGATTCAAAAACGCCGATTATCTATAGACACCCACATGAACGTGTCCGTAGGTACAACACGTATGGTGTCCGAAGGTACACCACCAGGTGTTTTTGCATTTAGAGTTCTATAAAAAATAAAAGAATTGAGATCTGACAATTTCTAATATCAAAAATAAAAAGTCAAAATCTCGGGGATTCGCCCCTTATATCACATTTTATCGTATTATAACTTAAGGGGAAGAAAAATATTAATGTAGTGATGCACTTAAAAAAACTTTGAGCATCTAAAAAGAGTAAATTTTTATATTAATTATAAATATCATTTTAAAGAGCTGATTTCACGTTAGCAACCTAGATAGCATCTGTTTACATTCAAATTCAACCACAAATTCAAATTTCCATTTTTTCCCGAATTTTAAAATGCGGTGGCTGAAGGTACAACCGTCCTTAGGTACAGCACTCTCCCCTATAGTGATTTACGAAACGTCTTAAGTAAAAATATTAAATAGTCGTAAAAGTCATACCGGTATGTGATAGTATTGCTACAGATTAACTTTATTTACATTCAATGCAAATAAAATAAATAAAAAACAAGATTAATTTTTAATTTCATCGCAGCCAGTTTAATAACTGAACTTTAATTTTTTAATTTTTATGTCATACCCTGGAAATTAAATTGAAATTAAAGCCTTATGAAATTCCATATAACTTAATAGTTCAATCCTGAATTTGTGATACTTTCAATAAAACTGGAAAGTTTGAAAGCAGAAGCATTTTATAATTTTATTACTGTTTCGATAAACGAAAACGAAACTGTTTTGGTATAGCAGGGATGCATAAATTATGTTTAACTTGTCAAGCAAACAAGCCGTCCAAATCATTAGCTTCACTTACACATTTCATCGGTTAAAAGAACGACAATCTCCACATCTTCGTTTCTCTCATGACTTCATTACAAATCGATGTCGAAGAACAACAACCCAACGAAAAATATCACACACCCGCTAAAAGGACTTAAAATATTCAGGGTAGTTTGAGTTTTAACGCAATCAATTAAAACGGTGAATTCCGTTCAGTTTGTTCAGCGAAACGCCCCGGACCAGCCTTTTTCCCAATCAGGGCGGAAGCACCAATCGGATCCCGACTCAGCATTCCTCCTGAAACATTCAGCCTTGAAACATTCACAGCGCTTCTTTCATAGCCCGGAATTTCAATCAAGTTAGGCTGGCGCTTGAAAGACGCTCTTCTAATAAATAAGGCGTTCCCACATAAAGCGCGTCAACGACACTTCGTTTCCTGGCGTGAGATATTTTCCGCAGGGAGGAAGTTTCACTGGCTGACGGGCTTCCGGGACCACCTGACATCTAATTATCTCTTCGAAAGTTGCGTTTCATCGGTCGCTGACGTCACGCCGGAATCTTGTTAGCTGCCCCGGCTTTTCCCGGAGGAGGCAGAAAAATAAATATTTTCCTTGTTGGTATACTGCTGTTGCGTAGACCAAGTTAGATTTCACTCATGGGGTATTCAAATGAAAAATACCCTTATGCCTAGTTGAGAAAACAATGGAAGTTCTCAATGCTGTTTAATTAATGGGTTATTTGTTGTGCAATTAATGAGCGTGTTGTTTAATGCAGTAGCGCAGACCACCACTCGGGAGGTATTCAAATGAAAAAGACTACTCCCTTATGTCTATTTAAGAAAGCGATGAAAATTCTCAATGTTAATTTAATGTGATAGTAAAGATTTTAGAAGATTATCGTATATTTAAACCGTCCTTTGCGTTACATCGTTGTTCTGAATTTAATAAATCCGTCATATCTAATATATTTTGCATTTTAAATAACACAGGTCGACAGAGGTTTCCTAACAACAACAAAATTACTATTTTTGTTACTAATTCATATAGTTATTCAAATATCTGCAAGTAAAAAGTTCCACCACGTCCCATTTTTGTGCAACTAATATTTTCGATTTTTGGATTTTTTTCTTAATTTTTGCGTTTTAATCGTCATTTTTGTCCATAGCAACCCTGCAATCCCATCCAATTAATTTATTTCTACTATCCCAGTAAGAAGATATTCTTTTTAAATACAAATACAAATACAAATTAAGTCGACCAACTACAGGCTTAAGCCCAGCAAGGTTGGTCCAGTCTTTTTAACTGAAACTACCGGAATCCCAGTATCTGTCAATTTTCCTCTTGAACTTGTTTACCCCACCAAAGTGTATATTTGGACGGCCAAAACGGCCAGTGGCGCATGCGCTGTAGGTCTCGTGATTACGTAGCAGTCTCGGCGCTTAGTGATGGAACCAATGGAACGCCGAGCCGTGGAAATTAGAGTAGAGTTTAGTTGAAAAAAGGCCGTACAAATATACAGTGCCTTACCCCACTTGAATTTACAATTGTTTCAGGCAACAACGCATTCCATCTATCCACTACCCTATTAACAAATAATGCTTTCTACACTCCGTCTTAAATTTTACTTCATTCAATTTGAAATTAATAATTAAAATGAATGGAATGAATATTTTTAAGTGTGACTATGCTTTTGAACTGCAGTTCATTTTTAAAATTGACGAATTTTCAGAGAAGTCGGTAGAGCGTTAGGCTTTTAACCTAACGGTCCTGGGTTCGAGTCCCTGTCCGGGCGAATTTTTTTGTTTCAACTCTCAGTCATCGCACTCACATAAATTCAATGCAACTATCCAGGGTGTCGAGCCCGGGAAGCTCAGTCAGTAGAGCGTAGGGCTTTTAACCTAACGGTCCAGGGTTCGAGTCCCTGTCCGGGTGAATTTTTTGGTTTCAACACTCAGTCATCGCACCCACATAAATTCAATGCAACTAGCGAAGGTGTCGAGCCCGGGTAGCTCAGTCGGTAGAACGTTAGGCTTTTAACCTAGTGGTCGGGATTCGAGTCCCAGTCTGGGCGCGTTTTTTTGTTTCAACAGTCAGTCATCGCACTAACATAAATTCAATGCACCTATCCAGGGTGTCGAGCCCGGGTAGCTCAGTCGGTAGAGCGTTAGGCTTTTAACCTAACGGTCCAGGGTTCGAGTCCCTGTCCGGGTGAATTTTTTTGTTTCAACTCTCAGTCATCGCACTAACATAAAATCAATCGAAGTGTATATTTGGACGGCCAAAACGGCCAGTGGCGCATGCGCTGTAGGTCTCGTGATGACGTAGCAGTCTCGGCGCTTAGTGATGGAACCAATGGTACGCCTAGCCGTGGAAGTTAGAGTAGAGTTTAGTTGAAAAATGGCCGTGCAAATATACAGTGCCAAAATCAATACAACTATCCAGTGTGTCGAGCCCGGGTAGCTCAGTCGGTAGAGCGTTAGGCTTTTAACCTAACGGTCCAGGGTTTGAGTCCCTGTCCGGGCGAATTTTTTCGTTTCAACTCTCAGTCATCGCACTCACAAGCAGAGCCCTGCACGAGCTCGCTATAGCGCGTCTAACTCGCGATTTAAAAAATAAGCCCGTAAGTAACATTTTGTTTGTACGAGCGAGGCGGGCTGGGGAAAAAGCGGCGGGCCTGGAAAAACTCGGCGAGCTGAAAAAAGCTCGCCGGGTTTTTAGAAGAGCGGCGACTTTTCCCCGAATCGTCTCCGGCTGTTAAACGGTTTCCGAGCAGTTAGATTAGATGCGCACTTTGCGGGTTTTCAGTAAATAGAAATACTCATGGTTTTGTTCATTATAAATTCATTTATCTTCAAGAAGTACTGGAAACAGGATTTAAATTTAATTTAAAGGAAGCAGTTTACTTCGAAACCGATATTAATTAACCGTTATTCAAAGTTTTATCCTAGTAACTTCTCAATCTGATGACTTAAACAAGAAGAAAAATTTTGAAATGTTACCTAATCTATACATCAGTGATAATTTTTATCAAAATGTTATAGTAAGATAAAATATTTTCTCATTTCATTAAGACGTAATGCATTATGACTTGATATACTGCGATTCCTACTTAAGGGAAGCGAGCAAGCTTCAGACCGGCGAGTTACGTGGAGAGCGGCGCGGTTGGAAAAACCCGGCGGGCTTTTAAAAGCGCGGCGAGTTTTTTCCGGATCGCCGAATCTAATCGAGCTCGTGGTGCCTCGGCGCGCTGGTTTTTCAGAGACGAGCTAGACGCGCTAAATCGAGCTCGTGCAGGGCTCTGCTCACAAGGAGAGGATCCCTCTGTCCCTCACCGATTTGGTATTTTTGGTGGGAGAGTAGTACTATACTCAAACGCAATGTTTCTCGTCCATGGAGAAAAGATGCTGGGAGCAAAGAGAGGAAGTAGTTCCCAGCGCAGTGCCTGAATTTCGAGTTTAAAACGAATTTTCATTAAAGAAATACTTCAGGTTACTTTGATCCATTTATTTATAGAGATTATTTGTCGTAATATTCGAATAACGTTGTTCATTTTAAGTTTTACGAATGCATAACGCCGAGTATTCTTCCGCGCCTCGTGACGTAGTATGGACAAGAAAGACTGCTGTGAAGTATAGGCTTGGACAACAATTTCCGACAAATATTGAGAAGCACTTTTCAGAAATTTTAGAGAAAATTGCGATTAAAAAATTTAACATTTAGTTATAAGGTAAATGTGGGTATAATGGACAATGTATACCAATAGTGGCCACATTGCTGATTAATTTTAAATAGAACGAATTAGAAGCATCAAACAGCGTCAAAATTCATAGGTATAGTAGATTGTACAATCAGGTCCCAGGTAAGGTCCCCAGGGGGGGCAAGGGGGTTTTCAGTTTTCGGGAGGTATCATAGGCGTAAGTTCAACTGTTTGACTAGAGGACAAAAAAAACCCATAAGACCCTCAGGCCTAAGGAGCTGTTACAAGACTCTTGTTCCGGGAGGAGTTAGGTCCTAAATTTTTCTAGTTTTATCTTTTCTGTTTTCTTAAGTTTTCCTTTTTTAAATTTTAGAAATTTGAAGCTTAAAGTAGTTTAGCCCATTTTTAGATCCTTTGGGTTAAAGTATAAAAGGAACTGCTCCATGTAAGCCCCAGAATTGAAAAGGAAAACTCGAAAATCGAGTTGGATCACTCCTTGTTAATCTTTAAATAGACATAACTTTATAAAGGGTGTCTACCTAACCTCCCTTTTCAGTCAGTGCTAGGGTATATAGAAGTTTATTTCAGTAGGTTCCTAAAATATTAGTCAGCCCCTCCCATGCATATTTAATAGATTTAATGTAGTTGTCATACATTTTGGAGTAGAATTTTGGTCTAAGACAACTTCATTAATTCGAGTGATCTGTTCTTATATTAATATAAGAAAAGTTTTTTTTGTAATAATGGGGTTACAAGTACAAAAGGGGGGTCTGGGGGGTCCTCCCCCATAAAATTTTTGAAACCTTGACCCTAAAAACATGGTTTTAAACTGCTTTTAATACTTGTAGACCATAATTCGGACACATATTTTTAAGTAGAATCTTGATAAACTTGTTGTTTTAAAAAATTGTGAATAATAAAGATTTAAATACAAATTGGGGGTATGGGGGTCCTCCCCCAGAAAAATTTTGAAAATTTGATTCTAAAAAAACTGGGTTTTAAACTGCTTTTAATTCTTGTAGACCATAATTCGGACATATATTTTTAAGTAGAATTTTGATGAACTTGTTGTTTTAAAAAATTGTGAAAAATAAAGATTTAAATACAAATGCCCCTCCCTGCCTCCATGGCTGGGCATGTGGATAGAATTTGTGAAAATTTTCTAGGGGGGGCAAATGAAGATGCCAGGGGTGGCTCAGCCCCCTGGCCCCCCCGTAGCTACGGGCCTGAAATCGCGTAAGGAAACGGGTATTTCGGAACTGATTTTTTTGTATTTATTATCTTTTGATTGACTTTTAAATTTGTATTAAGATAAAGAAGAGTGTATAAAATGATAACGAATAAAATGTTTTTGAAAATATTGATTTTACGAGGATTTATGGAGGTGGCCACTTTACCAACACATAATCTTAGATTTTCCAATAGTGGTCACTGCAATGGCTTCTAATAGAACTATAACTAATATTTAATTTGAATAAGTTTTTCTTCATAAACTGTTGAACGTGCTTTAAAATGAGTGTTGTATTAATTTGGTTTCATTCTGGCTTCGGGAACCAAGGTTTCTAAAACAATTAATTACATGCTAAATTCCTCTCAAATCAGCTACAGCGTAGGCTTTGGGCTGAAAATTATCAAGTCTTTTTTCAAATAAAGTTCATTTGATTTCATCTAAAATACTTTTCGTTGGGAAGGAAGATTTAATTAGAACTAAACGACTATACCAAAAAACCCCCTCAATTTCATGCATAAACCCCTCATATAAACAGAAAAAGAGAGGTGTCCACTATAGATGCAAGAGGTGCCCACCATAGAAACAACAGCTACATCTATGTGTCCACTATAGATGCAATTTGGAGTACTTTTTAAAAATTAATTAAAAATACTTTATCCAATCTAATTAAAATTTTTAATGACAAAATCGAGAGAAGATCCAATTAACCTAAAAATAGGATGACAACCGTTTCCAAGCAAATAAGTTGGTATTTATTAAGAATTTAAGCAAAAATTTTCCTTAAAGTGTCCACTATACCCATATTTACCTTATATCTAATAAGATTCGCATCTGTCAAGCGGATCGTGGTGTAGCGGTAAGATATACGGTTCCCAACCCGAAGGTCCCGGCATCGAGTCTCGCTGCATGCCATGTTTTTTATTTTATTTTTCCTCACAATTGAATCGTCAGTTTGAAGAAGGGAATAAGTCCA
Source organism: Tetragnatha versicolor (assembly GCA_024610705.1). NCBI lineage: Eukaryota > Metazoa > Arthropoda > Arachnida > Araneae > Tetragnathidae > Tetragnatha > Tetragnatha versicolor. The sequence goes on along the minus strand of JANDEH010000009.1, from coordinate 33,380,442 downwards.
AAAATCAAGTTTTGAGAAAACCGAAAAAAAAGTAATGGAATTTTTATTGTATGGATATCGATTTCACAACTTCAAGGGGCGATATCTCCCTATAGGGGTTAGTTATTTTCCCCCTCTTTTCACCCATGTGTAGGGCAAAGCTTGGAGATTGTATTGAGCACAAAAAGTCAATTTGTCATTTTTTGGACTTATTCCCTTCTTCAAACTAACGATTCAATTAAGAATACAGATATGGAATAAAGTAGTACATACATACTAATATTTAATCATCAATTCTAAACATTTGTTAAAATGTTTTTCTTTTGTGGGAAAAATAAAAATTTTCTGCAAATTATTCAATTTTTATATCTGGATAATATGGAAATTATATTTATAAATACATTATCATTTAGGAGGTATGGAATGAAAAGGGTAAGCACCAGAAAAATCCACATGTTCATATTTTTAAATAATTTTATTTACAATTAATTTATTTCATTTACACACAACATTTATATACGTTTTCAACATTTTATTTGCACTTCATTTATATACATTTTCAACATTTTCAAATTTTTCCCTTGGACTTCGGTGAAGTCAACAGAATTCAAGAAGGTAAATGTTTATTTAAACTATCAAATCAGACACATAACACACCATTTGCATAACGAAATTACGCATTCTTGGGGATAGTAAGTGATAAATTCAAGTAAAGCTTCATCTATAGAAATGAAAATTATTTTTTTGTTTTGAGAAAAATATTTTCATTCCTTATTTCCCCAAAAAATAATTAATGGATCCAATTTGTTACGATCTTTTGTAAATATTATTTATTTACCTAAAACTTTTTCTACAGAAGAAACAAATATTTTAAAATAAATAAATAAATATTATTCGAAGTTTATTTCATATCTCTGCTCTTAATTGCGTGGAAAAATAAAATGGAAAACATGGCATGCAGCGAGACTCGATCCCGGGACCTATGGGTTGGGAATCGTAGATCTTTCCGCTGCACCAAGATCCGCTTGCAAGATCTGAAACTTATTAGGGGACATCCATAAATTACGTGAGGTCAAAAAGGGGGGGAGGGGTTTGGAAAAATCTCACCAAGGGGGGAGGGGGGGTCGATTAAAATCTCGCGTCAACTTTTTAAGTTAGAAATTATACGATTTTCTTTTTTTTAAGTAAAATGCAAACGAATAGGATAGAAAATTATTTTTAAAGGTTGTAGGTAAATCTCACGTGGGGGGGAGGGGGGTCCAGAAAAATATCACTAAATCTCACGTGGGGGGGAGGGGGGTCCAGCAAAATATCACTAAATCTCACCAAGGGGGGAGGGGGACCCAGATTTTGGAAAAACACCTCACGTAATTTATGGATGTCCCCTTAGATATATGAGTAAATGTTAAATTTTAATCTCGATTTTCTCTAAAATTTCTGAAAAGTGCTTCTTAATATTTGTCAAAAATTGATGTCCTAGTCATGCACTACTCGCCCACCAAAAATGAACCAAATCGGTGGGGGTCAGTAGGGATCCTCTCCTTGTCAGATATATTCAATGCAACTATGCTAGTCGTATTTTATGTAATTTATGTGACGTAATTTGGCTATCCCTAATTTATGAGCACCCCCAAGTGATTTTGTGAATTCCCCATGAGTGAATCGCTCTTGGTGTATAGTTTTAGGGACTTGCCTAAATTTGAAATATTTTTATTTTTTTCCACGTGGTTAAATTTTATTTTCAACTTGAAATTTGGTAGAAATGTTTTTAAACATTTAAATTTTCTTTATTTTTTAAATATTTTTGTATAATTTTTTTAAAATTTTTTGAAATTTTGAAAAAGAAAATTCAAAAATGTAGGTTATGATGCACAACAAATTGAAGAGATAAAAATTACGAAGAAAATGGGACTGCTTTTAAGTTTTTAAGTGGTAGGTATTTTTACCCTCTTACTTACACCTTATGCCTTTAGAATTAACTAGAACAAGCCATTTGAAACACATGCACATATCCTTAAAAACAATTGCATGAGTAAAAATATTTTTAAAATTGAATTAAGCTCTAAACATCACAGACTTAAAATATATACCTGTTCAATTAGCACTATGAGCAGTTATAATGAATTTTTTATCCGACTCGTTTCTAAATTTACCAAGCCAATACAGTGATAAAATTGAGTTCGCTGTATACGCTATTCCAGTGCGCTGTATACGCTATTCCAGTGGTCATTCCCTAGTTAGATAGTCAAGAAGTAATTTGGAACAGAAAAATCTAAAATACACACATTTTTAAAAAAAATTAGAGTGTTTGAAAAATTGTAAAAATTTCACTAAAAATTTCATGTTTTTACCAAATTTAAAAAAAATTATGTTTCATTAATCAATTTAAACTATTTTTTTGTTAGTTTGGCATTAATATGAATCTGAAAAACTAATAATATATTTATAATTAACTGTATTTTAAAAAAACTTCTCCGAACGTAGTCGGATACCTTAAGCCATTATCTAATTTCTCTAATTAAGCGGACAAATACTGAAGGAAACCTCTACTGTTAATTAAGCCTAACATTGTTAAATGAAATATCCTCGTTAGTATTTTGACATTATTGAAAATCTTTACAGTGCACCAAGCTCGCATTGAGTCTCTTTACTTAAATAAGGTCTTTCTTAATTATCACACTTTCTGTGCCCTTTAAACAGAATATTAAATTCTGTCAAAGCTTAAGCTCTGTAGGTGCACTCACATTATCGTGTTAAAGTGAATGATGTATTTGAAAAAATTATATATAGGAGGTATTTATTAGTTTTCACTTTTAGATACTAGTTATACATTTTTTAAACAACACAAAATAGACTCTACCGAAAGTGTAAAAGAACTCGGTGCGTAATTTATTTCAACTCAATTTTAGTTCATACATTTAAATTTTAAAATATGTCAATTTGAATAAACATCTTTTTTTCTGCATAAAATCTCCCTCTTACACAATACACATGTGTCATAATATCCAATGGATAAAAAAATATAGCATTTAAGAATTCAAGTTTTTGCATTTATTAAACCTGGCTATTTCTAAATGTGACGAATTTTATGTTCACGTTATTTCAATGATTTCCTATTATGTGAAAGCATCAGAGCAGTTCTTTCCCACAAAACATTTTGAATGGAAGAAAGTACTATCAACAAATAATGTTGCTTACTTATAGGTGGACATAGGAACTTGAACGATTGAATATAAAAAATCAGCAAGCTTTATTTGCCAAATAATCGGCAAAAAGATTTCGACAGTATCAGAGATTTGGTGTAAATTGCTCCTACAAAATTCTGTATGTTTCTTTGATTCGTAGATATTAGTGTAGCAGAATCGCCCAGTAGCTACAAAACTCTCCACACACAAAAGACATTAACGATACACATCGATTACAGACTTCCAGTCGCTGCTGTACATCGATTTCCAATATTTTTTCCTTGGAATCTCCGATTTTGTGTCTGAAAGAAGATATCACGTGGGGAAGAGATGTCCAAAGTATTAGTACCTTATTATTTCTAATTTCCCAATTGTTAAAGATAGTTTAGATGTACTGCTATTTGTATTAAATACTTCAAATAATATGTTTTTTCTTTTGACATGCAATGCCACGAAGAATTGAGCGTCATTCAAAATATTTTGGAAAAAGCTTAAATAGTTTAGAGAATTTGCCATTTCTTAAGTGTTTTGATAGAAGATGAGCGTTTTGAAAATATATAGTTTCTGGATAGATTTATTCACAAACAGTCTGTTTTATTATTCATTCATGCATACAAATGCACTTAAAGAAATGGGTCTCTGATAAATGTCCCTTAAATTTGAAAAAGAAAAACATAAAATGTGACGCAGTTCAAACATGCATTAAAATGATGTTGGATAATTTCGAAATGAAAATATTGAAAAATATAATGATTTTCAATTTTCTTGAATTTGACATCGTCAATGCCTTCAACACAAAATTAAAATTAAAAATGACTCAAAAAAGTGACCAGAGTATTTCGATTTTATTTCTCTATTTCTCTTTAACAATCCCGCGATTCTCGTACACACTCCTTTACAGGGGCGTCATTTAGGGGGGGGGCAGGGGGGGGGGCAACCCCCCCCCCAGGTTTCAACTGTTATGTGAAAAATAGCTGCAAGTTCCTTGAAAATTCTCTAACTTTCACAAAGTGCTTTGGGTGCAACTCAAAAGAGTGTCAAAAGGAGTTAAAACACTACTTTTGAGGGTTAAATTTGAAATACTTTTCTGGGGGAGGATCCCCCAGCCCCCCTCTAAAATTTTCACGTCTGTTATTTAGTGTTTTCCCCTTGAAATTTCTGCCACTTACAATAAGCTTTTCCTTTTTAGTGCTTCCAAATTGTCTCAAAATGAGCTAAAACACTACTTTAAGAGGCAAATTTTCAAAATTTTCCTAGAGGGGAACCCCCAGACCCCCTTTTTTTATTGGAGTTCACGCTGTCAAATTTTGACATTATATGCCATATCATTCAAATCCTACTTTTCGGAGCTCTAGCGCTAAACCTATAAAAATGTTCCCGTTGGGGGATACCTTAAAAATGATGTTGAGGCAGAGTAGTTGAGGATGAGTAGTTACAGCGTGGTCCAGACCCACTTAAAAAAATCCTTGCCCCCCCCAACCAAAAACTGAAATGACGCCCCTGCTCCTTTAATAACTAACTTTTATTAAATGATTGCATTATTCCTTAAAATTGGTTATATTCTTGATTAGAAATTGCATACTATCTAAATTGTTGCCTTGCATATAAAAGCAAGATTTCGCTTTACATTGATAAAATCATTATTATATTGTACAAAGAGATAAATTTGTCTCTCTTAAAAATATACCAACCCATTACAGCCTAGACACTAATTTGTTCACTTATAAATACAGCACAGTGGTATTATACAATAGGCTGGGTCGAAAAAGACAAATTTTCGAATATCGAAACGCTTCAGGTCTCAAAAGTTGCGTCTTGGCATGCTGATAGCTGGAAAAATAATCAAAAAATTCCTAAAAATATCCCTGAAGAGCGCAGAGAAAATTCACAAAAATAACCTTAGGTTGAAAAAATTCCCGAATTTCGTAAAATGTGTTCATAAACTTGAAACTAGGTGTAAGTATATCCTTTAAGTTGTCTGAATTCAAATAAAAATATCCGAAAAGTTTACTTCATTTTTGAAATCCGAAAAGGAGGCCTAAACGTGGCGAATTTCAGTGAAAAAACCTAAAACTTAGCACTTGGAAAAGAAAGGCACTATTGAATGTACAACAAATGCGCTTTTTATTGATGAACTAACTTCCTTCATACCTTTTCTTCACCTTTTGGTCACTTTATATAGTGCAAAATTAAAAAAAATTAGTTACACGAAGACACAAAAATTATCTCCTGTGAAGCATGCCTAAATAAATTACCATGCAGTAAACCCCATTTAATCGTAGAAAATATACTTATATCTTATAAAGTCTGTGAAATAGCTTTAAAGTTGGGTTTACAATCAAAATCTGGGGTGCAAGATCGTATGTGAAAACAATGTTGCTTGTAGGAATCCTTCTCCACATCTTTGTTTTTAATAGCAGACTCCGTCCCAAGTGTCACACATTTTTCGACGGCTTACTTGTAGCAAGAATAGTTTAAAAATATTATTGTGGTACAATGCTTTGTTCACGTTTTATTATATTTCTTCAGAAATTATAGGTTTTCCAGCATGGGTGAGGAAGAGGTCACACAGTTTGTCCACTGGAGAGAATCAACATAATCTATTATATAAAATTTAAAGCGCATTTGTTGAATTTTATATTCAATAGTGCCTTTCTTTTACAAGTGCTAAATTTTAGGTTTTTTCACTGAAATTCGCCACGTTTAGGCCTCTTTTTCGGATTTCAAAAATGAAGTAAACTTTTCAGATATTTTTATTTGAATTCAGACAGCTAAAAGGATATACTTACACCTAGTTTCAAGTTTATGAACACAATTTACGAAATTCGGGAATTTTTTCAACCCAAGGTTATTTTTCTGAATTTTTTCAAACTTTAGGCCCAATGCGCTCTTCAGGGATATTTTTAGGAATTTTTCGATTATTTTTCCAGTTATCAGCATGCCAAGATGCAACTTTTGAGACCTGAAGCGTTTCGATATTCGAAAATTTGTCTTTTCGACCCAGCCTATTATACAAACACTTGATACTAATTTATAATAAACTTTTACCGCATAAACTTTTCTGTCACTAAAGCACTCAGAAAATTCCCTGAAGAGTGCTTAATTGGCTTATATAACACTTTTTACAGAAAGCTTTTATAATTAATTGCATGATAAATATCTCACTGGAAATAATACCTCAAGAGAAGATAAATGGTGAAGCATAAGAGAAGGAAGTTCAACGATTAGCGTCACAGATTAATGCCTAGCCTTCATTGCGTATTAAGTTTAAGTGGCTTCATTCAAGCCTTGTTCCAACACCTCTACGAACAAGGTATGCGATTTATAATGCATGGTTGGTGTTAAAATGACGAATTCTTTGTTCATTATCCTTTGCTTGAAACTGGGATTGAGTTAAATAAAAGAGTTAAATAGAAAGCCGATGGAGAGACTACTTAAAATGTTTCTACAAATTAATATTTAAGTATTAATGAAATGAGTTTAAGCCGATGCAAAAGTTTGAATACACTTCTGTTTTAATTTACATTCACTGATGTAGGCTTTTGCAGTCTTACTAAAGCTAAACTTAATTAGATCAGAAGAAGAATATAAATGAGGTTTATTAATTTTCGAAGATTATTCACAATAAATTAATTCTACATTGATGAATCTGAATTATATTAAGAATTCATTATTGTATGAACTTTTTATTGGACTGTATTTATGAATTGTCTTTGAACTGTATGTGAATATGATTTCACATTTTCTTTTCAACATAATATTCTCCTCTAACAGTTTTTATTTATATTTATGAAAGCCTTTTAGTGACAGACCGATCTTAAACATAATAAGCTTACATAAACTAAGCATTTATTGTCTCCTTTCTCACACATTCCTAATCATTATATCCAAACATTTTGAGAAGCTGATCTTCGCGTTTTAAAACAGTAAAATATAACTTAATCGTATATTTTAACTAAGAATTGGCCTACAACTTGTTCTCAAGGCTATATTCCAGTAATTTTTCTCTTCTTCCTTTCCTGAAGAAGAATCGACGCCTCCCTAAAATTTCTGTATTGTCGTTTCTCACATTTATAATCTGTGTGTTATAATGCCAACTTTTCTGTCTCATTTTTATTTTTCTTCTTAAGAAAACAATAGTAAGGTGAAAAAAATTTACAAATCTTTTCAATCAAGCACAAGTTGCTTAAGGCGTCAACAAATTGAGGGCAAAGGTTTTAATGCAGGAGTTACGTTTTTTAATTTTTTTAAATTGTCTTATTCCTTTTATTTGAAAACACTTGGCAAAAATATAGGGCTCGACCGATGGCACTTTTTTGGCCGATGGGCCGATGCCGATTGTTCGAAAATTTCCATCGGCAAGCCGATGGCCGATGGTAAAGGAAAAACGGGTAAAACCAGTAAAAATTTCAACATTTAGTTTTTAACGGTTTTCACTTGAGAATGATGTTTATAGACTATTTTTCACTGCTGCTGATACGAATATTCTATTTAAATTTTTTAAGATTGAAATATCAATTCAAATTTATTTCAAAAATTTGATAACCATCGGCCAAACATCGGCATTTAGATGTTTTTTTAGGCCGATGGGCCGATTTTTTCAAATTTTAGCATCGGCCGCCGATGTCAATGCCGATGGCTATTTTTTCAAACAATCGGCGCCGATACATCGGCCAAGCCGATGCATCGGTCGAGCCCTACAAAAATATAAATTTTTTTATTTATGTGATTTACTCCCTTGATATTATTAAGACTATAATTTAATGACTCATTTGCATTTTAATAACTATTTTAATTGCTCTTAGGTTTTCCATTTTTCACCACAATCATACAGGGTGTTTCAAAAGTCCGTTTAGTGGCTTTTATTTGGAGTTCGCAAATTTGAAAGTTTTTTTTCAATTTTTTTAATTAAATTTTACTTTTATTCAACTTAAAAAACACAAAACTACACAATACAACTGTTTTGAGGTCTGAAAAAGTGCTATTTTCACATGTTAATAACTCCGCAAATATTCAAGCTATTTTCATGAAACTTTTTACTGTGAGTTCTTCATAAGGTTGGCAACAATTATTGAGGTTTTTGCTCTATCTCCTACAGATTTTAAATTAATTTTTTTAACTTTTTTATTTCGCAGCTAGGGACACTGTAACACCCTGTATATTGAAGGTGGTGAAAATCTAATATTTTTTAAATCAGTCGAACCTTTATAACTTTGAATGAAAGGAAATGCAAAATGAAAGTTTTCTTAAACTCTGCGAAATGTTTTAATATGCTTGTTGAAATACTCTGAGTATTAGTACAAACCGAGGCAAGATTTTTGGTTACGGTCCAGCTTTTAGCGATAACTTTATGTTTGACCCAACATATTTACCCAGTCTTTCACTACATTTTATTTAAGTTTTGGCTTCCTATTTGGAAATACCCCTTATCTTTCAACTAGATACTACCGCTATCTCCATAACCTAACAATTAAGATATCTTCTCCCAAACCACCGGATCACATCTGAGACCCTCATCTTAGATGCATTCGAGCTTAATGGTAAAGTTGATTAAAATTTCTCCCACAGAATTTTCCTCCCAACTTGAGACAGACCTTTCCCCTCTGCTGTAGGCATCGATTGAAAGCGATTCCATATTCCTAGCCGCTATCGATAGATTTGTAACTCCTTGCATTATTCAAGTGATCCCTCTCTCTATCGAGCCACCATCTTTTTCTTCGTTTAATAGAATTACTCCTATGCCTGTGTGAAGAGGCAGGAGGCTTTCTATTTCTCCGAATGGATTGTTGGTTCTTTGGAGTGTTGATGTATTGTTTTCAAAACGGAGGGTTAAGTTTGTTGCTTTCGAAGAATGTTGATAGCGAGTCTTTAGTGGTTGAATCGTTCATTTTTTTTTCAAAGGACGAATCTCCTGTTTTGAAAATTTAAATTTGATCTTTTTAATTGAGGGAGGCATAGGGGGGTATTTGCTTGTTTACAGGGTATTTCGGGGTCTTTTTTAAGGTCCGTAACATACAAATTTTGTCTCTAAACATTTTAACTATTTTTCGAATTGTTAGGTTAACTTAATTATAAAAAAACTCGTATCCCCCCTTTATAAATGTTACTTTCTATAACCGTAAAAAGGGGTGAGTCCGAACACTCCCGTCTTTGCTTTTAGTTTACTTTGAGGGTAAAGGATATGCAAAGAATTTTGGTGATTTTTCCCCTAACTCGGCGGAACAGCAGAATAAGACAGGAGCTTGTATTATGTCTTCGCCCCTCATCAGTATTGATGTCTATTACAAAATCTGAATCAGAAAATTAAGATTTAACCCTCCGTCGGTCGCAATATTAAAATGACGCGTTCGGTCGGAATGTGCGAAAACGCACAATCAAAAGAATCGCGATTTTCTACCCTTTAATTTCAATAATGGAGTCTTAAAAACGATAAGAGATATTCATAGAATTATTCAGCCATAAAAAAGTCTGATATTTTTTTAAATAATCATGAAATAAATTAAAAATAGCATAAAATTAAACTTAAATTATCAGGATAGATAATTCAATATCTATGTCAAAAATTATACTTAATAATGTGAAATCTGAGGGATAATGGTTCTAAATTATTGTTTTTGAACTCATATCCAGATAATAACCATTCACAAACACAAATATCACTGGTATTACTTGCAGGTCTTAGGCTAGGCATATTGACCGATGACAGTCCTTGTAGCTATTGGTAAAATAACTCCAAATTATATTATTTTTATCTATAAATTGTAAACCTACAGGTAGTTGCCGTAGAATCGCATATTGTACAACTTTTTGTTTCACGAGGCAAATGTATTAGGTATAATTTTGTAGGTGTATGTTCAACCGCAATAAACCAAAGATTTTTGAAAAAATACATACTTATTACGGAAATATAATAATACTGACGTGTAAAGATTCATAAAATAAATAAATAAGCATCAGGGAGTCCAAAAAATAACATTACGTACCTTTAGGAACTGAAACACGATCGGGCCCCATGTGTCAAATAGTGAAATTGTGGTGAAAACCAAACTAAACAAAGCTCGCGAATTTAATGAATTAGATGGCGCCATACATCCGAGAAAGATAGGAGACTACCAGGAATTTCAGACTTTTAACCCCAAAAATAACGGAAAGGCGAACGAAAATGTATGCAATGTGCGGAAAAGTAGGTACAGTTGCGACCGACGGAGGGTTAAGTAGTGTTCCCTTTCACACTCCTCTTTGCGGTGTGAATGGAAACAATGGAAAGGAATTAGAAATTTTAGAACACATTTTGATTTTGCTCCAAATTGAAAAATCAAAAGAAGACCAAGAATCTTAATAAAAATTTCCCATTATTACTTATTGGTACGTAGAAAATTTAAAAGTTTTCCGATTAACCACGTTTTACGGTAATGATTCCGTTGATAAAATAAAATGCTAACTTTGCCCTCCTTCCTTTACTCTTATTTAATTTTTTTAACTTTTATTTCTTTAATTCCCAAATAAATAAATAAATAAAAACAATTTTTAAACCAATTTTTTTAAACGGACTAAAAAGTATAACCGACTTTTTTGAAACCCTTGTAAAACGAAAATCTTGGGTTGCATGCAAAAGATATGTTTAAAAATACTAAGTAGTACGTTAATATATGCAGGTTAAGGGTGCAGGGAGTAGCTTTAGGTGAAAACGTTTCATATTATTTAGTGTCAATAAAATTGATAATGACTTAAGTAAACTGTTAATGCATGTAATAGATATTACCTAAACCCTATGTTTTTCATTTTATAAGGGCTTTTAAATATTTTAGACCGTTAAGAAAATTTTTTTTAAATGTTTTTTATTTTATTAATTTCTCTCTGTTTTCTTTCCTAAAAACCCCACCGTCCTACCGTAAGGAAACTAAAGCAAACGAAACGATACGAAAGTAAATAAATCTGTTCGAAATCTCTTGGGGACGTGTTGAAATCCAACAGATTTTGTTGGCAACCACTTTGCAATGAATATTCCAAAATACTTTCCTCCTTTTCCAAATGTATTGAGAGTTGCGCAAATTGCTGCTAAGGGACATGTGAGAAACTTAGAGTGCATATTTCAACCCTACTGACTTATTTACAAGAATCTATATATAGTCAGTATCAGTCTGTCTATAGTATCTCTCGTATCTCTTGGATGATTATATTCTGAAGTTGAAATTTCTGGTCGAGGGTCTGTTTTCAGGTCGAGAGTATAAATTATAACAGGTTGGAAAAGTAGTATGAACAAGTCTGTTTTCTCTTGGTGGTCTTGATGCAAGTAACTATTATTAATGCTTTTCTTTAATTAAAAATCACCCTGCTAAATTTTATATTATTAGAAATGCCTTGAAAATTGTACCTCAGAAGCAAAAGGTCCTATCCTTTAGTTTCTCCAGATGGAAAAAAAATATATAATTTTAGATTACAACTCGAATTCTTGAAGTTATAAAAATGAAAATTACTTAAATATTAAGCTAAATTAATTTTTATAAAAGTTGATTAAATTATTTCAAATATTAGAATTAAAAACTATAATTTTTATTTGCTTTCTCTCCTGTATAAACTAAGCGATAGCGTCTTAGAAATAATAAAGTATTTAATTTAAAGAACTATCTAGCTCCACGAAATTAGCAACTCATTTCTAACGAATTTCGCTAATAAAATTAAATTAAAGCATAATTATCAAAATTTGTACCAAGGATTCGAACCAGGGGCCTTTGGGTTAGTAGCAATATACTTAACCACTCAACCATCGAAGTTGACGCCAGGTTCGCTCAATATTATAATTTAAATGTTATGTACTGCACATGGGTCGACTTTCTTGGATATAGACAATACGTTAATTTAATTCTGAGTGAAGTTGAGTTGAAGTCATAGAGCGATCAAAAGTGACGTCAGGACTACTATAGCACATTCACAATTTCGACCTTCTCCGCGTGGTATCTTACTGGATGTGGAAAGGGTCTGAGAAAAAGATTGAAACCACAGTAAAAATCACAATCCTTTTACCCTGCTAAGGAATCTGCTTTGCATAAGCATAAGCCCTGCTAAGGTCTTAAATTTGCATCGGTAATCAATAAATAACAAGACAGATGCAGCATAAGGTAAGAATTTTCATCTAAGGTTATTGTTGAGATAAAAACATGAATTGTAATTTTGTCTGGAAGTATTAATGATAAGAAAGAATATTATTACAGATTTTGATTTTTTCTAATTCAAATCATTTAAGCAAGTCTTCAACACAGCTGCTACATATTAATTTTTAGGGTTTCTAAAAATAAACTTAAGTTTTTAATCATTTTCACTGAATCAAACTGCTCGTTTACACATCGTACTTAAGTAAATTGTTACCAAACAAACGTTGCGACAAGATATTACAAAACCCTTTGAAAAATGAAACCATTCCGACAAACTGCGCATGCACAGGTTTAAGACTCGCGTGGGATAGTCGTATGTCAAATGGCAGCAAAATATTTAATTAGCATAAATTATGCATTCTTCCTTTTTTTGAAACAATAGAGTAAAATTATACAAAAATCCCCATTTGCGGTTTTTTTCCTAACAGCCATTTCAATAAGAAATATACATAGTAATCTCGCTGTACTAGATTACAATCCTTCTTGGCAGTGACGTCATGATTCACGGAAGAAAAACTAAGTTAACAGCCCCTCTCAATGTCGGATATCACGCTTGGCACTATTAGTACTTCCTCTCAGCTTAACTCACAATTGCCAAGAAACACAGAGATCTTGAATAGAACTAATTTAATTATGCACTATATTTATCTACACTACAAATCTAAATATAAATTTTCTTTATGCTAAATCTTCACTTATTGCGAATTAAAAAAATTAAACCGAAACACAAATTATTAAATAAACAATGAAACTTTTCCTTTAAGTTATATATTTTGAAAACACTTATATCACAGATTTAAGAAACAACTATTTGCATTCCAAAGTTAAATGCCAACCGTATGCATGGTAAACGTAAACAGTTCTGTTAATGGAACCGAGCGAAGGCAGAGCATTAAGGCATTTCAATCTAATCATAAAGATTAGAACGATTTAAAAAATGAAGGTTGAAGAAAAAGTAAATGTGAAAATATAAACAAAAATTCGTTCATTAATTCATTTGCCTTGAAACTCTCTGAAGCTAATTAAATGAAAGCTTGAGACTCCCCAAAGGAATGTGTTTAAAAACAGTTAGGCGATCACTGTTCTCTTGAATACGTGCAGGCAGGATATCCAAAACATTTTAATTTAACTACGAAACAAGTGTTTCATTAAATCTAAGGATGAATTTTAACCATAGATCATTTCTTTTTTGATACGAATTAGTCGGGTTTTTTTTCGAATTCTTCAGAACTAGGATACGGTAAAAGAGCTACTTTATAACGGAGTTATTTTTTTCACCATAGTAATTGGTAAGGATACAAAAAGAAATTCTAATTGAAACCAGTCGAGATTCTTTTTTGTTTAGAGATGAATTTAGGCTGAAATTGGTTTGAATACTCATTTAGTAATACTTTTTATGACATACTTTACCAACGTGAATATTCTTTTACTCTTTTACAGTGTATCATATAGTGAACATTATAAGAAATATATTTTTGATAAAGAATATAATGTGTATTAGCAATTAAATAATCATGGAAATGAATAACAATTATATCTCTCTATTGTACTTATTTACTCCAAAAATTTCTTCGTAATTTAAAAGAAGATATGTTTGTTCTTTGAAATTCAATCAAACCGATGTAACTCAGATATTTTTATAAGTAAAAGGGAAACCCATCATTTACTTTTTGATAACAGAAAAGAAAATGACCTCAACTACGCGGATTTTTAAACTTAAGTACTTTTGAAAATGAATTTTCTCTCGCTATCTACTTCTTATACTGAAAAAAATATTTTTCAAATACTACACACACATGTTGAATGTATGAAATACAGTAATAGATTTATTTTAACTACCACTTTGGTATACATTCAGATACATATTAACTTCATCTTCAATAAACCTAATATCTCTGTAGCAAAATCAGGTTCCTCGTGAAGTTCCCTACTCTGTCCTAGTTCTAGAAAAGGAAAAGTTCACTTCTCTTCGATCCCTTTCCTCCCTAGCTAAGAGTACTTTCTCACAATCTTTCCAAAAAGTCCGAAGAATTCTTAGAAAGTCTTTTCTTGACAATTTCAGCTCCATCAAAAAAGCTTTCCAATCTATGAATATGGTAGGAGTTTATTACTGGAATCTTCATGATGCAAAATTATATTGCTATGCATCAAGTATGCTGGGAGATGAATTTTTTGATTATTCAGATAGTAGAAAAGGGTTTTATGAACAAAGCAAACTTCATTTCAAATGCAACGCAAAAGTCTATGAAATATGAATAAGTTGCATCATTGGTAGCTATTAGCGTTTTTTAAAAAGGATGAACGATCCTTTATTTGTATAATCTCCAAAAAATTTAGTACTTTTATAAAAAATGAAATTAAATCAATTGAACTTAAAAGGTATGGGACACTGAACTCGCATCTCTATTTATTTTCTAAGCCGCTTAAGCGCTGGGATAAGAGAGATTAGTCTATCATTTAAATTTATTATACATTTTTAGTAAGATAATTTTTTATGCAGAAGCTTTAATTTCCTTTTATATGCATATTATATAAAAATATACTGCTAGTTTAACTCACATTACTTTTTTTTCTTCAAAAATTCATTTATTCAACTTATTTACATTTTAAATTTTTGTAAGTCAATATGGTGCTTAAGAATACGTTAATGTGAAAGGATTTATTAATAGTTTTACAATAAATATAGGGACTGCGAATTGGAAACAATTTTTGTAGAATTAGAGAACTACAAAACAAAACCTCGTAGGTTTTTGAAATAAAAATTTTCATAATTTTTCTCCGAAATACAAAAATCCTTTGTTAAGGGCTATCTAAAAATTCGTTACAAATTATTTTTATTTTATGATGATGATACAGTTCCTTCCTTATACAGTAAATATATTTTGTAGAGATATGTATTAGTTTCTATCTGTAAGTATTGTGTGTGCATGTTTTAAAGTATTTCTTTCTACTTTCTACATGCTGTATTATCTATTTTTCATTATTTAAAAAATTAAAAGAAACATCGCGCATTTTTTTTTAAATTTTGTGTTTAAAAAAAGAAGTTAGTTATGCTACTGTTAATAAATATATTCTACTCCCGTTTTCCGTAAACCATAACCTCACACAATTTTAACATGTCTTTATAAGAAATGTTCATTTGGTATTCAATTTGCAAGAGACAATCCATTAAATGAAGTCTAGAAAAGTTTAGGCATTTAAAACCGGCACTGTCTTGCTCCACCAAAGTAACAACTCAACTCTAACGAATTTCGCTAATAAAAGCTAAATAAAAGCATACTTTACAAAAGCGGCACCCGGTATTTGAGCCAGGGACCTCTAGGTTAGTAGACATACATCATACCATTCAGCCATCGAAGTTGATGCCGAGATGGCTCAATAATATAATTATTTTAATGTTGGTTACTACACATGGGTCAGAACTATAAATAAGGTTTTACAAATTAAAAATAATAGCAGAAAAAAATACTATCACTTCAAGAATAGTTGAAATAGAAATGAAAAATTCATATCTAAAATCAGTAACCGCACGCAAAGATGTTTTTCAATAAACTTGTTCAAAGGCTGATTTCAGTTAATACAATGGCAATTAATCCGTTTAATCACTTACCAAATCTCCATTACGTGACAAACCTTAAAAACAACTTTAATCACTTATCTCTCTTAGGCCCTTTAAGAGAACATGCAATAATAATTCCTTTTGAAAATTCCTCACTTGGTTTTGATCACTTTTTTCCACAAATTTACTCTTAACTTATTCAGAAAAAGGAGAAGTTTATACACTTCAACGTTTAATCACTTGAAGAACAGCGAAAACATGGGAAGAAGACGGTAGTGACATTCTATTACGAAGTTGGTCGAATAAAAAACGTCGCCTCCGAAATGACGACGACTTAAGTAGATTAGGATTAAGCTCCCCGTTGGCATTCGGAAACTCCTGGAAGGGTTCCAGGAACGCCATTTCATTTCTTTAAGAATGTTTCACTTTTGTTTAAGAAGGCAGACTTTCAATCTTATTTGGGCAGCGTTGTGTGCTATAGGGAAATGTGCAATGGCTATCGATATTGCACATAGCGCGAATCAAAGCTTTTAAGGATTGAAATTACTTCTCTAAACTATTTCTCGAATTTTACCTAGATTTAGTGAACAAGTCTTACAACTTTCAATTTAAAGGGAAATAGGGAAAGTAGAAATTTTGGATTGTTTTGAATCCAAAATCACCGAACGGTTGGAATCATTGAAGTGGTCATTTTGAACCTTTTAAAATCTAAATTGTTTTTAATACTTCTTCAAAAAATTTTGAATAATTATTAATTATATTAGCAAATAATATTTTCAAGCAATGTAAAGAGAAACAAGAAACTATTTTTCATGGATCCCTGTATGCACTTTTTTACTAGAACATTAAATTTTCTTTCATTACTCATAGTTTTGTTTTTAAATTCTGGACGAACTTATTTCCACTTAAAAAGTATTTGCTTCAAACTTGATACCTTCTTGTAACCTTTAATTTTGACCTATCCCCATGCCCTAAATCAAAAAGAACATTTTCTAAAGCTTCACAAATAATCCTAGATTGAAGTCTTTGTTATATAATTAATATATAATTGTTATGTAATTATTCATGTATATGACAACGTAAGTTTCATTTGTTTTATACTCAAATTGTCTAAAATTACGACACATACGTTTTTTGCATGATACTAATTATTGATTTCGGTTTATCTGTGATAAATGAATCATTTTAATTTTGTTTGAAACTACAAGCATATTTTTACTCAATTCCGTGAAATATACAGGGTGTATCTGAAATGGTGCAACAAACTTTCAGGGATGATAGTACTCATCAAGACGAACAAGAATTGGTATAGAAAGGGGGTCGCAAATCAGTTTTAAGGGGTGAAACCCCGGGGTGAAAATCAGCAAAAAAACTTACATATTTGTGCAGGAAGAGACACAATTGTTCGATTCCGTAATTTTTTACACCAAAAAAATAGAACCCGTACTTGCAAAAAGAAATTTTAACTGTAACTTTTCAGGAAGTTATCTTTTAGAAGCGAAATATTTATTCGATCAGTCTCTTTTTTAATGCATGTTCAACCAAATTTGGCAACTTATTAGCCATTTGGCGCAATTTTTTCGTTTCCTATTTTATCTTTAAAACGGTAGCTCAACTTGGTAGAGTAATGAGCCGGAATCTTTTAACTCACAATCGTAAGATTGTGGATTCTGTCATGTCAATAATTTGTGGGAAATACACGGAAAGAGTACTATTAAAGGATGTGGGTTGGGGTCTTATGGCTTGAGGTTCAAAAATCGGACAAAATTAAAGGATGTGTAAACAGTATTTTGAGAATTTTTATTGATTTTTCTAAATTGTAGTGTTTTTCTTTACGGTAATTTTTTTTCAGGTAATTACAATGCTTTAAATCGCATTTTGTCTCAACGCAAAACTTTGACAGGTGTTTAAAATTTTTTACACGAATTTTTGAAAATTGATAGTTCAAAAAATTTTGGCAACACAAAATTTTGTGAAATGAAGGAAAAGCAATCCTTGAAATCCCTGTTTTTAAATCAACGATCAATTAATTAGATTACAAAGTATTTGATTCTCATTTTATTCGGAAATCGTTTCTTCCGTAAATTTTATTTCCCTACAATGTATGATAAGGATTTCGAGGACTGCTTTTCCTTCGTTTCACAAAATCTTGTTCTGCCATGTATTAATTTTTTAATCTACCGATTTAAAATAAATTGTGTTAAGAATTTCTTTAGTCTAAAAAAAGACATTTCAGATCACGGGGTATTTTTATCTTGGTTTGTCTATTTGTTATTAGTTTTTAAACTAGGGAGCTCTTTGTGAAACACCCTTTATGAACATGTAATGATGACTCAAATTTTGTATGAAACATATGTGTTGTTAGAAAAAAAAGAGTTTAAAAACCTAAGCATTTTATACAGTTTTATACTTAAATTCTCTTATTCTAGATGTGACTACATAATTATAACTGTTATTTTCATGACGAGACAAAACTAAAAAAATTACAAGTTCGAGCAATACACGGTCAAGATGGGTTGCGAGCTCGGCCATTTTTGTATTTCTTTGTGCTGAAGGAGGGGAGAGTAGTTTATGAAGCTTAGGGTTTCGTCTCGTAGTCAATTTCCTCTTGTCAATACGACAAAATTAAGCCAAATTAATTATTAGGATTAGACAAATTAAGCCGAATTAATTTTTAAAATTTTCTGTTTGCAAAAAATATAATTGAAAACCGCATTTATGAATTACTATGTGAAAACTAGAAGGGGATGGGAGGTTCTTGGCATGTACTGTACTACGGGTGGACACCAAAATGAGGTAGGGAGTCAAAAGTAGAAAATAAATGGGCAACGTAGTACGGGCACTTTCCCTAAGGGGTTTACGTTATCCGCCTTCGAGGACAGACAAATTGTTTTAAACTATGAGCTTCAAACGCACCGACACCCTAGGAGCGGATTGTACAGCCCATCCTCAGTACACAGACAAAGTCATTTAAAATTAATTAACAGAGTGGTGACTTAATTAAAACTAGTTTCTAGTAAAATTAATACTATTTTAGTGATGTTTCACCCCCTCCTCCAATTTTTGTGTTTAAATTTATTTTTCCTTTAAAACTTCAGCTATCAGTTTTTGGCATAAATCCTTCTTCCTCCTACCTAACAAATCATGGCTTTTCCAATCACTCCATCATTTCCTAAATTATTCAATCAAAATTATTCGATTTCGCTTGGCCGTCAGTCTGTTAATCTTTCCCCACTTCTCCAAATCTCTTGTAGAAATCAATTTCTTTATTCAATTCTTATTTAGACTGTAGGCATTATCTTCAAAATGCTAAATTTCTTCACGTTAAAAAACGAGCCAGCTGGATGGCTCAGCGGCAATCTACCACTTTTAAAATAATTTTTTCTCTTGTTTATTATCGCTATGAATCCTTACGGTGTCACAGCAGCTAGCTCGATAGCAGTACTCATGCATTGCTTATTGGAGTTAGCTACCAATCCCCTAGGGTTTGTGCGAGTGCTACGCTTGTTCCATCCAGGGCTTTAACTGAGCCCTGGGTGCGAAACTGCGGGCAATTGCACAGCTCAGAAGGGAGTGCTGCTTTCACAGACTAAGGCTTAAAGGACGTGTTTGTCTTTAAAAGCTATGCATTGTCCTGAATTGCCTAAATAGTACTAATAATGAATTAAAAATGCAGGGATCTCTAATTCTACATTTTGTGTTAGTATTTTACTTCTAAAGGTACGATATTAATTAATCAATATGTTTCTATTTAAAAAAACACTTATTTAGTATAGCTAAAAAAATTTATTTAAAAGGGACCAAATGAAATCTTAATACTTTAAAACATGTTGCAATGTCTTTCAAACTATAGCTTTCAAAAAAAATTATATGAATTTAAAAACGAACAACTTCATACAGTAGGACAGAACTCGCAATCTTACGATTGCAAGACTGTTACGCTACCAACTAAGCTATAATTTAATCATTAATGGTACTACTACATAGAAATTTGAATTTCCGTAAGAATCACAAAAAAAGTATTTGGCGATCACGGATTGGCGAAGTTTTTTTTCCTGTCGACTGCAAAAGTGTTACTGGTGGGAAAACTAGCTTAGTAATATTTGAAGTTGTTTTACGAAATAACTACCGGAATCGAACCATTGTGTCTCTTCCTACACAAATATGCAAGTTTTTTAGCAGATTTTCACCCCGGGGTTTCACCCCTTAAAACTCATTTGCGACCCCCCTTTCTATACCAATTCTTGTTCGTCTTAATGAGTACTATCATCTCTGAAAGTTTGTTGCACCATTTCAGATACACCCTGTATACTGAGTGTCCCAAGATAACTGTCCACACCCTTTAACTTTTGAGCCCCTACTGATATAGTCATGAAAGTGGGGTCTAGGTATAGAAAAGTGACCATGCCCTATCCGATGCAAAAACGTCTAGCTGAAATGTTAGAATTTATAAATTTTATTTTAAAAACCATTAGCGATTTGCTAAATTAGTCAATGACTAAGTGGTATAGCACATTCGATTTAGTGCGATAAGACAACTTGTGCAGAGAAATGCCTTGAATAAAACTCCTAAAACGCGCGCTCAATTGGGCGAAAATGAGAAAATTTCATTTTATCGATGCTGCTCTACAACTTAATTGACTAATTTAGAAAATCTCTAATAGTTTGTAAAATAAAATGTTTAACTCTTAACATTTCAGCTAGAGGGTGTTGAAAGTTTTTGCATCGGATAGAACAGAGTCACTTTACTATACCTAGACCCCACTTTCATGACTGACTATATCTGTAAGGGTTCTAAAGTTAAAAGGTAAGGCCAGTTATCTTTGGACACCCTGTATACCTTTCTTTGTTATAGGTCGTTGGACTTTCTAACAATCAAATCAGTATTTCATAACTGATCTCTTAAGTACCTATTAATTCAATTGGTGCCATTAAAATATACACATTAGTTGATCAAATTTGCATTACATCCTCATCACAAGGTTTCTAAGGCAAAGGACATAACCTCCGGTTGAGTTTCGGCTCCAGCTTAGTTTCCTTAATCTTCGGTCCACCATACTTTCGACCCGAGCGGAGCATGTCAAACCGCTTCAAGAGTGAAAAGCTTTCCGCCGACATGTCTAATATGATTAGCAATTAGCGAAAGCTAGATTGTGCTGGCCCACAAATGTGCGGAGATCGTTACAGTGGCCATTGATTTGGTGTTGTGGGGCCGGCATTAACTGCAGCCGTGGTAATGAAATCGAAAATTGCGGGAGTTCCAATCTCTAAAGTTCGCTAACCCAGTCGTCGGCGATATTGGGATTTTTGAGTTAGTGGTAATTAGGGGGATATCATTACTTGTGAAGGTTTATTATCCTCTCAAATAGTTTCCTTCGGGTGGAAAAACTAACTGTGGGTAATGGGGGAAATTTCTGCAAATATAGTGGGGATTAGGCATGTATTTTATGGCGGGAATTAAACTTCTTCGAAATTTAATTTGAGTCAAATCCAACGTTAACCATTGAGACAGAATATTTAAAAATATTTTTTGGGGGGCGAGGAGGGGCAATAGCCCTAACAAACTGCAGCTAGCTGTCTATTTCACTATCCCCAATAGATCTAACTGATGACAGAAACAAATTTCATCAGTTTTAATTTTGTTGGATCCACGGTTCGATATTGCAACCTAGATGAGTTTAAAATAATACAATTACATAATATTTTTATTAATAAACAATTAAATACACAAACTCATTGGAATAATTTTTAACCTTATTATAATGAAGTTTTAAAAGTTATATCTTAAAGTTCATCAACACGTTTTGAATACTAGATAATACTTACTTCTTTTATAATTTTACGAAAACAGCTATTAGATGCATATCTTCCAAATTATAAGACACTGAAAAAAACAGAATGAAAATATTTTATTACTTTGATGCAATGAAATGATTATAATCTTTCTAAAAAATATCGGTGCCATCAAATTTAAACAAAATTTTAATTAAAATTTCAACTTACATTTCATTCGCTAAAAATTCTTATTATCTCTTTCTTTATTTTCAGAAAGTAATTTTTACAACTTAATTAATATTTTTGTACGTACAAAATTTGAGAGGTTGGGTTTCCCTTTAATCTTCCCACGTAAAGATACAGTAGAGCATCAATTGCCCAAAACATTTGAGAACCAGGGGGTGTTCGAATAGCCCATTATTTATAAAAACCTATTAGCATTATAGAAGTATGATATAAATAATCACATATAATCGTAAAAACTATAGTATATTGTACTATACTATATGCATCAGACGTCTTACAAATATTGCACATGATACCAAAAGAAAGTTTTATGGTGTAGGAAAAGAATTTAAATTATTTAACTGAAACATATCCGTTACATATTTGGATCATCGATGCTGATTTAAGTACTGTGTAGCATGTGTTTTGTAGCATATAGCGCATGTGTTTTGCATTTTTCTGGTTTTAGATTAATTTCACATGTACGAAGTGATGACCTCAAAAACATGAAATCAGGGGCTAAATGACTTAGGGAAAGTCTGCTAAATCATTATAAATACGTCTTCCACTCACCCTAAGCTTTATTAAAGGTTTTAGAAATACTTAAAATTGCCTAGAAAATTAGCTCTTTAGCAAGCTCATTAGCTTTTCGTTCAATCAGAAGTTCCCCGAGCTATTTCTAAAGTTACACGTTTAGAACTACCTTATTAACTACTACTTTCAATTATGTACAGGAATTTCAACTAAAATATGTGAATGGCTTTCACAAACACAATTAAGGTGACAAATATGTTTTATTTTAAAAATTTAGTTGAAAGAAGTGTAATTTTTAATAAATGCATTACTTAAATTAAACCCACTTCATACCACGCGTGAAAGAAACAAAAATGTAAAAATATTTAATCCCATCAAGGTTAAAACAGTTACTAAAAATCAACGTTTTTAACATGCATTTTGATGGCATTTTAAACTTCAAAATGTCTAGTTTTAACATCACTGCAACGCATACACCATGTTTTAGATAAGTATAAAATAAAAATTTGGCATTTTTTTATCTAACATTAAGATGGGCTATTTCCTAAAAACATATTCATTTCTGTTTTTATTCCTATATTTTCCTCAACTTATTTAAGGATATAATTCGGTTGGCAACCACTTTGGCAAAAAACTTGGAAGACAAATGTTATTCTTTTTCTAGGATATCTAGATATATTTTCAAAGCAGACGTAAATCAGAGAAAATGTTCTAAAATTCTATTTTCTTTCAGCTACTTTTAAACTCAATTTAGGATTCTGAAGCACTTTTCATAATCTATTCAATATTTCGATGGAAATGTTAAATGTAAATTTAAAGAATCAAATAAAATGTGTTTTACGTAGTAAGGATATTTAAATTGTGCTGTACTTTATAAAAATTAAAATAATTTTAGATTCTTAGAACAACATTTGTTTGAAATATTTAAGTTCATAAAATAACCAAGAATAGTTGAAATAAAAATTCATTTGTATAAAAGAACAAGTAATTGTAATTTTTTTAACTGTGCTTCTGTGTTCCCATTTATTTTTCACTGTCTTTGATTTAAATTAGAGTAAGTACTGACACACACAAATATGAAAAAGGAATTTTTAAATTTTACTAATAAACTTCAGTACTTACAGTAAACATTGAATAAAAATTGGAGCACATTCAAAATAATATAAACTGATGTGGAATGAAACTGAGTAATTTAGCATGAAAATGTTTAAGTAATTTAAACTAATTCCACAGATAATATAAAATCACTTGCTTTTTTTACTCTTTTTATGTAGGATTGAGATATTCGTAAATATCTTGGGTACATCTTGTTAGTTCTTCACGGCAAAACCATTATTAAATATCCTTACACTGTAAAAAAAACTGTAGAAAAACAGAAATTTTTAAAAACAATGACTTTATGTTTACAGAGATATTCTGTCATGTAACATTCCCACCGCACTTCTACTTATATTATGCAAAATAACAGCTTTTATCTAGTTTTTTAGCTTATCTGTACTTAAACAGAAACTTACTGCATCGAAAACGAATACAGCTATTGGCAACATTATACTGAATCTTCGTTGGTTCAGTGGTAGCGTGCGTGCTTAGCATGCGGTAGGTTGTGGGTTCTATCCCCGGATGTTAATTAATTAAAATTAGAAAAAACTCTACTAAAATAAGTGCATGCGCACAAGCAGAAAATTATTGAGAGGCAACAGAAAAATCTGTAGCTCACTTGACAGAAAGTTTCTTTTTACAGCATTTACCTGTAGGTAACAGCTTTTTTCTGTTTACAGGATTTTTCGGCCTACAGAAATTTTCTGGCAACTTTTGCTGCCAGAAATTTTCTGTTTTTTTGCAGGATTATTTTTTACAGTGTAGTTTTACTTCTGGTTCATACAGGGTGGCAGCTCTTAAAGTGAACATCATCCAGCACTATTTGTGTTTTAAACTTCATTAGGATTACTCATGAACTGTAGATTTTACTTCATCATCATTTCATCACTTTGCTTTTATGGACTTTTTATAATTGGTGTATAGAGTACACCTGACAAAAATATTCATGCCTGCTAGAACCCTTAAACTAGGTCCTGGCGGTTTTTGTCCGACTCTTTGGACCTTGTGTCATCAAATTCCAATAAACCAACCAACCTCTTAATGGCTAAATTCGAAATGCATTATATTCTATTAATGATGAATATTCAAATATTCTTTACTGCATAATGTAGTATGAAGTAAAGAATATTTATAAATTCATGAGTTTGAAGCAACAATGAGTTAACCCCAACAGCTTTACATTGGAGTTATAGCTCATTGTTGCTGCAAGCACCTCAATTATCGAATTATAATTATAATTTATTCTTTACTTCGAAATGAAGTAAATAATAATTTTTAAGTATTTCTACATAAAAATAAAAATTTTAAATTTGTACATGATTTTTGGTTTTCTCAATCTGATTTATTAAAAGCAATATTCATCATTTTTAATGTTGAACAAAAAAAATTTTCCGTAATTTTACAAGAATTGACCGATTTATATTTAAAGTTTTTTTTAACAAGCGGGGATCATACACGCATTTACTATAAATTGTCCTTAAATAATAAGGGGGTAAATAAGTGGGGTACCAAGGGGGTAAATTAAGTCCTCATAGAAACTAGTTTTAAAATTGGTTTCCCTTTGAATATGTTAGAGTGGAAGGGAGGTAGAGTAGAGAGAGAGAGAGAGAGAGAGAGATTGTTTTACTCCAAAAGTCATGAAATTCAAAGTGGTATTTGGTAAATTTTTGTCGAAGAATTATGGTATTTTTGACATAAAAAATAATAAAAATTTTATTAAGTTTGATTCATAGGTGACCATGTGAATATTTCAATTTCGTATTTTTTATATAATTTTTTTTACAAATGTTACCTAGTTCATTTCGATGTATTTATATATCTTCGAACTCTTTCAACCTTCTCACTCCTAGCCACCTCAAGTTTTCCATACGACTCAATGGTAATCTCGGGCGGCTTTGCATTGAAAAGGTTAAAAGTTGGCTATTAGTTCACTTAATGAGTGGACAGTAGTATAATATCAAATATCACTACTTTTACGTTTTCAAAATTTGAACTTAAATGAAGAATCTTTACTTTTACATAAAAAAAACATTAAGCAAGATATGCTAAAGTGGTTTACTCCAAACAGCCGAAACAATGAATACTTGAAGTTTTCAAAAAGGAAACCCTCCCCCATTCCTTTCCAAGACACGATCGCTAATGGAAAGAGGTTGGTTTCTACCAGAATGCTCCTTAAGTGTAGGATGTTTCATCCGTTTCAATTATCGTAAAAGCTTATTAAAAGCTACAGAGTGAGCATTTAATCACTGCGTATAAATTATTCGTCATCATATAACTTCTGCTGTTCTTCATCATTTTTGTTCACTCTCTGTGATTAATCGGTCCTGGGAGAGATACCTAATTGTTTTCTGATTTAATTTGAACTCGGCAGGGAAGTAAAGAATATTCCACAGTTCCTCAATTACCGTGTTAGAAGGATCGATGCGGATATGCATTCGGTGAAGGATACTTTACCTTCCTTTTAAGAGCCTGTCAAATTAATTTCTGCGAATACGGAACTGTCTGCTTACACAGGGAGTCTTTAATGATGTCTAGTTTAGAAGTGATGAATCATATAGGAGGTTTCGTTCCAGCAATATGTTAAGTAGTCGTGTCCATTTCAACTTTAAACTCTTCAACGGTCAGTTGACATTTTTCTCCGTTGCTGAACGGATTATGAACACGATACTATTTTTTGAGTTCGTAAGTCATATAAAAGATATTTTTGTTGGATTGGCTTTTGATATCAAAACATAGAAATACAACTTAGATGTGGTTAAATTGGTGCAAACTTAACTCAAATCTGGAAACCTTCGTTACTTGCATGGAAGTGAATATTTACTGAACCAATGTTATTTATAGAGAATCTCTTCAAAGTGCACTTTTGATAAGGTACAGAAAGTATTGAAAAAGTAGGATTGTTAATCAATCAGTACCATTTTACCGTCAATAATACTTTTTCAAATATATATGCAGCGTTTTACGATGCATTTTAAACATAATCTTTATAAAAATACAGAAAACATAAAAGAACTTGTAAGTTAGGTTTTTACATGTTATTTTCTGACACTAACACACTCCTTGTAAACATTAAACCCATGTTTGCTTCCAGGTATAATTATTTGTTTTTCTTAATTATTCAATTAAAAATTTACAATTTAAAATATTTCTGAAAGTCTAATGATCTTTACCAATACATCTCTGATATCAACCGATATTTTATCCCTATCGTCACCGTGTTTCATGAGATAATTTAACAACAATGTTTAAAAAAAGAATGCAACATGTTGAAATAAATTTTTGAATCCATAAAGCATTTAAATTAGTTTCAGTAAAACACACTAGATGACCATCAGAGTCCCGTTCATACGCATTCTCAAACATTCACCTCACGACTTGTCGTTTATGGAGTGTCTCCCATCGACAACTCAAGCCTGGCAGTCCCTCGAGGAGTGCGAAAAGCCATATCCTCCCTCCAACCCTAACGACTATCGTTTGGAGCTGAGCTGGCGGGTACAACCAGTTGTGCTTTATGATAACTCAACTCAAGACCGTGGAAGTGGTCCATCTAGCGCTATGATCAGGCAAGCATTTCCTGCCGGCACGCCTGAACACGTTTCATCCGGCCAGCATCTATTATGCATACGGCGTCTGTATTAGAGATCAATCGGGTTAGGAGGATGTCTGCTCGTCAAACCGCCCGCGAATGGCCGGGACCGGGTGATGACGTCACCTTACAATTAATCAGCGGCCCGGAATAATACGGGGGATTAATTACTGCAAAATGGGAGGCCGGCCTCCCTTGGCTGGCCCCGGGTGGGGGGAAAAAGGAGACGAGGGGTTCGTTAGGCAGTGCGTCTCCTCTCAAAAACACCGCTTCAGTTGATTATGGATACAAATCAAGTTAATTGCTAAATTCTTCTGAGGAACGGAGGGGATAAAAATGTTGTTGTTTTTTTTAAATGGATAGGAGGGTGTTGTTGGTAATGGAATGAAATAAAAGACTGAATCTCGCCTGTATAAGTAAAGGACTTGAACTTTTGTGTTCATCCATTTTTAGTTTTATTTGGTTTTGATTTATTTAGTGTTCGGCAATTATTGGTCAAAAAGTAGTTAACTACCAACTAGTCTGGGCAAAAGTAGTTGTAACTACTAGTTAACTACTTTTTCTTGGAAGTAGTTGTAACTAGTAGTTGATTATTTCCCAAAGTGGTTAACTAGTCTATTTAATTTCATAAGATATTTTCCCCCAAATTTTCGACTACTTCTTCTTACCTATAGCAAAAATATCATGGCTAAAGATTCACCAATTTTTGGGAGGTATACAGGTTTTTGGAGTCTTAAAGTTTTCTAAGTTGTATTTATATTAGTCAGTACAGTGTCGTATATAAGTGGGGAGGTTAAGGGTTCTAAATCCCCTTTAGCCTGAACAACAATATTTTAAGCCCAAAATTGGTTCGTTAACTTTAAGTATTGCATTAATAATTTTTAATACAGGAAAAACATCTAGAATCCTCGTAAACCTAGCCTAAAATCACTTTTCATAGTGCTGGAATTTCCAGGAGAGAAAACCCTGAACTCCCTAATGTCTAGAGAGGGTTTCAAAAAAGGGTTGCATTTATAATATGTCAATTGCTGGGATGAAATATATTTCAAGGTTGACAAATATAAAAATGTATCACGAAAAATGGCATTGTTAGTAGATGTAACATATTTTTTAACCTTTTACCTGCCGATGTTCCCAAATGGGAACATCGTTTTAGGGAATTTTTTTACCACTTAATTTTTCATGCACAAATTTGAAACTTGGTAGAAAGCAAATCAAAGATATGAAGTTATTTTACATGCAAAAGTTTTTCACGTGCAATTTAATCCTTTTTGTGGAATTTACATCAAAATCAGAGATTTTTGGATCTTTCAAAAGTTGCACAAGTTTCAATTTATGAAAATTTTAAATAAATTTAGTTTTAAATAATTTTGCTGTGCTTAGGTATCTAAGTACACATCTTCCCATTTGGCTTGACAGAATAGCTTTATATTTCAATTTTGGAGAGTAATTACCAATACAACGTATATGTTCCCAAATGGGAACATCGGCGTTTGGGGTAGAGTATTGAGGAGATTTTTATAACATGCAAAAATTCAAGTTATTTCCTATTTTCTTTAATTTTTTTAACCTTTTTTGTATAAAAGGATCTAAACAGGTTAAGAATGATGTTTTAATTATAAAAATCTGTAATTTTTATTTTTTCACCTGATTTATGGAGAAATAAATGCCAAATCTTTATAGCAGATTCTTACACTTGTATATTTTTCAAACTCCCCGATCGATTAATTTTCAGTAATTATCATTAGGAGTTATGCAAAGAGAATATTTGGAGTGCTTCTGAGGACTTAGGGTATGTGGGGGTAATTGTCCGCATGGGGTAATGGTCCGCACGGCCTTTTTTTGATGATAATATTCGATTATATTGACTGCATCGATACAGTAGGTTCCTTTCACAACACCCAAATGGCCGGGAAAATTTCAGAGTAGCAGCGTGTCCATTGTCCAAAAAAATGAGGTAAGTCAGTTTTTAGTGTCCTTGTTAGAGTATTTTTCTCACTTTTTCTTCATATTATGTGGTAGAATAGTTATATTTACTCAATCCATCTGGTTTTTTTCGAAAGATCCTTTATTTATGTTTGAAATTATATCACTATAATCATGTTTACTTTTGTTTTAAAAAATCAGTACCACTTTGTTTTTGTCATCATGATATGGGGTAATTGTCCGCATTAATTTTGGGGTAATTGTCCGCAATTGGAATTGTGGGAATGTTCTCAGAAACTCCATCAGAAGAAGCTTTGGTTGAAAAGAAAGACAGTCCTAAAACTTTCCAAACCTAATAAAATCCATAATACAAGGTTTCATGAAATGATAAGTTTTCCTGACAATTTGGCCGATTTTACGACGGTAAAAGGATTAACTTTGCAACTTGTGGAGTAACTTTGCTATATAATGTTTTATAATGTCGAATATTGTTGTGTAGTCTTCCTATTGTGAATATACCTCAATTTTGATGTTTTTGAATTTGAATATCTAATAATTCTCTTATTTTATTGTAGTGGGGTAATTATACGCACTGCGGACACTTACCCCAAAAAATGGGGCAAATTTCCGCAATTTTTTTCTTTTAAAAGTTGAATATTTCAAAAAATATTGTCAGCTCAAGGCTGGAAAAATATGAATTGATAGGCCACATCCAAAGCTTTAGATTCCATACCAGAAACTTATTAAAATAATCAAACTGTGGGCCACAAAAATTCAAAACCAAAAACTGCGGATAATTACCCCCACCTACCCTATGTATATATTTTGTTCAAGAACTTTTTTTACATAAAAATATTAGGAATAAAATTGAAAAAATTTGAAAATAAGGAAAAGTGCGTACATCTAAAACCACTCTTCTAACGTAAGTTGGATGTAAGAGATGTGGTTCAGTTCGGAATCTTCCATGAGAAACACAGCTTTAATGAATCAATGGAGATAATTATGATTATCATTTTTGAAAGCTAATTACATATGAATGCAATTAGTGGATTTTATGCTAGATATTCGTTTAGAACCGTAATTAAAAAAAATTTTCCCACACAAATGTAACTGTTTAGATTTAAAGCGCATGGGAACACTCTTATGTATTTTATATTCCAAAATATTACCCATAGTACACGAAAAATGTACGGAAAAGCTTCGCGTACGTAATAAACATGTCAATTGTTTCTTATCCTTCCTACCATCTTGAAAAAATAGTCACATATTCCCCTCGTGGGGTCTAATAGTACCCCAGGCGTAAAACGAGCCTATGGTTCTAATAAAGGGTTAAAATACCTTAAATGGAAAATAATTTTAATTTTTTGCTTCTACAAAATGCTTCAGAATAATTTTTCTAATTTCTTTGATATTTTTCTCATTTTTTTATGCTATTACGGCGCTTTTTGGTTTCTTTTGATACTCGCTTTTTTTATAACACCTGAACCTTCAAACAAGAATTAAATTACAGAAATGAACCATAATGAAGTTGTTTTACTTAAAATGTTTATAATCACAGTGCTTAAATCATACTAGCTGATATACCCGACCTTGCACGGGTAGAATTTATTAGTTTATTTTGAACTATTTATGAAGTTCCATATCTTTTCTTTTCTGTATTATGAGCTACCTGTCATCCCCGAATAGTTTATTTAGTATTATGAAACATGTGAAATGTCGTTTCTCCTTTTTAAAATTGAAATATTATTATAAAAAATGATCGGTTCAGATTTGGTGTCACAGGTTTCTCGCTTGTTTTATATAAGTTTTCAAAGCGAAGTTGGTTATTTTTCTTACTAATTCTTCGAAATCACATTCTGAATTTCAGTATACTCATAAATCTTTGAAAGCATTCTCATTTTTACAAGAAAACTAAAAATAAAAAACCTATTTACAAAGCCATGAATTTATACAGGGTGTATCTGAAATGGTGCAACAAACTTTCAGGGATGATAGTACTCATCAAGACGAACAAGAATTGGTATAGAAAGGGGGTCGCAAATGAGTTTTAAGGGGTGAAACCCCGGGGTGAAAATCAGCAAAAAAACTTGCATATTTGTGCAGGAAGAGACACAATTGTTCGATTCCGTAATTTTTTACACCAAAAAAATAGAACCCGTACTTGCAAAAAGAAATTTTAACTGTAACTTTTCAGGAAGTTATCTTTTAGTAGCGAAAGATTTATTCGATCAGTCTCTTTTTAATGCATGTTCAACCAAATTTGGCAACTTATTAGTCATTTGGCGCAATTTTTTCGTTTCATATTTTATCTTTAAAACGGTAGCTCAACTTGGTAGAGTAATGAGCCGGAATCTTTTAACTCGCAATCGTAAGATTGTGGATTCTGTCACGTCAATAATTTTTGGGCAATACACGGAAAGAGTACTATTAAAGGATGTGGGTTGGGGTTTTATGGCTTGAGGTCCAAAAATTGGACAAAATTAAAGGATGTGTAACAGTATTTTGATAATTTTTATTGATTTTTCTAAATTGTAGTGTTTTTCTTTACGGTAATTTTTTTTTCAGGTAATTACAATGCTTTAAATCGCATTTTGTCTCAATGCAAAACTTTGACAGGTGTTTAAAATTCTTTTACACGAATTTTGAAAATTGATAGTTCAAAAAAATTTGGAACACAAAATTTTGTGAAATGAAGGAAAAGCAATCCTTGAAATCCCTATTTTTAAATCAACGATCAATTAGATTACAAAGTATTTGATTCTCATTTTATTCGGAAATCGTTTCTTCCGTAAATTTTATTACCCTACAATGTATGATAAGGATTTCAAGGACTGCTTTTCCTTCGTTTCGCAAAATCTTGTTCTGCCATGAATTAATTTTTTTTGATCGACCGATTTAAAAAAACTTGTGTTAAGAATTTCTTTGGTCTAAAAGAAGACATTACAGATCACGGGGTATTTTTATCTTGATTTGTCTATTTTTTTATCTTGTCTATTTTTAAAAAAATAGAGGGTTTGTTATTAGTTTTTAAAACTAGGGAGCTCTTTCTGAAACACCCTTTAAGAAAATGTAATGACTTAAATTTTAAATTTTGTATGAAATCTATGTGTTAATAAAAAAAGAGTTTAAGAACCTAATTATTTTAAACAGTTTTATACCTAAATTCTCTTATTCTAGATGTGACTACATAATTATAACTGTTATTCTCATGACAAGACAAAACTAAAAAAATCACAAGTTACACGGTCGAGATGGGTTGAGAGCTTGGCTACTTTAGTATTCCTGTGTTGAAGGAGGGGATAGTAGTTTATGAAGCTTAGGGTTTCGTCTCGTAGTGAATTTCCTCTTGTCAATACGAAAAAATAAAGCCCAATTAATTATTAAAATTATCCAAATTAATTATTAGGATTAGACAAATTAAGCCGAATTAATTTTTAAATTTTCTTTTTGCAAGAAATAATTGAAAACCGTATTTATGAATTACTACGTGAAAACTAGAAGGGATGGGAGGTTCTTGGCATGTACTACGGATGGACACCAAAGGGAGGTAGGGGGTCAAAAATAGTAATAAATGGGTTACGTAGTACGGACACTTTCCCTAAGGGGTTTACGTTATCCGCCTTCGAGGACGGACAAACTGTTTTAACCTGAGAGCTTCAAACGTGCCGACACCCTAGGAGCGGATTTTGCAACTCATTCTCAGTTCACAGACAGAGTCATTTAAAATTAATTAACAGAGTGGTGACTTAATTAAAACTAGTTTCTAGTAAAATTAATACTATTTTAGTGATGTTTCACCCCCTCCTCCAATTTTTGTGTTTAAATTTATGTTTCTTAAAACTTCAGCTATCAGTTTTTGGCATAATTCCTTCTTCCTCCTACCTAAAAAACTATGGCTTTTCCAATCACAATCATTTCCTAAATTATTCAATCAAAATTATTCGATTTCGCTTGGCCGTCAATCTGTTAATCTATCCCCACTTCTCCAAATATCTTGTTGTTGTTGTTGTTGTCGTGTGCCACTTGGAATACCCAAGCTCCACAAGGATTCAAGGCAAAGGGGGTGCGGCTCCTGAGAAAGTGAGGCCCATAAAATGGAAAATCTTAAGAAATCAATTTCTTTATTCAATTCTTATTTAGACTGTAGGCATTATCTTCAAAATGCTGAATTTCTTCACGTTAAAAAACGAGCCAGCTGGATGGCTCAGCGGCTATCTACCTCTTTTAAAATAATTTTCTCTTGTTTATTATCGCTATGAATCCTTATGGTATCACAGCAGCTAGCTCTATAGCAGTACTCATGCATTGCTTATTGGAGTTAGCTACAAATCCCCTAGGGGTTTGTTCGAGTGCTAAGCTTATTACATCCAGGGCTTTAATTGACCATTGGGTGCGAAACCGCGGGTAATTGCACAGCTTAGAAGGGAGTGCTTCTTACACAGACTGACTTAAAGGACGTTTTTGTCTTTAAAAGCTGTGCATTGTCCGGAATAGCATAAATAGTACTAATAATGAATTAAGAATGCAGGCATCTCTAATTCTACATTTTGTGTTAGTATTTTACTTCTAAAGGTACGATATTAATTAATCAATATGTTTCTTTTTAAAAAAAACTTATTTTGTATTACTAAAAAATTTTATTTAAATGAAACTAAATGAAATTAAATACTTTAAAACATGTTGCAATGTCTTTCAAACTATATCTTTGAAAAAAAATTACATGAATTTAAAAACGAACAACTTCATACAGAAGGATAGAACTCGCAATCTTACGATTGCAAGACTGTAACGCTACCAACTAAGCTATCATTTAATCGTTAATAGTACTACTACATAGAAAGTTGAGTTTCCGTAAGAATCACAAAAAAGTATTTGGCGATCACGGATTGGCGAAGTTTTTTTTCCTGTCGACTGCAAAAGTGTTACTGGTGGGAAAACTAGCTTAGTAATATTTGAAGTTGTTTTACAAAATAACTACCGGAATCGAACCATTGTGTCTCTTCCTGCACAAATATGCAAGTTTTTTGGCAGATTTTCACCCCGGGGTTTCACCCCTTAAAACTCATTTGTGACCCCCCTTTCTATACCGATTCTTGTTCGTCTTGATGAGTACTATCATCCCTGAGAGTTTGTTGCACCATTTCAGATACACCCTGTATTGTTTTTATAAAGAATTTCTTCAACAGGAAGTGATGGCGACAGTTGTATGAGCTTTTTTTTATTGCAACTGTTAGATAATCAAAGGATTTCTATAAATAGCATATTTTTCTCAGAATATGAAGGAAAAATTTAAGAAATAGGGAGTAATGCAACGTACTTTGCCTCAATCTTTTTTTTGTAAAAAAATGACAATTTCTACGAAAATGTCCTTCTAATAAATCTCTAAGCATCTTAAACATACATAAAAACAATGTTTTATCAATAATATGACAAAAAAATAAAGTATTAAGCTTTATTTGATATTTTTTTACCGCCATTCATGCCTGGGGTCTCAGAAGACCCCAGAGGGGGAATATGTGACTTTTTGTTCCAGAACTCTTAAAAATTGTATAAAATTCCAAAATTTTAGCACATTGTACAAATGCACGCAACTGAGGAATACTAGCATCGAAAATCCCCAAAGCTGAAATCCACTGGAGATATCACACGTCAAAGTGCGCTTGGGGTGCTAAAAGACCCCAAAGGAGTAGAAAGGTTATGAAAATCTATAAAATGTTACTCAATTGTCCAAGTATGGATAATAAAAATGAAAAAACCGTTCACTATCATAAAGATGTTCATAATTATTGAGTAGAAACTTATTTCAATCATTTTATTTAAATTAATTGTAAAATATGTGCCTTTTGGAAATCCCCCTAAAAACCTCACCCCAAACGCCGATGTTCCCAAATGGGAACATCCTCAAAATCATACTTAGGATTTTTTTCTGGCAAAAAATGACTAGAATGGTTTTAGTAATGATAAAACAAGCCATTCAAGCCAAAAATCAGAACCTTAAACTCGAAATTTGAATTGCGGCGTTTAAAGGGTTAAAAATTTTGATCTTTCAATATTTTTTGAAGTAGTTGAACTTTTTGAAAGTAGTTGGTGAAAAAAGTAGTTAAACTACTAGTTCAACTACTCTAAACCAAAAGTAGTTGAACTACTAGTTAACTAGTAGTTGCAACTAGTAGTTAACTACTTTTCAACTACTTTTAGTTAACTAGTGATGAGCATTAGATTTATTGTATGTGGTTTAAGTAAACTCCCCGTTTTTTACATGATTGCCGGGACACCAGTTTTAAGGTATTTTCTGTATAATTTCTTTTTTTACATAACGCTGGAAGTTTGAACAAAAAATGCTAAAAATACAAGTTTGTAAATAAAATTTAAGAAGTAAAAGGAAAATGCGTAGAAACGTGTAAGTTGAAAGGAAAGAAAATGTAATTTTAATTAAATCTTGGTTAGAGTTCTTCTATGATTTTAATTTAAAGTTTTCTTGTGGTTACAGTTAAAAATTAAAAAGTTAATTTTAATTGAAAAAGGGTTTTAAAATAATCTCGGTAGAAAAGGTTTAAAAATAAAACAAAAGTTAGGTCTTGTAGATAAAGTAAAATTTACATGCACTGAACACAGCTTACAGAATTTTAATTTAAAATGGTTTTTCGGTTTATAACCATTTTAAATTTGAATTCTCATAGGGGATTATTAATTATCTGAGCAAATAAGCATTTTTCTAAAAGATATAACTAACATTTTGAAATACTAACTAGGTACAGTCGGAGTCAAAAAAACGTTCCAAGGACTGTTAAGAGGAATCTAGACCTTAACCCCGTACGCATGGTATAGGAAAATAGGTTTGAAATATTTCGCCAGTCCCGATCGCCAAAGGTTTGCCACTTGTTAAAATTACAATAACCCACAAAACTAAGCCAATCCTTTAGTTATTTGTAATATTTGCGTCTCTCAATGTAGATCCCGGTAGCGTAACGGTTAGAGCGCTGGTGTTGTATGAGTTAAGTCGAATTTGAACGTTTTCTGCAACTTCTTGTGCTGATTTTATAATTTTTAAGAGTTAGAAGTTATTAATAAGTGATTATAAATTATATTTAGTTTTTATTGGATATTTAAAAGCTTTTTTTAATCTTATTTTCTATTGGGGTAACCTTTTTTACAATCGTCCAACAAATATTTTTTATTTTTGACATTAGGGGATCTTTTATTTTTGTATTTTTTTAAACTTAATAAAAATGTATTTTCAAAAGCTATTCTTATTTTAGCTTTGTTGTTTTTTAATGTTTGATGTTTGGATTCATTTAGTAGAAGTTTTTAGAAATACTCTTTATTTTTCATCCAATTCGATCCCAATTTTTCTCAATTCGTTGTTAAAATAAATTTTAAAAAATTCCCCCAGAAAATTATACATATACAATTGCGGAGTAAACGATTCTGATGAACGCCTTATAATAAAGAAAAATAAAATGAAGCAACGATATTTTAATTTAACTTCGAAATAGATTTATTTTCAAGTAGAATATCATAACTTTCCTTATTTCCTTCTATCAAAAAACAATTTGTCGTGAAGGACAGTTATACTTAAATCTAGTTTTGGTATACAACCATGGAGGGATACAAAGTACAGAGAGTGAAATCTGGGGGCACACTCTAAACCTTCGGGATCGGAAATTTTCTGGGGGGAGCTTATTTCCCTCCAGTGACTCCACCCCGTGCGGATTCAGGGGGATGGCACTCTGGAATATGACCCCCCTTGGGAACCCAAAAAGTTTTAAAATGAGTAAAAACCCTACTTTTAACAGGTCTAATTTCAAAATAGTGTTCTGGGGGAGGACCCCGATACCCCCTTTTAGTAGCACAAGGGGATCTTCAGTGATTATTTTTAGGAAATCCCCAATATTTTGACATTTGGGAAAAAAAAGTAAAGGTAATAGTGTTGAAAAGTGCCCCTATACCTCTAATGGTAACACAAGGGGATCTTATATAGAAAAATGCCCCCCTTGGAGCCGTGCTGGATCCGCGCCTGCTCCTACCATCTATACAACATGGAAGAGTTAGGGAAGCAGCATGGAAGTGTCCGAATGCCTTTTTCACCCCGAGTATAAATGGTTACCGCATCTGGATGCAGCTTGAGCCCAGGACGAGGATGTCTGTCGTGAGATATAGACTGGAATCATTAAAATAATTTTTAATAATTTAGTGGTGACCTAGTAACTAAAAATATTATTAAATCTTTCTCTCTTTATTAAATCTCTCACCAATCTTTAAACAAAACTTTCTTGAATAGGTAAAGCAATAAACCTACCCTTTCATTGGCTGGATCAATCTGTAGCTGTTCATTCATGATCATGTATCACGAATGAGGGATGGCTACATTGGATTGAACTCGCATGTGTTTGTGTAATGCTTTTTAGAAATTTTAGAAGCCGAACATTTTAACTGGAATTCGGGAAGAGGGGAGGTAAGAGAGAATGAATTGAGAGACATTATAGAGGGGGGAAATTGTGTCCTCCTTTCTAGTTCTCATAAATCTATGGAACTGTCCCTCAACTCCAGGGGATACAGGGAGGGGTAGCTACCCTCTAAATCATGAGAGTAAATTACTTAAACTTTAGTCTTAAGTAATTAATTTTCAAAAATTTAAATTATGAAAACTGGGATCACTTGGGTTCACCTATGTCAAAGAGGATTAAAAATCAAAAATAAGAGATCTCCCCGGGCAGTATCTAGGAGGCGGTTAGGGAGTTGAACCCTCTATAGAGTTCTTATGTCTATTTATAGGCATTTTCCCTTGAAAATTCTAGAGATTATACGAGTGATCGATCCGGGGTGTTACCTAAATATTCCCCAATGTCCCAGAACAATTCACAAAGTTACTCTTTAGGGTCAAATTACAAAACATTTCGGAGATGGACCCCAGACCCCCTTTGTTTGGGGCTAAGTATATTATCTTAAAAACTTTTGCATTATTTTCACAAAAGGTCCAAATCCCATCTCGAAGCAAAACTCTGGCCCATCATCCCGGGTTTTAAAATGGTTCTCCACAAGCACGAGAAAGATCGACTATGCTTGCTTCGCCCTGAGCAGAATCCTGGGTACGTTTATGCAACTCAACCAAATATCTGTATATTTATTTATTTATTTATTACAATGCCAGGCTTTGACAATTAAGTCATTTGCCTTCTGGCTTCCCAATATTTTTGAACTATACAATTAAAATCTTTAAGTGCAAGGCACGTGTCGATATGGCAACTGTCCATTGGTCGTCCAGAGTCACAAAGACAGCAGGTCGGAGAGTCCTTAAGTCGTAGTCTAAAAAGATGAGCATTGAGGCAATCGTGTCCAGTAAGAAGACGGAAGGTGGCAACAGCAGAACTCCTAGGGAGGTTCGGAATCGCTCGACCTTGGTCAGAAAGGCATTCCCAGGCCTTACCCTTCGCTAGGGCAGACAAGTCCTCTCTAAATCTTTTCCTGAACTCCAAATTGATTAAAATTTTAGCAGAATGAAAGGGTAAGGGATAATTAGGCCTCTGTAGGACAGTGGTACCTTTTTTTGCAAGAAAATCAGCTCTTTCATTGCCTTCCACTCCACAATGGGAGGGAACCCACTGTAAAACAACCAAATCAGCAAGTGAATTTAATAGAGACCTACACTCCAATATACGTTTAGAAATGCAAACCTTATTGTTGGTGATGGCCTGCAGTGAAGAGATGGAATCAGAAAAGATAACTACATTACTGAATTTATACTTCAGTATCTCAATTTGTCGCAAGGCCATTAAAATTGCTTCTAGTTCACCATCGAAGCTTGTAGTATCTCTACCAACGGCTTTGTATAAAGCAAAATGTTCGCAAAAAACACCCGCACCAGCTCCATCACCACGCTGGAACATAGATCCATCAGTGTAGACATGGGTCCAAGAACATGCAGGATATCTATTTTCGATAGTAGCGAGGGCGATTGTACGGATTTGGGACTCATTCATGTTGCGTTTATCAATTTGTAAGTCTAAATCGAGAGATACTAGAATATCATTATAGTCTAGAGGACACAAGGGACCAGTGAGTGGCTCAGCCTCTTGATTTAAGTCGAGGTTAACTGCTATCTGATAGCTGGCTTGGTTGAAGCCATGTTGCGTTTTAAGGTTTCTTTGTCTGTTATAGTCATAGTTCCTCCAATAGGAGTTACCTGGAAGTCTTCGGAGCTTTTGTAGAAGTATTCCCGAGCTTCTTTGAATTTCAGACTTTATAGGGTGAAGCTTAGTTAGTTGGCGCATGGCTGCAACCGGGGTGGACTTAACTGCCCCTGTTATTAATCTCATTGCCTGATTTTGGACTACTTCGAGTTTATTGATAACGGAGTCGGAAGCAGTCACAAGTATCTCATTACAATAGAAAAACACAGGTTGGATATACATTTTGTAGGTAGTGAGCAGGGTATCTCTACCACAACCCCACTTACAGCCAGCCAAACGTTTTAGTAGGGAAAGTCTCCGCTCCACTTTTTCCTTAACTTGAGTCACATGTTCAGTCCAATTTAAGCGTTTATACGTCTGTATATTAGAAATATAGCTTGTTCCCCACCCCCGAGACTGCTTAGTACAATTTCAATAGTCTCCAAAGCAAATTATTTTTTAATTTCTTAACAAAACTACTACTACTAACTTTTACTAAATCCGTAGAGTTCCCATTATTAAGTCATATAATTAAAATTCCGTTACAAATACAAATACAAATTAAGTCGACCAACTACAGGCTTAAGCCCAGCAAGGTTGGTCCAGTCTTTTTAACTCAAACTACCGGAATCCCAGTATCTGTCAATTTTCCTCTTGAACTCGTTTACCCCTCTTGAATTTACAATTCTTTCAGGCAACGCGTTACCCCACGATTTAAAAGAATTTATAATTATTATTTATTTAAAATAACTTTAAAAATAGTTAAAATAGAATTATTTTCTGAAATAGTACAAAGAATTATGTTTAAACTTGTATTCGCCTGAATAAGCTTGGTAAAAAAATTCTTAAGAAATTTCTCTGATTAAAAAATTTCTTTAAATAAAATATTTTTTCCAGTGTGAAGTTAAAAATACCTTTAAAAAATTACTTACTTATCGGAGTTGGATTTTTTAATGATCATAGTGGAAGATCCAGAGTTCCAAGTAAATTTCATAAATAATTATTTTAAGATTTAGGAAGAAACTTTAACGGCTGCTGAGAAATACGATTGAGTGCTTTGAATAAAAAATCAGGTAAGAATACTCCTCCACAGAGATTGGATCATCCGTAAATAAATTTCAACATCAATCGTAATGACTTTGAGAATGATCCGCATTGAGGATCGAACCCGCGAACTTCCGATTACTAAGACGTTACTCTAACCACCATACTACTATTTTAAAGCATTTTTATTCGAAAAAAAAAAACTGCGCCAAATCATGGATAACCAGCCAAATATGTTTCCTTAAATTAGATATTAGAAAATTTTTCTCGCCAATCTTTTCCTATATTCAGCGATTCGTTGAAATTTCAAATCCTGCAATCCCGTTGCTTAACTTTTGGAACGATTTTTTTGACTCCGACTGTACTTCACATGATAATAATATGATGCTATAAGCCTATAGATAAATCTGAATTTATTACTCATCTAGAAAAAACTTTATGAATATCATGTATGTAACTTGTGTACTTATATCTGCCTTGGAACAAATCCAATTTGTTGTTCCTTGTTTAAAGGCAGAACTATTCATTTATGAGTTGCATCAGACAGATAATTTAACTCTTACATAAAATGAGGCGTATTGTTATTAATAAAATAATTTCTTGATATGGAGTATAACTCCATTTATTGCCATACAATGATTTTAATTTATATATTTTGCTATTGAATAGAATCACATGACAAATGGATTATTAGATTGGTTACTTTTATTAGTTTTCACATATTTATATTAATACTATGGGATGACATTTAAAAGGATCTATTTACTCATTTTAAGTGTGTCTGCTGGGAAGATGCTTATCCGTGTTACAAAATTTTTTTATTGGATTGTGAAAAATAATTTGTCAAACTGTTCATTTGTAAAGATTTAAAGATTTACCATTTTTGACTCAATATACAAATACAAATACAAATATTAATTAAGTCGACCAACTACAGGCGTACGCCCAGCAAGGTTGGTCCAGTCTTTTTAACCCAAACTACCGGAATCCCAGTATCTGTCAATTTTCCTCTTGAACTCGTTTACCCCACTTGAATTTACAATTGTTTCAGGCAACGCATCCCATCTATCCACTACCCTATTAAAAAATAATAATTTCTTCAACCCGTCTTAAATTTGACTTTATTCAATTTGAAATCGTGACCCCTTGTTCTATTACCCGTATTGAAATCTAGTCCCTCTGTGTCCCCTTGCTTTACCATTTTAAAAAGTTGAATCAAATCCCCTCTAATCCTTCTTTTCTCTAGAGTGAACGAACGTATTTAGCTTCTTTAATCTTCCCTCATAACTTAAACTGTATATACCTTGACCATTTTAGTAGCCCTATGCTGAACCCTTTCAATTGAATCAATATCTTTTTTTAAGTATGGAGACCAAAACTGAACAGCATACTCTAGATGAGGTCTCACCAAGCCTCTGTATAGTGGCAAAATAATATCCTCGGACCTTGAAGAAACAGTTTTTTAATGAATCCCAATATCCTATTAGCCTTTTTACTAGCAGATGAACACGGATGAACCCATTTAAAGTCCTAATTTACTATCACCCCTAAATCCTTGATCATATTACCTTCTTTAACTTTGTCCCCTTGCAGATAAAATTCTGCCCTACCATTCCCCCGACCCATATGAAGTACCTGACATTTACTGATGTTGAAGGACACACCCCATTTTTCAGCCCATTGTGATATTATATCGAGATCCCTTTGTAAATTTTGTACCTGCTCCTGAGTATCTACCCTCCCCCAAATTTTTAAGTCGTCAGCAAAGATGCTGATCTTGTTCCTAATGTCATGACTAATATCGTTTATGAAAATTATAAAGAGAATTGACCCCAATACTGACCCCTGTGGCACCCCGCTCATGACCTCTGCCCACTGAGAATAATTACCCTTGACTTGCACTCTCCGTTTCCTACCTTTCAACCAATTCCTAATCCATAATAGTGTTTTACCTCTGATACCCAATTTTTCCAATTTGAGTAGCAATGCCTCGTGTGGAACCTTATCAACTGATTTGATGTTCCTCAACTAAACTGAACCTCAAGAGATTAATTGAATTCACATAAATTTTACATACTTAAATTTTATTGATATAAATCTAGAAACGTATTACTTTTCCTCACAAACAAAAAGTTAATCGCGAGATAATCCCTTAGCAATTTAATTTAAAAAATGCCCGGATAAGTAAATTTCTCCTCATTTACTCCTAAAATACCTTATAATACAATGTAGTAATTTAGTATCTACTATAGTAATAAGTACTATCATCAAGCATAGTCGCAATTTATGTAACACTACAATATTTGCAGTTTGATATGTATACTATTTTCAAAAACACTATTAAAGTCCTAATTCCCTATACTAACATCCATATAATTTGACTATCAAACTGTTACAGATTGAAACAGGTATAGGTTGAACTGATTGAATTACACTTTGATACATTCACATCAACTCCAATTTGCTACAGAATCTCACACAAGGCAAAAAGTTATTAAGCCTATATAATCTCTCTCACTTTGCATCAACCCGAATTACACAAACTAAAACGGACACAAATGGCTTGATACCAACGGCAAATACGAAACCTCCATTTGCATCCGATATGTAAATTTCAGTAGACATTGATGATAACTACCCTTGTGCAAATATTTAGCCGAAGCAGTATCCGTTTCTTAATCAATTACCCTGGATGAGGCCAG
Organism: Tetragnatha versicolor; assembly: GCA_024610705.1. Taxonomy (NCBI): domain Eukaryota; kingdom Metazoa; phylum Arthropoda; class Arachnida; order Araneae; family Tetragnathidae; genus Tetragnatha; species Tetragnatha versicolor. Next base: position 33,337,508 of record JANDEH010000009.1, on the reverse strand, counting down.
GAGCTAGCGGAAATTTAGTAAAGCGAGGCATATTTATTATCCGCCATTTAATCTTAAAGAGAATATCGGTATCTTAGCAACTTTATACTCTGGGAGATCAAGCGAGTGTCAAAGACAAACTGAAGGATCGGCGATTATTCGGTCAGTTGTACGCGGTAACACGAGAGGGCCGGATCAAAGCGATTTATATTCCTGGATGCGACTTAACCCAGACCGCAGGAGCGATTTGTAGATGCCGTTGCTTGGTTACACCTGACCCCTCGAATTTGTTTTCCGAGACTGCCAGGGATAAGCCAGGACAAGGGGTGAATTAACGATACGCATAAGCTACGCTGTGGATGTCAATTGGAAGGGAAGCCGAACAATTAATTAGGATGGGATCTGGTCTTGTATGATGTGGTTCTGATATTGGCCGGTGTAGTTCGATGCTAAATTTAAAGCTACACTTCAAATGCTAGAAAGACTTTTGCAACACTAAGTAAACACAATAATTATAACGCTTCAAAAAAGCGTTTCAATTGTGTCGAGATTGCTTTGTGTGAGCAAAATGTAATTTTGTGAAAAAATTATACATATGCAACAAACATATGCAGATTACTATAAGGTGATAAAGTGTTCTTCTTAAAAACGCGACTGAAGTGTTGTTAATAACTGAAGTGTTGTGAATAAAATAGAGTTTTAAAAAAATGAAATAATCGGAATGAGAAATGAAATAATCGGAACACTTTTTTCGTTATAAAAGAAAAACTAATCATGGTAGAAGTACAAAATTTTATACAAATATACAATTATTTCTTCAAATCGATTGTCGTTTCGTTTTTTTAAATCGAATAAGTTTTATAATTATTAAGATTCAAAGTTTCAATTTAATTTCACACCCTGCCTTAACTGAGGTGCAAAAATAAAGCAGAACCGCTTACGTTTTCTCCTTTGTTACCAAGGCGACGAACATCAACTGATGACGTCCAACCGCCTATTATAGTTACACAGACTATCCTTAGGTTAGGTTAGTGGTGAATATGGCCGTATTTTTATTTTTTGTTATTGGCTAGAACTCTTTATACTTTATTGCGTTGTGATAGTGTTCTGAATATGTTGGAAAAGTGATGCTATCCAGATATTGCGTTTTAAAATCGTGAAGTAAAATATATTTTTAAATACCTTAAATACCTTCAATAAAATACCTTGGTTTAAATGTAGACTCAAACCTAAAATGGAAATCCCACGTTAACTGCCTAACAAATAAACTACGCTATATTTTACACAAACTTTACTTCATAAAAAAGATAATAAATAAGATCTTCTTGCTTCAACTTTACCACTCTTGGGTTAATTCAATAATAAGCTATGGTATTCTGGCCTGGGGTGGGGATTACTTACAAAATATAAATCCAGTAATTAAAATTCAAAATAAAATAATTAAATTTCTAAGCAGTAGCAATCAGTTCCCTTTAATTGATCTTTACAAAAAACTTAACGTTTTACCAGTTCGTCACCTTTTTTTCTTTAAAACAATAGTTTATTTCACTAAGCAAGCAAACGAATCTGACCTACGAAATTTAACTTATAATTTACGTTCAAGAAACTTATATTTTGTACCTAAAGCAAAAAAAGAAATTCTTCATAAAAATTATGTTTATTTATCACCTAAGTTTTACAATATTTTACCCAATGACATAAAAACAGAAAAATCCCCTATTAAGTTTAAAAAATTACTAAAGCTTTTTATTTTTACAATAGAAAATATTGAAGAACTTTTTTAAAAAAAAAAGAACAAACGCTCTCTAATTTCCAATCTAGTCATTCTGAAGCTTGCCTTGCGATGCCACTATTATCCATTTTCTATGTGTAATATCTATATGTGTAATGTCTGTATGTATTGTATATTTGTATGTTCAATCTATTTTTTTTAAATACAACTCCTTTAGGTTGCCCTTATGGGTTTCTGACCCCTGGGCAACTCATATGTCTTCCTGTTTTTTTTTCGTATATGTGTTTGTTCCAACTGTAAAATGTTCATGTTGTGTACGTAACAAATAAAGAATTTGAATTGAATTGATTGAATTGAAATCTGAATGTGTTCTTAAATTTTGATTAAAACACTATCAGAACACATTTTACTAATACAAATACAAATTAAATCGTGGCAATCCTTCCAGAACTATTTCAGAACATATTTCTGGATAGGAATGATTTTCTATTATATTCAGAACATTATTAAAACACAATAAAGTATAAAGTGTAGTTAAATGTGTTGTTAGAGTTTTCTTTTAGAGTCCAAATTTATGCTTAAAGCGGTTTTAGTATGGAGTTACATGGACACATACAGGGTGTTTCAAAAAAATGTGTAACAAAAGGCTATTTCCCAAAATACTTCCCCTCCCTAGACCCATAATTCCAGTTGCAAATTTTCATTAAATGAGGTGACAAATTAGATGATATTAGTTTCAACTCCATGGGGGTTCTATTTCCGAAGATACAGAAAACAACTTTTTGTACGACCCCCATAGATTAAAATCCCAAATAGAAAATTTTTCTTCATCCATCCCTTAACAAGATAAATATTTTCATTTTTATAACTTCAAAAATAACTGAGATATGCGCGTTAAATTATTATTTTGAAGTTATTCCTATCATAGCATAATAACAGGTTCAACTTAAATTTGTCGATGAATCCTATTTTGCTTTCAAAAAGGGTGATAGAAAATGATGTAAGTCATGATTTTTAGCTTTAATATCTCAGTGAGTTTTGAAGATATCGAAATGAATTTTTTTTGTATCTGATTAAGGGTTGAGTGACGAAAAATATTCTAATTGGGGGGTTAATCCACAGGGGTCCTAAAAAAGTTATTTTCTGTATCTTCTGAAACAGATCCCCATGAAGTTGAAACTAGTCATCTAATTTTTCACATCATTTAAGAAAATTTTGCAAATGAAAATATATGTCTAGGGTAAATATTTTACGAAATAGCCTATTGTTACACCTTTTTTTGAAACACCATGTATGCACATACTTTTTTTGTGTTGTGCGCAGCTCTATCAAATATTTTCAAGGTTTTAAAGTATCTTTAAAATGTTATCTTAATATGTGAGCACAAATTGATATTGATAAAAATTATTAAAATTTCTCTCGGTATCTATCTATGTTGTTAATTTTTTTATAATCCCAATTAGATTTTTAAAAAATCAACCATTTAATTTCCAGTTTGTGGATATTTTTAAAGATTTAATTGATTGTACATGTACATGATTAAAAAAAACGTTTAGTAGCACTAAGTGTTTCTAACATGAAAAAAATCTAACGAAACTTTTGAATTACCTATAAAATAAAAGCCAGACGTTTGCTTTAATTTTGTATAAAACATTTTTATGAGTATCATATTAATCTCAAGTTCCTATCTAAAACGACTCTTTTATAATAGAACTTTTAATGATTAAATGAAGTACTTACTTCATTTTAATTGAGAAGTTTAAAAATATAATAACGTATCAATTATTAATTAACTACTAGTATTTTCCTCTTAATTAATTCTGACGAATATTACAAATAAAACCCAAATTAAATACCCATAATGTATTACACACTTTTAATTAAAGAATCAGTTTCTCTCAAGAAACCCAGAACATTTCTTCAAATTATTTCATCTTAAACAAGCAAGATTTTCCCGTTTATTTTTAAAACCTCTCCAACCAATACCAATGAATTAAGTTTAATATTTAATACCCATAAAAGCATTATTCAGTTTGAAGTATGTGAAGAAACTCGGAGAAATTAAGTAATCTAGTGCATAGATTAAAGGAAATTAAAGAACAAAATAAACTCATTAAAGCTCATATGTGGGCAGAGAACATCTTTCCTGTGGATGAAAAACATTTAACTGCAACCAGTTACATGGTACGCTGAGATCCTGTATTAATATCAGTCCTGTGAGGCTGTTTCTAATGTATGCGGAAGTTTTCATTAGTGGCCTGGAGACATACTTAGCATTTCACGTCCGTGAGCAAGATTCTCACACAAAACATGGTAGACTCGGTGTTCACTTTGAATAGAATTTAATATCGGGCGAGATGTTTGCGGCTGTGAATGAAACTTATTCTGTTTCGTTCAAGTGCCGCAGTTTTCCTGGTTCCTCAGGATGAGCAGATGGAGACCTGAGTCTCGCGTTTCATAATCGCAGCAGCGTCATTAATATGCTTGATGAAGATATTCTACTGGCTTATTAAAATTGTTTCATGGACATTTTTCTGCTGATTCTGTAAAATATGGACAGCTTTTCATCCTGCTTCTGTTCAAATTTCACTGCTCTCGGTAAGGTTTATTTAACGTTGATTTCTTTAACAGGCTCGATGTTTTGTTTGAAACAACGTAGGATTAAATTTAAAGAGAAGGCGAATTTCGGAACAACTATGCATATTTTGACTTTTTAATGAAATGTTAAAAAATTTATATCATCATTTAATTGAATAGCAGTACTTCCGTCGAAACTTTTTTAAATCTTCAAATGAGTTTTGTTGAGTGCTCAAACACTGCGAGGTGACTTGTATAAATACATAATTTTGGTATTGGAATTATGAATGCCAGGTGGAATGATATAAAATAAAACAAAGTAACATTCACAAATATCTTCAAGACGGCGCCCTAAACAATTTGTTTTACAAAACACCAGTTACTTTATAATAACCTGAACTATGCTTTAGAATGTTATACAATTAAAAATTATTGTATTGGTTACAATTCAAAAGTCGAAGAAACATTTTAAAACGAAAAATGTATTCATAATTTTATAAAAGATACCTGAAACTGTCTTTTCCAAGTATAGTAAACCTATCAGCTGACTGCCTCTCCATTTTCTAAAGCAACATTGAATCACACTATTTATTTTCTTTCAGTAATAACACGTTATAAATTAACGTAATTTTATATGTACTACTTAAGTAATGCTTTATAATTATATTTAAGTTACAGTGTCGTTGTTTTCATATATTCAATAAGTTACAGTGTTAATTTTATAAATTACCTACTATTGCTTTGTAAAATTTCAATACCATGGCAACTTTAACTATCAATTCTAATCCAGTACTTTTTGTGTTGCTTTTATCCAATAGGCAAAATTATAATTAAAAAACACTGATAAAATAATGTTATTACTTTTACAGAATATGACAATAAATTCAGTTTTTAACGTTTTCTTATGATTAGAATTTTCAGAAGATAATTAATTTTTTAATTATTAACATGTTTAGTTTCTGATTTCAATATTTTGTTAGCGAGATTAATAATTTTAAATGAAGATCTTAAATGGTAATATGCATAAAATTTTACGTCATTTTCTTACGTGAATAATATTTTTTAGGAAAAGTTTTAATTACGTTCAGTAAAAGATCCATTTTTAATCAAAATTTCTGAAATGTTTATTTTTTATTTATCAGGTTATTCTGTTTATATAAGTATCATCAAAACAATCCCTAAATTTCCATCTCTAATGTGAGTCTACTCTAAATTACTAAGGGAACCAGGACGTCCAAAACCTTCAAAAATTCGATTTTTTAATTTTTATTTGATAAAATAGTAGGTTTCATGACGATTCCAAAAATGTATAATACATATACCTTTAGGACCGAGATCCCCCAGAAAATGGGGGTACAAGATGTAAACAATCACCACCACTAATGTTCCATTTTAAGTTCTTTTGCATTTTTCTCAAAACCTGTTTTTTTGAACTTTAGGTTAGCTCTTACAAAATTCTAATCAATGAAATTACATGAAACTTGGTACAAATATTCATTTTATATAAGTGCATTCAGTGAATATCATTTTATACAGTTTATGTTGCAATAATTTTTTTAATTAAGCAAAAATACGAGAAAAATCTGCTGTTTTTTGCTGCGTTTTAAAATTTTAAGTTCAGCATTTTTTTTTAAAAAAAGTATTCATTAAATTGTTTAAAAAATTAGTTCACTAAATTGAATATACATTTCTCTACATGGAAACCTATTTATTTTGCTAAAAAACAACATATAATTTTCTATATGCTAACCTTTCTAACCCCATCCATCGGAAGACTCGTATGATAATATACTTTTTTGACTTCCTATTTTAAAAAATAATATGATAATATATAATTAATTTTTGTCATTTTAGGATTACAAAAGACTGTTAGTTAACACAACCAATTTTTATTGTTTTTGAATAACTTTTACTATATAATTTCGGGTCTCGAAATATTGTAAAATTAGCATATTTTGCATGGCTGAGAACGTCCTGGTTCCCTTAAAAGGATTAATCATTAGGGTGGGACGGTGTAAAATATTTTTTTGATTGGATAATATCTTAGGCTCCCCATCACCCTTTATGTTCGAAAAAATGGATGACTTTTTTACAAAACAACAACAAAACAAAGATTAAACTCTCAAATATTGTTCATGATTTTTTTGAGGAACTAATATAGTTATAGATATAATTTTTCAGGTTCCATTCTTCTATCACTCTTGCTTCGTTAGATATAATTTTTTAATGTTCAAAGAAATCTTGTAAAGTTGTTTTTCCTACACTTTTAAACAGCTTATAACTCTAAAACTATGCAATTTAAGAACCTGAAATCAGTCCCATTCGGTTCTTACATTTTTTGTCTTTGATTTATGAGTCCCATTCGGTTCTTACATTTTTTGTCTTTGATTTGATGAGAATCGGGACAATCATTTTCAAAAAGTGTTTTTCAAAATGTAAAAAAAGTGAAAAAAAATTTAATAAAAAAATGTTTTTTGAAAATTTTTTTGAAAAAAATTTAAAAGCCTTTTGACTCATAAAATGAACATTGCTACCAAATTTCAAGTTGAAAATATAATTTAATCATGTATAAAAAATATAAAAATTCCTATTAGTCCCTAAACAATCCCCAAAATTATGCAGCGATTTACTCATGGAAAATTCATAAACTCGCTTGAGGGTATTCATATGACTTAAAACGTGTAAAAAATGTCACATAAATGTCTGAAAATACGACAATTAACAGATTCGGTACAAAACCTAATTTTCAACTTTAAGTTAATTCAATTTGCATGCATTACTCCTGAAAATTCCTAAGAATTATGTTTATATCTAATTGTTTTTACTATTAAAATGTCAAATCAAAGTAAATTAAAAGTTTTAGAAGATAAAAAATTGGATATAAATCCATTTCTTAGGAATATTCAGTTGAAATTCATGCTAATTGAATTAACTTAAAGTTAAAAATTAGCTCTCTAAGGTTGTCTACCGAATATGTTGATTGTCTTATTTTCAGAAATTTATGTAAAATTTTTTACATGTTTTAAGTCATATGAACACCCTCAAGCGAGTTTATGAATTTTCAATGAGTGAATCGCTCTTGCTTTAATTTTGGGGATTGTTTAGGGACTTGCCTAAATTTCGAAATTTTTATTTTCTTTATACATGATTATATTTTATTTTCAACTTGAAATTTGGTAGTAATGTTCATTTTATGAGTCAAAAGGCTTTTAATTTTTTTTAATTTTCAAAAAAGAAAAAAATTATTAAATTTTTTTCACTTTTTGAAGTTTTGAAAATTTTTTTTTGAAAATGATGGTCATGATGCACAGAAAATCAAAGACAAAATATTTACGAACCGAATGGGACTAATTTCTTGTTTTTAAGTTGTATAGTTCTAGAGTAATAACTGTTTAGAAAGAAACAACTTTACAAGATTTCTTTGAACAGTAAAAAATTATATCTAACGAAGCAAGAGTGATAAGAGAATGGAACCTGAAACATAATGTCTATAACTATATTAGTTCCTCATAAAAAATCATGAACAATATTTGAGAGTTTAATCTTCGGTATTTTCGTTGTTTTGTAAAAAAGTCATCCATTTTTACACTTTAAGTTTGATGCGGGAGCTTAAGATATTATCCAATCGAAAAAATATTTTACACCGTCCTTTTTGCACCCAAGTGGCACCCTTTCCGCGCTATTAGATCATAATTAAAAAATAAAGTGTGTTTTCGGCCCACCCTATTAATCATTTCAAAAGAAGTTTTACTAAATTAAGGTAGTCATTAAATAATTAAATCAGTGTTGAAGTTTAGTTGATTTGAAAACAGTTCAATTGATTTTTTAGCATAGCATATTTGACCAAAAAATCCTTTTATAGGAAATAATTAGTTGGTAATTAATAAATATGCATCTCGCCAAAACGCCAATCTGATTTTATGTTATTTTTTAAAATTAATTTGGTATTTGAGTTCCTGAGTAATGCCAAAGCCAACTATTGTAATTCCCGGTATATACTGTGTTGAAAACAAAAGAACCCATCCGGCAAATTTGTGAAAATCTCTTCAAACTGAGTGCGTTTTATCTCGAAACTAGGGAAAAAATAGTGACGATGTAATAAACTACATTTCTGTGAAATTAATGAGGAATTTTCCCTATATTTTATTATTTTTTAATCGAAACTCCGTGCAAAAATGGGGCTATGTGCAAAATTCCAGCTTCATTTGAATTTTTTTCAATTAGAAATTAAAAAACCTTTTTGAATAGCGCGAAAACGAGTGGTCTTCATTAACCACGTGAAAGTATGGCGCAATCGAATATGACCGAATATTGCCCAATCGCGTATGACTATAGAACTATTTCCATGGTGATTGATTAAATAAAAGTCTAACAAGGAGAGGATCCCTACTGTCCCTCACCGATTTGGTTCATTTTTGGTGGGCGAGTAGTGCATGACTTGGATATCAATTTCCAACAAAAATTAATAAGCACTTTTCAGAAATTTTTGAGAAAATCGCGATTTAAAAATTTCACATTTAGTTATATATCTAATAAGATTCGCGTCTGTCGAGCGGATCATGGTGTAGCGGTAAGATATACGATTCCCAACCCAAAGGTCCCAGGATCGACTCTCGCTATATGCCATGTTCTTTATTTTATTTTTCCTCACAATTAAGAGTACACATATGGAATAGAGTAGCACATAATACTAATATTTAATTATCAATTCTAAACATTTGTTGAAATGTTTTTCTTTTGTGGAAAAAAATAAATATTTTCTGCAAATAATTCAATTTTTATATCTGGATAGTATGGAAATTATATTTATAAATAAATTATTATTTAGGAGGTATGTTATAGAATGAAAAGAGTAAGCACCAGAAAAATCCACTTGTTCATATTTTTAAATAATTTTATCTACAATTAATTTATTTCATTTACACACAAAAATTCATTTATATACATTTTTAACTTTTTATTTACAATTCATTTATATATTTTTTCAAATTTTTCCCTTGGTCTTCGGTGTAGTCAATGGAATTGAAGAAGGTAAATGTTTATTTAAACTATCAAATCAGACACATAACACACCATTTGCATAACGAAATTGCGTATTGTTGGTGATAGTAAGGGATAAAATCAGGTAAAGCTTCATCTATAAAAATTAATTTTTTTTTGTTTTTAAAAAATACTAGCGCTGACGCGCTAGACCCGGGCTTCGCCTAGGTTTCCGTTTTTTAATAAATATCATCTGGTGCGTTACAGATGGGCTTCGCCAGTCCATTTTTAAAGAAAATTATTCTCGTGTGTTACAGATGGGCTTCACCAGTCCATTCTTGAAAAATTTATTCTGGTGTGTTACAGATGGGCTTCGCCAGTCCAAATGTGGAAATAGTTAAATTAAGGAGCCACTTTTATGTTTATGCTACAACAATGGATTTTAAACTGCAACAATCGAAAATATGCCTACAACAATCAATGTTACATCTTCTCTTGTAATATTTACAACAATGTGGGTTTGCCTTGAAGTTAGGCATGAAATATGGGTTTTTAAGCATAAAATTGACAAAAAAAGTTGTTGGAACTCTTCGATTTTAAATTATTTTTATTCAGAAACCTTCCCTGGACCGAGTAGATCAACGTGGTATAGTTTAAGAGTTAATGTAGATTCGAAAAGTTTAAAACTATAAAGAATATACATACATACATACAGACAAACAAACAGACATTCATTTTTATATATATAGATTAATTAACACATCCAATTTTTTATGATCTCATTGTAAATATTATATAAATACCAAAAAAATTTCTACAGAAGAAAAAAATATTTTAAAATTAGTAAATAAATATTATTAGAAGTTTATTTCATATTTTTGCTCTTAATTGCGTGGAAAAATAAAATAGAAAACATGGCATGTAGCGAGACTAGATCCCGGGAGCTTTGGGTGGGGAATCGTAGATCTTTCCGCTACACCACGATTCGTTTGCAAGATCTGAATCTTATTAGATATATGAGTAGATGTTAAAATTTTTAATTTCGATTTTCTCTAAAATTTCTGAAAAGTGCTTCATAATATTTGTCAAAAATTGATGTCCTAGCCATGCACTACTCGTACACCAAAAATGAACCAAATCGGTGAGGGACAGTAGGGATCCTCTCCTTGTAAGATTAGAAAAAAAACGAAAAAAGTAAAAGTTGTGACAAGAACGTGATGGAATCAGATAGGTAGAGTGAAAATCAAAAGAAGCTCAACTTCATGACCTGTGACGTATAGATCGCGTTGTAAGTCAAGTCTATTTTTATCAATTTTTAAATTAATATATTTAATTTTCTGTAACCAATTGGAAAATTTCGACCAGATTTTCGAATTCAGCGGTTGAAAATCCATTAGAAAATTCACAATTTATATAAAAACCTCGCACAGGCAAATTACCTCTCCCTTTGTTTTCAGTGAGAAGAAACTTCTATTAACAATTAATTTTAACCAAATCACTGCTTTACTCTATCAACTCATCCTTTTCATAACACAAAGACTTCAAAACCTATCTTGAAACGGAAATTTAACCCAACACACCTTCCTTCTCTAATAAAAACATCTTCCATTTAAGATATCTAGTCAAAAGTGCATTAAAGCTCCTAGTCCATAGCTGCTCTTAAAACAAGTTAAATAAGATCAGAAAAGGCATGCAGCAAATTGCATATTTGCGCAGAATCTCATCACCCGATATTAGCTCAAGCAGCAACAAAAACCCTCAAAAATAGGAGCTTCCTTCTCATAGTTTCTTAATTTTTCACCTCTTCTAAAAGACTTCTATCGGGTAAGGCATTAGCTACTCCGAGATAACATTGCTTCTTATGGGGACCATAACTCCAGAGATGATTAGTTTTCTGTTTGAAGAATGCTGGACGGTCTTAAGAAGCTATAGGCCCCTTCGCGATAATGATTCTGACTTAAATGAGTGCAGCGATTAGGAGATATAAAGAGGTGAGAAGAGGAATAAACTTGTCAGATATTAGAGGATATAAAATGTGTGGAATTGACGAGATACGTGTCAGCGGTGTAAACAGTGAGAAGGATTAATTAACATTCGAAGGGCCTCTTTTGAAGGGGGATATGTGAAGTAATGCGTGATTTTATTGAGTATTTTTATGCATCGGTTATTTTAAGGAACTAAATTAGGTAGTTATTTTATCATCTTGATTTGCTTTTTTAAGTATTTGTTTTATAAGAAACCAATAAGTGATGTTTAATTTTTCAAAGAGTAAAAGTATTTTTCAATTAAATATTTTTGAAGTTTATTTATGCATTTTTTTATGATCTTTTGTTATGTCCGCTATTTGTTTACCAAGATAAAGAGTGTCTAATTGAGGAAAATGTATAATTTCCTAGGCTGTTTTCGTATAAATTTGTTAACTTTTCAAACTAAAAGAGCAACTTAAGTTTTCAAATTCAACCTATACAATTCTGTCATCTCTCAGCATATTTGTTCCATTAGTTCTTGTTTTTCTTTGTATAAAATAATCATTTTGACACTTACAAATATTTCGAATAAAAAAGCAACAGCAATATAAAACAAAAATAGATTAACATTACCAACTCAATTACTCAATGATAAAATATGAAAGTATCTTTCCTTTTTTCACGATTTTCTTCTTTCCAGTAGTATATTTTTTATAAAAAGTATTACTTTTTCAGATAAAAAGCACTTTAATTGAACTAAAACCCAACAGTAATACAAATTAAACAAATTTAAATTGACATCGAGTTTTACACTGACTCCTAAAGGATCTTCCAGGCAACAAGTTTCAGAGAGATATCAAATGTGATCAAAGTAAATTCATTCATTTGTAAAACTCCCCCTCTGTACATCCTCTTCTTTCCGGACACTACATCATTCCTCTTGCTGCCATATTTCATGGGAATGAAACGCTTCAGTGACGTAAAGAATATTCTTTGTATCACCTTTCCCACTCCCAGTCATTTATTTAATGCAAGAAACTTGAATGAAGGGAGCGGGCTAACTGCAGAGCGAAGGAAACTTTTTTAGTGTAATCACATAAAAGATTCCGATGTGCGCGGAATAAGTCAAATTTACGGTTTGTTTTGCACATAAATCAAACTGCTCCGAATGCATTTTACTTGAGGGGAAATTGCTTAACGCTCCAAATCTTTTGTGACAGTCGTTCTATGTTGGGCGTACAACTTGCACAGAGAGTAAGTATGAAGTTTTCAAGTAAGTATAATAAGTGTGCAGTACATAACACACTATAGGACATTGCTTCAGGGATGTGTATTGGAAGTTGGTTTAGCGGTTCAATCGAAGAAAATGCAGTAGGACTCTATTGTTGAGATAGGTGTAATCAGGAAATTATTTTAAAGATTTAATTTTATTTCCCACAAAAATCTACTTATTTTTAATAGGAACCAAATTACTAGTTCACCAATAATTCTTTAGAAAACCTTGTATATTTTATTTTTATTTTAGTGTAAGTTAAAACATTTGGAGTCATAAATATCTTTTAAAACACTTTCCACTTCAAAGAGAGGACTCCCCTCTCCATGATATTTCTACGGGAAGTGGTATTAAACTAAGATATATATTTCACTTAATTTCATTTGTAGCAATTAAGTTCAATCTTTCCTTAATTGTTTTCAACTTTTTAAGTTTAATATTATATGCTAATTTGTTTACCACTGTAAAATGGTAAGTCTTATGCTAGGTCTATCCTACTCATATTGGAAACCTTATAAAATCATTCCAATGACTTATCCCTAGTATTAAAACTAGTAGCTTAACCTAAGTTAACTCAAGGGGGTGGCAAAATTGCAGATGGCAAACTCAAGTTTTTTTAGAGGTTTTTTAAGGTATTAAATACTTATTAATGGGGTTTATTTTAACATATTTTCTTCTTTTAAGTTTTAATAATAATAATTTTATGAGATTTTTTCATGATTATAAGATATCCTTATGAGAGTGAATTCACCAAATTATTTCTGTTTTCTAAATAGTGATTATTTGAATTTCAAATTATGAATGAGTAAAAATCATGGCCTAGAGAAATAATTACGTTAGATGAAAAAAGCACAAATGTTTTCGTACATATTTTAAAGTATTTTTCATTACTTTTTTAAAATCACTTTATTAAAATTTATTTTTATCGTTTTAAGTTTCTTTAGGCACATTAGTTTGGGGAAATTAAAAAGGTCTATTTTTCAATCAGGGTGTCTAAAAATACATTTAACAGCGTCGGAGCATAAATCCATCACTTAAAAGCCCGTCCTAAATCTCACATTATGCTGAAAATTTCTAAAATTATTTCAAATTATCCTTAAAACAAGAATAAACTAAGTTCTATCTTCAGAAACACGTCTTCAAGCGTCTTCGTACTGAACTTCGATAGTGGGTAGGCGCATCATCCGGACTAAGTTGTGAAAGCACAGCGAATGTACCTTCTCATTATGTTTAGACCCCAAAGCTCAGCGGACGGCGTGCACATTCTTTTCAAATCTTTCTTCCACTGTAAGAGACGTAGCCAGAATTCAACTCTTCCCAACGGCTCTTTCATATTCAGGCAATTTCCAGAAATCTCGCTGTGAAATGTGGAAACTTCTTCGTAATCGCCTTAAAATCAAATCTCCTGTTTGGAAACGTGCTCGTTAAAGCCTAACATGCCTTTATTTTGCTTTCTCAACATAGTTGGAAAGCGTCATTTGCATATTGCTATTCTGTGATTTCAAACATCCTTGTGTGTGCTGTTCATCATCACTAAAAGGAAAAGAGGTAGAACGAAGATGTGTCAAAAATTTAGTTTCACTTTGAATACAGAAATGTGCCTTAAAACTTCAAGTCAGAGTTCTTTTGGAAAATAAATTTTTATTAAATAGTGTTTAAGTCATGTATAAAAATAAAATATATCATATGTTTGGGCAATATTTTAAAGATTGGATAACATAAGGTAACTGAAATTTTGACTCACCCAGTCTTTTAAGAAGAAGCGGTAAGTAACGGTTCATTATCTTCTCATTTTTTAAATGTTTCCGAAATGTAATTCTCAATGCCAGTCACCATAATGAAAACCTGCTATATTCGAAAACTGCCACAATCTAAAACAGTTTTTAATTAGTTTAAAATTATTTAGAAGTAAATTTTTAAACTTTTTACTGGAAAAATCTGTACTATTCCATTTCTCATAAAACCAAGATTGTAATTATTAACACCCTTTACAAATCGTCGTCACATCCTCGCATGATGTTTCGGTACATATCACCGAATGTTGCATATTATATGTTGATCACGCAATTATTAGAGACCAGGTTTTAGTTCAGGAATTAACTTTTAAATCTGTTTATCTTCCCAATTTTCATTTACAACGCTACTCTCCTTTTTGTTACATAAATTTCCATACTAACATGCAATTCACTTCTCAGTTAAAATTTACTTGATTGATTCCTCTTGAAAAAATATTTCCCATGCAAGTTAGGCGAGATAAGACAAGGGAGAATGTGCAATAATGACGTAAACACGGCTTCTGATTACATCCCTCTAACGACCAAATAGATTCAAATCCCCATCCGACCTTAAGCCCCGCTCACAATACGAACTTTTTCAAAGGGGAGATGGATAGTAGGTAGCAATCACAAACAGAGATAAAACACTAAACAACTCACTTACGTAAACATCTGGGTTTTACCAAACCGAACACAAAATGCAAACACGAAATTAGAAGCAATCTAATCATAGCTTTGAATCTCGCCAAAAAAGGAATCGCGTTTGCATTGCTGGGGGCAAATAAATCTCCCACTTTCTTTCCTAATCTCCCGAGGAATAAAGAAAGGTCTCTTTGTTGTGACAGCCATGTTTCTTGTAAACACGAGATAGTTCCGCCTTATCGCGAGCAGAAAGTGGATCTGCAGCAATGAATACGGGGGATTAGAGAGGTATCCCCATGCAAATTCCTACCTGCGAAAATAAAACACTCTGAGCTCAATAATGACATTCGTGACTGGGATCGAATGCTAAAGAAAGCGATGAAAACGCAATGGCAATAGCCTCTCAGGGCGGCAAAACACGTTATGAATCAGTCGGGCGGGGATTATGCAACCGTGTTCCGCCTGTGGTTGAGACCATTCGTTTAGAGGTAAGGGGAATTTAAAGTAGGTGGAATTCCCATTTTTATCTATGGCGCTTCGCAAACAGCGCCAAATTAGCATAACGAGGGTGTATTGAAAGTGTCGGGAAAATCTTTTTATTTCATTTGCGACGAAGAAAGGAAATTAAGTGCTTTCCATTGTTTTTGCTGTCGTAATGTTTTATTCATAGTGCTCAAGGTGTTATAGGATTTTACAAAGGGATCGGTGGCGGCAAATTTCGGGATTCGGTCGTCCGGAGACGTATTTATTAACATACAATCAGGCTCAATAGTCTGGTTTTTATCATTAAAATTTATCTCTTTGGTCCATGTTTGATTGCTGGATTTTACCTCTACTTTGTTTTCAAGTGAGTGATACGAAACTACTCAAAAAGTTTTCTCTGTGCTTCCCCCCATTTAGTAACTGAGTAGTTTAAAATTTATTCATTGAGTACTTTACTGGAATATAAATGAGAAATTATATTTTTTAGTAATCTTTCCACAGCATTAAACGAAAGATTGTGTTCCTTTTTTTATTTTGATTCTATTTATATATTGAAACGATATGTATGAACTGGTAAATGTGATATTTATTTGAAAAAAAAGTAAAGAGCAAATGTATTTTGTTTCAACAAAAAATAATCTCACACATTATCTCCTAAGCTTTGTTCACATTTTTGAAAAATTTTATGAAGGAATTTTATTTATTTTTTTCTAAAACTTTTGTTTCATTATCTACGCATTACTAAGATATTGTTTGTCTGCCTCAAGTTGAGCTCTGGCGGTGGCTAGTTCACCGGAGCGGTGGTATGGTTTCGAATGAGAAATCGTAAATTTCGCGATCACGATCATGAATCACGATCATAAAGAATCATAAATTTGTATTTTTATGACTTAGGTAAATGACTAAAAGTGTCCTTAGATCATAAAAACAAGAATTTTAAAAAAATGCTTATGACCGCTCATGTGAACTAGCGACGTCCAGAGCTCAATTTGAGGCAGACAAACAAAAACTCAACAATGTATAACAGTTTTTACATGACTAATAATTATTAATGTCTAAAAAAAGTGATTTTTATAACTTAATTGAGTAATTATGTAAAGTAATCATATGATGTGCTTTAGTATAATAATATTGGGGAGCAATTTTTAACATAATTTCTGTTGAGTTCGATTTTTTTGCTGTTTTAGATGTCAATGGGCACACTGATTATAAAACTGTTGTTAGTTTTCTTCTACCTCGTCAACTTTTTAAGATACAGGGTACCCCCAAAATGTGCATAAAAAGCAAAATAAATTACTTTGAATTTGATTTTCAGGGTCAAAAACCATTACTTTAGTCTTCAAATTACACCCGAGGGAAGAAGAAAGGTAAAAGCTTCTAAAATATTCAAATTTGTATCAAATGGATAAGTTTAAGGGGTTATTACCCCCCCAAAAATGCAAAAAAATCGTTAAAAATTATAGAGATTATTTTTGACTATCTTTTTCTCTAATATTTTACGTAATTCATCATTAAAGGGTCCTAACTCTTCCCCAAGGGCCCAAATTTAATGCGTCCCCGAAGCACCTGCAGAAGGGTTCGGAAGACTCTCTGGCGCTTCAGGGTCATTTTCATGATCAAAAACCATTAGTTTAATCATTGTATTACATCCGAGAGAACAAGGAGGATTAAAGTTTCTAAAATATGAAAATTTGTAGCAAATGGATAGGTTTAAGGGGTAATTACCCCCTAAGATGAAAAAAAAAACCTTAAAAAGAATAAAGGTATTTTACGCTATTTCTCTTATTCCTCTTATTATTATTTTCTCTTATAGAGGAACGCAATTCCTCTTTAAAAGGTCTTAAGGTATCCGCCTACGTTGAAAACGTCAATTTCGACCAATATTAGTTATTTCTGTTTTTCCCTCACTATTTAAGTACAGCTTATTAGCTTTCTAAAACTGCTTTACTTTTGATTCTACACCTACTAGAAAAGAAGTTACGGTCATTGCCAATGTGTCAATTTGTCATTGTCGGGTTGCAATTCCAAACTTTAAACTCATTTTTCTCAGAACAGCTTTTTTCAATACATGTAGTTACGGTGTGCATGATATTTTAAAATATATTGCTTGTATGGTAGTAAAATTAGGTGTGAATATTTTTATAGTATATTCTAGGGAATGTCATAGGATAACTTTATTTAGATTATTCTAAACGAGTCTATTGACTTTTTAATTTGTAAAATAGAAAAAAAAACGATGTAAAATTGTGAATTTTTAAGAAAAAGTCTATAACTTCTAAGTAAATTTACTTACCTTAAAAATCATACGACATTCTCTAGATAATTGAATTTAAATTCAATTGCAAGTTAAAAAGTATTAAAACTTAATCAGATTTTAAATTATAAGGTTTGTCGTAAACTTAAAATTTGCCTAATTTTTTAATGTTTTTTTAATTAATTTACATAAAAAACATTTTTGTGGTTTTAAAGGCTTAAATAGTTGGTTTCTAACATAAATGGAATCAAAAATGTAAAAAAACCAGAACATTTTATTGTTTTTAAAAAAAGGTGTCGAACGTAGGCGGATACCCCTTCCCCAAGAACCCAAATTTTATGAAAATATGCAGCAATTATTTTTACTGAAAGTGGTTGAGGTGTTAGCGTCCCAGAAGCGCCAGAGACTCTTCCCAACCCTTCCGCTTGTGCTTTCGGGACGCTAACACCTCAACCGCTTTTAGTAAAAATAATTGCTGCCTATTTTCATTAAATTTAGGTCCTTGGGGAAGGGTTGAGACCTTTTAAAGAGGAATTGCGTAAAAAATAAAAGAAAAAATATTGTAAAATAACCTCTATCATTTTTAACGTTTTTTTGTGCATTTTGGGGGGTTATTACCCCTTAAACCTATCCATTTGCTACAAATTTTCATATTTTAAAAACTTTAACCTTTCTTGTCCTCTAGCGTGTAATTTAAAGACTAAAGTAATGGTTTTTTACCCTGAAAATCAAGTTCAAAGTCATTCATTTTGCTTTTTATGCACTGCACATTTTAGCTGTACCCTGTATCTTAAAAAGTTGACTTGATAGACAAAAACTACAGTTATTTTTGGATTTAGGGGCTAAAATGATTCAAAAACAAGTTACAGTTTTAAGTCAATGAAATTGCTATTCCCCAGTGTAATAGACTATATGATTAATTTTTAAGTAATGTAAAAGTAATAATTTTGTGATTACAGTTATGCATTTTATATAAGAAGTGGCACATGGGTTTCTTTTGTCTCAACAGAATCCTCTAGTATAAAAGCTGGAAGTCCTGCAGATTAAGACTAATAGCTTCTCGTGTTGGGGTAAGTTCCAAAATCTGTTACTTAAACACATAACTTGTGTGAAACGTTCTTGGTGACCTTATATTTTATCCAGTTCCTTTATTTTCATCATAAAATGACTTAAGATAAGGGGATGATAGATTCTGAAACCAAAGCAGTGGAAGTGGAATCTCTAAGAATGAGAAATTTAGGGGGATTGAAGACTATAAGCTCATTATTTTATTATTATTGATATTTTCACAAATTCTAGCGATTTTAAATATAAATAAATATTTTCTACATCAGCATTATATTATGTGTTTTTCATGGTATTTTATAACTAATGTAAAAACAATTTCTATCAAAGAACAGGGCAGTTTTATCATAAATAGCTTTTGTATTCTTCTAAGAAAGGATATTTTTCTCACTCCTTTCAACAACGTCATATCTCAAAAAAAAAACCTTTTTAGTTATGATTGTTTTTAGAAAGCCCTGCGAGTAGTATAACCCTACAATAGGGTGGAACGAAAAAACGAATTTTGTCAAATCGTTTAGTGATAGGGCGCAAAATTTGCCTTAAGCCATCAGTATCAATAGTTAAAAATTTTAAAATGATCAAAAAATATCTTGAGGTGCCTCAAAGCCCTTAAAGTTTCGAAAAAATGCTGGTTTTTTTACAAAACAACAAAAAATCCAATGATCAAATCATTACAATTTGTTCATTATTTTTTTATGAGGAATTACTATTATTCTCAATATAATATTCCAGGTTTCATTTTTTATCACCCTTTTTTTTGGTAGTAATATTTTTTTAACGTCAAATAAATTTTGTAAAGTTGTTTTTCCTGCATTATTGAAACATCAATAACTCTATAACTATCAAACCTAAAAACGGGAAATTGGATTCCTTTTGTCCGAAATTTTTTTCTCTTTACAGTGGTATGCATCATTGACAATCCCCTCCCAAAAAAAATTAATTTAAAATAAAATGTGCAAAAAACTTAAATTTTTTTATTTTTAATTTTTATTATTATTTTTATAGTTTTTTATTTTTATTTATCTATGATAAACATTTCTACCAAGTTTCAAGTTAAAAATCTAATTTAATCGTGCAGAAAAAATACAATTAATCGAAATTTTAGTAGGTTTTTAACACCCCTTATCAAAAAACAGAAAAAGAACGATTACACTTCAACAATGAAAAAATTTCCTTGATGAAAATAGTCATTTCTTAAAGATTTTGGGTCGTTGAATACGAAAATCACCATTAAAATTCTCAATTGACTCAGGATTTTCGGGGAACAGCCCCTCCCCTTTTTACGTTTTTGACGACTTTATAACTTAAAAATTCGATTTTCAGGGTAAAAAGCATTGCTTTAGTCTTCGAATTGCCCCCCAGAGGACAAAATAGGTGCAAATTAATAAAATATGATAAATTTATAATAAATGGATAGGTTAAAGGGGTAATTAACCCCTAAAAATGCAAAAAAATTAGCTAAAAATTATAGAGGTTTTTATACGCTATTTTTTCATCTTATTTTTACGCAATTCAAGTTTGAAGGGTCCTAACCCTTCCCCAAAGACCTAAATTTGATGGCAATATGCAGCAATGATTTTTACTAAAAGCGGTTGAGATGAGAGCGCCCCCAAAGCACCCATGGAAGTATTCAATGCCGCACTTGGAGTTAAACTGTGCTGTACAAAAAAATTCGAAGCCACTAACTGAATTTCAGCTTATTCTTGTGTAAAATGATCTGCTAAATTCAAATATGACACCCATTTTCCTCCATCACCCTCAGTTTTTAAAGGGATGCCCCCTAATTGTTATCCACAGCCGTGCATCTATTAACATCTTGAAACATGGAATCCTCACTCCCTAAAACCGGTCAGTTTTTAAAGAACTGAAGAGTTTCTACTTAGGATAGACCCAAAATATAAGAAAAACGTCCATTTTTAATCTTTTCAAAATCATCAATATTAATTCCTGAGTTCGCGAGCGCCTTCACGATTCTGGAAGTCTTCCGAACTCTTCCGCGGGGGCTTCTGGGAGGCTAACACCTCAGCCGCTTTTAGTAAAAATTATTGCTGCATATTGTCATCCAATTTGGGTCCTTGGGGAAGGGTTAGGACCCTTCAAACGGGAATTGCGTAAAAAATAAGACGAAAAAATAACGTATAGGAACTTTTATAATTTTTAGCTATTTTTTGTATTTTTAGGGGGTAGCTACCCCTTAAATCTATCCATTTGTTATAAATTTATCATATTTCATTAATTTGAACATTTCTTGTTACCTGGGGAGCAATTTGAAGACTAAAACAATGCTTTTTGACCCTGAAAATCGAGTTTAAAGTTATAAAGTCGTCAAAAAACGTTAAAAGGGGGAGGGGCTGTTCCCCGAAAATCGTGAGTCAATTGAGAATTTTAATGGTAATTTTCGTATTCAGCGACCAAAAATCTATAAGAAATGACTATTTTCATCAAGGAAAAAATTTTGAAGGTCAACAATTATTATTGGTTGAATTATTGTAGCAGAACCATAACTACGTATAAAATTCCTAAGGTATAACAAGACAAAAACAGTAAAAGCTTTACCGTAATTGTTAAGAATTCATACTTAGTATATAGTTGGCAGACCCCTGAGAATCGCTTAACTTAAACTACAATCTATAAGTAATTTTGATCAGTATTTAGTGAAAGTATTTAATGCTTTTAAAAGAAAACTTTTAACTGAAAATGTTTATTAATGAAGCACTTATAATTGAAATTAACTAGAATTATACAATTTTTTAGTATTTTATGATAATCTCAAAGCATTTCTTGATTGGTATTAAATTTTTACAGGTTAATAACTTTTTTCGTTTAAAATTTGTTTTAAATATTTTTTTTTGGAAATTATGAAAAAAAATTGAAGAAAGGTAACAAAAAGAAAGGAAACAAAGAGAATAAAATTATGAACAAAATGGGCTCCATTTCTTGTTTTTAAACTGAAGAGTTATGTCTATGCAAGAAAAACAACTTTACAATATTTGCGTAACTCTAAAGAAAATATTTCTCCCAAATGAAGGGCGATAAAAAAACCAATCTTGTGCCATTATATCTCTGATAGTAGTAGTTTCACATAAAAAAATCATGAAAAAAATTTAAGTGTTTAATCTTTGGTTTTTTTGTTGTTTTGTAGAAAAAGTGACAATTTTTTGAAACTTCAAGGCTCTTGAGGCACCTCAAGATATTTTTTGATCAATTTCAGATTTTCACATATTGATACTGATATATTAAGGCAACTTTTCCGCACTATCACTAATTGAATATTCAAAAAAAGTTTTTTTGGCCCTTTTTCGTTCCACCCTACCCTACAAATCGTCAAATTTTATTCTGCATAGTAAAATATCCAATCGAATGCTTAGAGTTAATTTAAATGCATTTTAATCTACTTTAACCTTCCTACCCCTTTGGGGTCTTTTTCGACCCCAGACGCACTTTGACGCTTGATATCTCCCATGCATTTTTGTTTTGACAATTTTCGATGCTACTATTCCTTAATTACGCAAAGTTTTACAATGGGTAAAAATTTTGGAGTTATTATTCCATTTTTAAGTGTCTTGGGAGAAATAGTCACATATTCCCCCTCTGGGGTCTTCTGAGACCCCACCCATGAATGGCGGTAAAACAGTATTAAATAAAGTTTAGTATTTTATTTTTTGTTGTATTATAGATAAAAAAAGGTTTGCATGTTTGTTTAGAACGTTTGGAGAAATATTAGAAAGATATTTTCGTAGAAATTGTCATTTTTTTTACAAAATGAAGATTGCGGCTAAATACATTGAATCACTCGCTATTTCTTAAATTTTTTATTCACATTCTAAGAAAAATATGCTATTTATAGAAATCTTTTGAGTATGTAACAGTTGCAGCAAAAAAAGCTCAGACAACTGTCGCCATTACTTCCTGTTGAACACATTCTTTACAAAAACAATATAAATTCATGGTTGATTGTAAATAGGTTTTTATATTCAGTCTTCTTTGAAAAATAAGAATGCTTTCAAATATTTATGAGTGTTTACGGAAGTCCAGAATGGGATTTCGAAGAATTATCAAGAAAAAAACCAATTTTATGTTAAAACTTTCATAAGCAAGCGAGAAACTGATTTCACTAAGAAATCTGAACCGATCATTTTTTTTTGTATTATTTTAATTTTAAAAAGAAAAATACAAACTTTACATGTTTCATAATACTAAATAAATTAATCTGGGGTGACAGGTAGCTGATAATGCAGAATAGAGAATCTATGCAGCTTCATAAATCGTTTAAAATAAACTACTAAATTCTACCCGTGCAAGACCGGGTATATCAACTAGTATGCTTTAAACAGTGTGATTATAAATATTTTAAGTAAAACAACTTCAATGTAGTTCATTTCTGTAATTTAATTCTTGTTTGAAGGTCCAGATGTTATAAAAAACGTGTATCAAAAGAAACCCAATTAAGCCGTAATAAGACGAAAAGAAATGAGAAAAATACCAAAAAAATTGGATAAATTATTCTGAAGCATCTTTCTAGAAATAAAAAATGACAATTCTTCTCCATTTAAGGAATTTTTAACCTTTATCAGAGTCATAGGCATGTTTTACGCATGGGGTCCTCAGAGACCCCACGAGGGGAATATGTGACTATTTTTTCAAGAGGGTAGGAAGGTTAAAACTTTTAAACCAATCTCCTGAAAAATCAGGTTTTTTGAGGTATGACATTGTGAGCGTCTTGAGTTCTATTGGGTTTTGAAAATAATAATTTAAATTGTTCCAATACTTTTTTTACTAAAACTAAAAGCGGACTCTTCCACAACGAAAAATCGTATCATCAAGAAGAAAATATTTAGGGTTTCTGTTATATGCCACATAGGTATTCATCCCACAAAGTAGTTCGATACACACATCCTATTAAGTACAAATTTGCATTTCTTAATCCCGCATTATATCTAGTTCATATAAGTTGAAATAGTTCCGAAACTATTCATTTTTTATTTTACCATCATAAATGTTTCTTTTACTTTAACTTATACACACGAAATCAATCTAAAAAGTGTCGCCGGGTTTGCTTTGGAGTAAGTCAAGTCTTGAAGTAAGGCCCACCTTTAACCCCAAAGAGTTATATACATCAACTATAAGTTGCCATAGTTAATTACCCCTAAATACGTGTACTTAATTATGCAAAAAAAAGTACCGACCTTGAACCTCCAAACCTCGACATAAATAGATCTTGTAAAATCGACCAAATTCAAAAACTAACCTAATGTGGTTCATAAATCTCCCCCATGTAACGCTTAGACAAAAACCTCATTGATGGAGCACAGTTCGTCTATTTAAAAGTACAGCCCGCAAGTCTCCAAAAGATGAAGCACCGCGAAGGTGACAAAACTTCAGCAGCACGATTCTTCTCATCTATAATCCAAAGAGACTTCCTCGTCATAAAAGGTCTCTTTGTGGTAATTTTTTAGCGAAAGATTAGTCTTCTCTCCCCTGTAACCTGTCAGTATCATCTTTTAAGTACAATATTTGATGACGCGTAAACTCTCTTTGTTTTGTTACTGCGGGAATTTTTAGTTGGTTTATCAAAATTCTTTCCATTTCCTGCAGTTTCCATGGTATTAATTGAAGCCATCCATCAACACTTGCTTGAACAAAACGATGATAGCACTTCGCTACCCTTAATCTGGGTCGGTTCCAGTCCGTTGACCAATCTGAGGTGCTTAGGGGGAAAATACACTTATTCAAAATCGATCGGGGGCCATCAACTGGAAATGTCGTCTATGGTAAAAATGGGAAGAGGGGAGTTTTTGTGGAAAGAGTTGGAGACAATGTCTAATGAAGGCGGTTAGGTCAACTTAATTAGAACACCGCAAGTTGGAAGAATAGTTAGCTAATAAAGACAATTGTACAAGAGTCTATTAAATCAGCTAATTTAAATGGGAAGATGTGAAATTTGAAGCATTCAAACCTATTGGTTTTTAGTAAAATGGATTTTTCTGAAGGGGAGAAATGAATCAGTTTATTACATAAAAATAAAATGTTATCCATGTATAGTTAACTCTTGAGTGACATTTTATAGGGTTACAACGTTTACGTCTGTCTGCAAGTCTTTTAAAGTTCTCATTAAATTGCCATAACTCAATAGATCGGATAAAGGAAAACAATGCTTGTGCTCACTGGTATCTAGCAATGGTTCTTAGTTTCCAACTAACTTCAATAAAAATATTCGTCAGAATTTCTATCTACTTGTAAGCTATTTACTGTAAATAAACATGCATCGATAAATTTTTAATTATGCAACCTCGGTATAAATTTGACAAGATCTTACTTCGATTTGAGGTGGTTAAAAACTTTTTGTGTGCTCAAGGTCGGATATTAAAAATCATAATCCAACATTTTGTATCCATTTAATTTATTTTAATTATGTACATAATATTTACTCATAAAAAGAATCCTTCAGTCTTAAAAACAGATAAACGGTTTTTAAATATATGTTTTTTACGTGTTAGTATTTAATTTCCAATCATAAAATTCTTTAATATGAGAATGCTTATCACCATTATGAATGGTATGGAAATAAACAATAGTCATGTAATGTACTTTTTAAGTTTTAGAAAATAAATTTGAATACTAGCATATATAATATGAATCGATTACTAATTCATTGATTGAATAATATTATGCAACTGAGATTAAAGTTGTATAGAGGGGCACTGTACCAAAAAGATAATCTCGTAACTATAGATTCTTTGTTATCCCTAATTAAATGGTTATTTGTACACAGTATGCACATTTCCTAATTAAAACAATCCCCTTCTGCTTTCGGCACTTCTTTTTTTCCATTTAGCATTCATTTACAAAGTCTCTTTCAAGATGTTAATATCTTTACAATAGAGATAAGCCCGTAAAAAACGGTTCATAAATGATGCAGGCGCCCTCCCTAAAAAAACACCGTGAAACGCACGCTGCAGAAAAACAATGTTTTATAAATCATTGTAATGAGCATCCCCCGCGAGTTTCCACCCGCTAACAAAACACTTTCCATTCTTCATCCAGTCATTACTGAGTGGAATTAAAGATAATGATTGCAAATGCCTGGCAATGCGTGAAGCCATTAATGCATACTTGATGACTTCGCCGTGATTTCTGGTTAAAAAATAAATTATCGCAAAAAGTTGACAAAAAACACGCGACGCCGCTTTTTGCGCGCGCCAAAGAAACTCCAAAAATAACGATCTAAAGCGAGAGCAGTAGAAGGAACTCCTCGTAAAATTTCATCTCGCTAACGGTAATTTCAAATCGCAACTTTAGTGACAAGTGTTGAAAAAACGAAGAAGAAAGGAATTCCAAAGAAATAATAACGCTCGGGAATCGTACCCTTGTTATTTCTGCAGCACTCGTTCATTCATTTTCTTTGTGTCCTTTTTTATTTAAGATCGTATATCGCTGAATAAAATCAGCTTATGCCCCTAGAATGTCGTTTCGTGTAATAAATTGATCTATAAGCTATCAACCTTATCACATTTTGAAAAATTGGTGGCTTTTCATCGTATATGTGCCTTTTTTTATTGAGTGCTATAAATTATATTCTCCTTTTGTGCCGGATTGTAGCCCTTTGCTGCATTTTTTTCCGCTTCGCTTTCAGCGAGGTGTGAGATTTTTCTTTTCTTTTATACACATATGGAACAGTTACGGGAAAGTTTCTGTCTGCTCTGAGATGACTCCCCATCAGGGAAAGTGATTTTTTCGCATCTTTACAGCAAATTCTTTTTGCAGCGCCCTTTTATGGCACCAAAATGTATTCCGTAGTTCTGCAGGAATACGTTTTATGGGCCGTGTTTGTCATTTTGTCAGCAGTTCCATCTTTAAAATCAGGACTGGACCAACCTATAAATCCTGCAGGCTTGGAATCAATATGGGCGGCACGCAGACCCCGCTGTTTCTATTTATCTTTACCTATAACACCTAATCGTTACTCAAAGCATTAAACACTGGGAGGATGGGATGGCATTCAAGGGATTCTGAAATACTGTTCTGATATGTTTCTCTTTCACTTTGTTCCAGTATGCCTTTGCTTACTGCTATATGCAACTTTTCACTCGAGATATTTATTATTCAAAAAATTTGCATGCCAGACTCTCTTAATCGAATTGATGCGGTAAAGAAAGATCTACTCACTTTTAATTACTTTGGAGGTATAATAAATATTAAATATTGAGATCATCCCTATTATTTTAATACAGTGATTTAATTGCTATATGAAGGATATTGTTATTATTGGAAAAATTGTTATTATAGTACACTATATGTGTATATGGTATGTTATGAGTTTTTTATATGCAAATATAATTTCATGGCTTACACTGTAAAAAATATCTGTTGTTTTTACAGAAATTATCTGTATTTTCTGGCAGAAAAAATCCGTTTTTTAAGAAAAACAGTTTTTTTCTGTTTTTTAATTTGTAACGTAGTAAAGCTTATTCTCCAAAGATGGCACTGCTGAAATTGTGTTACGTCCCATTCGTCCCATTCGCATAGATAATAATATTAGATTTAGGTTTCCAAATTACGAAAGAGAAATTTAGAAAGAATTTTTAATATTATTCGTTACATTAAAAGTTCATGTTTATGACGTTTTTTTCCTACTACTCGGCTTGCCACAGTCAGCAAACACGTAACACGGTTTGAAACTCACTGTAACTGTCTGCTTAACCAGCAATAAATGATGAAATTATCCTTTCATTTACCTTGCCTTTCTGGAATTAAAGCTGTCCTAGGAATGCCATTTTCATTCTAGCAGATGAGTGGAGGACTAATCAATGGTCACCACTTTTTCAGTTATAGTCGTCTAGACTAGTACTTGCCCTCCGCTCTCTTGCGTTAAAATTCCACGGTTGGAGGTGACGCTTGATAGTTGTGAGATTTTATTCGTTACATCATCATATTTTATCTGTTATTTCCTAAAATAAGGGGTTAAAACACAGTTTAAGTTCTTTAAAATTAACAGAAACAAACTGTAAAAAAATAAAAGTCTGAAAAATATCTGTTAAATTAACAGAATAAAATAGTAAAAGATGTAAATTTTGTAAAAAATCACTAATGATACCTGTAAAATTAACAGAAACAAGCAGTAAAAATATGGAGATTCTGTAAAAAATCACGGAAAATATCTGTACAAAAACCAGAAATTTACTGGCGTCCTGGCTGACAGTTTTTCTCTGTAAATTCTTAAGACTCTGTAAATTCTTAATTCTCTGTAAGACTTTTTTTACAGTGTACTTTTGTCCAAATAGAAGGGAGTTGATTATTTTATTGAGAAATTGGTCCACTCAGAATAATGTTATTTGGGTTATATGTTTAGAAATCACGTATAACCTTAAAACAGCCACCCCTTCTAGGGAAAAATACGGTCATTTTAACAAAAGGACGTTTTAACATGTAATTATCACTGATAAAAAACAATCCGTATTTTTATCACCGGATATTGAAAGGCAAGAGTCGCTATATTGGGCGTCGTTTTAAAGTCCATCCCTAGTCAAGAGGTTTTACTTACTATTATTATGCCTTGATTTTACTGAGATGTTTATTTTTTTCTTTTGGATTTGTTACATTAGCATTACCTGCAAACTCTCCACACCAAAATAAACGCATTATGAACACATTTAAGAACATTTCTCCTCAAATGTACAGCTGTGATAGAATTCTGAATATGTGTGAAAAGTGTAAGAATACGAAATTTTTTATTATATGATAATTTATTTTCTCTATCTCTGTAATTATTTAGCAACATTTACCCAATCAAAATACCATCAAAACGTGTTTTATTAGAAGTGTATTATTATTGTTTATTTACTTTGCGTTGAAAAATTGTTCCACGCAATTGCTGTACATTTTACTATGACCTTTATAACCTATCACAATATTAGAACATTTTCAGTCTTATTTTCTAATTCGAATTTATCTTTTTATTACTTTACTTTTGATTTTACTTTTTTAATACTTTAATACTTGTTATTACGTAATTACTTTATAGGTTTTTACTGGAGAAAAATATTTTAACCAGATAGTTTTGGTGGGATTATCCGATTATCCTTCTGTTAAAATTTCCTAATTAAATTGTAGCAAACCAAATAATAGTACTTTTTCTATGTTATAGCACGTGCACCATAAAAAGTATGGAATACAATTAAGTTTTTGTTGAAAATATTTTATCCAGAACTACTTATTAAAACCTAAAACAATTCTTAATATTGTGTGTAACGCAAAAAGTAATAGTTTTTAAAACTAAGATTCTTCTCTACTAACTTTTTTAGAATATTGCATAGTTAGTAAATTATTATGTTTTACAAAGTAATACAAGCGTTATTTGAATAAACTTGCTGAAGTTACACTATTAAAACAACATCGTGATCTTTCAAACGCAGTATTTTAAGGCGTGGGATAAGTTTGACGGTTTCTTTATTAAAACTTCTCTTTTTTGCGTAAAGCATTTCACGTCTGAGAAATCTTTTGATGTCACTGGTTGGAATTTCCAAGTATTTAACGAAGTGGAAGACATCCCATATCAATAGGTCCAAAAGTTTTCCCTTTCCTTTACAGGTGTAGAACGAAAAAGGTTTTACTTTTTTTTTAGAAGTGGAGCAGAAATATTAGTTCTTTGTTGGTTTGGGTTTTATATTAGTTTGTCAATAAATTTCCGCAGAACTTTGCTAAATGTTTTAAAATACTCAATGTTTTTGTTTAAACAAATGCCACATCAACATACGATTGAAGTATTATTTAATTATTTCTACATACGTTAAAATAATTCGCATATACAGGTCATAAGAAGATCATAAACCTTACTTAATCTTTGATTCTTTTAGAGTTTGAAAGTAATTTTAGAAATTTTTGAATTTTTTTAATTGTAGTATTTTATGTTTAACAACAACAACGTTTTAAAACGCCATTTTACGCAGTAGAGTTGAAATATTCACTTAATATTTTTATACATCATAAAGTAAAACTATTTTTAAGATTATCTGTAATTGCCAAATTATATTATGCTTTTATAGATTCTTAAGCAAATTATTTAAAATTATTTTCCTTATTTACGATATTAAATTTTATAAGCAGCACTAAACCGCCTCCCAAATATTTGCTGGGATTAATTTTTGCATAGTTTATGTATCAAGTATGAGTATTTATAAGTATTTCTTAATTTAAATATCGCGGTTTATTTTCTGTACATAAACAAATAGCTAGTTCCGTGAATACCAATAAGTGATGTTGATTTTCAGCCTATACGCTAACATCCGTGTAATTACCTCTTTGTGAAATTGTGAGCAGTGAAAAGGTTCAGGGCAGAAAGTAATGATCCGATAAATAGCCAGTCTTGTCCTGTGTTCCAAAGCCGATAATCACTATAGGTAATTGAATTGCTTGTTAATCACTGTCTAATCTAGATTGATCATCTGATTGCCAGCAGCCGACACTTTACTAACTGGATTCCTAGTCCCTTTCAATTTTAAAGCTAAAAGAATATAAAGGTTATAATGAATGCTTTCGGTGTTTTTTAAGCCTTCGGTGTTATTTTAAATGTTAAAGGTACACTGTAAAAAATAATCCTGCAAAAAAACAGAAAATTTCTGGCAGCAAAAGTTGCCAGAAAATTTCTGTAGGCCGAAAAATCCTGTAGACAGAAAAAAGCTGTTACCTACAGGTAAATGCTGTAAAAAGAAACTTTCTGTCAAGTGAGCTACAGATTTTTCTGTTGCCTCTCAATAATTTTCTGCTTGTGCGCATGCACTTATTTTAGTAGAGTTTTTTCTAATTTTAATTAATTAATATCCGGGAATAGAACCCACGACCTACCGCATGCTAAGCACGCACGCTACCACTGAACCAACGAAGATTCAGTATAATGTTGCCAATAGCTGTATTCGTTTTCGATGCAGTAAGTTTCTGTTTAAGTACAGATAAGCTAAAAAACTAGATAAAAGCTGTTATTTTACATAAAATAAGTAGAAGTGCGGTGGGAATGTTACATGACAGAATATCTCTGTAAACATAAAGTCATTGTTTTTGAAAATTTCTGTTTTTCTACATTTTTTTACAGTGTAGTTTTTTTCAAGACAAAAAATATTATTAATAAAAAAATTTTCTAAACTGACAAGTTAATTAACCAAAAATACTACTTAAACCTGAAAAATTAAATTTTGTGCATAGAAAAACGTTTGGTGCAATGCAACCGAATAGATACAATTGAAATTGAGAGCTGTTATGAACTGATCTTCTACACCTACATTTGGCAAACCATTTCATGGTTTTTTCAACATAAATGTTTAAAACTTATCCATTTTCACCTTAAATGTTTAAAACTTAACCATTTTCAACTGAAATGTTTAAAATTTTCATTCTTGGAGATAAATTTTATTGTGCATAAAAGATATCCGTTTCACTTGAAGTTTATGAGATATCAAAGGTACGAGACATAGACCAACATATTTAGGCACCATGAAATATCGAATATCTGGATAAATAGTTCAGGAATACCCGGGCTAAATGTATCACACGATGATATTAGAACTCTATATCATTCCTTATCGAACCATTTACAAGCGTGCTGTACAGAGAAAAGGGATGTTTCAACATTATAGTTGGTAACATATTATATGCTTTTCAAGGGCATTACATAAATTGGGCTGCGAATACCCATTATAAAGTTGTGCCTCAATAAAGTTAATGGATATTTGTGAATAAGTTTTAATTTGTGTGCACAGTTTATACGATGAATATGTATAAACATTGATACATTTTTGTTTGATTTATAGTTATATAAATTAGCATACAAAAACTATTTAAAAATATATTGTGTTTATATTATAACTCAGAATTAAAATTCACTTTATAGCGTTATCTTGATTAAATTATTTTTGTCCCTTGAAATTTATTAATGAATACAAAATATATTATGTGAGCTTAGCTTTTTAAATTTTAAGTCATCTTCCATCAGTTATTTTATTATTTACTACATCTTTAAAAGTCTTCACTATATTAGAGTTTGGATATTCAGGTATTAAGTTTGTTTACAACTAACAAGCTTACCATTTCATACATCTTTAAAAACAGCTTCGTTTGTCAGAAAATAATGTATGTTTCAGTAATCTTTCATTATAACTCAACTAATATTAACTATAATTTTCAATTTTAACATAACTATTATTTTAAAACTAATCCAAACATCAATCTTATGTGACAACTTTATCGGAAAAATATTTTTATGTAAAGAAATACTAACATTCACACCGAATAAATCACCAATACCCAATATTCAGAAAAATTATTTTCCTAAAATAGAAGTAACTATCTTTAGAGGAAAATGAGATAGAAAGAAACATTTTCTAAGTAGCAAAAAAGCAAGAAAATATCATCCCTAAAAGCTCCTCCAAAAATTGTAAACTTTTACAAAATTCGATTGGCGAGAGTCAAATTTGAAGGCAAAAAACAAGCCTTGGCATAATTGAGTCTCGATTATAATCTGGCACGACTGATTGCCAGAATTGAAAAGAGTTCTTCAAAATCTTTTTTATTTTCTTCTCCATTCTCCTCCTTTATTTTATTGAAGAAGAAAGTCGAGGATAAAAGAAGACTGAAAAAATAAAACTATAACCGCAACTGACCAATGAGATCGATTTCATACTCGGGTTCCTTTTAATTTTTTTCTTCTTCCGGTGGCAATATCTGAGCGTCTCGACTGCCTTTGTTAGCTCAACAAAAGCGTTATTAGAGCGCTAACAATAAGATCGGTTTCGACTGACATTGTTAGACCGGAAAGGTAGTGTTTTTATTGTTTTAGGAGAAGGAGTTGTTCTTGGAAAAATTCACAATGTACAGAGGGGAAGGGGATTTTTGGAGGGCCGATTGGAGTAACTTGTAGCAAGTTGTACAGTTATTGCTTTTTTCATCGATTTTTAACGTGCTGGGTCGTCGCTCTTTGTGTAGGATTGGTATACAAGTGATACCGATCGAATAATTGCAAATTCGATTTTCGAAAGTGTCAATACGAAAACTTAGTTTCCGTTCTTAGAATAAAAGGTTAATTTTAAGCACATAATATGGGAGATATTTTAAAGATTCTATCATAAAAACTTAAATTTATAAATACTTTTTAAAAAACAATTTAACTTTGATATATTTTCAATAATATTTTATTTAAATGTTAAATATTGCAAACAATCAATACACCCATGTACACCATAAATACACCCATATTTATTTCATTTAGGAAATTCTGTAAATAAAATTTAATAAATTAGTCATTCCTGAATTTAAAAAAATGATGAGTTAGAATTAAAATTGCAACAAGATACTTATTAAATGCCTCTTGAAATACACTATGTGCTTTATTGTTTCATATTCCCTAGAAAATCTTAATTTTAAATATATATACAAGAAATCAAATAAGAACAAAATTGATTATTTCGGTAAAAAAATATTCTTTTTACAATTCATCATTCTATTGAATGTGATTTCTAATGCAACGATGCTACTATGATGATTAATTTTTGCTAACGTAGCAAAAATTAATCTTAATGATAATTATAATTTTAGAAGAAACAATTTTTATCTTGTACCAACCCCTTATAAAGATATATTTAAAAAGCATTTTGATTATTTATCTGTTATTCTATTTAATAAATTGCCGTATGAAACTCAAATAGAACCAAACTTTAGACTTTTTAAAAAACTTTGTACTTTATTTATTTTAAATCAAAATAATATAGAAAACCTATTAAATTCTGTCAGGTGTTAATTTGCATCCGAAATATAAAATAACAGAAAAGAAAACATCTAGCCAGTCCCACCAACCCCCTTTTTTAGTTTTAATTATGTTTTTTTGTTTTAAAGTTGTAAAAGTTAGATGGTCGAGAATGACATATTTTTTTTTTGTTATTCCATATAAGTTTTATTATTGTATTTTATATGTTCATTCAATTTATTTTATTTTATTTTTCTATGTTCAATAACATTAGGAAATCCGTAACCCCATGGAAGAGCCTTGCTGGCTCCTATATTATTCTCCTATCCTAAAAAAATATTTCAGTGTTTTTCTTTCCTGTTGTGTACTGTCGTTTGTGTGTTGTTGTTGTTGAATAAATTTGAATTGAATTGACTGTAAAAACTTTAATGGTTTTAAATTTTGTCATTTAATTAAAAATTAGTTTGAGTTTATAGTTTTGGCTTTTTACTCTTGATAAAAAAATATTCTGGTATAAAAAGACTAATAATATAATAAAAACATCCTTGTACACATGCCAGTTATAAAATACTTCGTGCATAGTCCTCAATTATGAATCAATTTTAACAACATTGCCCTAAAAATAAAAATTCAGACTCAAAGAAACGCTAATTATTATTTTGCTCTTACGATGTGAGTGGAGTGCTTTAGATCAATTTATATTTATCACTTCTGAAACAAAGGTGTAATTATTTTAATGATATTTTTGTCATAAATAAAGCTTAAAAGATGAGTGATAATAATTCAGAAAAAGTTCATAACAGCGAATATTCCATTAATGTTTACGGTATAATTGCATTTTTATTTTTCTTGTTGATGTAGATACTTAACTTTTTTTATCCAATTCAGTTAATGACAAGCGTTGAAAAGGCTCACGATAAAAACATTTCTTAACACGCTTACAAGAAACATATGATATTATTAACTGTTCCTTAGGGTCGTCATTCTTATTAAGGGGAGTTTAGAGGTGTTAATTAACTCATTTTAGCATGTTTAGTGTTAAGCATTCTTTAATATTTTTAAATAAATTTACTTCTAGTTTCATGTAAGATAACAATTGTTGAGTAAGGTCATAAAAATATTAAAACATAAAATATGGATTCTTAAAAATATGTGTATTTTTGATAAACCGAAAAGCCTTTGCAAAATTATTATTATACATCATAGGGATAAACAGGGAATTATTAATAATACCCGAAGTGAGGTGGGAAATGTGATGAATTATGGCATATTTATCATTAAGTATTTATTACTTTGCCTGAAATACGTAAGTATTATTAATAATGCACAGATTTATCACATTGCCCGTAACATTACAATAATGAGAGTCAACATAGATTAAATATCTGTTTTTATGACGTAAAATTGTTTTATCCAACAATCTCACATTTCATAAGTATCTCCACAAAATCTATTTTTTCTTAACTAATACCCACAATGTAAGCTTTGGTTTATAATCAATGTATACCGAAGTTCCACAGCTAGTTTTTACTCTAGACGCAGTAGAAGCTGATAGAATGAAATCCCAATTGTGTTTTTTCATGCATGTTATTTTGCTAATGAATTCTAGTTTTGAATTCTAGAAAACTTTGCTAGAGTTTTACACAAACATGATCACTACAACGAGTATTTTCTTCCGAATGTTATCTAACGATGATTCAACTTATTTTCTCACTAAACGCAACATAAATGACATCTCAGAGCTCCTCCCTTATTATCTACTAAAGTATTAGTCCGACGCCTTCCAAGCAAAAAGGTAGCTTCCTGTCAGATATTCCGCTAAAATATATTTCATTACGAATGAGTCCTCATAAGGAGCTATCAATAGACACTTCTAAGCAACCAACTGGACACCTACCGCTCTTATTAAGGATATTGTCAGCAGGAACAACAAGAATAGACAGGCCCGCACATGTCCAGCTATTGGCTAGGTTTGACGTGGAACAAAATTCAGGGCCAGGATATCGAGAAAAGGGACGGAGGAAAGAATTCACAGCGAGGGGAAGGAGAAAAAAGATGAGAGAAAAAAGCTATTTCCGGCCAGTAGAATTGCTTCCGCTCCCCTCGGCGTTATTACATTAGAGGTCGCCATAAAGGTTTATGTTGCAATTCTCGTCGTAGGCTCGGCTGCTCCCGTCTTTGGACATAGGCGAGATTTATTTACAAACATTGAGTTAGTGCGGCGGCCGAGCTCTCATTGCCGCTTCTTATCGCGAGCCTCCCATTGTCCGTCTACTGATAGGAGACATGCCACGCGCTCTGACTGTGCTGCCGAGTAGTTTCGGAAAAAGGACGTGCGTTCATTGAAATGAACGTGAGTACATGGAAATGGACGTGGTAATAAACATGTGCACTTACTTAGGGGCCATTCATTAATTACGTAAGGATGATTTTGGCAATTTATGACCCCTCCTACTCCCATGTAAGGGTAGAACGTAAGATTTTTCAAACCCCTCCCCCCTATTCTTACGTAAGATCCCATTTCGTTTTTCAAAATAATGAAATGTTAGAAAAGGATCAGTTACACTAAAACTCTCAGTTTGACGTAAATCAAATATTTTTATTTTTCCAACAGATAAGTAATATTCTTGCTGTCAACTATATATTACCATGATGCCAAGGCGCACG
Organism: Tetragnatha versicolor; assembly: GCA_024610705.1. Classification (NCBI taxonomy): domain Eukaryota; kingdom Metazoa; phylum Arthropoda; class Arachnida; order Araneae; family Tetragnathidae; genus Tetragnatha; species Tetragnatha versicolor. The sequence continues at coordinate 33,301,386 of JANDEH010000009.1, read as the reverse complement.
AAATGATTAACGAAAAAAAGTTGAAACCAAAACTAATAGAGATTTCTCTTTCTTTTTGCTTTTGTTTTGTTTCGACTTTTGACAAACGGATGCGACTAGAGAGCCTGTATACGAGAGAGAGACGACAACTCGCTTAAAAGCGTCTCTGCGCATCCTTGCGTGCAGTTAAAACTATCCAAATCTCCAATTCTGTCCAAACTGTATCATGCCGCTGATCTCGCTCCCATGCTAATTCAATCGAGGGAAGTCTGCGGTGAACAGGAAACGCTGTTGACCGATCAGCGAGCTATACCGGGTTGTCGCCTCTCTCGTATACAGGCTCTCTAGATGCAACGACTGGAAGATGGATTCAACAGTTTTATTTTTATCTTAAAACTACTCCAATAAAAAAGATACATCTGATAAACCTTCATTTTTTTTTAAAATTAAAGCTTCGATAATATACCGAGATCGTCAGCATTTTTAAGTTTTTCTGGGGTTATTCAATAGTAATTTGAATAGAATAATTGGATATGGTTTACATTAACTTGGAAAATCTCACGTAAGAATGGGTTTGACCCCCCACCCCCAAGTAAGGGTATGTAGAGATTTTTCCAACCCCTCCTCCCCCTCGGGACCCTTACGTAATTAATGAATGGCCCCTTAGAGAGTAGATTTATAATTTCTAGCAATATTGGAAAAATAAGTTCTTAATATATTATTATGTACAGGATGTTTAAGATAAATGTTTTATAACTTCTAGGAGGGGTTAAGGCACACCTAGACGACTCATAATGACCTAGAAGTAGGGTGTTGGAAATGCACCCCTAGCCGCCTATGAGTTTTTATAAGCCGGCATGGGAAGTTGTATAATCTACAATGGAAATAGACAAGTAACCTTTTATGATCGGATTAAAACCAGCAAAATCGTTTGATTCCGGCATTTGTTAAATGAAAAAAAAATTTAGGAGCTAAAATTTCAGCACTTTATTTGGTTTATGGAATAAATACCTGAATCGTTGGTTCTAATTCGATCTCAAATGGTTACGTGTCAATTTCCATGGGGAATTTTACAACTTTTTATGCCAGCTTAGAGGTGCATTTCGGACCCCCTATTCCTACGTAATTATGAGTCACCTAGGTGTGTCCTACCTCTCCTATAAATTATAAAACACTTATCTGAAACATCCTGTATTTAATATAAAATTCATGAAGTTATATTGAAGAAATTCTCGGCACCAAGGGAATTCTTAATGAAATCCCTCAAATTATCAGAGAAATATTTCTCCAATTTTAAATTTTATAGAAAAAAACGTTATTTTTTATTTTTCTTAATTATTAATATTTTTAAATTATTAGTTATTAATTTTGTTTAGTTTGAAAAACTTTCATATTTTAGTCCAACATAAAAATGTGTTTGTTCTTTTTTGAGGTTAACCGGTTTTTCCTTTTTGTACACCCATTTTTTGAATAAATTATATGGAAGAATATCCCTTCTTATGTTATCCTCGCAAAAATAAAAAAAATTCCTTTTTCATACTTTAATTTAATTCATTTTGTTTTTCAATATAAGAATCGACTTAATAAGAAAATTTGTTGAAAGGTAACAAAATTGTATTTAATGTTTTTTTATAACGTATACGTATCTTTCAAAACAAACTATTCTCATTTTTCTATACATCCCCTACTTAATACATTATGAAATTATCGTTGAGGTGGATTGATTTTTAAGATAATTCAAAATACTTTAGATTAGAACTGTTATTAGTTGTTAAAATACACAAATTTTACTTAACTTTTATAGTAAATTAAAATAGCATTGAAACGATGAAACCGATTTCATCTGCACGGTTTATAAATGAAAATTATTTTTAAAATGCAAAAATAAAACACATTACTCTCTTTATCATCATTCAGAAAACAAACTTTTGTTTAACTTTAAATGGTATGGTAGTAGCAAATAACCATTACAAAACATGTAATGCCGTAAGAAATATGCTAGAATTTAACGCCATTGAAATGTACTTTTATACATCCCTCCATTTTCCTTTGCTGAGCAACAGGCACAGGGAACCTCGTAAGATTTTATTGCTAGGGGTACGCCTGTATGGGAAATACCAAAGGAAACGTGCTTCTCGGACTCAGAAGCAATACTCCGAAAATCTTATACATCTTTCATTTTAACTTTTCTCATTGACGCTACTTTTTTCGCCACGATGTTTGTTTTTTCGGCAAACTAGTGTCACATCTCCCCTACCCCGCGGAATTGAAAAATTTGATGTTTTCTGTTGTCAAATATCTGATTGAAAAAGTCCACACGTCTGGGCGCAATACTTCCGCTGGAAAAACTCTCTTTCTCCCCGCGATGGCCGCAGTTAGATTGAACTGCTGAGAATCGTGGAGGAAGACCAAATTGCTCATCACTCTTTCTAGAGCTGGACCAATCGTGAACACTGGTATCATGCTAACAGGAACACAACATAGAGGCGCTTGTACCTTCGCATATTAAGGTGTCTGCTTACCTATGGAGGCTTTTCTTTTTTTAATAATTAAAATGTTGAACTAATTTGTGATTTATACAATTAAATGCGTCTAAAAACTATGAATAATATAAAAAATACTTAAATATTAATTTAATTTTTCATATTATTGAAGAATTTATGCATAAAAATCACAAAAAACAGCCTTCTGCAAAACATCATAACTCAAATTTATATGAAGATATTTTTGTTTTGTAAACTTTATTATCCTCTTAAAAACATATTTTAGGAGGCCTACTATTTTTATGTCTAAATTATTTTAATATAAAAAAAAACTAAACTAAACTTGAAAAATAAAAAAAGACCCATCAAATTTCAGTAAAGTTTGAAGTTATACTTATTCATAAAATAAAAAATATTACACCCACAGCCAAAAAAGTAGTAGGGCTCCTAAACAATAATATGTCAAGTATTTTGCCCAAGTTCATTGAAATTCACTTATAATATTTTGAGTTATGTAGTTTGCGGAGAAGGAAAATAGCAAAAAAAGTGATTCTGAGAAAAACGCGAATTTCTTTACCTTTTCCTTAAGGCGTACGTACACACTTGACAACTTTTTCACTAATTGTAACTTAAAATATATAATTTTGTCAAACAAGTTCATAAGTATGTTGTTTAGATCATTCCGGGTCCAAAAATCAATTTTGGCCAGTAAATTAATTATCTAATTAGCATAATTAGAGCTAATTGGCACATTTTTTAAACGGTAATAACGCATATTGTAATTAAGCTATGTTTAAAATTCTTTTTGGATATCAATCGTAATTTAATACTTAATGTTATCAAGCAAAATCAAAAACATATACCAAATAGAATTTAAAAAAAAATGTTTAACTGAAAGTATACCCAAACAACTTGTTATTTTTCGTGACTTCTATTTATAAAAACTTTCATATAAAATAGAGTTTTTGATCAATTAGCTTGATAGAGCTTGATAACATGCTTGACTATATTGAGAATCAGTTGGCACAAACAGCTAAGGATTATCATTAGTTGCTTTTTGGTACTCACCGTTTAAACTTTTCATCGCACAACCAAAACATGCAAAAACCATATTCCTCAGAAATTGAGTTTAAAGTTTTCAAATTGTGTTTCCTCTAATATTTAACAAAACTGAAAGTTGATATTGGTTCAAAACATTGTTTATACTATTGGTAATAAGATGGTATAAGTAGTAATATGATAAAGTTTTCTATATTTTTTAAATAACTGTTTGAATAACACAACAATTTGAAAAACACGCTCTCGATGGGAATGGGGTTCTATAGAGAAGACATGTTTTCACAACATAATGCCAGTTTTAAAAGGTTTTAAGACTGTAATATAATTTACACTTAAAACTATAAAAGAAATTTCTTACTTTTATGTAAATATTTTAAGAAATAATTCTTGTTTTAAACAAAATCCAAGTACTTAAATCGGGTTATTGAAAAACTTATTTTGAAAACGTATGTTTTCTAAATAGAAATAAAATATGATTTTGAAATCCTTACTTTAATTTAGTACTCTCCAGCAGCATAAGTAACTCCTTCTTGCTCACTAGTTTTGTCCATCTTCTGTTTTTTTGCCCCCCGCAAGCACTTCCGTCGTTGTTTCTGCCTCGGGGTAGACTGACGAAAACTCTCCGAAACCCGCAGCTTGTTCCTTGCTTCTACCCCGTTGGCCATAAATGTTCCAGGATTAATCCCCATCCTCCTCATCACCTCAAGTTCTGGAGTATGACCACAGTTGAAGTGGGCGATGGCATCATACACAGAGAGTTTTACCGAAGTAGCCCCGGAAAACTTGGTTTTGGGGCTCCTCTTCCAAATCATGGAATGAAGGGTTTCGTTATTGTTCTGTGTAAGTCCATGCAGGCATTTCTCCAACATTTCCGGGGAAGTGAGTCTCTCATAAATTGGTTTAATGGTGGACAGAAGGTTAAGGGGTAGCCCTCCTTTATGCTTAAAACAATCGAGTTTACCTCGAGCTGCAGCTCGTTGGTACGAACACCAACTGTCCCTACCTTTCGGACACTTTGTGTGGAGAGGATGACTGTCCTGAGCACACAGATGGAAAAATGTGCTCCAAATTGCGTCAGACATCTGCTTCACTGAGTCAGTATTATTCCGCAAGGCTAATCCAAAGTAGTTCTGCATACGGTTGATTTTCGCGTCAGTCAGTTTTCCTTTTCCTCCTATCCCTTTTACAGTCTTTTTTAATTTTCGGAGGGCAGTTCCAAGACGCTTTTGGTAATGGCCAATACACTCTTTCTTTTTAATTTCCTTACCAGGGTATGGGTCCAGCTCACAGACTGCAGAGTAGCTTTTGCTGTCCCCATCCCCGTAGTATTCCACATATTCCAGCTTGCGGGTTTTATCGGACCTTTGGAAAATTCTTCCTGCTCCAACAGGCTCCATGTTGCCTGCTGATCCCTTGTAGTTTGTGGAGCACTTGTGGTTGGCCTTCCAACAGAGGTATTCCTTGGAGGTTTTGCTTTTTCTGCTCCAAACACGGCATCCATGGCAATCCTTGGTTAGCACCTCCGCATCTACCACTTCTCCCGTGTCCACAGAAACTGCAGTTACAACTCCGGTTAGCGAGGAGTAGCCTCTTCTATGCCAGGAACCGTCGACCGAGACTCCACACTCCCTTGAATCCAACTTTTCCCGGACACGATGAGCAGCGAGTTTCATGGTCTCCACTGCTAGGGGCTTGACGACACTCAGCAAAGCTTTAATATGCTGATTGTATGGCACAGGATTAGGAGGAGGGGGTAAGTTCATAACAGTGAGGAAATGGTCAGCTTCTCTGTATCCACCTCCTATCTGCTTCATGGCGTACACCAACCTTCTATTGACTTCAAAAAACTGGCCCACTTTTTTGGAGCTGTAGCTTGCCGGTCCCACAAATTTGCAGCTATTACAAGAAAGGTTTAGACTCACTGCGCATCCCATCTTCGAAGAAGAATCACATTGAACTTGCAACGAGTTCTTTTTACAACTGGGGCACTTCAAAACTTCAAAAAGTGAGTTTAGGCACTCAACATCGACAATAATTGATTGTCCCGGAGAATCCTTTTCGGCAAGCACATCAGTCACATTGTCCAGCTTTCTTTTGGAGGCAGATGGTTTTTCAGCAACTGAGTCATATTTTCCAGCAGAAATACGATTATACTGATTACCAAGAAACTTCCTGGACTTCCTACGCTTGGATCTCGTAGATGAACCCATTCTTAATCAAGAAATGAAAATATTCGCAAATAAGCTCAGAAAAAGTAAATCACTACAGTGTAAACACGTGCAGAATTGAATTTTCAAACAATTGTTCGAGTATACAGTTACAGTTAGTGTATGTTGCCAACAAGAAAATAGTAATAGTATATTTATTACCTTTTAATGTGTTAAAAACTATACTTTGTAATTAAAATTCCGTAAAATACCGTACAACATTGTTTGTTTACATCTCGTTTGGAAACCGAAACGAAAATTTTTGGAGACATCACTTCACTAAAAACACTATAACTCAAAAACTATTTTGAATATTGACTATATTCTGGTATCATTGGAAAGCTGAAAAACTGGAGATTGTTTTAAACCAAAAATATTTTTTTCGATATTTTGATCGATTTTGACGATCTGAAGTGTGTACGTACGCCTTAATAAAATGCCTTTTTAGTTTCAAGTAAAATTTCTGTAACTTTGGTTCTAGGAAAGATAAAGAAAAAATTTAAACTGATTTGGAAAGCTAAAGATGTGTTTTTTGAAATAAGATAATAAAATTTTTCTTGAATTTTTGGTCCGAAACGGCATTTTTTAGGTAGGCAGGCACTTTAATCTGGTATTTCATGCATTCGGCATTAATTTATTTCGAAACTGTATTTTATGTATTGTTAAACAAACGTGATATGATTTTTTAAAATACTAAGAAAATTTTGATATGATTTACCAAGGGGGGGGGAAAGACTGCTAAAAACCAATATCTCCTGATGTTTCAGAAAAAAAGTTTCAGTATCTAATACATCATGGTGCGAAATTTTATGTCGAACGCTATTCAACATTTTCTGAGAAAGAAACGCATAATCTTTTATATTTTAAAGGTATTTTCAAAAGTTGATTGAACAGAATAACATCAGAAAGGATATGATTTGTCTCAGAGGTGGCAATATTTGGTTTGTCTTAAAAACTTTATAAAGAACTATCTAGTTTTTTTCATATTTTTAAAGTAGATGAGAGTATTCCAAAGGTGGAATGCTAACATATGAAGCTCGGAAATCTTATTTAGTGTTTGATTGTAATAACAACTTTGATTTTATATAAATAGGGGAGTTATCGAACTATATGAAATAAACATACACGATAGCGTACGATCGTGCCAAATAATGATTTATTACTGGAATGAAAAAACTAGTCAAAAACCACGTAGCCTACTAGGTGCAGCAAGTAACTCGTTTGAGGGAAAGTGAGTAAATAACACAAACGAGACAAATCTTATCGCAAATTAATATTTTTATAGAACTTATGCTTAGAACATGGACGGATTTAGGAGGAATAACTTAAGTTAGAGTCTTTTTGGGGGCATTCTGTCCCTGATTGAACTGAAAACATTACGACGAAAAAAATTAATATCCATAAAGCGTTGACTGTTGTGACCCTCCGTAAATCCACCAATTTTTGAGACCTTAGTTACGTACCTAACTATCATAAAAAGAACTTTTTCTTTAAACTTACATATTTATTTAACCTACACGCTTTGCCCCAACTCTCCTATCTTAGCTTTGAAGGGGATGAAAATCTCAAAAATATAAAAAAATGCCGAAACTTTTATAGTATTTTAAAGTTAGATTGAGTCAAAATAATATAATATTATCAACAGTATGATAGATGTAGTACTAGTTTTCGACTATTCAGAAAGGGCATATCATTAGCAAACCAAATTTTTTTACATTGAGCTTAGTCACCCCATATTATAAATACGATGATCTATCGGAGTTGATCGAAACTCTAGAATGTTCGGTTAATCACGATATATACACATATTTTGACACCCGGGTTTCATCCGGCAACATATGAGCCCCTACTCGTTTTGGCCGATTCTCCCTTAAACCTAATCGTACAAAAATAAAGCTGGATGCATACACTGAGATAAGTATTTCGTAAAATGCTAAGAATGCTTCACATGTCTAGGTTGTAGTTTACTGAAACCATATGACGGAAGTTCTGAAGGGCTAAATATTTTCATATACATTGTTTCTTTTAAAAAGGAAGAAAACTTTATACGGCGGATCTTTTTTAAAATGGAATCTAACAAAAACTTTTCCTAGAATATTTTCATAGATTGGATAATTCCTGCATTTAAAATTGTTTTACTCCAGATAAATAAGTGCACTAGAATTGTATAATCATTTTTCAATTACTATAATAATAACAATAATAATAATGTATTAAAAGTTCATTATAATTCAATAATACTTTTAGCACTGGTTCTTTTTCAACATAAATCTTACTCTATTTGGTGCAAAATGAGTGATGTAATTTTAAAAATAAAGAGATTAGGTACCTAAACTAATCTCTCCAAGCACGCAAAATTTATAAGCAATATTCCTCAGTAGTTCGATATTTTGTAGAGTTGTTTTATTGAATGATTAGAAGAAGCGTCAAGTAAAATAGTTTTCATTTCGGTGAATTAATATATTTTGTATCTTCTGAAGGATCCCAGACGTTAAAAGTATCAAAAATATAATTCCGTTTATGAATGTTTAATATGCAAATCTATAAGAAAAACATAACTTAAATTTTCATTTACAGCATAATCGTGCGTTACCTCATTATCATAAATGTGATTATATGGGAATTCAGAATTGTTAAATGAAAGAAATATTTTTAAATATACTTCGGTGATTGTATAATAGTTATGATTTGAATTAGTTTAAGAATGGTAAAATGTTTCGTTCGTAAAGTACTATATTATTGCGCTATCTAATTAATAAACATTTTCATTTGAAAGATATTTCAGCATCATGTGTTAAAACAGTCTCATTTATAGTTAATCAGAAGTTTTACTTCAAAGAGGATTACTCAAAGAATCTTTTTAAAGGAGATTAAAGGATTATCGTCTTACACTTAGCTATCATATTCCTTTATTAACTTTAAATCCAGTAAGTTACGAAACTATCATATTAGGTTACCATCTCTTTAAATCTGAATTTCCTTGGAATGTCATGCTCATTGAATACATTTGAGCTGATTAGTTTAATTCCTAACTATTATTATATATTTTACACAAATCTAACTTAACACTATTATTAGTCCTACTAACAAGTCAGTTCCGGGTCGTACATTTAATTGTAAACTAAATTATAATAATTTAAATTGCATTTTAAAACTATCATAATTCACAAATAAGGTAGGAAAATTATGTAAATTTTCCATGGGTTTCAATGGCAATTTCGGGCGGCTTAGGATTGAAAGGGTTCATGATAGTTTGATATAATTATTGAAATGAATACTTATTGTTCAGTAGAATTATAATACTCGCGTTTGTTAATCAGCTTATTAGTATTCTATGTTTTAAGTCTAATTATGTCTAAACTTATGTAAACCTATTAAATTTTAACTAATTTAACTAAATTGTCGAAAAAAAACAAATAAACTTGCTTCGAGAAGATTCCTGTGCCCCTATCTCATCGAAATGAAAAATTATGAGAAAACTTTAAAGAAACTTAGGCAACATCATGAGAATATAACGAACGAGTTATCCTTACTGACGCAATTTGCAAACAGCCCCTCTCTCCTCAAAAAACAGCCCCTTACAAAAAGCGCTGTCACTGGAAATCAATCTGGCTCATCTTGTCTGGAAAAACAATAAATCAACATCGTGCAGAGCAAAAACATAGAACCAAACAGTTGGCAGCAGGCTCTAATGAGGACAAATAAAGCACCCCGAATAGCGAAACAAACACAGGGAGGAGCCGTTACGAATGTTGTATCTCGCTGACCTTTTACCCGGCTGATCTCCGTTTTTTAAGGAACACCTCTCAGGGTGCCTCTTAATGCACCTATGAAAGCTTTTCACCGGAAAGAATGGAGAGGGGAGTCCAATTACTGTTTACCGGGTTTTTTAGGAATTCGTTTGGATGGAGTGTGTTGGGAGGGTGGAATGTTTGGATGGAGTTGTGGAGCATATCGCTCGCTTTTGTATGTTTTGAATGGGGGCTGGTATTAAAACGTGTTTCGAATGGTGTTTAGTGCGTGTAATTTATGTTCGTCGAGTGGGGAAGGGATTTTTTTGGAGTGGGAAGTGTTTTCATTGAGGAAGGAGAAATGCGATTGAGTAGATTGCGTTTGGTGTAAAT